>OX438886.1:22784044-23409044 GCA_949316265.1 Diarsia mendica
GCAAAATGCCAACCTCTCAAAATAAAATAAAATACAATTCTGCGTAAAGGACAAATTGAAAAATAAAACCACGTATGAATAAAAAATATCAACGGGATACTCAGTGACGTTTTCATATTATCGTACAGAGCCTGAATCAAAACAACTTAAATAGGCTACACCTCAGACTAAGAAAAAAGGGCTACACCAACAGGATTTTCTTAAGAAAAATGTCCAAATTTTTGTCAGACTTGGAAGGCCCACATTATCTTTGTCTGATTTGCCAGTCGTCTAGGTTCAGGGTCAGGTCTGCCGACTACTCATAATTTAATAGAATACACAGATTTCACAGCAAGTCTTCTTCTTTCATACTTCTCTAATAACTCGTCATGTCTTCAAACACTTAAAAAAACACACGTAGGTACCTACCTAGTTGTTGTTTGAATGAGTTTTACGGTAATATCGTATTGTTACATTGACTCGGCCAAAAGCGGCGTCGGGCCGCGCCGCAAACTCGCCCGCAGTCGGAGCACAGCCACACATGACCCAGTGCGCGCCATATGGTCACTGGCCCTCATTATGAATCATACACGAGCCGTACGATATATTTAATTTAGTTTATAAACATACACGCACCTTTCTACTAAACTGAAGGTGTAATAAAAGATAAGGCAACTAAGAACCTAAATCGTACTCATCCGCCGCAAATATTAGCATTTGCGCTATGAATCTATGGCACTACATCATTTGAATTACCTACGTAAATGTACTTAATTTATTTGCATTGAGTTGACATTTCTGTAATGAGTAGACAATTAAGACAGACAATGCTACATAAAAAGGACACATATTTTAAATACCTAGATTTATAAATAAATCATCATCGATGTTTTAGTAGGTACCTATCGATGAAGCATTGAAGCATTTGCATGAGACTCTTTGCAAACACTTCATGAAATTATGATTTAGAGTAAATTATTAGCATTACATGAAAATTACTTTTAATTTCCCTGAATATCTATACCTACCCGCCTAATTTATTTACACACGCGATTTTATTCATGCGTTTCCTACTTATGAACAAATAACTTCTCTGTATATCTCGTCTAGTTACTAGTCCATCTCCGCCTTCATTTTTTGCGTGTTTAACAATTCAACCTTTTTTAAATTTCATGTTTTTCTTATTGCTATCTCGGGCAACGATCAAAGTTATTATGGTCGATATAATTGCCAGCTCCGCTACTTGCCGCGCGCGCGTAAAAGAAATTGCGGACCGCTTCTTAATACCAATTAATTTAATCATTTTTATTTATACTTCCTGCTTGCCTAGTAGTTGCCTTTTTAAACGCCCTGTTGTAATGAGCGTTTGTGCATTACATATTATAATTTATTGAAATTAGGGTTTTATTTGAAAGAAAATGAGGTATAAGTAAGTATAGCCTATGTTTACTTTGTCTCATCGTAGAGCTGGTTAGTATCAGACATCAATTAACTGCCAAACAATTAAACTAATCAACCACATACCACAACCAAACTTGAGTATGGTTGAGTATGAGTATGGTTGTGGCATGTACCTAATTAGTTTCCCTAATCTCCTATCTGACGATGATTCCCGATGTCCACCCCCAGCTTGTTTATTATCGGGATATTAAAAAGTCATGTCACTGTACACAAACGGTGGACATTGTTGGTAGCTACTCGTTGAACTCATTGGTGTACTCATTATTCACTGTTTAAATTCTTGAACTAGAGGCGAGTTTAATTACATCGACGCGACGGCTACAAACACATTTAAGATATGTTTTCTTCTTAATAAGATTAATTAGTAAAGTCATCATTAGTGTAATGAATAAACGACAAAAACAAATTAATTGCCATCCGAGCTCGTACTGATATTTGCTATTGTCATCAGCACCTTCTAATGATAGTAGAAATTAATGTATCATTTAGAACATCATTATCACATAACCATCTTGGACGAACACATTGTTTTTTTTTTCGGGCGTTATTTTTTCGGGGCTATCCCTATTCTAGTTTTTCTATTACTTCAGTAAAACGCGGGAAATTCACTATTAATAGCTACAGCATCAACATCACTTCAATATTTACTCTGGAAAACGTAAGGCTCATTGTAATTGAATTATTATGTAATAGGTAGGTGGGTACCTCTACCTAATGACATAATTACTATATGTATGGGTATATGTTTGGATATGTGTAATGCATCCAACTTCCGCTGAATTTGTAATTTCTTCTTCTTCTTCCTGCCCTTATCCCATGTCATTTGGGGTCGGCGCAACACGTTGTTTTCTTCCATTCTGCCCTGTTAGTCGTCACGTTATCATTTATTCCTTTTTCCTTCATATCACTCCATCACACACTCCATCCATCTTTTCTTTGGTCTTCCTCTCCCTCTCCATCCATCCACATTAATATTCATAACTTTTTTAGTCACATGCGATTCATTATCCCTCCTCATCACATGCCCATACCACGACAGTCGATTCCCTTTTAACTTTTCTGCAATTGGCGCAACTTTTAAACTTCCTCTGATATACTGAATTTGTAATTTAAGTTTTATTAAAATGCGTGATTAAGATGTAAAATATATGTAAGTATATAATGCACATAAATGTTATTATTAAAATTCGGCCTGATAAGTATTGGTAACCATATGTAAACGCTTACAACAAACTTAAATGATAATGATGGCCTGGACAACTAGCTCTGGTGGTGAACCGGTAACGTACCAAAAAATCATTGAAAAGAGAAATTAACTCTCCGTACTTATGTCAAGAATGGTGTAAGTTAATTGTTGTAATTTCTTCCGTTATGATCTCTAAATGTAGCAACACAACGACGAGGCCTGCTCTGCGGTCGGTTCCGTAGCTCTACGTGCTTAACGAGACGGAATAACCGGGATCGCGCTGACAGCGGCCTGCGAGCCGACTAAGCCATGCTTAAACTTACATGACGTACGTACTTAGTACAAGAAACATGCATTGGAAGACGCCTGCTTAAAAAACAACAAATACTTTTGGCATGCAGCCACAGATATAAATATACTGCGCAGCCTACTTCTGACTGTCATCTGATTTGATTATAGAACTCCGCTAGTATAGTAGAACAGCCAGCATTGTGTAAGGTACAGACAGACACAAGCTACTACAATCTGTCAAATTTCTTTAATGGATTTTCAACTTTAACGCTCATGTAATATAGGCAAAATTTGACGGGTAGGCTTTTTCGGGTAGCTTGATGTGCTAGCATCTTTATTTAATCTATACTTACTCAAAGTTACTTTTTTTTTTTCTTGGCGCACAATACATTTTTAATTATGTAGAACTGTATTACTTATTAACGTAATACTTTTCTCTTGCCTTTATTAAATGGAAGCATTTTTTTTCTTTTCATTTTCCGATGCAATTCATATTCTTAAACGTTGAAAGCTCTGAGCTTCTTCCTAAGGTTGAATATGTATGCAATGTTCTGTGGCTCAAAGAATACAAATCTTTACATTATGCTGCACTGCAGCTAATGCAATAGTCAGGTTTATTTAAAGAGTGTTAGTGGTGCAATCATAATTCATCTTTAAAAGGAGAAAGCTGGCTTGGTCGTTATGCGCGAATATACAGATACTTATAGTACGACGGTCTTAACACTATATTGTATTAGAACTTGACTTATTACATCCCCCTGTAAACCCAGACCGCCTTATTACAAAAGGTAGTTAAACCTGGTTTAACTTAGACCTAGTTTATCTCGCATGCTGTCACTTTCTTTTGAATATTATTGAAGTGAGACGTCATGCGAGATAAACCAAGTCTAAGTTAAACCAGGTTTAACTACGTTTTGTAATAAGGCGGATAAGGTTTAATCAGAGGTGTACCCATTAATTACCCATATATAAAAAAAATCCTAATGTGTGCCGTCAATTAGAATTGTTATTAAATGAACACCACAATATAAATAGAAAATATCACAAAGCTCATCTACATATTAATAAATCTGTGAAGGAATAGACTACATCTAGTCATAAAAGCTTTTCTCGATACCTTTTGATAGATTGATCAAGATTGATGGGCTAAGTTTCCGTATGACATTGCTTCAGAAACTTTTCTCTTTCAGTTTCAGGTAACGCAAAAGCTAATTACCCCCGTGTGGTGATTACAATTCCAATAGGTACATTAGTATTATAGTTTTGTTAGTATTCACATACATACATAAACTTACGCCCTTTTCCCATGGGGTTAGGCAGAAACCACAGAACGCCTGCTATGCTCCAAACATTCCTTCCTTTCTTATAAATCTTATAATCACCAATTTGCTACTCTTAATAATAACTTGCTCTACTGTAAGCTAATAACTCTATAATAATAAAACACATAAAATTGTATAGAAATAACAACGAAATGGCCTATTATAAACTGTGTCACTGTGCCATCGTAAAAATAATCACAATTATAATCGTCTGTTACTATTAACAGACGATTATAATTAATTGCTTGATTGATTTTAATTACTATTAATTAAAATATAGAAAATATCGATTAATTTTAAAGTTTTTTTTTTTCATTATGAAGTACTCGTTAATAAACGGTTACTCATACAATTACAATCTAGACCTTGAGGCTAATAAGTAATTTAAATTTAACTTAATTTGCTAAAGCTTAAAAAATTAAGAATGTGTCCAATGGCACTTTTCTTAAAGTCTCTATTAAGTTGAAAGACACTTTTTTCTAGTGTTCTTTAAGCGTAGCGAAGCACTCACTGCACTGCACTGCATTACACTGACTTTACTAAACTAACTCAAATGGTTTAGTTCTTTTTAGTCTCCTCACTATGTCCGTGGTGTCAAGTAGCTGGATAGCCTCGACGTTCACATGATGAAGAAGCCTCTGCTCGTGTGCTTCGGCGTGTTTTTTTATAACTTCAGTTACGAGAGAAGAATTTAGAATTTTAAAGTGATTTATAGATAAGTAGGTGTACCCGAAGTAAAAACATTGTAAACATACCATACATTGCTGACCTACATGAACTATTTGAAAATTACCATTTCATAATTTTTATTTATTTATTATAAGCGCTCGTGGTTAAATAATTCTCGCATCAATCTTTAGTATAGGCCGCGCTTGTCTAGAATGGTCCATGGATGAATGGGAACTACCCTTTACATTATATTAAAAGTTTGTTGGTCCTAGCTGTCATTTGTAGATCTTTTAAAAACTGTAAACAGTGAGTAATTCTTGTAAACAATGGCCCGAAATTCTGACAACCATGTCCTACCAAGAGGTATCTTAATACCCAGTACTAACTGTAGAGGTGTGGAGGTCAGTTAAGCCGTCGCTCCATGTAACATTCTGATATTCTGCAGCAACCGATTAGACTTGAAGCCAACCCAAGCAAAGTTGGGAAGAGGCTAGGCAGATGATGACAAATACAAGTTATTCTTAAAACTCGTAAATAAATACGTTGTTTAGTATACACACATATACGGATACTTGAAGGCATATTGAACGATGTTTCAGAAATACTGAATAGGTACGGAAGTGATCTTTCATCATTATCTTCCTGCCTTTGTCCCACATTACTTAGGGTCGGTGCAACGCTATAATTTATTACTTTTCATTACTCATTCTCTGAAAGTAGGTCATAACATGCCTACTGAGCGGATTGAAAGTATTACTTTTCAGCCCTAGGGAGAATCGCTTTCAACTGACAGCTGTCAAATTATTAAAAAAACTAGGACTATTTTCGCATTTTTATGTTCCAACTTTTTATACAGCCAATAAATAACATCGCGGTTTTAAAATAACATAAAGTTAACATAAGAATATAATTAAATAATGACTTTAATATAATTTAGTTTTAACTATTTCTCTAAAATAACATAGATTTCAGCCATGTTTTTTAATTATAAACATGAAAAATACTGGCTGTATAGCTGGACGACCAGAGGACTAAAAGAAAACAAAATAAGCGGGAAAGCTACAATCCGATCAACTCAATTTTTTTCTTTATCTAATGATTTATGTTATTATTTTTACTTTCCTCGTATTCGTAATGAAAACACAGTGTTTACCTCGGGTAAATTACTTATTTAGTCCCTCGAACTATTAGCGCCAAACCCCGTCTCGGGACTAAATAAGCAACTTTCACCCCTCGGATAACAATGTACTATTTTATTTCATCCTATAGTTATCCTATAGGAAAACTGAATTGAGTGCTTCAAAAACTTTAACCATGACGGGTACACCTGGCTATTTGAACCGACGACCATTATTATAATTATAATCACAAGAAACTTAACGCAGCGAGTTATTCTATAAGCAAATCATTAAGACTTTGTGGCGAAAGTAGCGTCGACTGCTACGTTTTTAACTGTTCACTCAGATAATAAATTTTGGAGATAAGGCCGGTAAAAGTAAGTACTCTACGAACAGTAAGTGTTGTCTCGCCCGTTTTAATGTTACATATTATTTGCGATCGCTGAACTCGACACAGAGCATGATTTCATTATCTCCTCTGAGTTGTGTGTTACTCCAGAGCTTTCGAATAGTTCAAGAATCGTGACTTATCTGCGTGTCAACTAACATCCGTGTCTTTAAAATCGTTAGTAAGAAAATTCACGGCATATCATAGTATGAAGTGATCGCATTGTATTAAACAATGACCATTTGAGCAAGAAGTGTTTTCTAATGCTTTGTTAGTGAATCAGCTGTTCAAAGAAGTGTTCGTCGTGAATAATTTCTTATCGACTTTTGTTCCCAGCTCTGAGAGTCTGCGTGGTCGAAAGTTTTTACTTGCGCTTTCGTTGTGAAATTCCAATCACTATACCGCTCACGGGATGGAAATTGAAGACATCGATCTATGCGAATATTATTTTCTCATTAACGTTAGAAATTTTTCTCGAGATGTAGATATTATTTTTATCTAAATAATTTCTTATCTAAATAATTTCTTATACTTACTCGTAGATATGTTAATAAATATGTATGCATTAACATCATACCTAGATTGATAGCTATAAGCATGAAAGAAAGTATGTGTACTTTATTTCTACTTAATATATTTTGTTTTTGTTGTATAAATAATGTTGTTATCTTTAGAATTTCTCAACATTATCAACGAAATCGTGTGGTTGGTATTTATTGTTTTAGTAGCGTATCGTAATTTAGTTGTGGAGAGGTAAGCAGTCGACGGCATGGCGGGATGGCGCATGGCGGCAGCAGCGGGCACCGCGACGCGCTACAGTTAACATGTTACGTTATAATGGCTGCTGAGCACGTTCTAGCTACGCGCTAGACGGAACACCAACACATCGAGATGAACATCTAGTTGTGGCGCCGACCATTGTCGACACGCGCTCCATTATTTATCATACTCAGGTACTTCTCTAGGATGTACCGCACTCTGCAGCCCGGCCAGTCGGCCAGCCAAGACACAACAATACGTCTACAACGTTTACCGGTTACATTTTATTCTCGTTTAAGCAAAATCATATACATCATGCCATGTTAATTGATGTTAACATACTTTTTAATGAAATAATCGATTGCATCCATTCACCAATCGCATTCATACTGCCGTTCGTTCAATTGTAAAAAGTGAATGTGATTCTCGTACAGATACAGATAGGTATCTTATGCCGTTTCTATTGAGCGTCGATCGCGAAGAAAGAGTGAAAACGTTGTTTGATGGCATTTTACCGGCGTTTTTCACGTCATACTCTAATGACGCTATTATTCTACAGTTCTCAGTCGTACGTCGAAATAGAAAACCGATAATTAAAGCGATCGGAGCAAAAACTTGCATTGCCACGCCCTGTTACGTTTGCTGCACTCATATAGTGTTACTTATTATGGGTCGAGGAGACTCGCTTACGACGCTTACTACATTTTTTATTGATATGTTACCTCGAGCTTTCAATAATTATTGTTCACATATATTCATATTGATCGTAAACGATTTAATTTAAAGTATATTTTTTACATTGGAACATGTACCAACTGTTAGAGTAGTCATAAGCTAGGATACCACTGAAGTATATAAACTTCAGTGACATTCTTTAGGTTAACCGCACATCAAGTTGGTTATTGCTTATTGTGTACTTTATTTATTTACCTACCTAGCTAGCTACCTTCTTTTGGAAAAGAAAAAAAGTTTTTTTTTTCTAAGTTATTTTTCTTTGCAAAGCATATTGATCAATGAATTGTAGTAATATTATACAACGAGGTATTCATGAAGTAGGTATTTCACCTGTGGGCAGTGAGTCACGCACGTGTCTCGAAGATAGTTCGCGTGCGAGTTTACCACTGTTACAGTTTAACATAATGTAGGTAACGTTCAGTTTGAACAACTGCCGATGATGCGATCATTGTGTCTCCTCGTTACTACTTTAATTAAGAAATTCCGATTACCTCGCATTACTTTTCATCAAAAATAAAAAGTTTTCTGATTTGTTTCTGTACTGATTATTAAAATCTACTGAAAAGACTAACTAGTAAGAGTAAGAATTCTTGTGTAGATGCCAAATCTTGAAGTAAAGATACAAAGAGCTGCCGATATAATGCGCGATAAAAATGTAAAACTGTAAGTAGGTATCTCGGTAATCAAATTTCAAGAAGTGATGTTTTCATTTTATTTCTGGAACTCTCGAAATATTGTGCAACTTTAACATCCCGCAGCTTTTGCGTCACGTAAACACTATGTTTATCTCGATATATTTAAATATATTTATAAAACAAATAACCTGGATTTTCGTAAAGTATAATCATGCAAACTTATAACAAAAGTATGATGTAGGTAAGTGTCAATCAGTGTTATTTGATTGCTGAGGATTAAGTACATGGGAGGTAGGTGAGTGAATGGTTAATTCGTGTCAATACATTTGTTTAAATTAAGTCTGATGTTGAAGCATTCATATTGGGTAAAATATAATCCTTGAATGGAAACATATTTGTTCAGATTCCATAAAAGGATAAGTGTTTGCGCCTTATAAGTAAACAAGTTCTTAATACTAAAACAAGTTCGCGGTGCAACCTTAACGGAGGGACGAGCGAACTCACGTCGCGATCTGCTGCCCATTTAAGATTTAAATATTGCATAAAAAAATTACTTCGGGGTCGTGCCAGTGTCCAAGTTACGAGTGAACACCTGTGAGGTCACTTGTCATCCTTCATGTTTATGTTATAGGCATTCGCTGCACTTTTGATGCACATTGGGCAAATGGGAAATCATTTTAGAGAAACAGGAACATTTCTTTTGGTCATACAAATGTATCATAAGTGGGTGATGTTGGGGCGCCGCCGCGCCGCCGGGCGCAGGGCTCCCGTGAGCAAGGCGCCGCGCGAGGCGACCCGCTCGCGAGTGTCTTTAGTTTCTTCCTGGTGTAACTTTATTTGTGCATAGCGCTTTTCCACCGCGAGCGAGATAGTGCGGCTATTCTGGGGCGCGCGCGTGGGCGTCGCGCGCGCAGGCGAGCCTGCCCCGCGCCGCCGCCGGACAAGCAGTTAGGTACATTATGAATTTCAGGATCATGATACATTTTAATAATATTCGCAATAGCAGTGATTGTTATAAGTTAGTAAGATTGAATTGTAAGCTAAGTACAGTACTGAGAGTGATGATGAAGTGGGTACATAGTTGAGCGGGTACTCGTAGTGAGACGTACCTTGCTGCGAGAGCATCTGGCGCGTGTAGTGGTGCTGCTCGCTGCGCTGCTGCACCACCTGCTCGCGCCGCTCCGAGTGCTGCTGCACGCGCTGCTCCGAGCGCTGCTCCGACCACCTCGACTGCTTCTCCATTTTGCCGCCACTGCAGCACAACGCACAAAAAACTCTCACTCGACGCTTTTAGTCCTTATCGTAAAACAATCCTCGTTTCGGCGCTCGTGTATTAAATAAATACGCCACTGCGAAAAACTTATACTAGTACACGGGTTCATTTAGCAGAAGTCAAGTCATTATAACCCAAGTCCAACAACCAAGACGTCGGTCGATTGCGAATAGTTAGCGGATAGTGCGGAGTGGTCGCGCGCGCTGCGCCGGCGGCGTGGCGGGTAGCGGCGCGGGGGGCGGCGCGACCGAAATACGACGGGTTATTTCGAGCCGAGCGCACTCCCGCATGCCTCCTCCACGCTCCACTCCCGCGCACGCCGCCACCACCAGCCCCACCCGCCCCCCCCACACCCGCACATTTTGCATTGCTAAACAACATAACAAAACAATGCACTCTCCCAACAACACAACAGACCAATAACTAACAAACTCAATGACGTTCGCCGTCCAAGCTCCAAGCTCGACGCTCAAGGGTTTCTACCGATTCTTACTAATTATTTTCAGAAGGGACAGCTATTTAGTGGATGACTGACAGTCACTTCCGTTTCATACCCACTGACTTTTTATTTTAATCGTCGTGAAAATTGGATTATTGATAAGGAGTTAAGGACTTCTCATCTACAGTAGCAATTCCTGCCCTACCCAATAACTTTAGAAATCACCGGTTTTTGGCAGTTCTAATACGGGTAGTAAGTAGTGGGTTTAACTACGGGGACATATTGGTTTCTGGTGACAGCAGATGACCGTGACAATGACCGTTCATCCCTAGTATCCCTAGTAAACTTGCTAGAGAGGCTCTGAGATAGTGTTAGGCCTGTATCCGGTCCTCACTACTCGTGCTTCGTACATAAATTCTCTATAGATTAACAGAACTACGTTATCCTGATACGCGAATCCTTCTTGCATTCCCAACAAAAAAACATCCTCGAGACAAGAGATCGCACCGTAAGTTGAGCCCCCAGGACGTTTATATGCTTGCGGGTGGTTTGCTGGTTATGTGTCATCATTCATCACGCATTACTACATAGACTTGTTTTAGGAACGTCTTACGATAAAATTAAATATACACAGAGTTCAATATTCCAGGGTTAACAGTCAGCGACTTAAATGGGTACCAAAATATTATTCCTGTACTTTCCTATAAGAATTTGCATGTTCTCTGGAAAGTTGCATTTTCCCAGAAATTAATAACTTATAAGTGTGGTGTTACTGTTAGTCTATGTTGGTTATAAATAAATAAATAAAATAAAAAAATATTATTTTTCTTTATCGATCTTTGCATGATTGGGATTAAGTACCTGGATGACCGAGCTTTGCTTGGTTTTTTTTTTATATTAAAATAAAATAAAATGTGTTTATTTCAGACTAGGTAATGTCCATAATTTTGTTAGTAACAAATTAATTAAACTTAGGATTATGTTAGTAGCAATGTAGTATGTACTGTAGGTGGTCCAGATTCATAATAATTAGAATAAAAAATAGGTAAATTGATTTAAAATAAATTAAATTGAATTGAGAAATCATGTCAAGTTAAATTGATAATAAAATATAGAATAAAAAATAAATAACCAGAATAACGAATAAATTAATTAACCATTACATTCATGAAAAGACGTGCAGCCTAATGAACCTTCCCACAACTGGCGATACTAGTCGATCAGCAATCATCCTCAGGATTCCGTTGCCACTACCCCGCATTCTGCGAATTAGTGAGGCTGACTTTTTGCGCATTATGGCTTATAAGTCATCCACCCTTGCATCGGCAAACATGCCCGAAGCACTACATTAAAACCTAGTTAGATCTATTTATCTCGACTACTGCCCTGTGTGCGGCACAAGACGGGTTTCGCTCGCTGATACTTCAAAACATCGAATGTGTGAAGCATAAGCAGACTACCGAGTGCCGCATGAATGAAGATAACACAAAACCACGAATGTAACATTGTTGACAAAATTTAACATCGACTCGCTGTTGAACATATTTTGTGAAGTACTCGCTATTGCGGTAGATGATATTAAAACTAGTAGAAGCGTTTCTAACGTTGATTATAAGTTGGTTTGTCGGGAGAATTGACGATAATGATACGATCACCAGACAATAACTCGGAACCTAGTTAATCTACAATTGGAATAACCGATACCCCTACAGATTATGTGTCAAATAGGGCAACGAAACGGTTTAGAGGTACATCTGGAGAGTGTATGAGCTTTAAAGAAGATATTGCACAAATGTTTACTAAGCTTCAAACGGACACGATGAACGAAATTAAGACTCAATTCTCCAGTTTTAAATTAAGTATTGATGCGAGGCTCATAAAAATCGAAGATTCTCTAATGCTAATTGAAAAGTCTAATCAGGAAATAGATAAATCCATATAATTTACTACGAAACAGTATGATGATATGAAGCTTAGAAGTGATCGCTTGGAGAGGGAATGTAAAGAACACCGGGCCCTTCTTATGTCATAGGAAGAAAAGATTGAGGAGATGCAAAGGGTCTCTGTAAGTATATATATAAATATAAATTATATAAATTTTCTGGAAGTGAGGAATAAAAATAGGCACAATTTACATTAAATTATTTAACAAGGGTGGGCGCTGATACCCATAATGACAAGATATTAAGTTATCTTAACTTGGGTATTGGATTGGCTGCACATACAACTATACTTACCTTAGGGCTCATTTGGATTGTAAACGATATTTCTGATTTGAAGGTGCAAATAAACTATTTTATTTTTTTGGGAAAGCCCAACGAAACGGAAACGGCTCCAACGATTTTCTTGCTTTAAAGCAGGGGCTTACAAGAATTGCTCGTTTTAAGGTATTAGAATTAGATAAGAGAATGAAAGTTAACAAGCAGTTTAATGATAATGTAATGAAGGACTTATGTGTTATATAGTGTAGTCAACAAGTGCTTTTTTGATGAACTTTTTTCAGCAGTCTCCGAAAATTATGATTGAGGTGTCGTTCGATTCGGAATGGCATCCAGATGATTTTCGAAAAATAAATGAAGTTCTGCTTGCAAAAATTGCAAAAGTTATTTAAATTAACTAAAAAATTAAAAACGGGTTTAGTTTTTTGCAAATATCTCAAAATCGAATGTTTTTTTTTCAAATTTGAAAACAGATTCAAAAAGAAGAGAAAATTTTCTTAAGAATGTTCTAACTCCCGGAATTGTAGGACCTATATTAATAACTTTCCCATCCGGTTGAAAATACGCCCGAAAACGCGTACTCCGGCTTGCGCAAGCCACGCCCGATTCGGACCTTTCATGACTTTATTTAAACATATTATATATGTAAATTAAAAAATGGAAAAAATTCAGGCGCCTGCAGGATAGATCAATAAACAATAATCAGTGGTCCAAAAGTTTTTATCGCGAATTTTCATTAAGTTATCCATTAGTTGATTTTGAGTTAATTAACAGTTTTTTGTAGCACGAACATTAACAATGCAAGTGCGACAGTTTCATTTTATTAATTTGTAGGTTACTTAGGATGACTGCTTCAAGAATAGTTGTTTATGCAACTATACATAATTAGGCATTACAACACTCGTGTGATGCTATTAAAATTAATAAAATAAAACTGTCTGTTGGTAATCTGAAAATAACAGTTTTTTCGCATGTTTCTCGTGTTTCATAGTATTCCATGATATTTCAATGATATTTATTGTCGAATAACGTTGTTTTTTTCTAATCGTCATCATCATCAAGCCTAGCCTTTTCCCAACCATGTTTGGTCTGCTTCCAGTCTTAGCGGGTGCAGTTGAAAACGAGTAATTTTTGTAATATCTCTCATAATTAAATACTTACATAATATTTCAACATTTTGTGTATCATACCATGTATAATATATCCTTACATAGTATAAAACAAAGTCGCGTCTGTTTGTTTGTTTGTTTATTTGTTTGTTTGTCTGTATGCTTAAATCTTTAAAACTACGCAACGGATTTTGATGCGGTTTTTTTTAATAGATAGAGTGATTCAAGAGGAAGGTTTTAATACCTTTTTTGTACCCGTGCGAAGCCGGGGCGGGTCACTAGTATCATATAAAACTCGGAATACTAACGGTAAGGAGAACATTTAGGATACACTCTCAGGCATGTTTAATGAATAGGTAAGAAATTCACGGGTGGGAATAAAACCCGCGACTACAGAGTTTACAAATATACTTAACTGAATCATGAATCAATTCAAGAATGAGAGTCATCGTTGAATCTCGGCCTTAAACTGGAAAAAAAATAAAAAGAAATATTAATTTGCAGTTAACTTACTGAAAGAATAACGTAGCTTGAATTTTTTGACGACCAGTGTATGATACCAGTGCGATCATTTTCTTTATCCTATTTTCAGCCTAACTAATTTTAGATAAAAGTCAACAAACCATTCTTAAAAACAGCATGTGTTCTGCTTTACCTAGCGAAACTGTTCGGTATCGCAGATATTTTAATATCCTCGCAATTTATTGTTTTAACATTTTGCAAACATTGCATTCCACGTTGTAAGATAAATCTCCTCTATTTGACTTGTTGAAAATAGAGATGTTATGTAAGATGTTAGAAGTTTTTAGTTGAATTTTTTACTGAAATTCACTACTTTATGGAGGAATCGTTGAAGGTAATTGTCCAGTACTACCTAGATTTTTGCAGTATTAGTAAATATTGTGACTAAAAATTCTAGCTACATGAGTGATTCCATTTCCCCGTAGCCGCCAGTTAGCCTGCCAGAGGGGCCGATACTAGTCGCTAATCTAGTTGATACGGACAGGAATCATACGGTCCAGTGCTCAATTACCGATGTAGCTGCTGCAGGCAAGGCAATCCTGTTAAGCCCTAATAGAGTGGAGGTGTGAGCGCCACCCGATCGCTAGGCTGTTACAATTTCGAAGAAATCCTATTTCGATAGAATCCACTCAACCACGAAGTTTCACTTAACAGGGTATCTAATAGCAAACTCAGTGTTGGAAGTTTCAATTTATTTACGTTTATATTTTAAGTATTTACAATTTAAGACGTCTCTGATTGTGAGTGAACATCAAGAGGAACCAAGGAACCGAAGACAAACGTGTGGTACCGAAAACAAAACCAATACCTTTTTAAAGGCCTACTTTACATGCCTCAACCGTATGAATCTCTTACAAGATAAAAGTCATGGAAAAGCGATTTTTATAAAGTTTATAACTTTATACCTTCTTCAGATAGAGTAGGAAGGCTGGAAATTCAAAAGATACTACTTGGTATAAACAAATAGATCAAAGATGTACCAACAGAGAGCTGCAAGTCGACTATGCCAAATTACAGCTTTCAAGTGTCTCTGAGATAATTCGAGGACGGGCGGAGTTTGCGAAACCATAAGGGTTTCTTGTTTTACTACGGAACCCTAGCAATTTAACGTTGTAGTGCAAGTCAAGTTTGTTGCTGTAACGAACTGCAATTGCAGCCAGCTGGTAGTTTGTTGAGCCATCCCATAAAAGGCTGAAAATAAAATTAAACAAAAATATAATAAAAGGAATTGAACAGAAGGTATAGGAATACACAATCACCACACATCACTATAACACACTCACACACCTATATTTGCAACTCCTCAGGCTAACTAACACACGCTGTACTCTTAGCAATGTATTGTATACTCGTAGTTATTAAATAAATCCATAATTGGCTGTAGGATTACTTTATATTTTTAAGATACAATCTCAAAGAGCTGTGAATAATAAATATATACCCTATACGGAAACGGACTTGTGCTATTGTAGGTAGGTACTAGGTATATATAATTAAGCTACTACCCATGCGTGTAGTATCGCCTCACCTCCTCACTCCACTAGTGGGTACTTTGGTTGGTTGAACAAAGGTTTAGTAAGATCTAAAGTCAGCGCCAGGCGGTCGGTAACTGGTACAAATGCAACTAGGGAAAATAACTAGGTATTAACCTAATGTTACTTAATAAAGGGGCATAAACTTCAACAAAGACTTTGAAACATGGGACTAGATAGATACCATAAGTTAGTCCCATCGATCGTCTGGCTGGATTTCTAAGATAGTTGACACGTATAACTGCAAGTCGGCAACTAACATTATTGACATAGTATCCGACGTCTGTGCTTCTGAAACGCATAACTAGGTCATTTGCATACAGCCACAGGCTGGCGGATAGGGATGAGGTTACCATGACGGATCACCCTACTTCTGTAATGTATTTCAAGAGAATGTAGACACTAAGTACTTTCCTATCTACAGAGAGACGGGTCGATTCACTATTAATTTTAAATTAATTGAAGGGAAGTGTCGATTTTTTTTTTACGGATTGAAATGGCTTTGCTTTTCTCAAAAAAATTCCAACCGCAGGGAAAACTGAAAGCCGTCCTAATTGTAAAATGTAGTAGTTAGAAAGGAAATTACTAGGAAATCATTTCTCGGTTTGGCTTATTTCCTTAGGTTTTCGTTTTGTTTAAGTTATGGTACTTACTTTAACTCGATAGAAAAGATTTCAACGACTAAAGTACTTGAGACCTGAAGATTCGTTGACTTAGTACGTACACATTGGAGTGACCGTAAAGTAAATACGAACGATTTTAATATGAAAAAAACCGCCCAAGTGCGAGTCAGACTCACACATGAAAGGTTATGTAAGAAAATGGCAAAAAAACACGTTTGTTGTATAGAAACCCCCTTGATATTTATTTTATTCTGTTTTTTAGTATTTGTTGTGGTAGCGGCATCAGAAATACATGATTTGTGAAATTTTCAACTGTCTAATTATTACGGTTCATGATATAGGTAGGTACAGCCTGGTGACGGACGGACAGCGGAGTCATGGTAATGGGTCCTGTTTTACGCTTTGGGTACGGAACCATTTTTTTTGGGGACGGGGGGGGGGAAATCATCAAATAACCCCTCCCGCTCTGGGCAGAGCGAAGTGTCAGACTTCTACTGACTGAAAACCACCCATGTTCCTTCTTGTGGCTCTGAACTACTTTTAATACTGACTGTTATACACATGCGTTATACACCGCTATTACACAAGGCCAAAAAAAATATCGTATGACCAATGTCAATCACAGACAATTTTCCTCTTGATTTTTCCTTTTACCCACAATAGGTGGGCCTAATAGATTGGTATCGAGATTTCGATAGGTTTTTAGTTTTTAACAATAATATTTATTACGTTGAAACAATTTTAACGTTTTATAAAATCTGCAGAGATGATAACTCAGTGTGATTTTGCGTCGGGGGTTTGACGTGTCCGTCTGTCTGTGGCATCGTAGCTCCCGAACGCATAAACCGATTTGATTTTGTTTTTGATATAATTCAGTGTCATGGAATAGGAGACCGGAATAACTCGTGGAATCCATCTGAGCACAAAAGAAACTACAAGCCCGTCAACTGCCGTTCACTTGTCTCGTGTGGTTAGTGTCTAAAGTGTTGTCAGAATGTGACTTGGCTTTACATGCCGTCGAGAAATATCTATCAGCCATGCTGGTTTCCTCACGATGTTTTCCTTCACCGAAGCAGGTGATATACAGGGTGTAAATTAACCCATCACACAGCCGTCAACCAAGCATTCTGTAAGTACATCAAACTAAGTACCCCTACGCGAAAATTTTTGCTGGGAAACGAATTTTTTTTTCACTCCTCTTGCTCAAAAAGAACGTCATAATAGCATACCAGAGCGGGCGTAAAATTGCATATATTGCCCTAGGGCTAAAAGTAAATCTAGTACGACAACTTGTTCAGCCAGCTGGTGCGTGATTTAGTTTCAAGTAAAAAAAAATGTTTTATTTTAAAAAATGGAACTAAACGCGCTGAATGCCGAACTCTTTGGTAGAATGTGTGCGTTGCATTGCAGCTACAGAAGAAATAAAAAAGGCATTGGCGCGAAATTTTTGGAATTGTATTATTAAATTGAATTTAATCTATACTAATATTATAAAGCTGAAGAGTTTGTTTGTTTGTTTGTTTGTTTGAACGCGGTAAGCTCAGAAACTGCTGGTTGGAATTGAAAAATTCTTTTTGTGTTGGATAGTCCATTTATCGAGGAAGGCTTTAGGCTATATAACATCACGCTACGGCTAATAGGAGCGGAGCATAAATAAAAAATGTTACAAAAACGGGAAAAGGTATTTCCTTTTTGAGAGCTTCCGCTGCGTGCACTGCGAAAACGGTTTAAGTTACGCTAATATCATGTATGAAGGAATTGTTCCTCTTTAAAAGTTCTAAAAAAAAGTCCGCGACAGCATATATCTATCTTTTAAGATTAACTCACTGTAACCTTTTTTTACAGTTAAACTGTTAGGTTAAAAAGAATTATTTTTTGCGAAGCTTATTTTACCCATATGGTATTAATGTATGTCTAAATAAATGTATTTGTTAGAATGTAAATTAAATATAGAATATTTGTGCCCTTTACTCTATACAGTTTAAACAAATATCTTAAAATATATCGCAATGTAAAAATATCCGCGCGGCAAAATGTTTCGCGCGTCGCAATGTAGGTACGGGGGATTCTGGCTGGCCTCCGGGAAATTCAAATTCAAAATATTTACTGCATCATAATGTTTACAAGTAGTACAGAGTGTTATAGTATATTTAACAGTAAGAGATACCTATAGTAATTCACACTTTAATATAATCTAAGCTAATCTAAACCATCTGAACAATTATAATAAGGAGGAAAGATAATATTTTTTGTTTGTTACGATTTAGCTTAATTAATTAATTTATGTCGGATAGTCGATATCGAGAAAGGTTATAAGCTATATTTATGTGACGCAGACGAAGTTGCGTGGGTCAGCTAGTTTTTAATAAAATAAACTCATATTGAACATGGTTATTTTATTTTCTCGCAATCGTAGTGAAAAGTACAGTGTAACACACGGCGCTAAAATCCCATTATAACTCGGTTCCTATTTACTACCTCGCTTGTACTATTTGGGTCAAAAATCACATTATACGGTAAAACTCAATGAAGCACTCCTAAAACATTGTGCTAGTGGCCCGCTTTGAATAGTAAACGGGTCATGGAGGTAATTTAAGTAAAGTTATAACCGGTAGGGTCTGGAAAAAAAAATATCGCTGTGGTGGGGACAACAAGTGCCTTTCGTTTGCGTTTTGGGTACTTTTACACCTTTTATAATTACTTATACAATACGCACATTAATCATGAAAACTCAGAGGTGCGTGTCAGGGTCCGAACTCCGAACTCGAGAACTTTGACTTGGCAGTCAAACGGTCGTGCCATCGCCACTGTGCTATCAAACTACGGTTAATGGTGACAGAGATGAGTGAGCAACAGTGCGCAACCTGCATGGCGGTTATTTCTGAAACAGATGACACATGTATTATTGTTTACACTAGCTGAGCCCCGCGGCCTTTGTCTGCGTCGAATTATTATAAAAATATTATTCCGTATTGGAATATTATTTGGATGGAGAGGGTTTTAACTTTGTCCCGTTGTGTTGTTTGCTTATAGAAAAAGGATTCCCTTAATTCTTTTTCTAAGGTAAAAGTAGCCTCAGTTAGTTCTTATTACATCCGCTATGGTAAAAGTCCCGTTAAAATCAGTCCAGTCGTTTTGGAAATTATCCGAAACAAAAAGCAGACAGACAAAAAAAAATATGTCCTTAATAAGTACCGTATATACTTTCACATGCATCCAGTAAAAAATTGTTATTTTGACATAACAAACAGACACTTCAATTTTATTTATTTTAACAGACTACATTGCAAGCGAAAACATGTGCCAGCATTGAGATATTTTTAAAGGTACTCTGCGGGGGCAGTTTAATTAATTAATTATTGTCAACAACCCCTCTGAGTCGATGTGCGGTGCGGCTGTCACAAACAAATAAGTAGGTAAAGCTGCAGCATGAACGAACTGTTTTTATACTCGCTGATACCAAAATCTGAAGCTAAAGTTAAGGGTTAGGTGGAAGTGTTTCTATATCCACATTGCGCCATTATTTTTAAGTCCCATATTATAGGAGGCGAGCCTATTGCCATCAACCGGGCACAAATCCAGACACCACACTGCCACTGAGAAATTTCACTTTGAAACTAAAAGGCAAATTACCTACTGCTATGTAAAACATTTTACGGGGACTGGGAAAGAATTCCGTACTAGCTGTGTGTATGTGTGATCATCATCGTATGCCTAAGTAGGCTTTTCCCAACTATGTTGGGGTCGGCTTCCAGTTTCACTACTACCTACCTACTACTAGTCTTACTAGCCGTGATGATAATAAGACAAAAAGAGAGCAACAATTTTGGAGTAATGCTAAACATTTGCCTCTGAATGATGAATTTATTATATTATTTACAAAGTAACGCTTAGATCTTTTAACTTAGGTACGTAACGGATTTAAATGCAGTTTTCAGCAATAGATAGAGTGATTTAAAAGGATGGTTTATTATAGGTATTATCTACATTGTTCTCGTGCGAGCCCGGCCGGGTCGCTAGCACATTATATTGATACTAGTGACCCGCCCCGGCTTCGCACGGGTGGAAAAAAGATATTATAACCATAATCTTGAATCACTCTATCTATTATAAAAACCCCCATCAAAATCCTTTGTGGTGTTTTAAAGATCTAAGCCTACCTACATAGGGACAGACAGCAGGAAGCGACTTTGTTTTATACTATGTAGTGATAGTGATATTTTCAAACAATGAATGATACCAAAGAAGAAAAAAGGTTTAATAGTTGTTGACTTGTACTGTTTTTACCCGACTACGGCGAAGCCAAAAGGAAGGGTAATGATTTTGGCAGTCTATGTATGTATGTATGTGTGTTCCACCGTAGCGCCTAAACTACTGAACGGATTTTAATAAATTAGGTGTCAATAGATTCGTAAAAATAGCCCGGGTGACATAGGCTATATAAATTTTATAAATTCTTTTTATGACGGAATTTAAATGTCAAAAACTTACCTCAAAAAATATGAAATTGAGATAATCATCGCAAGTTTGGTATCAAATGAAAGGTCTTGGCGAGCACATTACAAATATGTATTATATTATAGTTTAAGTACACACAAAAATAAAATTTAAATAAAAAAATTAAGTTCAAAAATCTAAAACCCGACTACTAATAAAATCGCGGTCTTAAAAGTAGAAAACAAGAAAATAATTCTTGTCTGATATTCTTCGTAGTAGCATGCCACCTTGCTAATGCAGCAATTAGCAGCGGACTTCTGTATCAATGAGAACGCCATGAAGGAGCATCAGGTATCAGTGGCATGCGACTACGAAGAATATCAGACAAGAATTATTTTCTTGTTTTCTACTTTTAAGACCGCAATTTTATTAGTAGTCGGGTTTTAGATTTATTAATTTCACGACCATGTGCCTATTGGATTCTACTAGAACTGGGTGGTTTAGGTCTTGTAATGACGTCACCGGTTGCTATTGCCGTACAAAATCTATGACGAACCGTAGTTTGACAACTGAAAAAAGGTATCTCAAATATTGATTGGTACTACTACAACTACCGTATAGTTATCTTTACGCAATAATCTCAAGCGTTGGTACTCGAACAATATTTGAACTCATCTCTGAAAATAAATGCAGCTCTAAAGCAACATAATATTCAGGCTGAACCGCAGAAAGCAAGTTTAATCAATAGAAATAGTTCTCGTTATGAGCTAGTAATACGAAATGAAATGTGGTGTTTCAATTCAAGAAAAAACATAGCGCTGTTTATTTTATTTTTCATTTCGTCGGATCTACATGTAAAGTGTCAGTTGAATCTGTAAATGGTTTCCTTGCTAACCTTTAATAACCGTCGGTACTCTACCAGTGTCCCTCCCTTCACGTATACAACCTAATTCCTGACGAAATTATATTAGGATGCAAGCACTTTTTTGTAAATAATGATTCTAATTCTGTTAATGCAAATCATGCACACACGTACAATTGTCATCGATATAAATAACAATGTGTCATTGAAAAAAGAAATGTCCGCTGAAATCTACTTAAATTGATTCATCGGGCAGAATGTCGCTATAAGTGCACCGAGTTATTCTTATAAGTAATCGCGAGATCAGTCATGCTCTGACGCATTTTACGGGTTTATTTCGGGCTGAAATGCAGGAGTCAGCTGTGGGGCGATGGAGGGCAGAGGACATGCGTTGCGCGGGGAAGGGGTGTGCTGTTATTACTGGCTCAGACGAACACTGCAAGTTTATGTGGACGTGTTACTTTATTGTGCATACACATAAACATGTCGTTTTACACTTTCTAACATTTACCATCATGTTGTGGTGACGTGTCTTTTTTAACGGTGACGAATGAAATTGAAGCAGTTTTTTAATTGGCTGAATAAAAGCACTCATTAACCCCTCTACTGTTACTTTACTAAGGACTGTTTTCCTATTTTTTGTAATCATGTATGATTACAAAAAATAAAATCTATGTAAGTATCGTCTTTCGGGTTCATATCGGTGGGTACTTGCATAAATTCGGTAAAGATACAATAAAGAAGAAAATTATAATGTCTATAATATTCCTGAACAGTGAAGTAGACAAACAATTGGGATTTCGAAGACAAACATTGGGGGAAATAGGTCAATAACAGAGTAAGATTTTTTTGATAAATTTATTATCTTATGGAATTATGGGAGATTATGTTGTTCAAATAATTACAAGTTAATAATAATAATAATAATATTAATAATAATATTCCACAACTATCACACAACGCCATCTAGTCCCAAGCTAAGCAGAGCTTGTGTTATGGGTACTAGACAACTGATAAACATACTTATATATTTCTAAATACATACATATTATAGATAAATTACACCCAGACACAGAACAAATGATCGTGCTCATCACACAAACATTTGTCCTGGGTGGGAATCGAACCCACGACCTCCGGCATAGCAGTTAGGGTCACTAACCACTAGACCAACAGGCCAGTCGGTTCACTATAACTCGTTATGTTGTAAAGCCTGCATTACTGTCGTATTTTTCCTTTAACTTCGTTATACTATTTGTAAACAGACCCTTCATGAAGCCGCCAACCAAGCATTCTGTACATCAAACTAACTCAGCTCAAACATTGCTAGGAAACTAATTTGTCGTTTGGCTGAAAAATCACAGCACTGAAAACATTATGCTGATAGATTTATTGAATAGTACAGGGGTTCATGGAGGTATACCAGTATAAAGTATATTGTCATAAAATTAAAAACTGTTTTTTAAACCTCTCAAAATGAAACTTAGTCCTCCACGAGTTTTGTAAGCAGAAAATTCCCAGGTGTGGTGGGTCTAAACGTAGAAGAACAAATAAAATATCTTAACGACGGTAGTTGGGTGTTACACCCTCCTAAGTACATGTTTTCAAACCTTCGTGTAGGTACGTGTCCGATATTTGCCACTTGCATGACACACGCATGTTTAAAATAAGTGAAACGCGAATGCACATGCGACTTGACGCGACTTATGTTCGGGTTTGTTTACAAGCATCGAATCATCGTGTATCGTCACTGCCACGTAGACAGACTAACCGTAATTGATTCGATTACTAGTCGATTAGCTATTCACTAATTTATGACGAGACATTTGGCTAGAACCCAGTGCCTTATGTTTCAGCGTATTACGATGATCATTGTTCTATGTTTAGATTTATTTTGTCATAAAACTACTAACAATGACTTGACTGGGGTGAAAGCTGCCAACATATTATATGCAAAAAATTAGTGATTAAATCACAATAGCGGGTTACTGGAAATGTTTCTCGCGTGAGCGCGCTATTTCGGAGTGAGTGCCGCTCTCGGGTTGCACAGGTAGACACGGGAATTATGCGATGCCGCTTGTTTCTAGGTGAGCTGTGTATTAATAAGAGCACGGCTATATTAAACCCACTTCGGATTCACGAGATCGCATCGTATTTCACTCGTGTTTTTCACGATAATGTTCTTTATATTTTTCCATGTGTTGATAAACGCAAGGTAGGTGGTGGTAGGTGTGTCTTGTATAAATAGGTTCTCCGATAACTACATAAATCTCAATATGCGTATTGAATAAATGCAGCAATAGAATCAATGAATGACAATCACCGTGACCACCAAGTGCTTATTCTTCACTTGCAGTGTCCCTGTTTTGCATCAGAACAAGTAGACTACACAACATTCAGTCGATATTTACAATCTGTCTGAGCATCTTGTTAATTCGGCAAATTTTTGGCATACGTTGTCGGCCATATTTCCCTTAACAAACATCACTTTAGAATACCGATACAGTTAAAATGTACCAGACGTTCTGGAATACGCATTCCAAGTGTTTAAAATAAGGTCACCTGTATTGCGCAAAGGGTTACTCACTGAATGCCATCAGGCTGTAGTCAGCGAGCGAGTGCGCCCGTGTGGGCGACTCCACGCTGTTTTTTTTGTTTTTCGACCAGAATATCGACCACCTACTAACGAATGCTGCCAAACATCACACACGTATACCTGATCTTTCCATTTATCACACACACCTTTAATTTTACACTGTAAAGATGTATTTACTCGAGCTCATCTATATATTCAAAGATGTGCTTTTTCTTTCAGTTTTATGAAGCTTCTATTATTTGTATCTATGTAGATGTCCTGCTTTTGTGCCAAAAACAACAAATTTATTTTTGCATTTGTTCTCGTAAACCACTAATACAATTTCGGCAAATATTGTGTCACCTAAATGTAGCAATGATGATTGTCTTTGCAAGTGTGTAAAAAACAGAACCTATCTATATTTTTTGTATTTGTTTCAAGAATCATAGCATTTATAAACTTTCAAAACATCAGGCCTGTAACTCAGAGATGTCCATATGTAATGGTACACTGTAATGGTATTTCAATATAATTTGGTCAATACCAAAAGTAGGATAGGTAATTCTATGTGGTCCTACCCTAAGACTAATGTGGTCGGTCGCTTATTTTGTTAGTGAGATACATATTTGGGGAATCGTCGGGAAGTCAGGATATGGTGATCGGAATAAAATAGCTAGACGACGTTACAACTTTATTCAGGCTGGCACGGGGCTACATGAAGTGATCGCATACTTAACAGTTAAGCCACATTTAGGTTTACCCCCATACATCACAGTGCAAAGTAGGTGTATTAGTCGACTCTCGTAGGCTGATAATGGTGTTGATGGAGCTTTACAAAAACAAGTTGCTGAAAGAAAAGTAAGAGAAAAGAATAAACAAATCATCATCATCATCAGCCTATAATGTTCCCACTGCAGGGACTCAGGCCTCCTCTCTAGGAGAGGGATGGGCTATAATCCACCACGCGGGCCCAGTGCGGATTGGCGGATGTCACATGTCTTCGAATTTTTTGGTTCTAAGACATGCCGGTTTCCTCACGATGTTTTCCTTCACCGTTTTGAGAGCAGCGGTGATGAAATAAATTACACAAAGTAATGCGCCTGCCTGGGTTCGAACCCACGACCTACTGTTCGTAAGTCGGGGCCGACACCACTGGGCCACCGCTGCTCTTATAATAACTTCAACTTCTAATAAACAAATACCTAAACAAAAAAAAAAAAAAAATAAGAAACATAACATGAATATCGGGAACTCGAAACAATAAGCAAACATGGTAAATATCCCGTTTATGATATTAATAGTAGAGAAATAAAGTCTACAAAAGAGAAACGAGTCCCAAACAGTGGATCTACTATCGATGAGGCGATGAGGCATAACACTTGCCAGAAATTCCTTCGATCCTGACCTCAATGACTGTCACGATAATTATTGGGATGACGTGTGACGTGCGCGGGAGTTGAGACAAGCGAGTATTACCGATGAGTAAACAACGGCTACGAGTAATTAAAACGACAGAGATGCCAGCTCAGAACGTGATATAAGACACGTTAACATTAATGGTTACAATACAACGTCGGCCATTTTGTCCGACCAGTTTTATGGACATGATCTTTTACGACTTTGGTCTATTGACCATTGGTCTGGTTTAAAAACAAAGAGTTGTACTGAACAAGTTGTTGTTGAGTAGAGCTTTAGTTTTTACACCATGTGAGATCACCGACGAAACTGGAGGAGTAAAGTCTGTTGCAAGCTTTACTTTCCAGTTTCGTTCTTTTTTTTTTAGGTGGTAAATCATCAAATCAATGTCAGACTTCTACTGACTTAAAACCACCCATGTTGCTTCTTAGTCCATTGTGCCAAGATCTCGGTATCTCTTTCGAACAACCCGCAGCCCCGGCGGGTCTTGCTTACACCGTTTTTTGACCGACTTCTTAAAAAAAAAGGATCTTCTCAATCCGGTTTAATTTTTTTATGTTTGCACCTCCGTAACTCAACGTTATTAGATTTTTTATGTGAAAGGATATACTCTTCGATCGGTCCCATAGAACTTTCATCATTATTGGTTCATGATGGTCCTTATGTCCATTTAACTGTAGGCTGTAGCGCGGTAGAGTACACACATTCACAAGCATTTTCAGTGGCTCTGAAATTTAACCAATAAAACCTAAATATAATTCACAAAGGAAAAAATAAACTGAATAAAATAAATACAATAAAACCTAAATATAAACTGAAAATTACTTTTCAGTGCCATTCTCGTATAATTATCATCATCATCATCATCATTCACCTGCCCTTATCTCAATTTATTTGGGGTCGGCACAGCATGTCTTCTTCTTCTATACTTCTCTTGCCAATCTCGTATTTAACAAACGAAATTCTTCGCTTTAATGATGTTTCCACTAAACACTAGAATGTGAATAGTTGAGTAAATTAGCACTACCGTGTACCTAAGTGAGGAGCTCGGCCTCGTAGCTTAATATAATAATAACTGCCACTCGGATCGATCTTTAGGTTAAGTCGCGCTTGCCTAGGTTGGTCTGTGGACCGCTCTTTATATACCGAGTTTCCTCCGTGCCTCGGAAAGCACGTTAAGCTGTAAGTCACTGCTGATCTTTTTCAGTCGTTTCAGGTAGTCATTCACCTGAAAAACTATAATCCAGTCTTAGCAAAGGCTATCGTATTACCTAGTATTAACTGGGTTGTGGTTGTGGAGGTCCGATAAGCAGTCGCTGGTACTACTGGTATTCAGCTGCATCCGGTTAGACTGCAAGCCGACCCTAACATAGTTATTAGTTGGGAAAAGGCTAGGCAGATGATGTGTACCTAAGTGAGGACTACCTCCTTACCTACCTAATTTTGGAAAAGAGAATACGGTTTAGTTTACCTACACCAATCGGCAATGGGCACATTATGGAGATAATTTGTTATTGTTGTGCCTACCATGATTTATCTGCCATTATGTGAAAAAAGATGGAAATTTTATTCTAATTTGCATCCTAATGTTGAAAAATGATCTCTGATCTAATAAAATTTCCTTCCTCCGTAAAGATATAAAAGAAGTGCTTGGAATAAACATCACCGTTTCAACTCAGTACTAACTGGGTTGTAGAGGTCACTGGTCAGATATGCAGTCGCTCCATGTAAACTAAAGGTAGCTACATCCGGTAAGACTGAAAGCCAAATTCATTTCATTTATTATATTTTATTTTATTAATTTTAGGAAAACTTACAGCTAAAACATTTCAGTAGTCGAATGAATATGCAGAAGAAATAAAAATTATATTTGACATAACGCTTTAACGAACTGATTAGTGAGCATGATTTGGACATATTCAACACCAGTGTGTCTCGGCTTAAAAATATGTTGGTGAAAACATTTTTTGCAGAAAAATAATTGTAAATTGTTAAATAACTGTTGATTTTTGGTTCTAAGTTTATATTCGATGGTGTTACTTTGTTTGTTTATTGTTACCGTTTCTTTTTGTTGTTGTTGTTTTTTCTTTGTTTTCGAATTTTAACTGTGGAAACCATTGATATAGTAAAACCCAAGATACACACTCCGCGTCTCAAAACCGTCCGCTTAAAATGAGTTCACAATGAACTCATTTCAAATAGTCTCGCGTCGCTCGCGTCTCTGCACGGTCGTACAAAATACTTTTTATATTGCTTTTTATAACTGCATTGTAAAAGGAATCTGCGTAAGGTTGAATTTGCCAAAAAAAAATTTTATAGTGACGATAACTACATGTAGTAGTGCGTGTATTGGTGAGTGTTTGGCGACAGTTTCGACTGTTTGTTTTGTTCGAGACTGTGCATCTAGGGTTTTATTATATCAATGGTGGAAACCTGTAATTGGCCTTCAAATGTTTATATATTTATTTATTTTATTTTTGTTTTTCCTTTTATAGTTAGTTTGTTTTTAAGTTAGTTTAGTTTATATATTTAGTATAGTCTTACATTTATAAATACCTAGTAATTTTGCAATAATAATATTAAATGATAATGTTTATTGTTTAAGCACATTGTTTGTATTAGCTGTAGGTTTCCCAAAAAGAATAAAATAAAATAAAATAACATAGTCTTGAATCCCAACCCCAACTACCGACCCCAATTGGAAAAATGCTACGCAGATGATGAAACATCCCACCGCTTCAGTGCTCAATAAAGCACAATGCTCTACATTTATCGTCCGTCTCGATCACTGAGACCTAGAATCGGATTGTGTAACAAGCTACACGTAACTGCATCGAACGCGCCGTTACGCGACGCGTGCGTGTCATTGCAGCCGCGGAAGTCATCTCGCATCACCAGGGAAGCCGGTAATCGTGACTCGGAATTAACACGATCGCTCCGAATGATGATCTTGTACATAAAGTATAAGAGGATTTTATACATCAGTACCTACAAGAGGATCTTTTACATCAAGCCCGCCACACTATTTCCAAACTACTGTAACTCCTGTAACCCAGAATGGCGACCACAAGAAAAGCGCCGAGACAATGTAGCCCGACGAAGTCCCAGTGTCTTGGATTGGATCCCACAACGAAATTAATCAGAAGAGAATAGCGAAGGAATAGGAAAAAACAAAAAAAAAACATAATATTCGTGATGCTAGGTAACTGGGCTTATCCCAGTTGTATACGTCCCTGTGCCTATTGGCCTTGTTCTGTCTCCTGCTGATATGGAGGGAAGTGGAATCTTGTACATCAGTACAAGACTCATTATAGGAGCGCTCTTGTTACTACTTTACTAGCTGATGATCACATCAGCCACAGCTAGTACCGCAACATCACGCCTGTAACCCCGAAGGGTTGGGCAGAAGTGTATCTAATATTGCACCCACATTATGCCAGTTATATTCAAGTCCCCTGTATTATGGGAGGTGTCTATTGCCATCAAACGGGCACAAATCTAGGTTTCGTTGCTAGGTACTAATGAGAAACTGATCCTGTTGGAAAAAACCCAATGACACTTTGCCCGACCCGGGAATTGATGCCAGGACCTCATGCCCAGCAGTCGCGCTTGCGAACACTAGACGAACGAGGCAATACACAAGTAGTGATTGTTCAATTCAGTCAACGTTCAGAAAAACCAGAATAATATAAATAAAATAATTGTCATAGCTGTGTTTACATCTCTTGTCTTTGTCAGTTACCTTTCCAAGGTTTCCGATCTTTTTTAACTTGAATAACATGAAAAATTATTATTAAATCAACTTATTACAAACGACATTCAGATTCAAGTTTTCGAGATAGACCCAACTAAATACACAAGGTGAAAGGGATATATACGCTCAAACGATGACCACTTATTCAGCACATTATTCCGAACCCCCCACATAGAAATTTTTATCGGTATTTTTAGGGGTCCGTAGTCGAATGGCAAAAAACAGAACCCTTATAGATTCATCATGTCTGTCTGTCTGGATGTCACAACCACTTTATTCGCAAAATGGTAGGTAAATGTATACTGGGAACCGATTTAAGATTTTTGTACAAAAAAGAAATAAGATTAAGAGGGGCTCCCTCTATAAGGTTCTGAAATTTAAAATCTATATTTTTTCATAAAACCTACATATTTATGTGTGGTGTCTCTAGATAGGTCTTTAAAAATGTGTTTCTTAAATCATTTTTTTCTCAAAAGTCAATCGTTCGGAAGATAGGCATTTCCAAAGTGGTAAAATGTGTGCCCCCCTCCCCCTCCAACTTTTCAACAAAAAGAGTAAAAGATCTAAAAAAATATATGCTGTAGATCGCAACGAAAACTTTCGACCAACATTTTTTTGAACGAGATAATATAATTTTTTTTATAATTAATAATTTATTTCAGAAAAAGCACATGTTAGGTTCACAAAAACAATTTTCCAAATAAAAATGAACATTACAGACAAAAGAGATTCGTTGGTGCCTGTACTAATGAAAATCATTGTATCACAGACACCAGCTCCTTCCAAAATAGGTTACATAAAAAAAAAATCGAACATGTCACAAAGTGAACTCGAGAAGAATATTATAATCTAATAAACTAAACAGTAAAGATAGTTTGTAATTTTGGAGATTTATAGCACAGTAAAAAAATCGCAAATATAACTTTTCATCCATACAACGTTAGACAAAAACAAACTTATCACCAAACGTGCTGTTGCCGCTCTAAAACAACAAATAAAATAATACAAATTAAAGGGGGCTTCCCTGCTACGATGGTACGGAACTCTTTCATGTGCGAGTCCAACTCGCACTTGGCCTTTTCAAACATATCAGCTAGGATAGTAGGCTGCTGATAGTGTTATTTATATCCCATAAAAATCATAAGAATTTGTCCTATTGAGTAGGTAGTATGGCTGTTGTCCTCAGCAAATCAATTTCCAAGCGTCCGATGAAGATTGTTGCAGTGGACTTGACCTTGTTTAATTAAACAAATCTACAATAATGCCATGTAATATACATAAATACATAGTAGATACGTATCTGTTGTAAGAAGCAGAAGTCCGGGGGCGGCGCGGCCTCGGCCATTTTATTCACCACCACTGAAATAATAATGCATTCGTGTGAACTTCTTTATGGCGATAGAAAAAGAATATCCTTGACGTTGCCTAGAAACGTGATCTGCGCTGCGTCCAAGCCAGTTGCGGATTATGATGCAATGGAACATTCCACAAATATTCAAGTTTAGATTATTGTATGTTTAGGTACTCTTCTAAGCTCTTTTCAAAACATGGCTGCCAAGGTGAACAAACATTTAAGACATTCAACAACGACTACGTTGTAATAGGCAATGATCAATACTGGGAAAACTCAAGTCTACATTCTTGCAATCTTCTTTAAAATAAAATACTGTAGATATATCTAAGACGATAATAATTTATTTAATATTCGAGTAAATTAAATATGTCCATCTGCATAATTTATACTAATAATATTACAAGCATTACGGTCACCTTTAATCTTGATGTTTATTGCATCCCATCTGAGTTATAAGTCGTAATTGGGGAAATGTGGAGGCAAAAGGCCAAATTCCAGCAGCTAGCATTGAACGTTTACAGGCTATAAAAGCTTCATAAATAAAGTTCTGTGATCCCTATAGATAGACTATACACACAAAACCGAACATTCCATTCCAACCAAAACTCCTTTTTTTTTTAAACCAACCCGTACATGAAAATGCAATATCCTATTTCAGAGAACAGCAGTTTGTTGGTATGACACAAAAAACAAGCGTTATTTTTCAAATGAAACTGTAAATACTCCCACCCAAATGTATATGGGTGTCAGTATGTAACGATGATGAAATATTTTGTAAGAATGCCTAACCTACATATTTTACTAACTCTATTTTTGGTTTTTTTATGGGAATAACGCGTCCTTGGTAATCCGTCGAATGAACAATAGGCTAATTGACTGGAAACTTGACTAACTGAGCATCCGTTTCCTGCAATACGAGCCTTTCACCCTATATTAAAATCACAGCACATTGGAAAATTGCCCGTTTTGTTGGCATTCGTTCAAACTATTTTGCGTTCTGCCGATGAGACGTTCCTCTAAAATTATATTAATGTTTGTCACGAACACTTCTTAGTGGTAAAATGGAGTAGTTCCATTGACATGATGTAGATCAAAAACTTAAAAAATGTTTCTTGTTAAAATGCAATGCACTGTGAATTTTGTATTTCTTTTTGCACGCATCGAATATGAAGTGACCAATTTGTCGGAACATATAATATATCATACGACATGATGTCGAAATATAACAGACATGGTTTCGTCATTGTCATATTACCTACTTCCTAAAAAAATCTTCCAATATATCAAAACCACTGAGTATGTATGTATAAATGTTTTTTTTATTGATGTTCACCTATTTTTTATGGTTTTTTAGACCACATAGAGTTAGTGTTAGTTAGTGTAGAGTTTTCAAATATTCGTTTCAATAGAAGAATGAATGGTAGCTTCTGGATTTAAAAGGCCAACGAAAAATCTTCGAACGTTTCATTTGAACCATGATTTTGCCAGTTTGCCTCATTGTATGTAAGCAACTAGATAATTAATTATGTTTTGTTATAAAGTGTATATCATCGAGCCAACGCTGCGCTTGTTAACTTTATTAAATGCACCCTCGCATGGCACACGGAAATAATATTAAGTGTCCCCCCCCCCCCCTAAGTTTCCCTAAAATGTTTCATGAGACGTCCATTAAAAAATTGGCCAAGTGCGATTCGGATTCGCACATGAAGTGTTCCGTACCATCGAAATAGGGAAGCCCCCTTTAATTTGTATTATTTGTTGTTATAACGGCAACTGAAATAGGTACATATTTTGTCTTTTGTCTGAATGGCAATGTAGGTGGGATAATTCCATCAAGGGCCGACATCTTCACCAGTTCTTTCCATCCGTTCGTGAGCGGCTGGCCAGGACATGGCTGGAGGTGGATCACTGTGTCGCCCAATTTCTCACAGGTCATGGTAACTTTAAGAGTAAATTATTTTCCTTCAAGCTTGTTGAGTCGCCTTTTTGTCAATGTTCTACATCTGACTGCGAATTTGAACAAACTGCACATCACATTTTATGGGAGTGTAGTCTTTGGCAGAATGAACGTAATATTATGTTAAATAGTGTACAGGTTACATCCGGAGTTATTTACTATACGGACCTTGTAGAAACTAGAACAAATTTCCGTGCGTTCAAGCAATTTTGTCATACCTATTATTGGAACCAAATATAACAGCTCACAACTTAGGACCCAGTAATATTAATGACAATAATATCCGTGGTGCTAGGCAACTGGGCTTATCTCAGTTGTATACGTCCCTGTGTGCCTATTGGCCTTGTTCTGTTCTGTCTCCTGCTGATATGGAGGGAAGTGGAAACTATGTTTTTTCCTACTCCTCCGCTATTCTTTTCTGATTAATTTCGTTGCGGGATCCAAGACAGTTAAATCATTTCTCTGGGACTTCGTCGAGCTTCATTGTCTCGGCGCTTTTCTTGTGGTCGCCACTGTTGATTCTGGCTAACAGGAGTTACAGTGGTTTGGGAATAGTGTGGCGGGCTTGTCCCAATAAAAAAAAAAAAAAAAAAAAAAAGGTACATATTTTGTGATAAGTTTGTTTTTACCCGACTGCGGCGAAGCCCAAAAGGAGGGTTATGTGTTTGACGTGTATGTACGTATGTATGTCCGTTTCTTTGTTCCCTCATAACTCCTAAACGGATAAAGGGATTTAAATGAAATATACGTCGTTAGATTCGTCTTGATGGCGCGAGTGTTATAGGCTACATTAAAATTAAAAATCAAAGATAATTGCGGATTTTGGGGGCAAAATCGCGGAGTCAAAAAAAAATTGTTTCCAATACCATCGAGTAGGGTATCAAAATGAAGGCTTTTAAAGGGAGATTACAAAAATATATAACACTTATATGTTTAAAAGAAATTCAATGTGACAAATCCTATAAACAAGCACAAAAGTTAAATCATTTGCGAAGAATTTTACGCGACCAACGAAAAAACAAACACAAAAGAACTTAAAAGTTGGAAATAAAAAAAGTAGTTAAAAAACTAAAAAACCCGACTGAAAAAACTGAAAAGCAAAAAACAAGCACATTTTAAATTAAACAAAACTTGGAACCAGGCGGGGTTCTATTTTATTTAGTTCTATGTTTTTCATTTCATAATTTAATATTCAAATGAACCCCGCCTGCTTCCAAGTTTTGTTTAATTTTAAGTGTTTGTATGAATGTCAAAGTTATATTTGCGGTTTTTTTGTATCTCAAAAACAGTCAGCAATATTTTGTTCAAATCAATTTCTGTTGAAAGTTTTCATTGCGATCTACAGCATATATATTTTTAGATTTTTTACTCTGTTAGTTTTTTTACAATGTTAGAGGGATATACATTTTATACTACACCTGCTTGGAAAGTACTTTGATACTTTATCAAATTTACGGTAGAAAGTACGTCATTGCATATCGAACAAATATGCGGGGAGAAAACGCATCTGAGCGGGAGAGAAAAGTGTTGAAAAAAGAAAATCCATTTCTTACGTGGTTTTTCTTTTTTAATTTTGGGTAAGACTATGCGCGCCGGTACCTAACCTAAATATCAAAAGCCAAAAAGTTTTTACAGTGAGTTTTTTATCTCCAAGTTCGAAAAATGACACTGGCCACTAGCTGTGTGTTGGATGGTGTCGGGCTGGCAGTGCGACCCTGCGGCGGCAGGATAAACAATTTGAAAAAAGAACATGTGAAAATTGCAGACGCCATTGGCGCCATTTTCAATTTGAATTAGAATTTAAATTTAGTTTTTTTTATTTTCCTCGTAGGTGTAGTATAAAGCACTATGTATCACTCGAGAGAAAGTGCGATTCCCGATCTCGGGTGTTTTAAAGCCCCTCGCCTACAGCTTGGGCTTTAAACGACACCCTCGACGGTAATCGGTCACTTTCTCCTCTCGGTGAACAATGTACTATTATACTACACCTGCTTGGAAAGTACCTTGATACTTAATCAAAGAAGAATGGGTATATTTGTATGGACCCCGTCCCTTTCCTTGTAACACTTTCTCCTATACATCAAATGAAAGAGCGTTAAAAATTCATCATTTTATTGTATGACAGTAAATGTGTGAATAATGGGGGAAAAAAGTTATTCACCGATAAAGAATATTTTTTTCCTAGAACTTGCTTGAGTGTGGTGTCTATTGATAGGTCTTTTAAAATGACACTGAGGTTACTAAAACCATTTCTTCTCAAAGTCAATCGTTTGAAAGATAGACACTTCCAAAGTGCAAAAATGTGTCCCCAGCCCCACCCCCTCTAACTTTGAAACTAAGTAGGTGAAAAGTCTAATAAAAATATATGCTGTAGATCGCAATGAAAACTCACAACCGAAATTAGTTTGAACGAGATGTAGTCAGCAGTTTTTGAGATATAGCTCATTTAAAAAACCGCAAATATAACTTTGTCATTCATACAAACACTATGAAAAACCAACTTATCACAAAATATGTATTTATGTTGCCGCTTTAACAACAAATAATACGAATTAAAGGGGACTTCCCTACTACGATGAAACAGAACCTTTTATGAGCGAGTCCGACTCACACTTGGCAAGGATTTTTTACCTAATTCATTTTTTTTTCAATTATTCACACGGTTACTGAACCGTGTGATTAATAAAATTGAAGAATTGAATTGAGGAAATGGAATACTTCTATGGTGTATACACCATAGAAGTATGTCAAAATTAAAGTCCAAGAATGACTGACTAAGAAAAATCAGAATCGACGGATCCGTGTTGCTGAGAGGCCGCATTTTATCGTGGCACGTTTTAAAAAAAAACTTTTGGGAGGTACCTGCACCGAATCAGGCGGGAAACACCTGAATGCTACTATTGCGAGGATCGGCCGGAGGATACGGTGGAGCACAACGTGGAGGTCTACCCCGCTTGGGCGGAGCCCCGCCGTGATCGGCGATCGGCGGCGGTGACCTCTCGCGTCCAAGCTCTGGTGCACGGTTCGGGGCGAGAGGGAATGGGACGCCGTCGCCTACTTCTGCGAAGCAGTGATACTAGCGAAGTAGGTGGTGGAACGTGAGAGGAAGAGAACCTCTCGTCGCTGCCGCCGCGGGAGACGCTCCGGGCGTCGTGGGCCACGTGATGGCTTCCGGCAACCATAGACGCGGACCTGAGGACGGTGAGTAATGGGCTATCTCGCCGCCGTCCGTCTTATGACGACGACAGGCGTGTCGACGTCGAGTTCATGTTCCACGCGCGCCTTAAAGAGATGTCAGCAATATGGAAGGGGGGCCCCTTCCATATTGCTGACATCTCTTTGAGGCGAGGCAAGGGCCGACGCCCGTTAAGGCTGCGGGTTGTTCGAAAGAGATAGAGCGGCCTCGACATACAGAGCTAAGAAGGAACATGGGTGGTTTTTAGTCAGTACAAGTCTGACTAAAATCTGGGTTATAAAAAAAAATGTTCCGTACCATCGTCGTAGGGTCATCCCCTTTAATTTGTATTATTTGTTGTTAAAGCGGCAACATAAATACATATTTTGTGATAAGTTGGTTTTTCATAGTGTTTGTATGAATGACAAAGTTATATTTGCGGTTTTTTAAATGAGCTATATCTCAAAAACTGCTGACTACATCTCGTTCAAACTAATTTCGGTGGTGAGTTTTCATTGCGATCTACAGCATATATTTTTATTAGATTTTTCACCTTCTTAGTTTAAAAGTTAGAGGGGGTAGGGACACATTTTTGCACTTTGGAAGTGTCTATCTTTCAAACGATTGACTTTGAGAAGAAATGGTTTAAGTAACCTCAGTGTCATTTTAAAAGACCTATCAATAGACACCACACTCAAGCAAGTTCTAGGAAAAAAAAAAAAAAATTCTTTCTTTATCGGTGAATAACTTTTTTCCCCCATTATTCACACATTTACTGTCATACAATAAAATGATGTATTTTTAACGCTCTTTCATTTGATATATAGGAGAAAGTGTTACAAGGAAAGGGACGTTTTGCCCCTTCTTCTTTAAGGTAGAAAGTACGTCATTGCATATCGAACAAATATGCGGGAAGAAAACGCATCTGAGCGGGAGAGAATGGATTTTCATACACTTTTCTCTCCCGCTCAGATTCACTAACTGCAACAATTTCAATATAAATTTCAATTAGTAAAGATTTAGAGTTTTATTTTCCTCGTAGGTGTAGTATAAAGCACTATGTATCACTCGAGAGAAAGTGCGATTCCCGATCTCGGGTGTTTTAAAGCCCTCTCCTACGGCTCGGGCTTCAAACGACATCCTCGACGGTAATCGGTCACTTTCTCCTCTCGGTGAACAATGTACTATTACCACTTTGGAAGTCTTTCAAGCGATTGACTTTGAGATTAAAATGGTTTTAGAAACCTCAATATTATTTTTAAAGACCTACTTACCTATCTATACGAAAAATAGGTTTGATAAAAAGAAAATTATAAAAATTGTAAAGCGGTTTACAGAATAAATCTACCTACCAAGTTTCAACTGTGTAGTCTTATTAGTTTCCGAATAACTAATAAGTGACTGTGACAGGAGTCAGGACGGACAGACAGACATACCTATGACGAATCTATAAGGGTTTTGTTTTTTGCCAGTCGGCTATGGAACTCTAAAAAGGAGGGTGTTGCTTACACTTTACCACGAACGGGATGCTGGGAAGTTTTTTTTCTTCAACCTGAATATGCGTATATACATACCTACGTAGGTACTCACTGTATTTCAGAAACTTAAGGTTATATAAAACTTAACAAACTTCGCAATCAATCTCTTCGTTGCGATATTGCTGAAGAAATAAGATATTATTCGAAAGGAATCCTTGCAGGCGAAGTTTCAAAGTGTAATATTATCCACTGCTACTGGCGATATCTTAGTTGTTAAACTAAAATTACGTTTGGTTTGTTCTTTCATTTCGTATAAAATTACAGCGCTTTTCATGCAGATTTTTTCATGAAGTATGTATGTACCTACTTATTTGGGATGCCAGAGGCGTTGCAAGCAACAGCGACTGTTGCCACATGCACGTCATTGGAACTGACTGATTTTATATTGAAGAAATATGTAAATTTACCAAATCTCACCCTGAGATGTTTGAAAAGCTGGGAGATAAATGTAAGTTTAAAACTAGATACCCTAATAGATTAATTATTTCTGGAACGAAAACTGAACTTTATGAGCGGAGCTGCTATCCTATGTGTATTAAGATATATAACAAGATTCCTAACCAAATTAAAGAACTTCCAATGGTCCGCTTCAGAAGGACCTTACACAGATGGTTAGTTGAGAATGCATTCTATGATATAAAAGAGTTCTTTGAGTTTAAATTTCAATAATTTGTAACTATTCTAAAAATCAATATATTAATCAATAATTAATTATTATTAATTATATTATATATATTACTAAGCTGAAGTGGGACTGGGCTGGCCATGTCTGCCGTATGCCCAACGAGCTGTGGGCCAAAACAACCACGTTCTGGAACCCTGACACAGCCAAAAGGCGACGTGGTAGACCTCGAAGGAGATGGCGGGACGAGCTTGACAGAACAAACGACCAGTGGTCCACATTGGCCCTGGATCGCAAAATCTGGAAATCATGGGGGGAGGCCTTTGCCCTGCAGTGGGATGACACAGGCTAACAGTAACAGTAACAGTAACAGTATTAATTATATCAATATATTCTAGAATTCAATTTTATCAATTTGTATTATATAAATTCAATTTTATCAATTCAATTATATCAAATCAATTCATTTCTATCAATTTAATTATATTAAAAAATTTGCATGTCATTATGTTATGATTGAGTATGTTAAGCGACTTGTACCTACTACTACTGTAAGACCTCTGTAACCATATTTATTTGCAAATAAATCTTTGACTTTGACTTTGACATGTTTATTGGTTTCTTGCAACCTAATTTTGGACTTCGTTCGACCCTTTTGAATCTTTACGCTCTCTTGATACATAAAATAGCATCACGCCTGTAATGCCCAAAGGGTTAGGCCGTTGGACGTAATATGTTACGTTCATCCATTTCGCAAGATATGTCTGGCGAAATGGATGAACGTAACATATTACGTTCTAATAAAAATATATTATGGAAAACGTAACAAGTGCGATTGCCCTGGAATCCCATCATCAGATCCTGACTTGGTGACAATGGGACTATGGGACCACCTCGGGAGTATGTATAGGTACTGTTTCGAATACAAAAATATTTTTTGCACATGTCCAGCCCATCAAAGACGTCTTATTTTAATGCACCTTTTAGTCGACGGTTTACAAGTGCCCATGTAGACCTATGTGAAATAAAATATTTTGATTTTGAATGGTCTCAATCCTTCCTTACATAGTATAAAAACAAAGTCGCTATTTTTGTCTGTTTGTCTGTATGCTTAAATCTTTAAAACTACGCAACGGATTTTGATGCGGTTTTTAATAATTTTAATAGATAGAGTGATTCAAGAGGAAGGTTTTAGTATATAATTTGAACGACATCCACGCGGGTTTAGCCGCGGGCATCAGCTAGTAATATTATAAATGAAATGGGTGATTATTTGAACATGTGCATATCACGCGGCCCTCCCCGAATAACTACTTAGTTAGATATAAAGTTATGTTTTTTTAAATTTATTCCAATGGTATGCATTACCATACCATAAGTGTGTCTGCTATGCATGGGTTCGATGGTCGGCCAAATTATTATTCGGTTTTTCCATCAGGAATTTGTCATTAGCAGCCAAGGAGTCCGGAGAGACCGTTTGATATCAATAGGCTCGTCCTCTATCACATGGGACTTAAACTTTAACCGGCAAAATGTGGGTGTACTAACGGTTGAACTTCTGCCTGACGGAAAGTGTCTGGGAGTAGAAAATATACGTAAAAAAAAAGCTGTTTTTTACGTATATTTTAGGAATTATCCTTAAAAATAAGTCGCAAATACTCCCAGACACTTTCCGTCGGCCGTATTGCTTTACAGACGCTTTAAATAATACTAAACTCCATATGATTTAATACTTAAAGCTAATTGATCGGGATATTGCCATGCTATATCGGTCAGGCGCTCCAAAAACCAAGCTTAAAAGCGTCTGACAAAAACTCTGGTCCATCAAAAGTGTCTGACACTATATGATATTACTTTAAAATAATATTCTACATGACATATATAAAAATCAGCCATGTGAATTTAAGTTAAATAGTTCTTATTTTTAGTCACCTTTCTCACCTGGTACCTGCCCAGGTGTCACTCGGCAAGTTCCACAAAGCGCGTAGGTATTCAAGGCACACGAGACGCTACTGAAAACTTCAGGTTTCATCCGTGTGAAAATAAGTTGATTGCTCTGGGATCTTACTCTATAAGTACGTCTCAACTTTGTTATAATTATAGGTATGAATCACAAAGTGATGCTGCAGTAATATTAAAACAAGAACAATTTTTTCACAATTTTGGGTTATTCTGGCCCTTATCTTGTTGAAGTTATTTTCCTTGTTGAACTTTTTATATTTTTATTTTAAATACCAACAAGGTTTAAAAAAAAAAGCTTTCATGTAATTCGGAGTTTATTCTACCAAGAACCTCCGTGGCTTCGCCTTTCGAATCAGCGTATTTACTCAATACACAACTGTGTTCAATTTCATTATTATAACATAACCTTTGATGAAATTTGTTGCAGTTTGCTTTCTTACGGGTCCTTGGAAAATACTAGCCCAGATTGTATTAGCTTTATGTGATGAAATTGCTGTTAGCTCCGGAAAATTGAACCTTCATTTTCAAAATCAAATATTGGTTGGCGTTGTTGCCACAATATTTGGCCTTCAATTCATCCATAGTTTTCATCGGTTTTTTCACCTGGATCTAGTATAAGGTTAAGGAGCTCATAGCTAAATTTTAACAGCCGCATCTATAGGTTAAACCGAGTTTGCCTAGGTTGGTCAGTGAATGGTACCTAGACCTACCACTTATTACATCATATCGACTTTCCTCAGTGCCTCGAAAAGCAAGCTAAGCCATTGGTCCCAGCTCCCAGCTCTTATTTGTAATTTTTTTACAGCTAGTCAGTGGTCAGAAAGTATCATATTACCCAGTCCTACTTAGGTTGTGGAGGTCAGATAGGCAGTTGATCCAAGTGATCAATTCAGCTGCAACCTTTGAGACAGGAAGCGGACGACAACTAAGTTGGGAAAAGGCTACGCAGATGATGATGATGATGATCTAGCATAAGGTGTTTGTGCAGATGGTCTGTTGCTAGTTATTACTAATGACATAATTATGTAGCTATGTTCTTTCACGTTCTCCTTCCCCGAATCGGTACGAACGAGAAGGTTTGATTGTGCCGTGTGCCGTAACTAAGTAGTTGAAATATTTCTATTGTTGGTTTTGAAGTGCTACCATCATCATCCCCCAAGATTTGTCTGCCAATCTACGACAATTTCCATTATGGATCTTCCAAGATTTTAAATAGGTACTTAGCACAATCATGTCCAATGGCTCACAAGAAGCTCGGAGTGTTTGAAAATCAGTGTCGTCAAGGCGCATATTAGGCGCTGGAGCGTGTGATTACTTTGACGGCGAGACATGGAATATGGAACTCGATGACGTAGTAACCATGCTGAGATAAAGTATTTATAAGATAGGGTTAATAAGGGCGATCATGAAATAGATTGATGTAACTAGAAGGAAGAGCAGTGGTGCCGACCCCGACTTACGAACAGTGAGTCGTGGGTTGGAACCCAGGCAGGCGCATTACTTTGTGTAATTTTTTTCATCACCACTGCTCTCAAAACGGTGAAGGAAAACATCGTGAGGAAACCGGTATGTCTTAGAACCAAAAAATTCGAAGACATGTGACATCTACCAATGCGCACTGGGCCCGCGTGGTAGGTTATGATGGGATGACCTACCACGCGGGCCCAGTGCGCATTGGTAGATGTCACATGTCTTCGAATTTTTTGGTTCTAAGACATACCGGTTTCCTCACGATGTTTTCCTTCACCGTTTTGAGAGCAGTGGTGATGAAAAAAATTACACAAAGTAATGCGCCTGCCTGGGTTCCAACCCACGACTCACTGTTCGTAAGTCGGGGTCGGCACCACTGCTCTTCCTTCTAGTTACATCAATCTATTTCATGATCGCCCTTATTAACCCTATCTTATAAATACTTTATCTCAGCATGGTTACTACGTCATCGAGTTCCATATTCCATGTCTCGCCGTCAAAGTAATCACACGCTCCAGCGCCTAATATGCGCCTTGACGACACTGATTTTCAAACACTCCGAGCTTCTTGTGAGCCATTGGACATGATTGTGCTAAGTACCTATTTAAAATCTTGGAAGATCCATAATGGAAATTGTCGTAGATTGGCAGACAAATCTTGGGGGATGATGATGGTAGCACTTCAAAACCAACAATAGAAATATTTCAACTACTTAGTTACGGCACACGGCACAATCAAACCTTCTCGTTCGTACCGATTCGGGGAAGGAGAACGTGAAAGAACATAGCTACATAATTATGTCATTAGTAATAACTAGCAACAGACCATCTGCACAAACACCTTATGCTAGATCATCATCATCATCATCTGCGTAGCCTTTTCCGAACTTAGTTGTCGTCCGCTTCCTGTCTCAAAGGTTGCAGCTGAATTGATCACTTGGATCAACTGCCTATCTGACCTCCACAACCTAAGTAGGACTGGGTAATATGATACTTTCTGACCACTGACTAGCTGTAAAAAAATTACAAATAAGAGCTGGGAGCTGGGACCAATGGCTTAGCTTGCTTTTCGAGGCACTGAGGAAAGTCGATATGATGTAATAAGTGGTAGGTCTAGGTACCATTCACTGACCAACCTAGGCAAACTCGGTTTAACCTATAGATGCGGCTGTTAAAATTTAGCTATGAGCTCCTTAACCTTATACTAGATCCAGGTGAAAAAACCGATGAAAACTATGGATGAATTGAAGGCCAAATATTGTGGCAACAACGCCAACCAATATTTGATTTTGAAAATGAAGGTTCAATTTTCCGGAGCTAACAGCAATTTCATCACATAAAGCTAATACAATCTGGGCTAGTATTTTCCAAGGACCCGTAAGAAAGCAAACTGCAACAAATTTCATCAAAGGTTATGTTATAATAATGAAATTGAACACAGTTGTGTATTGAGTAAATACGCTGATTCGAAAGGCGAAGCCACGGAGGTTCTTGGTAGAATAAACTCCGAATTACATGAAAGCTTTTTTTTTTAAACCTTGTTGGTATTTAAAATAAAAATATAAAAAGTTCAACAAGGAAAATAACTTCAACAAGATAAGGGCCAGAATAACCCAAAATTGTGAAAAAATTGTTCTTGTTTTAATATTACTGCAGCATCACTTTGTGATTCATACCTATAATTATAACAAAGTTGAGACGTACTTATAGAGTAAGATCCCAGAGCAATCAACTTATTTTCACACGGATGAAACCTGAAGTTTTCAGTAGCGTCTCGTGTGCCTTGAATACCTACGCGCTTTGTGGAACTTGCCGAGTGACACCTGGGCAGGTACCAGGTGAGAAAGGTGACTAAAAATAAGAACTATTTAACTTAAATTCACATGGCTGATTTTTATATATGTCATGTAGAATATTATTTTAAAGTAATATCATATAGTGTCAGACACTTTTGATGGACCAGAGTTTTTGTCAGACGCTTTTAAGCTTGGTTTTTGGAGCGCCTGACCGATATAGCATGGCAATATCCCGATCAATTAGCTTTAAGTATTAAATCATATGGAGTTTAGTATTATTTAAAGCGCCTGTAAAGCAATACGGCCGACGGAAAGTGTCTGGGAGTATTTGCGACTTATTTTTAAGGATAATTCCTAAAATATACGTAAAAAACAGCTTTTTTTTTACGTATATTTTCTACTCCCAGACACTTTCCGTCAGGCAGAAGTTCAACCGTTAGTACACCCACATTTTGCCGGTTAAAGTTTAAGTCCCATGTGATAGAGGACGAGCCTATTGATATCAAACGGTCTCTCCGGACTCCTTGGCTGCTAATGACAAATTCCTGATGGAAAAACCGAATAATAATTTGGCCGACCATCGAACCCATGCATAGCAGACACACTTATGGTATGGTAATGCATACCATTGGAATAAATTTAAAAAAACATAACTTTATATCTAACTAAGTAGTTATTCGGGGAGGGCCGCGTGATATGCACATGTTCAAATAATCACCCATTTCATTTATAATATTACTAGCTGATGCCCGCGGCTAAACCCGCGTGGATGTCGTTCAAATTATATACTAAAACCTTCCTCTTGAATCACTCTATCTATTAAAATTATTAAAAACCGCATCAAAATCCGTTGCGTAGTTTTAAAGATTTAAGCATACAGACAAACAGACAAAAATAGCGACTTTGTTTTTATACTATGTAAGGAAGGATTGAGACCATTCAAAATCAAAATATTTTATTTCACATAGGTCTACATGGGCACTTGTAAACCGTCGACTAAAAGGTGCATTAAAATAAGACGTCTTTGATGGGCTGGACATGTGCAAAAAATATTTTTGTATTCGAAACAGTACCTATACATACTCCCGAGGTGGTCCCATAGTCCCATTGTCACCAAGTCAGGATCTGATGATGGGATTCCAGGGCAATCGCACTTGTTACGTTTTCCATAATATATTTTTATTAGAACGTAATATGTTACGTTCATCCATTTCGCCAGACATATCTTGCGAAATGGATGAACGTAACATATTACGTCCAACGGCCTAACCCTTTGGGCATTACAGGCGTGATGCTATTTTATGTATCAAGAGAGCGTAAAGATTCAAAAGGGTCGAACGAAGTCCAAAATTAGGTTGCAAGAAACCAATAAACATGTCAAAGTCAAAGTCAAAGATTTATTTGCAAATAAATATGGTTACAGAGGTCTTACAGTAGTAGTAGGTACAAGTCGCTTAACATACTCAATCATAACATAATGACATGCAAATTTTTTAATATAATTAAATTGATAGAAATGAATTGATTTGATATAATTGAATTGATAAAATTGAATTTATATAATACAAATTGATAAAATTGAATTCTAGAATATATTGATATAATTAATACTGTTACTGTTACTGTTACTGTTAGCCTGTGTCATCCCACTGCAGGGCAAAGGCCTCCCCCCATGATTTCCAGATTTTGCGATCCAGGGCCAATGTGGACCACTGGTCGTTTGTTCTGTCAAGCTCGTCCCGCCATCTCCTTCGAGGTCTACCACGTCGCCTTTTGGCTGTGTCAGGGTTCCAGAACGTGGTTGTTTTGGCCCACAGCTCGTTGGGCATACGGCAGACATGGCCAGCCCAGTCCCACTTCAGCTTAGTAATATATATAATATAATTAATAATAATTAATTATTGATTAATATATTGATTTTTAGAATAGTTACAAATTATTGAAATTTAAACTCAAAGAACTCTTTTATATCATAGAATGCATTCTCAACTAACCATCTGTGTAAGGTCCTTCTGAAGCGGACCATTGGAAGTTCTTTAATTTGGTTAGGAATCTTGTTATATATCTTAATACACATAGGATAGCAGCTCCGCTCATAAAGTTCAGTTTTCGTTCCAGAAATAATTAATCTATTAGGGTATCTAGTTTTAAACTTACATTTATCTCCCAGCTTTTCAAACATCTCAGGGTGAGATTTGGTAAATTTACATATTTCTTCAATATAAATGCCTGTCAACGTAAGTATTCCAAGTTTCTTAAATAGTGGTTTACATGATGTAAGTGGGTCCACATTACAAATCGCACGTATACACCTCTTTTGTGCGACGAAAGCCCTTCCGAGATGCACCGAGTTTCCCCACACCAGTATACCATAACGCAATATAGAACCAACATATGCATGATAAGCCTGTAATGTGGCTTGTCTGCTTATTAGGTTAGATATACGCCACAGAACATAAGCAGACTTACTGAGCTTTTCACATATCGTTTCAATATGACCAATCCAAGAACACCGCTCGTCTAGAACTATCCCAAGAAAAGTTATACTATCTGATTGTTGTATTGGTTTATCCTGATAAGTAATGTTTAAATCCATTTTTTTCCAGTTTTTGTTACAAAATTGTACATATTTGGTTTTATCTAGGTTAGGTTTAAGATTATTCTTTTCCATCCAAGTTATTACTTTGCTTACGGTACTATTTATTTCTTCATTATAGTTGTCCTTAGTCTTAGGGATAATTACAGAAACATCGTCTGCAAAGAGTATGCAGGGATGATCAGTTGCTTCTGCCAGGTCATTGATATATATCAAAAAAAGTGGGGGGCCTAAAATACTGCCCTGTGGAACGCCAGTGCAATTGTACCCTACTTTGGATTTAAAATTTAGTTCACCGTTTTCGTTTGGTTTATCTACAGTAATTTCTACAAACTGCGATCTGTTTGTAAGGTAACTTTTTAACCATGCATTTGCTTTTCCGCGTATTCCATATTTATCACATTTTTTTAGTAGCAGCTCATGTGATACGAAGTCAAAGGCTTTTGACATGTCAAAAAATAAAACAGTAGTCGGGATTTTCTGGTCAATATTTTTAGTAACTAGGTTAATTAAGTTAAATGCCGCAGTGGTTGTCGATTTCTTTTTTTGAAATCCATGTTGTTCATGTTTTAAGATTTGGAATTTATCGATAAAACTTATTAATCGCATATGCATGACCTTTTCGTAGATTTTCGCTAAAATAGGCAATAGGGCTATCGGTCTATAATTATCAACAAGTTTTTTATTACCTTTTTTATGTATTGGTTTAATAACCGTCGTTTTTAATTTCTCAGGAAACTCTCCCGTGAATAATGATAAGTCTATTAGATGTACCAGTACCGGAGTAATAATAGGGCCTATAAATTTTATTATTTTTGTAGGTATTTGATCAAAGCCTGTTGAATTTGTATCCCTGAGTGATTTTATAACTTTTTGTATTTCGTCATCATTTGTGGGCATCAAAAACATACTAGAATTTATAGGATCAATGTCATAGGTATTAGTGTTAATGTCAAAATCGTTTTTCGTCAAATTTAAATAATAGTCATTTACATAATTTGCAATGTCCGTGGGGTTTGTTAATGGTCCAGTTTCAGTTTCTATATCCTTAATGCTTGATTCTTGAATTTTATTATTATTGGAATTATATTTTATTAAGTCCCAGGATGCCTTACATTTATTTTTAGCTCTAGATATATAATTTGTATTATGAATTTTCTGTGCTTTTTGTATACATTTTTTGAGTAATTTGTTATAGTTTAAGTATTTTACTTTACTGTCTTTGTCAGATGAGAGGTAGTATTTAAAACGCAAGTTCCTTTTGGTTTTAGTAGATTTTTTAATACCTTTAGAAATCCATTTTGTATATTTCTTCACAAGGTTGATTTTGATCTCAAGTTTAGGGAAGCATAAATCAAAGAAAAGGGCAAGTGTTTCGTGAAAGTGATTAAACGCACTGTTAGCTTCCTGATTTGAAAAACATTCTGCCCATTTTAAACTTGATAAGCAGTTGAAGAACTTTTCTTTATTTTCGGCGCTAAAATCACGCTTATAAATTGTTCGAAAACGTAGAGGTGGAACTTTGTTGTCTACTTGTACGGATATCATCTGAGCTGTTTCGTGGTCCGACAATCCCAGTGGTATAACTTCACATTTTGCATCCTTACAGTTACTTATTATTTGGTCCAGGCATGAATTTCGTCTTGTAGGTTCTTGTATACTTATGTAATATTAAGCCGAAATTATTTACAATCCTAATTAATTCGTTTATGCATTTTTTATTCCTATCGTTTTTTTTGCTCAGAATGTCAATGTTAAAATCACCTACTATCACCAATTGTTTTTTTGATTTATTCCGAAGGTTACACAACATTACTTCTAAATTACGGAGGAAAACAAAGGGGTTTGAGATTGGCGTACGATATAAAGCTATTATAATGATGTTGTATTGTAAGAGTTCAATTCCACAACACTCAAACTCGTTTTCAGATGCGTATTTTTTCAACTGTGTTAGTATTTTGTACTCAATGTGATTTAGGCAGAATATACAAACACCGCCTCGTTTTTTATTCTTTCTTGAGTACCAGTCTGCTAATTTATAGTCATTTAAGACAACGCTGCTCTCCTCACCCGCTTTAATAAATGTCTCCGTTAAGCATACTAAATCAATAGTTAACCCCTCACTTAGTAGCGAGTCAATCGCAATTTCAAGAAGTTCTTTTTTACTTCTTAAGCCTGCAATATTTTGATGAAGAAAATTTAATGAATGGCAATAAATTTCATCAATGTAATTTACGTCTTCAACCTTACTTAACTTATTATCATTCAGGCTTTGTAATGGTTGATCACAGAGAGTTTTAGTTGTAGGTAAAGTATTACTAGTATCTACGAAAAAAGGTGTTACTTGGGTTGCTCCCATAGTTATACGATCTTGTTGGTTGGTAAGTCAGCCCTGTGTCTAGGTTTGTTGTGGACAAATCGATGCATTTCGACTGAGCAGTTTGGTTTTTGTCAAAGTTTAGATATTTATTTTTATAATCAATTGTGTCGATCAGAACATTCAGTTTGTGACAAGTATTGCTATGAGTACGCAAGAAGTAGCAATTTTCATTATTATAACAAATCAGTTCTAAATTATTGTTCAGTAGCTTCACATTTAGATATTTATTTTCTAACACACTCAACACAATAATTGGAGACCTATTATATTTTTTTATAAACATACTAGCTGACCCGGCAAACGTTGTTTTGCGATATAATTTTTTTTTTTTTTGAAAAATAGATGTTGGCCGATTCTCATAGATACCGGATACGCACAAAAAATTTCATCAAAATCGGTCAAGCCGTTTCGGAGGAGTTTGGCATCGAAAACTGTGACACGAGAATTTTATATATTAGATATAATTCATTTAACATAGTAGTAGGGTTGTAGTCATTTTCTCCTACACAAATAATAATTTTATCCCAAGGCTTACACTTCAACTCCGTGTTTAACAGTTGTTTAGAGATTGCATTGTATTTCATCATTCCTTCTGCGCAGTACCTTTCGTATGAGCTATTAGACCTCAAGTCAAGTAGGCGTGTAGTTAATCCCGTTATTTGCTGGGTTCCAAGGACATGTATTTTCCTCTTCGGATAATAACTTTGGCTTCTAAGATATGTATCAGTTGTAGTTGTTTTTTTCTTGTTATGTTGTATAGTGGTTCGGGTATATTCCGTGTTTATCTCTTTGAGTTTAGGTTTTTCTTGCATATTTAATGTAGCAGTACCAATGGTTAAGTTGGATTTTTGAGTCTCGTTATATAGTGTTTTGCTAGGTTTGATTCCAAGTTCATGTTGCTGTTGGTTGGTTGATATCTTTGAATCGTTTATGTTTCTAGATTTTCGTTTTGGAGTACTAATTCTTGGTGAAAATATTTTAGTTAAACTATTAATTTTGGTTTCTTTATTTTCCAACCTTTTCTCTAAGTCTATTTTCTCTAATATTAAGTTTTCAATTTCCTTATGGGCACTCTCTAACTTTTCTTTTAAATCTCTGACAGTTTCCTGTAAGTCAGTAATTTCTTGGCAATTCCATGTAGATAAGTCGGGTAAACTTCTTCTCAGAGCATGCGAGTCGGTGGATAAGAAGGAATTATCTTCAAAACTTGTTGTCGAGGCATTTATATTAGTTCTTCTCCTAAATGTAATATTATCATTCATGTTTTCCATGATAGCAGTGTACAGTCAGCGCCCTCTTGTGTTGATTCAGTACTACTAGATGGTGTTCATGATAAACAGAAACTAATAAAAGCTTTTATTAATGGTTTCATTGAAAATACGAGTGTGTTTTGGCAAAAGGCGACGAACTGCAAGTGTGGTACCGGCTTGTACGATTATAATGTACGATAAAACATGCAAGTTTGTCTGTCGGCGTATCACAGCTGCTGTTCATCACAAGGTGTAACTAACGAGGTTTTGGCTTCATAGTTGGCAGTAGCAAACCATAGCTAATCTGTCTTGTTTAGCTACTATACCACCATACATAGATATTTTCCTCACCGTACAAACTACATGTATTTTTGTAATAATTCAGAACAAATAATGAGCAGAGTTCGCATTTTCAGACTATTTTCATTCTCCCACAAAAAGCATTTTAAGAATTATGTCTATTTTTGGACGGGTTATGGAAATAAATTAATGCCCGGGATATTAATGGTTTTTGTAAATTTATGTTCATATTTATCATTCGTGTTTGACTTTTGAAAATCTAGGTTATGAATGTAACGTTCCAGCCGCGTTTCAAATTCCTATACTTTAATATATCCTGAAACCGGAAACCCTTACCTACACGTCATAAGTAGGAATGATATACAGAATTTGTTTGCACAATTAATAAATAGGTTGTAATATTAAATGTATTTCCATGGTTCCACCATATAGGTACCTAGTTGGTATGGTGGCTAGTGGTCCTTAGATAATTATAGAGACCTAACGACAACTCTCACTCATCGTGTGTTAAAACCTTTTTACTTTTCGTTATCAGCTCAGCTTTCTTCGATGTCGCAGCGAGCAAAAATAAATCATACCTACTTAATTCTCTCGCAACATTTAAACGATTGGATTAGGCAAAGTACATCTCTGGAAATACTCCATATTTTTCTGTTAAAATACAGCAACCGCTTCACAAGTAAAAATAAAGGAGATCAACACGTAAAACCCATATGTTTCTGATGTCATTCACCTTGATTTGTGATGCTATTTTCACAAAAATATATATTCCTCAAATATTTTTTTATCCACACTATTTCAAAACTGTACATTTACTGAGACAGGACACGATAAAAAGTATAGACAATATTTTGATGCCAGACGTGTCATTTCTCAGCACGTATTTATATTTTATAATTTTAGGTTGTTATATTTAATTGACAGAGTCAATATGGCACACTGCCAGTTCCTAACATTCCTAGACATACTTGAACAAAAATATGCTCTAACACGCTTATATGGCAGTGTATTCTCCAAAACCGAATTATGACTGAACTAGCTTTTGCCAGCGGCTTCGCCCGCGTGAAAATGACGATTTGCCATACAAACTTTCATCCCCTATTGAACTCCCTTAGGGGTTGAATTTCGAAAAATCCTTCCTTATTCCTGGTCTACATTATAAAGGGAACCTCTGTGCAAAATTTCAGCTTTCTAGGTCCAAGGGTTTGGGCTGGGCGTTGATGAGTCAGTCAGTCAGTCAGGACTTCTCTTTTTATTTATATAGATAGATAGATTGAACTTTTGGTTATCTTTGACACTGACTCATCATCGTGTTCGTGCCCTTGTCCAATGTCCCACGGGGTCGGAGCAACACGTTTTCTTCTTCCATTCTCCCCCCTTTCATTTACTCTTTTTTTCCTGAGTATCATGCCTCACATTATCCATACATCTTTTGTTTGATCTTCCTCTCCCTCTTCCTCTCCGTCCATGAACATTTATATTCCTCACTGTTTTAATCATATTTATGTGTGCCAATTTTTACACTGAATAAGGTATAGTTTTTCACATTTGCCACAATGCTTCTATATAGTTTCGTGATTCCTACTGATGCCTTATTGAAGTTGAATTGATTGTTTTCACTAAATCAGTTACATTATTTTATTAACTTCATGAAAAATTACAGATAGTATAGTAGACAGTAAAGGACGACCTATTACAAGTTTTCACTTACAATATTATTATAGGGTAGCACAAGATAGACAGGCAATAGAAAATTAGAATAAGTAAGTAAACAGTCGTCGAGAATTTTAGAAAACAGGGAACAGGTTTTAGTAATTAACGTTTTTTTTTATATTAGGAACACTGCTGGAGAATAAATCAAGAACATCAACACTGGTACACCGATTTGTATGCTGCTAGCGAATCTTATCATAAATATGTGCAAAACTAAAGAAGAAAATTAACTGACACACTTTACTAAACACCTCTTTATAATTTCAAGGCAAGTTTTGTTTAGTATTGTATAGTATATTACAAAACAAGATTTGTATTGGGCTGGGGCTGTAGAAAAACTATATATTTTAGTTGGGAAAAGGCTGTACACTACAGATCATGATTATTACCTAATATTTTTTTATTTAAAAACGTTGGCCGGTTGTAGGAATTTCTCCTGTATCGTGGGTGCATTCACAAACATTTAAACTCACATACACAAATACCCAGACCCAGAACAACTACCTGTGGGTCATACAAATATTTGTTCCGTGCGGGGATCGAACCCGCGACACGCAGCGCAGCTTTCCATTGTTTGACCCACTGCGCTAACCGTATTATTCTATTAATTACTGTAATGTAATAAACCATGGTACATCTCACAATTTACTCAAACAAGAGATATTTGAAGTGACAATGACGAGCAAAAAGAAAAATGGTTATCTTTCATTTTGTCTGCCAACTTAATTATTTTAGTAACGGTTAAACCATTTTTTTACGACTAATTGTCATCATAAATATTATATTTACTGCGCCATTGGTCTAGACGTCTAGTGGTCGCAAGCACGTCTGCTGAACCTAAAGCTCTGAGTTCGATTCTCAGGTAGTGCAGTGTAATTGGGTTTTCGATCAGGATTTTCTCAGTAGCAGTCACGGAATCTAGAGCTGTGCCCGTTTGGTAGGAATAGGATTACATGGGACTTAGACATGACTGGTGGCGTGAAATGTGGGTGTATTACTTAGGTACACCTCTGCTTTCTGGAATTACAGACGTGATGTTATGTTATGGTTGTAAACATAGTTGTAAATGTATTTACAAAGAAGTATAAACTGACGAAGAAGATATTACGAGTATTATGCAAATGATGACCATCTTACTTCTACGCCTATATTAGTGGCAGTCTGTTGAACTCCGATTGATGTTCATTAACCTGCCAGGAGTGCCAGTGCTCGCATCCATCACTACGGCAACGATCAAATTACTACTAACATAATTAAGATACGTTGCTATTCATTGCTAAACAAAAATGCTATTCTTTCTCAATTTTCGGGAGCAGTCGCTCCATAAGATGTACCATACTTACACCTAGAATAGACATGCAACTGTAGCTCTTATGTCAATAACAATAATGTATACAACGCTATAAACATTTCGACAAGTTCTGTAGATCTTTTGGCATATGAACAATGTCACCTTGACGACGAGTGGTGGTCTCACTAGGTATTTATGCTCTGGCGCCGATCCAGAAGATGTAGGTCGCTTGCGCGCGCACACTGCTCACAATGATATTCATATCGCGAACATACATTTTAAACATTATGATCCATGGAATAGAACTGTAATTTGAAAATAGGTTAAATGGCAGACTTACGACCGACTTGCATTGGTTTAGTTAAAAACGGTCTGATTCATAGAGCATTCTCATTCTCAATGTATTTGGTACCCAACACCTGTAATTTGTAACGTTAATTTTGGATCAGGTGGGATTCAGGAGTCAACAACGTAGGTACAGAGATATTATTGTTACCTTATGAATTCCAAGAGCCGACCGTTTCTCAGTCGGTCGAACGGGACGGTGGGGAACATCCGCCGACTTACAATTAAAATAGATCATATATCTTCTTGTGCTTTTCGCCACCACATCATTACATTCTTAAATAAAGACATCGTTTCAAATACTTTTGGAGGTAATTAGTAGATTAAGCTCGAGGGGTAAAGCAGTGTCTGAAGTCACGGGCGCTATTTGGAAAGCCGAACGTAGCGAGTAATTCTAGGGCTCCCGAGTTAATTCCCTCACTGTATTCAGGGTTCTAGTTTTAACTCACTAGTTCCGTCTAACTCCGTGCCCAGGGTCTTCAATTGGTTGAATATGCTTCGAGTTTCTCGGGAACTGGGTCAGACATATTATACTTGTGACACGGTTCCTCAGATTCCATAAGTTTATTTTTCTTAACAAGTTGGTGGTGAACAATCCTGGCTACTTGGTTGTGCCTGTGCAAGTGCATGGTCACCGTTAGCCAGAAGAGAAGAACCAGAAATAATATCTAAATATTATGTTGCTTCACCCGGACAGACATCATTCATTCATCCGACACAGGTCAACCGTCCCGTCTCCCATAATATGTATTATATTTCTGGTAGTTTGTCGCCAACAAAACTTGGTCCATAATCGTTCAAACAAAACATTCAGTTTCCTTAAAAAGATCGCCGACACTTAGCTGAGAGTGCTGAGACCCACACGTTAATCTACATCAGACATGCAGAGCCCGATAGAAACGCCCGTGAAGCTCCTTGCCCTGTGCCATACTTCCGTGCGGTCATCAATAGTAAAGTGCCTACTACAGGTTTTTGCCAGTTCCCTATAGCCATGGACAACTGGTCAAATCCCCTGTCCACTGAAACCACATTTCGGTGCATACCCAACTCGATTTAAAAAAAAATATGCTCTGAGACTTCTTCTCTAATACCGCCCCCTGCAGTTGAGAAGGGTCTTCGCATTTAAAAAGCCTCGAACCCCGCACTACCGCGGGATGTGTGTCATAATAACCGATGATCTTAGATCACAGAAGAGATAATCTTAGATGATGCTTCCGGTTCGGGGTCAACACTGTACTCTTACTCTTCTCTCCATATCGTATCTACACTTGTATTTGCTTATTTACTTGTATCAATCAAGATTTTTTTTTTTTTTTTTTTTTTGTTTATTATATTACAATCTAGCCCAATAAGGCTAATAAGCAATTTTAATCTAACTTAATTTGCTAAAAGTAAAAGTATATCTAAGAGCACGTCCATTGCGTTTACTTAGCGTCTATTAAGGTGAAGTCACTTTGTTCTTGTGTCCATATAAATAGCTAGGTACTATATTACACTCGCGGTAAAGTCACAGATATTATTATGTTACACTATATTACACTACACTAACTCAAAAGGTTTAGTCCTTTTGAGCCTTCTTACTATGTCCGTGTTGATCAAGAAATATGTAAATTCTTTTCGTTTCTCTCGATTTCTAAAACAAAGTGTAAATATTTAAGTAATGCAATTTGATCTTAATTTCCTAAAGAAGATATTTTTAGTAAGACACACAATTCATCAATCTTTCTGTAATCATCAAACCTCACCACTGCTGCTCCAGTATCTATTACTAGCCACATTAATACGTCATTATGTGAGGAAACTTTTAACACCGCCAGATTCACGGCCAATTACTACTAAAGAAGAAAATAAACTTATATAACATGCGCAGAATTCCAGGTAACCTTTGAAATATTTGTTCATGTAACCTGGCTGTAAACACGTAACATTTTAAACAGGAATTTGCAGCACATTCGGGATTGCTTTTAGAGCGCTGACTCACACACATAATGTTGTTTACGTACCGCGGCAATGGAGCGCGTACCGGCAACCAATCAAATTACGCTGACGAAGTCATCGGAGCCTCATCGAGCTACACTCTGCTTCCTAATTTGTTTACATATGACAGAATTTACATTGTGAAAACCCGCGCCTTTCCCAATATATGGCAGTAAACCACAAAAGTAATAATATATCTCCTTACACACCCGTATAACTGATGCCAATCATAACAATACCGAAGTGGGTATTGAACCCAAGACTGTGGAGCGCTGATTGAACCCAGTAACCGCTACATTCAACTTCAAGTTGCCAGCAAAACCACATTCTATCTATATAAATAAAAAGAGAAGTCCTGACTGACTGACTGACTGACTCATCAAAGCCCAGCCCAAACCCATGGACCTAGAAAGCTGAAATTTTGCACAGAGGTTTCCTTTATAATGTAGACAAGGAAAAAGGAAGGATTTTTCGAAATTCAACCCCTAAGTGAGTTAAATAGGGGATGAAAGTTTGTATGGAAAGTCGTTTTTTTTAACGCTGGCAAAAGCTAGTAGTAAATAGTTCAGAATCATCATCATCCACAGCCTGAATTCACCCACTGCTGGGTATAGGCCTCCCTTTTCTCGTGCCATTCTCCACGGTCCTGTGCCAGCCTCATCCAGGTTTTTCCCCCGATGGTAACTATGTCGTCTGCCCATCTTGCCGCTGGACGACCAAGAACTGGAAAAAGAAGTGTGGGTCACTTCTTTTTCCAGTTCTTGGACACCACTCAGTTCAGAATAGGTTTCCTTTATCTTTTATAAGTGGCATAATGCATCGAAAGTAGACACTGTCGTCGTCGGTACCTGGTAAAACCTATAAAAACTGGAAACCCCATGTTTTGTGAACTTCACGATTGCTATGGTTAGAATGCGGGAAATAATGCAACGATTCTACGTATATTTCATCAAAATATCGCAACTTAAATTGCACCCTTATTGCGTGATGCTGTGCCAAAGTAAATAAGCCCTAAAAGGCTGAGCGAGCAACAGCCACTCGCGGCAGGTGCGACATAATGTTATTATCTGCGTTGGATAGCACGACACAGAGCTATACATACATTTATGCCAGATAAAGCCACGTAGGTACCACTCACATACACAACATGAGAATGGTACCATGCCATGAGTAAACACCAAACAGAGACCGAAAATATCCGGAAAATTACACTGCGAGACGTGATAGGTTTTTCGCATGACATTTTGGCTTTACATATCCCCCAACTGATGATGGCTCCTCTTTGTGAGAGGGGCTGGGCCATAATCCACCACGCGGGCCCATGTTTCTGCCTTTCGGCATTGTTAAGCATTATTCTTTATCACACATTTGTTGTCAACATATACCTAGTACATTTTTATATACGGGGAAATTTTGTTATTGCACTCGCAGCGGAATTCACACCTGGGCGGAATTCAGGTTGTTATGGAGTCGAGGAGGTACCTACAATGATGCTTTCAGATAGAACATGAGGGGGAGAGAAGGTATGGGTGCCTACATTGATTGTTTACTCTATTGCCTAAAATCCTGCAATAGAAAATTAAGACTTTCCTAACAATTAGGTCGTACTGACCTGCTGCAACGCAAAATAAAGGACTAATCGACAGAGCGTGTAGCGAATAAACATTTGGCCCTTTGTGTGCTTGGTGCTAGCACACAAAGCCGTGCCGTTAGTAGTTTACCTATGGCAAGCTAATTAAGGCTTGATGAAGCTGGGCCTCTGTCGGCTATCTCATCGATGACTCCGACCGATCGATCATGCAGCGCACAGGCCCGCACCCCCGCGCGCTTCTCTACGTTGACCACTCAATTTATGGCCTCTCACTTAATTATAATAAACAAGCAATTACGGATATTGGCTGAGTAGGTAATATTTTGGGTAGTCATTGTAGACGTACCTAGTACATAGTTTTAACTAAGTCATGTCGAACCCAACTTGCCAAATTATTGTCAGTTCTCTACTACAGCTACAAATAAAAAGGTGCTTATTATTTTCAGTCGACAATGAGATGCAAACACATCAACACTATTACGCTTATACTTAGTTCGTACACTAGTAGGTTTTATGAACCTAAAGATTTTTCTTTGCCAATTATTTATTTCAGCAATGATTTTTGAAAATAAATCAGACGTGTCTAAAAAAATTGACCCATTTCCCGCAAATGCCCCAATAACCAAAATAGCTGGGTATAACTAGATATTTCAGTTTTTCGGGGTTATGTCCTAGAACAACATGATTTCAGAGACGTCGTCGTTGAAAGCTGCTTAGTTTTCATCAGCTTTAAGAAGTCTCATGCTCGACTAGCTGCGACCCAAAGTAACCACGTTGTGGAGACCTTTTTTGTGTGTTGGGCAATCATCTAATGACTCCTCCGCTCTGGGCAGAGCGGTAAGAAGTGTCAGACTTCTACTAACTAAAAACCACCCATGTTCCTTAGCCTTTTGTGCCGAGGCCGCGGTATCTCTTTCGGACAACCCGCAGCCCCGACAGGCGTTGGCCCTTCCATGTTGCTGACATCTCTTTGAGGCGCGCGTGAAACACGAACGTGTCGTCGTCATAAGACGGACGAATGGCGTGCTAGCCTGTTATTCACCGTCCACATGGCAGAAGCGTCTCCCGCGGCGGCTGGGACGAGAGGTTCTCTTCCTCTCACGTTCCGCCACCTCCTTCGCTAGCATCACTGGTTCGCAGAAGGAGGCGGTGGCCTTCACGGTATCCTCCACCATGCCCTCCGGCCGATCCTAGAATGACGTCTTAGCAAAAGTTGTTTAGTCTGATACTCTGATGGGCATTTCCAGTGGATTTACAACAATGAAAGATCTGGAACGTCTCCAATCGTCTCGCTCATCCCGTTGTTTTCCCGTCCCTGGGCCTTAGAATTCTACATCAGACGTTTCAGATCTTCGATTTTGACAACCCCGTTGTCGCTGGCATAAGCAACAGGATCCGCGTACGAAGTCGCGGGCAGAAGCTAGTTTTGAATATTTGAAGTAGGAGATTAGACCAAGGAATCATGTTGCACGACGTACAAACTTTGCCCCCCATTTTCACTCCCTTAGGGGTAGAATTTCGTAAAATGGATTTCGCATTTCTGGAATGAGCAGAATGAGCCCCTGGGCACGCTACACGTTGGCTTATATAGGGTTGATCACATGTTCCGGGCTTTCTGGAGGGGTATAGTTCGGAGACGGGGTGTAGGTTTGAGACGCCGCGCAGCTAACAATCTCAATCAATCACTTACTAATTATTCCCTTTGATTCTGTTATTTTGTTGTTCTGTTCGCTTCATTCGTTTTGTAACGTAAACTCATTACTTTTGTGTTGTATTAGGTTACTTTTGCGTTGTATTAGATTACCTTTGTGTTTTAATAGATAACTTTTGTGTTCTAGAGTGATTTCATTTTTATTCCTAAAAGTATCATCATTCTACTGCCTTTATTCCAATTTATTTGGGGCAGGCACAGCAGGTGTTTTTCAGCCATAAATATGTCTCTATTACTCGCCATCTCAGCATACCTACAGAAAGTTTATATAAATATTATATTCACTTATTCCAATATTTCACAGTTTACTTGCGAAGAGTAAGTACCTAGTTCCCATTTAAATTGCAGTATGCTTCGCAAATCCACCCCAGCTGCCCCCTCGGTAAATTATGCAGTGACATGAACTCAAACGTTTCTGCTTTCAAATCGAACAACAACAAAATAATGTAAACAGCTGTCCGCTAAAGTATCACGAACATAAAACTTTACTTTAAGACAAACACTTCAATGTATTTTTATACAGAGACCACCATTAAAAGCAATTTATTGACACAAATATAAGTAGGTATAAGACTTACGATAACATGCCATTACCCAGATGCACGTTAATATGGCAATTTGGCAATAATTACTGTTAGGTAGCCGTCGACCGCAGCAGTCAGTGCAATTATTTCAGCGTATATTTGGATGTATTTTTACCCGACTGCGCAAAGCAAAGAAGGGTTATTTATTAATCCTACTTTCATTACTATGCATTCTCGAATGTTTTGTACCTGCGATTAAAATCATGGGCATCCTACAAGTCAAGTAGGCAGCTGTCCGATGATGTTATTTACACTCTCCATTTAGGACTAAGTTTATAATTTTTTCACTCCTCTTGCTCAAAAAGAACGTCTTAATAGCATACCAGAGCGGGCGTAAAATTGCATATATTGCCCTAGGGCTAAAAGTAAATCTCGTACGACAACTTGTTCAGCCAGCTGGGGGCCAATTCTCGGTTTTAGAGATGGTGTCGAACTCGAGAAAAATTTCTAATGACGTCATTTTTTCGAGAAATTTTAAAAGTTGCTATTCTGGGGATGTCGAATTCGACATTTGTCGAAGGCTAACGTTCGAGTTCATCTCGAGTGCTTCTGAGCAGTAGAGATGTAATGTCGATTATATAGATGCGTCATTTCTGAGTGAATTTGTTGAGTTTTGGATTGTACACTGTTTTCTTTTCTTTAGTTTTTAAATAAAATACGGCTTGGCATCTCATACTGGAAATTCGATTTATACTCTTTGATTTGTGCATTGTGTTTTCTTGAAACTACGACCTTCGCGCAGATAACAGACTCTGTAATATTTGTGTACCTACGATTGGACTTGAAACCACTGAAAGATGGACGAGTTTATTAGCATTTTTATCTCGGAGTTGTTGGAAAGTGGCGAGCAACTGGCCAATACACGGCGACAACAGCTATCCCGCCGTCGATATTTACGACTTGAGCGGAACAGAAGTCATTAAAAACTTCAGACTAAATAAAGATTTAATAAGGGTTCTAATACTTAGATCTATTGGCTCCTGTAATAAACTGGATACCACTAAAATCGCCCCGAAAACGAAGGTAAATAATTGTTTGCTTCATAATTCTATTAGTCACTGACAGACAGTCAGCTGTCAAACTGATTATTTTTACACTAAACGTTTCGTTTTACTTTGGCTTTGCACGGGACTTATTCAAATTTAATATATAAATTATGTCCTAATTTTAAGTGTTTCTCATAATTATGTTTAAGTATTTGTTTGTTTGTGAAACTAATAAATACTTTTTCTTCCTTTCTTTCTTTCTTTTATACTTAAATAATTAGGTTTAGTCAGCGTTTTAAAACAAAATCATTCATTCACTCATAGCTACCTAAAACGGAACGCGCGATTCTTCGTAATGGACGCTAGTATTATATTATCTGTGGTAATGGTAACATTAGCTTCATTCGAATCGACATTTTCGTGACATTTATTTCTATTTTGACTGAGAATACGGAATTCTGCTCAATTCGAAATTTTTTGGTAGAGATAGAGATATTTTTGATAGACATAGAGATAGACTTACGAACTCGAACTCGAGATAAATCTCTAAAACCGAGAATTGGCCCCCAGGTGCCTGATTTAGTTTCAAGTAAAAAAATGTTTTATTTTTAAAAATGGAACTAAACGCGCTGAATGCCGAACTCTTTGGAATGTGTGCGTTGCATTGCAGCTACAGAAGAAATAAAAAAAGGCATTGGCGCGAAATTTTTGGAATTGTATTATTAAATTTAATTTAATTTTTAATAAAATAAACTCATATTGAACATGGTTATTTTATTTTCTCGCAATCGTAGTGAAAAGTACAGTGTAACACACGGCGCTAAAATCCCATTATAACTCGGTTCCTATTTACTACCTCGCTAAAGCTCGGTTGTAAAACTACCTCGTATATAATGGGTCATTTTAGGCCCTTGTATTACAATGTACTATTAAATATTCCGCACCTCCATGAAAACTATTCAGATAGCTGAGTCTCTGAAGCGGACATTCAGTGAACAGCTATCAGCTTATTCCACACTGAAACAACAGAGGACCGAGCTGTGGTTATGCAATAGTTCCAACTGTTCAAGCGCTTCAACCACTGAAGCCCTGTATTTGACAAAGCCGCTAATCTACCGGCTATCAATATCATCACAGTCTGCCGCGTACCTACGTGCCTACTCACTTAATTAAGGCGAATACAGAAATTGATTAGTGCATGTCCTCGCAAACAATGGCACATTTGTGCTAAACTATCTCTCGTGCAAAGACTATATAGCCACGTTAGTTCCGCTCGCAGCTCCGTCGCAACGGGGCACACACAATGCACGGGATGTGTTGTAGCTTGTAGGTAGCGAACAGACGCATCTAGAGCACTTCCATGCAAACCCGCAACCCGACGGAACTCAATGAGTTTGCTGTCACACGATGCAATTCTACTTTATGTCAACTTAATATTTTCTCTGTATTGCTCAGCGCAAGCCTTTCTTATGTAAGGATTATTCAATGCTTGGGCTTGCCATGTTATATATATTGTCCTCTGAGCGTGTTTTTTTTTGCTTGGGTGAAAAGAAAAACTACCTACAAGCAGTAGTGACTGAACACATATCGAAGCCTCCAATAGCATGGAAATTAGTCCTTTTTAAGGTCCCCTAGCCGAATGGCAAAAAACGGAAAGAGATCATCGTCATGTCTGTCCGTCCGTATGTCACAGCCTGGAACGCAGACCTCCTCTCTTTGAGATGGAATGGGCGAGCCCAGTGCGGATTGGTAGATGTCACATGTTTTCGATTTTTTTGGTTGGTTCTAAGACATTTCCCGGTTTCCTCACGATGTTTTCCTTCACCGTTTTGAGAGCATCAGCGTTCGTAAGTCGGGGCCGCCACCACTGGGCCACTGCTGCCTGCTCTATAATTTTAATGTAAAATTTTATACGTTATTAATATTTAGATATTCAACAGCACGCCTAACTATAAGGAATTAAAATTCAAACATCCTAAAAGAAACTTAGTAGGATACATAAATACAGATAATAAAATTGTGTTTCATAAAGTATTGTAGAAATGAACCTATTTTCCTTATACCTACCTATTATTCTTTGCCATAATGATTTATGATCGCCTTTAAAGTTTACTTCAGACCAAATATTTTATATTATCGCTAAATAGATGTTAACCTCAATGTTAACCAATATTTTATTTCAAGACTTGCAATTTAGTCATTTTTACCTGAGGCAGAAAAGCTAACGGGCGATCGTAAAATCTTTTTGAATATAGTCGACGGAACCCCGCTTCGCGGGGCTCCTACTTCTGTGTGGTTTAGAAAAAAATAACCACGAATAGGTAGGTTAGAATATGTCCTGCGGGTTTCAATTACATAGGTACCTACTGTATATTACCTCTCGGCCGGTCGGTCTAGGAATCAAAGAAACATTAACACTAGAATTACCTACTAACAAATTAAAGCAACTTCTCAACTAGCTATGCCGTGTACTGTCCACGTATTTCTTTCTATAAGTACCTAGTTAGCTACACAGAATATCAGGCGCAAATAATAGTACATGCATTGTTACCTTAGGGGTGATGAAAGGAACTTATTCAGACAGAGCCGGGGTTTGGCGCCTGAGCACAGCGAGGGCGCTAATAGTTCGAGGGACTAAATAAGTCTTTAACCTGAGGTAAACACTGTTTTTCATTACGAATACAAGGAAAGTTGATGGGAATAGGCTTGCCCCCAATTACCTAAATCGGTGACGGTGGATGGCAATAGGCTTTGCTCCTAATTAGATCGGTTGATGGCAATAGGCTTGCTTCTAATTAGATTAGTTGATGGCAATAGGCTAGATCCTAATTAGATTAGTTGATGGCAATAGGCTTGCTTCTAATTACATCGGTTGGGGGCAATAAGCTTGCCCCCAATTACATCAGTTGATGGCAATAGGCTTTCTCCTAATTAGATTGGTTGTTGGCAATAGACTTGCTCTCAATTACCTAAATCGGTGGATGGAAATAGGCTTGCTTCTAATTACATCGGTTGATGGCAATGGGCTTGCTCATAATTAGATTGGTCGACGGCAATAGGTTTGCTCCTAACTACATCGGTTGATGGCAATAGGCTTGCCCCCAATTACATCAGTTGATGGCAATAGGCTTGCTCCTAATTACATTCGTTGATGGCAATAGGCTTGCTCCCAATTACAAAAAATAATTTGATAGCTGTCAGTAGAAAGCGATTCCCTAGGGCTGAAAAGTAGTCCTTTCAACCCGCTCCGCAGGTATGTTATGACCTACTTTCAGAGTATGAGTAATGAAAAATACACATCGTATTTTATCAAAAAACTTTTTAAACTAATACTTAATAAAATATTATAAAAAACTGAAACGCAAAAAAAACAAGCACATTTCAAATTAAAGAAAACTTGGAAGCAGTCAGCTGACAGCTCCTTTTAAAACACTTCATTTTTATACCCTACATGATGGTAATTTTTTTGAACTCCGCGATATGGCCCCCGAAATCAGAAACTTTTCTTTGTTTTTTTTTTTTTTTATATTATTTTTAATAATGTAGCCAGTGACACTCGCGCCATCAAGACGAATCTAACGACGTAGTTTTATTGATTTCATTCAAATCCCTTCATCCGTTTATGAGTTATCAGGGACCAAAGAAACGGATATACCTACATACATAAACGTCAAACAATCCTTCTGGGCTTCGCCGCAGTCGGGTAAAAACAAGGTAATATGCAAATAACATCAACCCAAGAGTTTAATATGGTCTTCGATAGATGGCGTTGTACCTTGAAACGACGTTTCCTGAATCGCGCTATGGTTTCGTTACATCGGTCTGCATATATAGAAAATGTTTTACTACCGCTCCACAAGTGTAATTACATGTTGCTCGCTACTTAGAGTAATATTTTTGGATAAGTTCATTCTCGTTTGTTCGAGATGGACTTTTATAATAGATATTGTTTTAGAGAAGAAAGATTTCCAGGGTGACTTTGTTGGTCTGACATGCATTGTTTCAGACACATAACCCTGATGCTATCCTTTTTTTTTTTTTTTTTGGTCGGTGGAAAATCATCGAATAACCCCCCCCCGCTCTTGGGCAGAGCGAAGGGGAGTGTCAGACTTCTACTGACTAAAAACCAAACCCATGTTCCTTCTTCGCCCTTGTGTCGGAGCCGCGTTATCCTTTCGACAAGCCACAGCCCCGACGGGACCCTGATGCTATCCTATCTTTATCTTTAACGTTCGGTCACAGCGATATGGATGGATATATTGCGGAAGTGGCTTCGGACTAGACTGTCAGTGTCCTGTATTCAAAGCTGGGACTCATCATCATCACCATCATCACTTCAGCTGAAAGACGTCCACTTCTGGGCATAGTCCTCCCTCAAGTCCACATTGACTGGTCCCGTGCGTCTCGCTTCCAGTGGATCCCCGCAATCTTCACCAGGTCATCGGTTCACCTAGTGGGACGCCTGTGCTTCGCGGTCGCCGCTCCAGAACTTTTCGAACCCGTCGGCCATCCGTTCTGCGAGTAATGTGCCCTGCCCATTGCCACTTACTTTCTTGGGGGTATCTCTCTAATTCTACGACAAACATAGTTGTGGCTGAAACTTCAAACATTTCTTTTCGCGGTTCCATTTGTTTCGAAATTTCGGACAGCCGAAGTTTATTTGATACTAGCTTTCTGTTCGCGGCTTCGCCCGCGTGAAATTTTTGTTTTCCTTTGTGGATATAAAACGCCGATTTCCAAATATTCCCACAGCAGGGACTCAGGCCTCCTCTCTAGGAGAGGGATGGGCTATAATCTACCACGCGGGCCCAGTGCGTATAGGTAGATGTCACATGTCTTCGACTTTTTAGTTCCAAGACATGCCGGTTTCCTCACGATGTTTTTCTTCACCGTTTTGAGAGCAGCAGTGGTGATGAAATAAATTACACACAGTGTAATTGCGCAATGTGCCTGACGGGATTCGAACCCACGACTCACTGTTCGTAAGTCGGGGCCGCCACCACTGGGCCACCACTAATGAATAATGTGTCAGTATAATTTTATTCTTATTTCGATGGGTGGATGAGTCGATGGGTGGGCGTTTTGGGGGACTGTCTTATAAAAATGTAAAGTAAAGTAGAGTAAAGTAAATTTTTGACGTTCGAAAAGTGCTGATTATCAGCCTAGTTTGAATAAATGACTTTTGATTTTGATTTAGTTTATATTTCGATTTAATCTTAATTTCAATTCCAACCATTCAATTCAACATGACGTAACTATTTAATTAGATTCGATTTGACTATTATAATTATATAAGTATTCTGACATTTTAATGTTTAATTCTTTAATATAATTATTGTTTAATTGAAATCCAAATTTTAATTTCTATTATATTAGACTCGTATATTTAGAGCATGGCATCTGCCTAGCCTTTTTCTAACTATGTTGGGGTCGGCTTCCAGTCTAACCGGATGCAGCTGAGTACCAGTAGGTGCCTATTTTACATGGATGTAAGTATTTAGGGCATGTGTACTCGATAATGTGCAAGCTGTGGTTACCTGTAATTGAGTGTACGTTACAGGACCACGTATTCTGTAGTATTTTGAATAAGATAAATTGTAATATAACTCGTTGGTAATCTATACATATTCCTAATTCCAAAATAAATAAATAAATAGTGCCGAAATCCAGAGCCGACTTTAATGTATGAGGTGTCAAGTGATTCGTAGCTCGGGTACCTACTATAATGTATGAGGGGTCAAGTGATTCGTAGCTCGGGTACCAACTATAATGTATGAGGGGTCAAGTGATTCGTAGCTCGGGTACCAACTATAATGTATGAGGTGTCAAGTGATTCGTAGCTCGGGTACCTACTATAATGTATGAGGTGTCAAGTGATTCGTAGCTCGGGTACCAACTATAATGTATGAGGTGTCAAGTGATTCGTAGCTCGGGTACCTACTATAATGTATGAGGTGTCAAGTGATTCGTAGCTCGGGTACCTACTATAATGTATGAGGTGTCAAGTGATTCGTAGCTCGGGTACCAACTATAATGTATGAGGTGTCAAGTGATTCGTAGCTCGGGTACCTACTATAATTTCATCATCATCTTCCTGCCCTTGTCGCCTTTTGGGGTCGACGCAACACGTTTTTTCTTCCATTCTCCTCTGTCAACCATCACCCTAACACTTATTCCTTATTCTTCGTATCATTCCTCACACAATCGATCCATCCATCGTTTCCTTGGTTTCCTCTCCCTCTCCATCTCCATTTATGAAAAAATAAGGGTAAACTTCGCTGGCCCAAAAGTAATGGTGAACTATCGGCCAAAGCTGAAATTGCCGTACCACAACCAGATTAGACCAGTTTTAGCTGTGTCGTGTAGAAAATAAATAAATCTCGATTCTCTAAACCAATCACCCGTTATAAGACACTGGAGCACCTACCTACCTAAAGATGTACGGAATATAAGTATTGTAAACCACAAGATATAATACATACATAAGTAATGTTCGGGTCAATCACCGAACAAATGAACATGTCAGCATAATCGCGACACCGCGCCATATGCATTGAATATTATTTTATGTATTACTTAAGTAAAGTAGTCAGTACGCTTTCGGACAGCATATCGGGCGCGACTCAATCTCATCCTATTCACCTCATTAGTTCTAGTAATTATTCTTTAATACTGAAATACAGTATCTTTATAATCTTTAATCTTAGTTTATCTCAATCTCACCCCAACCCCGAACATTGGTCCTTCGAGCCGGATTCTTAATCTCAATCCCATACTAGACTCCAATCTAGTACTCCGTGTCGGAGGCAGAATTAGACATTCAAATCTTGACCCCGAAATGAAGCATCCCATTATAATACCGAATCAGTCGAAACTGGCCGATCTTATCATAGATGAATCCCACAAACTTGTATTTCACGGTGGAGTAAAAATGACTACCGGATTTATAAGACGTAAATACTGGATTCTTGGAGGAAACCGAGTCACAAAGAAACGATTAAGAAGTTGTGTTAAATGTAAAAGAAATAATCCCATAACACAACATCAAATCATGGGTGACTTACCTCCAGCACGATTGATTCCTAACCGACCCTTTTACCACACCGGAATCGATAATACAGGACACATCCTTATTAAGGCGAACAAAGGTCGTGGCATTAAAACCTGTAAAGGATATGTCGCAGTTTTTGTTTGTATGGTGACTAAAGCCATACATTTAGAAATCGTCTCAGATCTCACAGCGTCAGCATTTATTGCCGCGCTTAGACGAATGTCGGCTAGAAGAGGAGTTCCTGGGCACATCTATAGTGATCAGGGAACTAACTTTATAGGAGCCAACAAAATTTTAAAACAAGAGTTCGCCGAAATCTCCAATATCCTGGCGGAACAAGAAGTAACCTCGACAATCTCAGAAATGAATATTGAGTGGCACTTTAACGCACCATCATGGCCATCTGCTGGCGGACTCTGGGAAGCTGCAGTGAAGAGCCTAAAACATCATCTCAAACGTGTCGTGGGAGAGCAAAAATTAACCTACGAGGAATACATTACCCTATTATCCCAACTCGAGGCATGTTTGAACTCCAGACCACTGTGCCCTCTGACAGAAGATCCTGAAGATCTGGACTTTTTGACCCCGGCTCACTTTTTAGCAAGCGGCCCCAACTTAACAATTTTCGAAACAGAGCATGATCTCAGAACACGATGGCACCTGACGCAAAAAATCTACCAAGATATATGGGCTAAGTGGAAGACTGACTACCTCTCGCAGCTTTCTACACGAACCAAATGGCAGCAGCGTCAAAAAGATCTCAATCTTAACGACATCGTTATTATAAAAGACGACAACCTTCCACCAGGAAAATGGAGTCTAGGTCGCGTAGTAACGCTACATCCCGGAAGCGACGGGCACGTAAGGGTCGTCACACTTAAAACTAAAAACGGGCTCTTAAAACGCCCAGTTGTAAAACTGTCCTTACTACCAACAAATGAAAATGATGAAGAGCCAAGTGCCCCAAAAATTGATAATAAACCACCAACTACGAGGAAAAAACGTCCTATCTCATTCTCAGCTATGGTTTTATCTTTGACGTTATTCTTACTGTCACTAATAAACACCGCTCAAGCATCCTACAACTTCACCATGCTGACAAACAAAAGTGTCTACTTCGACAAAATATCTAATATGCATCTAATAAGAGATGATTGGCATTTAATAGTCTATTATGACACAAAGCCTTATCAAGAGGGAACGGCGGCTCTATTAAAATACATCAAGTATCTTGAGACCTTATGCTCTACGATAAGAACACAAACACCTTGCGACGGCGTCATGTTACAGCTCGCGCACGAGTTTGAAGAAATCAAACATTACGACAATATTGTCATGATGAATGACTCATTTATGACTAATAAGAAACGTCGAAGACGCGGCTTGCTAGACGGAATAGGCTACGTTGCAAATAGTTTATTCGGAGTGTTGGACCAACGATTTGCAGAAAAATATGAGAAGGATATTGACCTTTTAAAGCATAATGAAAACCATCTATACAACCTCTGGAAAAACCAAACGTCTGTCGTAGAAGCTGAATTTAATCTCATGAAAAGGATGGAGAATACCATTAACAAACATCACAAAATAATAAACCAAAAGCTTAATTATCTCCAAGATTCGTATAAAAACCTCACTCAGCAATTGCAAAATGTATCTATGATCACAGATTTCATAACCTCGGCTTTCACTGCCAACAACTTGCTGTATACCCTTCGACGAATCCAGGACTCCATTTTAGATACAGTAACTGACATTTATAGTGGAAAATTAGATTTTCATTTGATATCTCCGAAGCAACTCAGATCAGAGCTAAGCATAATTTCAGCACAAATATCTGGAGACTTGGTAGTTCCTGTCGACAACTTTAACCTTAAAGATCTTTACAGCTTGCTCAAAGTAAGAGCCAAATACTCTGGCAAATACCTAATTATAGAGATAAGAATACCCCTGATTGAAAGGGATCTTTATGAGGTATTCAATCTTATCCCGGTTCCACGTATTGCGAAAGATAACATGATGATGAAGGTCAAAACTATCTCGGAATTAGCAGCCATCAACATGAGAAAAGATTCGTTTTTGACTGTCACAGACACGGATTTGGAGTCATGCGTACTACAAAACCCTGTGACTATTCTGTGTCATATCAGAAGGCCTATTCACCACATGAAAGATGATCATAGCCTTTGCGAGACGATCCCAGGCACGAGAACTTGTAAAACTAAAACTACTACGTGCACGAATGACTGGAGGGAGTTAACATCAGAAAACAAATATTATATTTTATGCTGCAATGAATGTAACGTCAAACTTCTGTGTGAAAATCAAGTTCAGGCAGTTAGGTTATCAGGTGCTGGTCTGTTGCGCGTAGGGGATGGCTGTTTGGTAAAAACAGAAGGCTTTATGGTATATTCAAACAAAAGATTGTCTAGTAAAGTTAGCACGACGACAAAGATTAGCTCGCCAGAACTATCACCAATCAATCACATGATAAATATCACCATGCCAGAAATCTCATATGAGCTTAATCCCAATAACTCGGACAATCTCATGCAATTTGAAGCTATTAAGAGAAGTCTGGAGATCATGAAGCAGAGTGAACCTTTGAGCACCAATATCTCCTATCACGACGTCCACCAGTATGCTGCTATATATATCACCATATTTGGAATCTTGCTATTGGTGGCAGCTTACTGTTTTAAACTTTGGTGGCAAATACAACGTAGAGGAAATGGTTCCACTTCTACAGAAGAGCGGTTGACAGCCTCTGCGGCGACGACGGCGTCGCCACGCACCGTTCCAGAAAGTGTCGTGATTGAGTGTAGTGAAATTAGGGAAAAAGGGCAATGTAGTCATAAATCAGTGAAAAGTGATCATAAGAGACTAGCTCTATCTAGTGAGTGCTTACAAAAAAAGGAAGATCAGAGATCAAGGGAGATTGGTTCTTCACCAATCTTTCGTGTATTTTCTCTTCCTGATTTACACTGTAACGACTCTGTTTAATTTGTAATGTTACTTTCATCTCATCTTTAACATAATTAACCCTACATTACTACATATTTTAATATTAGAAGAACATTGTTTTCACCTTGTTAATATTAATTTCGCTACCCATTTAACATTACATACGTACTAACCCCATCTCTTTCTCCCTCGGGAGCATGTTCGGGTCAATCACCGAACAAATGAACATGTCAGCATAATCGCGACACCGCGCCATATGCATTGAATATTATTTTATGTATTACTTAAGTAAAGTAGTCAGTACGCTTTCGGACAGCATATCGGGCGCGACTCAATCTCATCCTATTCACCTCATTAGTTCTAGTAATTATTCTTTAATACTGAAATACAGTATCTTTATAATCTTTAATCTTAGTTTATCTCAATCTCACCCCAACCCCGAACAAGTAATATAGAACAAATACCAAGAACTCATTTTTATAATTTTACTGAAACAAACCCTACAGTCACAGTATTGGGGACAATTAGGTACCTAGATATATTTTACACAGAATAGAAAAAAATGTGAAAGAGAAGCAAATACAGCATCGTGCAGATTTTACATCATTTTCGTCTTTGGCTGGCCATTGGTTCGTGAATTTAATTAGTGCGTCTCTTTTATGACACCTTAAACTGCTCCAAATGAATGATTTATGTGCCCTAATTATCGCGGATCGAGCGTTGGAGGCTAAAAAAATCCTGTAATTATTTCAGCTCCAGATGCAGATAAGATTACAGTTTTGTTGAAACAGTTTCCTAAAAATATATTCTTATGTTCAAGTGGTGAAAAGTACGTAACGGGGATACGCGTAGGCGCTTGCTGAAACACACACTACGAGATCCACCAACCAGCGGCTACAGGAAACAAATACCATCGCACTGGCTATCAAAATATCTGCTTTATTGTACCTACTCTTTATCAGAAATAATCTGAGTTAGAACATTTTCACCTACACTATTTATTATCACGGTAGATAATTGTGCAGTACTGAAAAGGCATGATAATTGATTGGTACCAGACAAAATTAAATCTGGAACAGAATTTCTTGAAACTTCCACGAAACGCTAACGTATCCGAAATCAATGAAACGTATCAGTCAAGCAGGAATAAGTCATAAGCATTACACTTACCCCCGTATTTATAGCCAAGTCAAAGTAATTACTTGGACTTAAGTAATTACTTATGCAAATATTTTTATGCAATGGGCAAAAATTTAAATGAAGTTAGAACCGTCAATGAAAGATAACGTTTAACGTAGAATTCTAACGTTTGATAGTTCTAACATTAAGGAATTGCTAAACTATGTAGGTACAGAGAAAAATCGTATCTTAAACAATGACATTTACTCAAGTAATAGTAATGACTTGTTTATAAATACGGGTGTAAGATTTTCTGGCTTTTCATGAACATTTTGGATGAACACTGCCATCTGTACGGCCGACACGAAATAACGTAGGTACATGCCCCACTCTTAGAAATTTTATTTTAGTATCAGATCACACACTCGTTCGTTTTTCAGCGAGCTTTGCCGCTGATTCGTTCCAAGATTGTCCAACAGGTGGAGTGTGAGGGCTACCGACAGATCAATAGTGATGAACCAAAACATCCCGTAACTTTCGCTGACACTCTCCACGAAACGCCGACTTGTGGCACAAGATGTCCTCGCAATGACAAATTGTTTCAGGAAGAAGCATCGCAAAACAACTAAAACTATTGAGTCTTTCGGATACAAAGCATTAAGGTTAAACATTGTTTTATGTTTACAAAGGAATTCGAACAGCAGGTTCATTTCGTTTACACATATTAGTAGGTGACATTACTATTACTTATTACATTACATTACTGACCTACCTATTCCTAATTGGCAATGCCGTCAGATGATTGAAATGGATGAACAACGTCAATAGTTGCGCCAAAGGTCGTGGCCTGTAGATCGTTAATGAAAAGCTATCGATCAAACAGATCAAGATCGCATCCGGGCGCGCGGGCGCACGGGCGCGGCTTTGCGCAGAGTTATTCCCAGAGCGCGGAGCGGGCGCGGGCGCGGGCGGCGGGGGGCGAGCGGGCGCCGCGCTCAGTGTGTCGGCGCGCGCCGCCGCCGCCATGGGCAACCAGCACTCCGCCTCACACTACGTCCACAAGCCCAGCAAGAACGTGCGCTGGAAAACCGCAGGTAATCCCAACCCCCGCTCCCTTGGCGGTACCACCACAGCCAGCCCCCACGCGTGTGCAGCTCGTCTGAGCCCCTAGACTCTATTTCTATTTTTAAAAAGACTGTGCGCTGCGATTCCTAAAGCGTGGCACAACAAAACAAATCGTAAGACCGTCCGCGTTCATGTAACGATTATCACGCGTCTAATTTTGAAAGGAGTTTTATGCCAAATGGCTTATACCGGCAGCACCGTCGTTACCGAACAAAGGTTAACGCCCGACTAGACATATTTAATTTTAACTTAAATCATCCAAATGCATTGAGTAACGTCCAGCCTCGTCTCGAATTCCAGGACGACCTGCAACGCCAGGAAAGCCGGATATCATACCGATACTATCAGACGAGGAGCCGAACTCGATCACGCTACGATGGGCGCCGGCGGCACACGACGGGGGCGCGCCGCTGCTGGGCTATCAGGTGGAGTGCAACCGGCTCGGCGCGCCGGACTGGATCCGCACGGCGCCGCCCGTGGTGCTGCGGCCCGAGCTCGTGCTCACGGGCCTGGAGCCGCCCTACCGCTACCAGTTCCGGGTGGCTGCGCTCAATGCCGTCGGCCGCTCCGACTACAGCGACCTGTCCGACGTGCTGACGGTCAGCTCCGACCGCCTCCCTCATGAACCGCCCGTATTTCTTCAACATTTAGATGATTTGACGGCTCTTGAAAACGAAAAAACAGAATTCCGGGTCGCTTTCTCCGGTATCCCGCCACCTACGATAGCTTGGTTCAAAGATGATTATGAAATATTCAGCAGCCGAAGGACTGCGATCACCACAAGCGAGTCCACCAGTGTTCTTGTCTTCCACCAGACGTTACCGAGCGACGAAGGAGAAATAAAATGCACGGCAACTAATCGTAGTGGACACGCGGTCACCAAAGCTCGATTGTCTCTCGAAGCCGCACCGAAGTTACGCTACCCACGTCAATACGAGGATGGCTTGTTATACGAAATTAACGAAACAGTTTTCCTGAAAACGACAATAGTTGGGAAACCAACACCGACTGTAGAATGGCGACACGACGGCCAACCCATAGTGGTAGACGATCGAGTGGAGATATCGAATACTTCTAAATTCTCGATGCTCAAAATACACACAGCACGAAGAAGCGACCGTGGAGAATATCACATTCACGCCAAGAACAGGATTGGGGAGGACATGGCGGCGTTCCTCGTGACGATCACGGCGCCGCCAGATCCGCCGCAGCGAGTGCGCGTGGCGCGGCAGGTTGACAAGTCCGTCTCGCTGGACTGGGAGCCGCCCGACGACGACGGCGGCTGCCGCATCGGCAACTACGTGGTGGAGTACTACCGGAACGGCTGGAACGTATGGCTTAAGGCGACCACCAGCCGCAAGACGAATGTCACTCTGTTCGACCTCATCGAAGGGAGCGAGTATCGCTTCCGTGTAAAAGCGGAGAGCCCGTACGGGATGAGCGCGCCGAGTGCGGAGTCGGCGCCGGTGAGGATACCGGGCCGGCCGGTGGATATGGAGTTCTTGGCGGTGGAGTCGAAGATAATAAACGAGGTGCTTACGCGGGAGGACGGCAGCGAGGCACGCGTGTCACCGGCGCCGCGACGAAAGCGCGCTCAGACCGCGCCGGCCGAGGCACCGCCGCCGCCTCGCCAGCCACGCCGCCGCTCGCCTGCACGAGACCCCTCCGGTAGCAGCGAGTTCATGCTGGTAATCTACCCAGATTCGCAGAAACAAATGGAAAAATCCGGTAAGTTAGCGTATTTTATGAAATTGTTTTATCTATCTAAGTACCTATCTGTGTAATTATATATTGTAGAGCTTTGTGTATTTGTGGGCGGTGCTAAAAATACAAAACGTTGGTTTTATCTATCTTTAATCATTCTCCAGATGCAAAATTTGATTTTTTAAAGAATATTTTAAACGTAAAATGTTTATAGTAAATGGACACAATCTAGGTAGATTATGTCCTGCTGGATGTATTGATTTCAGAAAACATGTATTGCATCAGATTCAAATAAATAATGATTATTACATTATCGCCAAAATAAAAACAAATAAGACGAATTTATGGGACAACTTATCTAAACTGAAGAACCATGATAATGATAAAAACCACAAGCTTTCAACAGCTTACAATAAGCAGGAATTGTGTGTTATGTAAACATCTTATTATTTTATAAATGCGAAATTTTGTGTGGATGGAAGGATGTTTGTTTATTTTTCACGTAAAATCAAGTCAACAGATTTAATTAAAACGTTACAGTAATATAGCTAATGCATAGGCTTGCATTTTTAAAGATATTATGACGAAAAAAACAAATTTCTGCGAGCGAAGCCGCGGGCGGGAGCTAGTGAGGTATAAACATTCTGCAATTAGCGAATTACATTTTGACAACACATCAAGATTTATTTGTTTGAGGTAGGTTGAAGAGGGATCCAAAGTGACAATAAGAGACGACCACAAAATTGGAATTCTATGAATGATCATAGAAAAATATTGAGTGAAGACCAATGAGTAGAGAAGGACCCTGATAGTGTTCTGGTTCATATGGTTATACTATACCTAGGTACCGTATGTTACGAGGATTCGGTAATCTCGGTGAAAACACTGACACCATTATTAGCTCTGCGCAGGGAAAGATATGATTGTGCTCGTTGTGTAATTCTTCTTATTCGTGTGGTTAGCCGGCCTCCGACTTAGCTTTACCAACATGCCGTCGAGAAATATCTATCTGGCTGCTGGTTTTCTCATGTTTTCCTTTAAAACAGGTGATAATTAAACAATTCGCACATGAATCCGAAAAATCAGAGGTGCATGTCTTGGGTTCAAACTCAAGACCAATAGGTGCCGCCACTGTGTAGTTAATTTAAACAGGAAAGATGCGCTGTTTGACTTTGATCACAGTTACAACCGACTAACTTCATATTGATTGCAATATTGCGACTGTTTTAATAACTCTAAGCTATATTTAAAAAAACTATCTATGTACATTAAATCAGCACTTACAGTAGGCACATTCGAGGATATTGTCAGGGCGGATACTCGAGTCATGAGTTTTCAGCGCATGATCCGAGTATCCAGGACTTGATGATTAAGATCAAATAAGAAGATTGCATTACAAATGAAGATATGGGTAGGTACTCTGGTAGCGCCTCGACGCACGTTGCGACTATAAATAGGCGGCCGCCAAAGTGAGCTACAAGTTTAACACAACGGTACCCTAGGCACATACTTAGTAACGCGTTAACATAACAAACATATACCCGGGATGCTGACCGCATCACAGCTTCTGCAAAATTAACATACAACAGAACATTTGCGAAATCAAATCTATTTTCAGCGTAAACAAAGTTTGCAGCTATTCCTACATTTGCTTTACCGTTCAGCCGAACAGTAAAGTTTTGCTTGTTAAAAATTAAACAGTATGCAAACTCAGTTTCACCTTTAACCGCGAATTGATATGTCTAGTTTTGTAAGCATAGGTAGAAAATTCGATTCGGTGACTACAGAAATACTCTTTTAATTTCAGAAAAGCGACAATCTTTTCAACTGGACCTGGACTCTCTGACGCCGCCTCCCCTGTCGTTCTCGGCGCCGGAGCTGAGCTCGCGTTGTATGATGCCTTTCAAAGCGCTACGCAACGCCGTCAGTTCATCGCAGCTCCTGCATGAACTAGCAATGGCACGCGTTCACAAAGCTGTGGCTATGAAAGAAGAACAAAACAAAAACAAAGACGATAGACCCCCTAACCACAAAACTGACATTCCGTATAATACTAGCTTTGATCGCGAAAGCGTAAATAATGATCAAGATATGCCTAAACTGCACGAAGACTTCGCTGAACAAAAACCTAAGAACCCAGAAATATTACCTGGATCATACTCTGTTGACAGCACGCAGCACAAGTTCGGTCCGCGCCAAGTGTCACTGGATTCTGAAACATCGGATCACAAATGGCAACATATGTCATTTGATGAAGACTACACTGCTAGCACTGTTTCCTCTGATGGGGAATATACAGATGATGGAAGTCTTGATGCAGATATTGATAGACGAAGTCAGTATTCGAATGAAGAGGATACATACAATCCAAGAGACAAAATGACCCGCCCTTCGCCTCTCAAAGATTTTATTGAGGAAGAAGAAGAAGAGTTGTCAGAAAGCGAACCTCTAAAGCCTTTGCCTCTACCTGATCCAAACTTTGTTCCAAAACCCATATTAAAACGAAGAGAATCAGATATGGTAGAATTGAAATTAGCCCCTGAACCTGAAATACCAAAGGTAGAAGAGAAACCTAAAACCATACCAAATCCGAAAATTACAGAAAAACTAAAGACTGCAAGTAAACTTAAAATCATAGAAAAACCGAAAGCGGCAGACAAACCAAAAGTAGTTGAAAAACCCAAAGCTCCCGAAAAACCAAAGAAAGAGGAAAAGAACACTATATTTAAGAAAATCACAAACACCAAGTTTCCGAAATTGCTTCACAAAAAGGAATCTGAAAAACCCAAAGAAGAAAATTTACCCAATGATAAGAATAAAACACATAATAAAACTGACAAACTACAAGATAAGGTCAGTGAAGAAGGAAGAACAGTAATTGATTTTTACGGAAGTATAGTAAAGGAATATGGCGGTCACAAAAAATCCACTGCACCTATGTACCTTAAAACAGAAGACTTAAAAGCAGTTGCTGAAAAACAACAACTGGAGACGAAACCTGAAAATGTCGAGGATATCAAAATACCAAAACCAAAGAAGACAATAAATAAAACAAATAATAGTAAGGTGACATCTCCAAAAAGAAAAGCTGCAAATTCTGTAAATAAATCAGTTAAGCCAAAGCAACCAACCAGTTTCGATAAAAATCAATTGGAAAAGAAAGGGAAAGCAACGGTTCCTAATCCTCCAGAAATACAAAACAACACGCCAAAGAACTGTACTCAACAGGTGGTGCTGAAAGCAGAGCGAGCCACTATCGTCATACCTATCAATTACCAAGAACTTGAAGAGAAAGCCAAGATGAATGTGAGGTCTGCGATCGACTATACAGTAGACGTTTGCCTCCTTTTGTTAGCGTTTTGGGTATATTTCTTTAAGGACGAGAGGCTCGCCATTCCCTTTCTTATACTTATAATATATCGACAGTTGCAAGAAACTCTCCTGCTGAATATTCCCGAGTGGTATGAACTTTATACTCCCAGTTGGCTTAAGAAGAAAACTTCTTGACCTCTCCTAAAAGACATGTTGTGCGATAAGCTGATTGAATTGTGAGCAATGTATGATGTGTGATTTTGTGAACATATTTGTTTTATTAATAATTAAACTTACACACTATGACTAATATATAATTAAATTACATATAATACAAACTCATACTAAAAAGTAAGTTAGCTAAAACTAGTTGGCAACGACGTCACATTTACAAAAATATTTTGAAAATTTGCTATCCAAATTAAAATGTTGTTTATACGCCATGATATTAAATCACTTCCCAGCCGCGTGCGCTTCCTATCTCAATTCAAGCTGCCACTCTCAGACTGCTCTCATACACCGACTCGTCAAATAATTGTACACAAAGATTGCGCTCCCACAAGAAGAGGACTTGTTCTAGGCGTGTATTTCAATGAAAACGTAGAGAACGATCCGGCGATCCTCACCGCCACCGGTCGGAAATTTGATATGCAAGTAAATGGACAATTATGGAAACAGTTAAGTGTAGCTCCCATACCGAAACTTGGCGAAACTAGGGTGTTTTATGCCTTGGACCCAAAGTATGACTTCGTCGCTGTCGCTGGACTCGGCACCGAATGTTCTACGTACAATCCACTCGAGAAATTAGACGAAAGTATTGAAGCCATAAGAATAGCAGCAGGTGCTGGCGCAAGAGCACTTCGTCCGCTATATCCTAGCAATATCGATGTAGAGTCGTTCGGAAACGCCGAGGCAGCGGCTGAAGGAGCAAACCTGGCCTGCTGGGAATTTAATGAATATAAAAAAATACCACACCGAAAAGTAGCTCCGAAAACCAAACTCCATCTATACGATGACTGTGACGTGCAAGGTTGGGAAATAGGTGCCTCAAAAGCAGAAGCTCAAAATTTAGCAAGGTACTTACAAGAACTGCCAGCAAATATATTAAATCCCACGGAGTTCGCCAAACTAGCCGTAGATCTATTATGTCAGTTAGATATAAATGTAGAGATTAAAACAAAAGGATGGGCAGCTGCTCATGAAATGGGTGGATTTGTGTCAGTTGGCAAGTCCTCGATACAGCCCCCACTTTACGTCGAAATCACTTATTACGGAGCAGACGAAGAAACCCCCCCTATAGTACTGATCGGTAAAGGTGTTACGTTCGATAGTGGGAGCTTAGACTTGAAATCGTGCGAAGAATTGAAATACATGAAAGGCGACATGGCCGGGGCCGCCTGCGTGCTAGCCATCACAAGAGCCGCGGCGAGACTGAAACTCCCCGTCAACATCAGAGGTATTATGCCGCTATGCGAATTGATGCTCAATGGCTGCAGCCCCAAATTCGGCGATGTTATTCGTAGTGGAGACAAAACTATTCTTATTAGAATGCCCTCACGAGAGGGACGATTGCTCATCGCAGATAGTTTAATTTATGCACGCAACTACTGGCCCAAATTCATTATTGACATAGGCACTATGACAAGTGAATTGATGCACTTCCTGGGCGGCGCAGCGTGTGCTTGTTACAGTAATTCCGACGAGTTGTACGAACACCTCGAGATGGCGAGCTTACACACGGGAGACAGAGTCTGGAGGATGCCTCTTTGGAAGTTCTACGAAAGGCGGGTAAAGTATTGTGTAAATGCAAATGTCGCGAACACGGGACCCGAGCCGTACTGCGACTCGGCGAACTGTGCAGCTTTCTTGAAGCAGTTCATACACGACAGCCAGTGGATGCATCTCGACACGTACGGCGTGGCCTACACCAAGGGCTGCGACATACCGTACCTGGCGCGCGGCATGACCGGCCGCCCCACGCGCACTGTCATCGAGCTCTTACGCCGTGGGAAATGTGCCTCGAAATTATAATACAAGTATTATTCGCTTATACATAACATTTTTGTAGTCACATAAATGCATAAGATTTTTTAATAATATTTGGCAAATAATAAACCCTTAAATAGTCGATGGTTTTATTATGTATTGACAAAACATATTGAATCAAATAACAATAATCGGTCACAATTAGTAGACATTGTAGACGAACACATAAGTGTGGCGGTCGTAATAATTACATTTGTTATGCAGTTATGTTTATTGAATGAAGGCGCATTATGGCTGCGCACCGAGCGTGTGCTCGCGGACGCATTGTATGAACTCCGTGACGAGCTGGTCGCATTTGAGGGGCTGATGCACGTGCACCGCGTAGCAGTCGTGGAGCGCGCGCCGCAGTTCGTCGCAGCAGGCCGGCGGGCCTAGCGCTCTGCCTAGCTGCTCCGCGAGACACTGCACCGCGGCGCAGCACTGGCGCAGCTCCGCGTACTGCGCGTTCAGGCTCGCAGCCACCTCCCGTACGACAGCTTTATCATCACACGAAGCAAACGTTCGCCGACATACTTCCGCGGAAACATGAACTTTATTATCCCCTTCATGACACTTGCAATGAAATAACAATTGGAAAATGCTAAGTTGACGACTAAATAATTTTAAAAAATACCTCGATGACGGAATCATAATATTGTTACCAATTCACTATGGCTTCATGTTGATATTGAAATAAAACGAGTCGTTCTTTATGCTCGTTTATTAATTAAAGTATTTAGGAACATTTTATGGCACATAATAAAAATATATTATTAGATGTAAACATCTTTACACTTTAACTTAAAAAAAAAACATAATTCTGATAAAATAAATTGTAATAAAACTTTTATATTATCATATTATTATTACGTAACACGGATATGATAATATAAAAGCTAACTCTGCTGGCTGCGCGATATGTCATTTATTATCACTAATATTAGCCATTATTGACCAAAAAATTACTAAACAATTTTCCTGTGCTATTTGAAAAACAGATAAAAAAAATTACAAAACTTACATCTACCTACTAAATGCTGCGTTTGATTCTAAAAGTAGGAAACATAGTTCTTATTTCAGTAGAGTGTCACAAATTGTTGTCGTCAAGCATATTACAAGGGAAATACAAAGAAAGAAAGGTTGCACAATGACAGCTAGAAACATGGTTTGTACTTCTGACATAATTATAGACTAGTTCCCAAAATAAAAAGGCACTGCAGATACGCATTGAATGTGCAGTTGACTACATACGTTAATATGGCGACTTCGACTTCAAATCAAATGAAGATCCGAGCCAAAAATTAAAGGCTAACTCGTGAATCTCTCAGCGGAGCCCAGTTACCAGGGACCGTCCGGATACTCGTTGAAAGGGTTTTTGAAGGGGTTTTTTTAAGCGCTTCAAAAAGAAACCCTATAATACATGTTACACCTCCGAACGGGTATAGTAAACCCTGTTACGAACGGGTTACCCTTTCAACACCCTGTAACACTGTAACAGGGTAAGCCATTCCAACTCAAGACATTGTATTATGCACTGTTTACAATCGATATTAGTTTGAAAATTGCATACACGACCGCACATGACATTCGTACTGCGTCCGGCGGTCCGCCAATCTTGCGTGTACCGACTTGCCGAGCGACTTGTAAACATGGAAAAAATAGCTATTATCGATCTTATAGTTATTATTGATCTTAAAGTTCAATTTTGCTTGTGATATTCAATTTTTCGTGTATATACCTACCGACTTGTTTATTTTCATCATTCATCATTTGATTGGGAACTCTGACGGAACTACTGAAGTAAAAGCAATTTAGCAGTGTTTATGTTTCAGTGTGTGTTGTAGCTTCCCTATTATACGTATTACAACAAGAATTGTCTTTCTGTGAAAATGCCACAGCCGAGGCGAGGTACTGTGCATCGTTAATATGTATTTGATGCATCAAATAACGCAAGCAAATGTTATTTATGTGGAAATGCCAGTAACCCTATACTTGGCAAGGTTTTTATTTTTAGAAATATTGAAAAAAAAAATCATAAAATGCGTTCTTATTACGTATTTATTGCGGGTAGAAATAATAATAATAAAAATGTATTTATATTATTTTATGATTTATTGAATGTATCACATAAGATACATTGCCTAATCTACCTTATAAAATCTCTGTATCATATTTGCTACACTGCCAGGCTTCCAACGTTATTTTAACCATACAAAAATAAAACACGGTAACGTAAAAAAAAAACATTTAATACAATTAAAAAACAGAACACCCTTATATTATTTTTGGTTCTTTTAGTTTTGTTAAAAATCATTATAGTAACACCCTTTGGACCTTATAAATTTTGTTTGACCTTATAAAGTTATTTGATGATTTACCAGCAAAAAATAAAAGGGTTTCATTGCGATGACTGAGGGTATATAGTACCAAAGATATTGAAGCAACTACTTGATTTATCCTCATCTGATGAAATATTAAGGTTTCTTAAGAACATAGCAATGCTAGACGAGGTGAACTGGTGTCGGAGTCCGTTAGGAGAAAGCAATACTGCAGTTCAACCTCAGTACTTCAAACAATTTCATTTTGCTCTTGGTTCCAGAACAAAAACTCGGCAATTTGCGAGTTACCGAGCGCTTCTTTGTTTTTGTACCATCATCGTCTGCCTAGCCTTTTCCCAACTATGTTGGGTTTGGCTTCCAGTCTAACCGGATGCAGCTTAGTACCATATTTTACATGGCGCGACTAGAGATGTGCCGTTGCCAGCAATATTGGCAAAATTGCTGGCAATATTGGCAAAATTCCCGGTAATATTGCCAGGAGTGGGAATATTCGGAGAGTATTTGTTAATTATAAGTCAAATTAAGTACGGAAACTATGTAATACACTTATAATTAGCATTGATAGGCCCTAATCTACATTGACCGGCAACTTTGGCAATATTTCCAATGCTGCTGGCAATTTTGATATTTTACCGGCAGTGGCAATATTCCCACCAGGCACATCACTAGGCGCGACTGCCTATCTGACCTCCACCACCCAGATAATACGGGGTAATACGATACCGATAAGTGCTGTTTTTTACAAAATTTTGATCCGTCAATGTATTTTTTTAATTGGATGTTGATGCTTAATAATAACTGCCGCTCGGGTCGAAGGCAGGTTTCAGGTCTTAGGTTAAGCCGCGCTTGCCTAGGTTGGTCTGTGGATGGGTGACCATTCATTACATACCGAGTTTTCTCCGTGCCTCTGTAACGACTGCCAAAGACCTATATATGGCAGCCGGGACCAACAGCTTAACGTGCTTTTGCGAATTCCGAGGCACGGAGGAAACTCGGTATGTAATACCGAGTTACAGACCAACCTAGGCAAGCGCAGCTTAACCTAAAGATCGATCCGAGTGGCAGTTATTATTAAACAACGTTTAAACTTTGTTTTTGCATGACACAAATTAAAAATATGTGGCGACTAGCGACATTTATCTCAACACCTGCGAACTAATTGGCGAAATTCCTACATCGCGCTATGAACATTATCCGCGATCCGCGACATAAGCGTATATAGAAAATCCCGACTTACAAATGTCGGGCAGTTAGCCCACCGGACACAACACCCGTCCGGTCGGAGGATCCTCCCTTTTCTATGGGGGATGAGGAACTTTACACCCTGTTCCTTATACCCCCAAATTGGTGACCCGAGTATGAACGTCAACGCAGCCTTCGTGCAAGCACTGCATACGTCGTCATCTCTTCCCCTTCGCCTTCGAGCAGCGAGTCATACCGTCAGCCAGCAGCCACGGCTTCATGGGGTATCCTGACCACCAGCATGCAGCGGAAGCGCATTCCTGGTCATCACCCCCAGCCTCATCAGCGACCTTGGCACAGCACAGTGCACTTCGGCCGGTCAGCAAGCAGAGACGCCCTTCTCTCCTGGTCGACGCAGCAGCCGGTCACTACACAGCACTGCATCACTCCGACTCACTAGAGCTAATATGCAGCATCACCCCGACTCACTGGGGTATCACCGCAGACAGTTCCGACTCACCGAGAACTATGCGGCATCCGGTTCCGACTCACTGGAACCTTCCACTGGCTGGCAAGCGCCAAGACTTAACCTGCTTTCGACCTCCGGTCTCGGAGGGGAGTGATGAGGCGACTAGCGACATCTATCGCAACACCTGCGAACTAATTGACGAAATTCCTACATCGCGCTATGAACATTACCCGTGACAAATGTCGGGCAGTTAGCCCACCGGACATAACACCCGTCCGGTCGGAGGATCCTCCCTTTTCAACGGGGTATGAGGAACTTTACACCCTGTTCCTCATACTCATACTCCCCCAAAAATAAACAATAATAATGACAATATAAATAATATAAAATAAATATATTGTTATAACTATACCTATAATAAATTGAAACCGTATTATCTAAAGGGATGGAATCTGGCAGTGTATCATATCTGATACACTAAGACACACACACAGTAAATTACTTACGATTTCAGACCATTTTGATACTTGAAAGTAGCGTTTCTAAGTAGCCAATATACCTATTTGAATTAAGCAGCTTTTGAAAATAATTGGACATAAATATAATAAAATTTGAGTGTTTTTTATCTTGCAACGCCCAGACGACTTCTATGGTCGGTTCGGTTTGCCATTTCGTTTTCTACTGCATAATTATTTGGATTAACAAATGATACAATTTTTTTTTTTTTAATTTGGATTATAATATTTTGTCTTTTGTACCATATAAAATAATAAATGTTTTGAAAATACCTTTTGGAACGTTTCTAGATTTTCATAAAGTTCAATGTATCAAATTGTACACAGCGCTAAGAATAGGGTTAATGTAAGAATTTATATTTGTTACTTCACCTGATCTTACATAAAAAATAGCATTACCTCGGTGTTAATCTAATAATTATCGTAGGTAGTTATAAATACCTACTTACTTACTAAAATCGGAACAAATTAGGTACCTATATACATGGGTATAAATGAACGTGGTCCGACCACTTAACACTAGAAAGACTATTAATTTAACTTAGTACTTTAAATAATAATCACTTACCTACCTGTCTTACTCATCTTAATTGTTAGTTCGCTTAAATGTCGCGCATCAATTGTTGTCAAATTCGTAATAACTAAATAAAAACAGTAAGGTGCGCACGGGTGCAAGTATCCCCCCACCTACTTGCAGCTCAAGTTTATTAGGTAATCCTGGGTAACACGAAAAAAAGCTTTTCGGGAAGGTAACCTCTTCAAAGGCTTAAGTCATTGAAGGGGTTAACCCCTTCACGTGGTTACCTTAATAAAAGTGTTAACCATTTCGCTGGGGTTCGAGGGTGTAACTCGAACAAAAGGTAACACAGCGATATGAGTTACCCCATGTACGGGTTACCCTGTCCAAAGGCTTAACTCTCAAGCGGGGTTGTACGGTCCCTGCCAGTTACATTAGATTGTTCGTAATATGTTAATAATATACAGGCAATGTTTAATAGGTTATCTATAACTATTTGAGAATATACAATATTGTTTCAACGTGGTGTAAGACTGTTTTCTACTGTATGATGAAATCAAACACGCCGCTTGCCTTACTTATAGACGGATAATACAGGTTTCTTACTGATCGATACTCCAATAAATATAATAACTCCAATAAGATAATAATTGAGATTCATGCTGAGCCATCATTTTAGAATATTTTCTTTCGAGTGCCGTTATAGTTGGTTTTTATGATAACGTATGTAACGCCATTGCATACATTTTCATAAAAATAAACAGAAAATGGTATATTTACCATGTTTATTATGTTTAGTACAAAAAAAATTACATAGGTAACTTCACTTCTCCATAAAAATAAGAAATACCGTCCGCACAAAAGTTTTAATATTTTCCTATAGGAAAAAAACAGTCTGGCAAATGGATGTCCCAACATCATGCGAATTTCAAGTGTTGAGACAATAGCAAAAATGTGTCGTCATAAATTAATTCAGTCGAAACTCGTAGCCAAGTATAATTATTTACTAAGTAGATTGACACACATCATTGTCAATTACCAAATGCCTTTATAGCAAGATGTGCTAGAAATCTGGCAATCGGATGTATGAATACAGGTGGCGCATATGTATGTACATTATTACATGGCGTGTTATGTGCGTGCGGCAGCCGGCAGCTATGTTTGAGATGAACTAATCGTCGCGATCGACGCGATACCGAGCCGTGACGGACGCACTTTCCACGATAATGAATGTCCGCCGCTCCGCCCGCCGAACGATACCATCTTACGTATGCCGCGCAAAAACTTGTAACATTCATAGGTACGCGATTATCATGCGAAAGTGGATCGTTGCTTTTAGATATCACCTGCTCCGCAAGGAAATATAGCTCTTTGGAATGTATGCATAGGATGATTACACTAGACTCTTTGAGCTATTTCTACCTAAACCAAATAGCAGTAAGTCGTGGACAGTTAGTTATTTTGTGAGCACATGTCACTAATTCATCCCCTTTAAATAGCCTCTTCATAATAAATTTAAAACACAGCATAATGGAACTTAACTTGAAACACATTAGTATAGCGTGCATACATAGCCTCTACGATACTAGAAATATATTATATTATTTATATTGTATTGAGCTTCACTTGCGTCCGAATCTGGAATTCCTGCTATGCTGACGTTTGTATGGCATGTATGAGCACAGTTATTTTACTTACTCGATGACGCGGGAACCCAAAATGGCATTACAACACCGATTATGTATTAAAACGAGATTACTCGCTGAATAAATGAAAGAAAATTTCATGCTTTTAATCTAAAGTTTGAAGTTGACAGACCTCGTTAAAAAACAAGCCGAATTCACCAGTCGTCCAATATTATTTTTTAGATTATTGTCACTCCACATTTAGTATAAGTATTATTAGTATTTAGTAGTACACAGATAGTTAATAACCTGGAATAACACATAGGATAGTTTTTATCCCGATTTTATGTTCCCGTGGGATAATTTTCGAGTTGTAGTGGGCGAGGCCGCTGGCAACAGCTAGTAGAATATAGTTTACACTTATGCCTTATTTTATGTTAAAACCAGAAACTTCATAGTGCGCAGGCACGGACACAAGGTACGTCTTCGATAAGCTAAGAATTCCAGCTCAAACTCGATACACTCATTGTACATCTTTGGCAAACATTTCGACTATTACATACGATTAGGTTTATAGTTCGTTCTTGTAGTGGAAGTGCTGGTCGGTCACGAGGTCGGAGTCCTCGGTATCGCTGATGTAGCCCTCCTGGCCGGAGTAGTGCGTGGGATGCACCAGCAGCGGAGCCGCGGAATACGCCTCAAGGTTGCGCATCGCGAAGTGCGCCTTCCATGTCTCACTGTAATACGGATAATCAAAGTCAGCGTTATTTTTTTAATGGTTATCAATGTGTTCTACGTCCGAAAATTCAAGGATTTCATATTTAAAACTTGCGAGAGCTCTTAAACCTCCCTTATCCGACCCTGTAGCAAAATTTGTTCTTAGCAGACGTCTAATAACAACTACGATCCTGCCAAAAATCAAGATTGTAGCACAAAAAATGAAGGACAGGACAGGGAGGTCTAAGGGACCTCCCTAGGGAAGGGACCTTCCTGGGGGAGGGTCTTAGACTTCCCTGTCGCGAAACCCGCTCTTAGCGGACGTCTACTAACTATAGATTATCTCCCTGCCAAATTTCATCTTTATAGTGGATTCCGAGATTTCGTTATGAGTGAGTGACCTTTTGCTTTTAAAATCTGCATTTTAGACACTGTGTGTTCGCTTTTTCCTCCAGGAATTAATGGCGCTACTATTCCTAAGGAGACAACATTAAAACAATTTTATTTTGGTTCCTTATTCGAGCCAAATAACTACGGTGAGATAACTTTTCCCTATTCCACCAGGTGCGTCCAAAAACAGGACTTCTCCAAACACATTATCTACACTGCAGCATACTCGATCAAATATTTGTCGCTGTTCCGTTGTCAAATTTGAGCAGCCCTGTTGCAGTGTTTCAGCTAATTCTACGGGATTATAACATATCTCTTGCGCGCATATTCCCTGTCGATGCGTTTCCCGTCGACTGTAGGAGTGGGCAAACCGTATTGAGAGAGCGGGTTCCACTATTTCTTGAATACACATTAAGACAATAGCGACAATCTTGTGTTTTGTGGTACACTCCTTATAAAATCCTCAGTAACGTTATCTTTATATTTTAGCACAACTGCCTCTCATCCGACAATCTACAAAAGGTTAGCGGCATGCAGGTTTGTCATTCATTGGTCATTCGTTCTGCAGATTTTCAACGAAGCGTCTTCTAGACGAATACAGAGTACGCTAAGTTAAAATAACATTTTGAAAAACTCTTTGTTGACAGTTGACACCAATGTCCAATGACTGGCCTGTTGGTCTAGTGGTTAGTGACCCTAACTGCTATGCCGGAGGTCGTGGGTTCGATTCCCACCCAGGACAAATGTTTGTGTGATGAGCACGATCATTTGTTCTGTGTCTGGGTGTAATTTATCTATAATATGTATGTATTTAGAAATATATAAGTATGTTTATCAGTTGTCTAGTACCCATAACACAAGCTCTGCTTAGCTTGGGACTAGATGGCGTTGTGTGATAGTTGTGGAATATTATTATTATTCTCTTTATTTACTTTCCTTACATACTAATTTACATTTTTAAATATTTGTTAAAAAAATTATTATTATTATTATTAATGTCAACGGGGCTACTACTACTCACAGCTATACTCCTAGGCAAATTACTTGACAAAAAATGGAGTCGTTCTGCGCAGGTTCTCTGCTTGATTTGTATGGGACGTCGAAAAAACGACTACTGCGCAGGTTCAACTTATATGCCGCGTGGTATACTAAGGGCTAACCTCTGCTTTACCCTTCGGGATTAAAAAGGTTGAATGTTTTTATTTTACTTTACTTTTTATCATCATCATCATCTACAGCCCGACTCCAACCACTCACCCAAAACATCATCAGCCTACAACAGTCCACTGCTGGACATAGGTTTCCATACACACCACACTCACAACACACACGGTTGGCCACAACTCTCATCCAGTGTCTACGAGCCACCGTCCTGAGATCGCCGCTCCACGAAACCAGAGGGCGCCCTCCACATAGCTTGCCTATTATGGTTGATCCGACAAGATAGCCCACGAAATGAAAGGTCTCAAGAATGCCATTTTCATCAAATAGTCACTCAAGAGACCTTTATGAACTGAGAAGGTTGTATTGTATTGGTGATTTTAATCATTATTACTCAGTAAATAGACATTTGTTACTGCCGCGAATCCTATTTTATTTAACATACGACTTGACAATGACCGGCAAATTGCAAAAAACGTTAAGAAAATTCGAATTTCGCGGGCTACCTTATCGCCTTCACCTTAAGTAATGGAAGTAAAGATGTACAAACTTGGGATGCTGATTGAACATGATAGGCAGGAACTCGTCGACAGGCAGCATGCGGTCCAGCGGGCGCGCGTCTACCAGCTTGCGTGCGCCGCGCTCGCTTATCAAGTAGCCCAGGGTCCAGTAGGAGTAGAGCGGCCGCGTCGTGTGCTGCGTCGCGTACTGTTCCTCGTCATCCAGCAGAATCTTACGCCCGATGTAGCTGTAATATAACTTTGGTATCAACTCTGTGACCGATAATGTTTAAGGCGAGGTTGCAGTACTTTGTTTTTATGTACGCACGACCTCGCCCCCCGCCCTGCCGCGCGAGCGATATAATGCCTAAATTTTGACTGTTTTTTGCTTCTTGGAGAAAAACTATAAAGAAATTATACAATATGTTTTCAACATTTACTTCAAAATAAAAAGTTCTATCTATTGATATAACTTTTATATAAATTCATGATGAAATGTCTTAGCAGTACACGTTTGAAATTGTGATTTAGAGTCATGTTTGATAAAAAAAAGTATCGAGCCGATCATTCTAAATAGTGTTTCTATCTTTACGATTTACTAGAGAGTATGTTCAATTTTTATGTAATGATTTTTATTTATTAAAAAACTCGTATTTAGTTCGATTTTTATAGGTTCAAAAATCTTAAAATTACTGCAACCCCGCCTTAATCGTTCTTTCTTTATCTTGTGCCTAAACTGGTGTCGGTTCTTCATGCCGTCCATGGGACTCAGATTTGGATTTATATGCTGTCGAGAAATGTCACTAAGGCAAGCTGGTTTCATCACGATGTTTTCCTTCACGGTGACGAAAAACATCATCACCGATACAACACGCACATGAATCCGAAAACTGGCCAAGTGCAAGTCGGACTTGCAAATAAAGGGTTCCGTACTATCAGGTAGTAGGGAAGCCCCCTTTAATTTGCATTATTTCTTCTTTTAGCGGCAACAGAAATACTCATTTTGTGATAAGTTTGTTGTTCATTGTGTTTGTATGAATGACAAAGTTATATTTGCGGTTTTATAAAAGAGCTTTATCTAAAAAAAATGCCTGCCAAGTCAAAAAGTTAATTAAAAATTTAAAAATAAGTCAAACGATTTCAGTGTCCCCCGACTGCAATAAAAAATTTAGTTTTCTGTTCCCGAACAAATAAGTGAATGTCGATCGATTTTATTTGGTTATGAAGCGTTACAATTTTCCCTCCTCAACGTCGAACGATCTTGTTATTGGCATATTATTCTTTTTTAATGAAGCTGTAGTTGTATTTTTTTAATTGTGACAAACCCGCCACACTACTCCCAAACCATTGCAACTCCTGAAAGAGTCGTCGTCGAGAAGCTCGACGAAGTTCAGGGAAACAATACACTGGTCGCAACGTAGTTAAAGAACCTTCCTTTCATTACAGGCGTTAAATGAAACATTAGAGGGTAACTTTATTTAGCCTACGGGCAAACCCTCAGGGGATTACAGGCGTGATGTTTGTATTTTATTATTTTCTTGACAGTCTTTTTTATTTTGGGGGGGGGGGGGCTGGGAAACTGCCAAATAGCAGCCCGCTCTGGGCAGAGCGCAAGGGAGTGTCAGACTGTTGACTAAAAACCACCCATGTTCCTTCGTGGTTACGAAGGAACATGGGTGGTTAACGTTAACGAACAAGGGTTCTTGTGCCGAGGCCGCGGTATCTCTTTCGAACAACCCGCAGGGTTATGACATAGTCTGGCTTTCAGTTTGTGTCAGTAGTCTCTATCAGTCCGAGTCAGTCGTAAGGATCAAAAAAATAAATCATAACGTTTGCATATCCCCCTATCACAACTCACAAGTGACCTATTAGAGCTTATTAACGCATTTCCGGTGCCGGGGCGACTAAGTGTCATGAGGGGTCAGAGAGTGTCAGTGTGTGGTAGTATAAGTCGTACACTCGTCTAATCTCAGATTTATACTATACCTTACCTTACGCGCGCGGCGTTGCCCGCGTTAAGTTCGGCAATTACCCGGGAACGTCATGCCGGGATGAAAAGTATCCTATGTGTTAATCCAGGTTATAAACTTTGGGGGTTATGAGGAACAGGGTGTAAAGCTCCTCATCCCCCATTTGAAAAGGGAGGATCCCAAACAGAAAGATTATGAAATTCTATCTACAAATTAAACAAATATTTTTCCGGCGGATATCATCAATTTTGACTCCAGTGTAATTCTAACGGATGAACTCACTTGAGAAAACCCGGTCTAAGTTCAGGGTGACTACGCAACTGTTCGTTCGACTACACATTTCTCCCCTGCTCGAGGAAAACAGCATGACGTTTGAAGTGATGTACTCACACTAAGTCCCAGTCGAGTTCCTTGATCTCTCGCAAGAGGCGCAGGAAGCGGTTGCGGAAGTAGGGCACGAAGTGTATGTCATCCTCTAGCACCAGCGAGATGGCCTGGCGCTTCTCCACGATCTGTAAAATATATAGGGACCATCTTAGATATAGGATGTATCTGTTGAGTACACGCTTACACTACATTACTACGGCAGGAGGACATCGTGCAGTAAAAGTGCATCAGAGGACCAAGTACCGAGTGCAGTTGCTTGAGTCGTGCCGCAACGTAAACTTCAAGGCGTTCGTGGTGCGAGTCTGAGTAGGTACCAACATGTTATCTGCACCTTGTCTTGGAAAAGGACTTTTGGTCGCAAATAGTGGTGTTCCATTGCTTCCACGGGCAAGTGTCACAGGAACGCACAATGACATAGTGCACAAGTGACGAGTAACTAATATAGTTTTAAGAACTTTTGACACTTATCTTATTTTGACAAGTTGACGCACGAGAGGATATGAACTTGTCTGCCATAACTTTTAATTGAAAGATAATAATGGGAAATTGACCAATTGACATAGTTAAAAGTGTTAGCAGATGATAAGAACTCACCTCTTGCCATATGTAATAATGACTCAAAAAGCAGCCCACTTCGCCAGCTTTCATTGGTCTGGAAATTTAAATATTACTAAATTAATTATTTCAGTAAGAGGAGCTAATTTTCGAAATAAAACTAAATAAGGAGTATAAGAGAGCGGCTATCGACAATTAGGAATCAATATATTATTAGTCTTACTATCCTTGAATATCCCACTGCGGGGCAAAAGCCCCCTCCCCAATCTTTCTATATTCGTTTGTAGCACCACCTCAAGCCACCAATTTATAATATTACCAAGCAAAGCAAAACAAATCGGCGCACTGATGCCGCGAAACTCTTCTCTTAACTTCGACCAATAAATGAGGACATGGAATTCTACCTTTTATGATAAGGATCTTCATAGTTTGGCATTAATGTAATGGCAAAATCCTTCAGGTTGTTCATATCCAAGTTTCTGAAAAGAAATCGTAACATTATTTGTTTTAAACTATTAGTGTAGGCGGGATTGTAATACAATGAGTAAACTGATAAAGATAAAAACGTTTTGGAAGTTTATGGGTCAGTGGGTTTACCCATAAACACAAAATGCAAAACATCAGATCAATCTTTTGTCAACTCGAGACAAATGGCATGATGTTTTAATGTTAGACTGATTCAACAAGTCATCATCTGTCTAGCCTTTTCCCATGTTGGGGTCGGCTTCCAGTCTAACCGGATGCAGCTGAATACCAGTATTTTACATGGAGCGACTGCCTATCTGACCTCCACAACCCAGTTAATACTAGGTAATACGATACCCTTTGGTAAGACTGATCTGACTGATCTATATATGGCAGCCGGGACCAACAGCTTAACGTGCTTTCCGAGGCACGGAGGAAACTCGGTATGTCGGGCGGTCACCCATCCACAGACCGACCTAGGCAAGTACAGCTTTACCTAAAGATCGACCCGAGTGGCAGTTCTTATTAAGCCACGAGCTCCTCACTGATTCAACGACATACTCGTTGAATCAGTGAGGAGCTCGTGGCTTACTAATTCCAGTATCCCTAAACACATAAAAAATACAACAAACATAACATCACGCCTGTAATCCTCGAAAGGTTAGGCACAGGTACCACCCACGTTTCGCTGGTTACGTTTAAGCTCCATGTAATAGGGGGCGATCTTATTGCCATCAACAGGGCACTAACCCAGACTCCGTGGCTGCTACTGAGAAGTTCCTGATGGAAAAACCTATAACACTTTGCCCGACATGTGAATCGAACCCAGGAACTCGTGCACAGCAGTTGCGCTAGCGACCAGACCAATGAGACAGTCAAATTCAAAACCTTTCAACATAAAAGTGATGCATGACTTGTAGTCATCAAAAGTCATCATCATCATCATCTTCCTACCCTTATCCCATGGGGAACTGGGCGAAATAATCCACAACGAAAAGACTGATCGCCCGTCAGGGGGTCTAAAACGGCCACTTTGGCAGATCATAATATGAATTGCGTTAAAAAGCGTAAAATGGACCTTTCATTAAAATAACTGCGTCTGTAACAATTTAGTAAAATACATCATATTATTAGTAAAATAATATGAATTGCGTTAACATTCGTAAAATAGTCATAGACGCAGTTTTTATTATGAAAGGTCCATTTTACCTTTTAAACGCAATTCACATTATGATCTGCAAAAGTGGCCATTTTAGACCCCCTGGTGTCTACCGGCGTCCCCGAAGATAAATAGAATACCCTTATCCCATGTCATTTGGGGTCGGTGCAACATGTTTTTTCCTTCCATTCTGCCCTGTTAGTTGTCACGTTTTCATTTATTCCTTTTTCCTTCATAACACTCCGCACACACTCCATCCATCTTTTCTTTGGTTTTTCTATCCCTCTCCATCCATCAAAAGTATGTTAAAAAAATCAGGAGATCTAAAAATAAAGAATAAGTTACCTTCCATCAAAAGCTTTGAAATGCTTCACATCCATGCCCAACTCTTTGAAGCTCAGCTCCATTAGTTCCCTCCTCTCTTTCCGTCTCTCTAAGTTTATCATGTAGATTTGATCACAGCCATACTTCCAGAGTTCAGGGTATGTTACGTAGTCCTGTAAGTATTCATCGAGAGGTAAGGGACTCCCACGACCAATAGCTTCAGTTTTTATGTTCAATAGCTGCTCAAAATCACTCTTCGGATCGTGGTTGTCTTCTAAGGGAACTGGAGCGAACCCATATAGATCATCGTTGCATACATGCAGATTTATATCTGTCAAAATAATAAAATGTTTAAGTTTATTATTAGTATAGTCTCCATAATATCTATAACCTTTAATGTATATAAAAGATTGGAATACCATTAAGAGCGTAGACGGGCTGCGTATAATATACGTATATAACTATTGCCGTCGCGCTGCGCTCTAGCAACCGGGCGGTATCAATATGTGAGTGCGATAGAGACAACTGCAGCTCAGAACGATTTTACCTATAAAAAACCTTGACCGATCGACGTTTCGTATTCTCCTGTTTTCTCCTCGAAACCTAAGCCAATTAAATTATATTTGGTATCAAAATTTAAAGGAAGAATAGATCTATGCCCCTATTACTTGTTTTTATTTTAAAAACTTTTCAATTTTCTTTGGTAGTCATCTGATTACGTAGGTAAAAACGGGGTATTTTTTTAGGTTTTTGGTAAATCATATTTATTTTTGTAATAAATTTTTTGAAAAAAAAAATGACAGGGGCATGCCTTCAATAGACCTGGATTTTTATAAATAAAAACGATTACTCTAGAGGCATTATCCAGGAAGAGAATAGGGGAATACATTTGTATGGAAAAATGCAGCCCGTCTATGCTCTTAAATGCCTATCACAAAAAATCAGGAACCACTAAATAAAAAACAAATATACCTTAAAAATTTGAAATCTGGCAAGTTACACGGGGTACAGTCACTATAGTGCGATTATGTATAAACTTAGCAAAATTCAAAAGTTAGATAAATTATTTTATTGGGAAATGACGGTTTCTACTATGAGATAAGACCTATTTTGTAAAACTATGGCTTACAAAATGCTATGTACGTAAATGTTAATCAACACAGAAGTAGAACAACACTTTTAAAACTTGCTTTGTGAATGACATTTTGGTACTTGTGACATGTACATGTTCATTCATTACTGCTCTTTTTTCCGACTGCGGCGAAGCCCAATAGGAGGGTTATGTTTGTTTACTCCATAAGTGTGTTAAATAGACGGTACAATTAGTGTGAAAAAAAATTTAAAACCTGTGTTTCAAGTTCATCTACCCTACGTTAGGGTTGATGAACTTGAAATACGGGATTTATAATTTAAAAATACTTTAATTAGGTAGTTTTAAAGATATCTTTTTACTGCTAACTTTAATTAATTTGATACTTTTCATCTCAGTAGTAGGTATGTTCCAGTGATAAAATTCCATTATTGACAGCTACACGGGTCAACCCGCAGGCAATACATAGTGTTAGATAAACTTACCATATTTATGAGCATTGACAGCAAATGCTATGATGTCATCCTGAGGACCGTCATAGTAAGGAATCTTATCTGGATTATATGTCAGATGGTCAGATTTCCTCGTCTTTAGGTGTACTAAAACAGCTGTATGTACCATGGGAACATCAAAGCAGCCCTGCTTTTCCATCCTCTGTATAGGCTTATAATCATCTGTTCTCGAATAATAGTAGTTGTCAGTCATACCACACCTAGAAGTCAACAAATACTTTTATGGATCGGTTTATTTATGCAGGCGGAAGGATATGTAATGGTTTCGGCTGATAAAAAAATATATTTTTAGCATAGTTTACAAAATTTTATGTTGTTATTTTATAATGCCAGGATAAAATAGTGCACATAAAAATAATAATGAGAAATTAGAATAAGCATAGCAGAAGGTAGCAGTAATCAAAACCGAGTTTTATGATTTCCTGTCTATTGGATATAAAATATGTGAGTGAAAAGTGCGCAGCTTTGGTAATATGCTGGATTTACCTTTTTATTCAGGTCAAGCCCTATGTAGCATGTATGTTGTGGACTAGTGGTTCATAATGTAGTACACTTGTCTTATGAGCTACTTGTGAAGTTAGTGACGCCCGTGATTGAGATCTTCTCTTATTATCGTGTGGGCAGTAAGGTCTAACGACCCCACACACCCTAGTGTCAGAGTTTCTAAACCGCCGCAAGGGCCTCTGACATGGTTTGACGACCGCCATTTGGCGGCCGGGACCACCGGCTTATACGTGCTTTCCGAAGCACGGAACCATCTTTTTATCAGACAATCAGGTGATTCAAGCCTGCAATGTCCTAACCAAACTGGAAACAACTTCACAAAGTATGCTTCCCGTGGGAATCGAACCCACGACCACCGGGTCACCGCCTAAACCACTCGACCACGGAGGCAGCATGATTGAGATGGACGCACACATTGGCATGAGGAACTATAATAGGTAATCTATGGACAATTTTTTTCGATGTCTACACTGGCTAAAGCTAGTTGTATATTTTTAAAAGTAGGTATAATGGTATAAATCACTTTATATGCTAACTTTGTTGATGAGTAGTCAAAGAGACCGTAAATTGTTTTACCTGACTGTGGTGAGATACTGTTACCATTCTAGGTGTAGTTACCAAAAATGAAGAACTTGCAAAAAATAAAGCATTAAAAAAAGCACCTTTTAAAACATTGCACATGCTTTGTCATGCATTAGCTTGACAAAATGTAGCTAACCAGAAGTTTGAATACAATCCATCTGACACAAGCATTGGAGCGGCTATGGGTAGTTCTTTAGACACAAGTTCTTTTAGAGTAGAAGGATTTGTGAGAAATGCATCAGCATCTATCATCTGCAAAGACAAAAACAATACAAAAATGAATTAAATATTAATTTTAAGAAATGAATAATTTTATGAAGTTGGTAATTTGAGAAGTAAAGTGGAATAACATTTTTGCTACTCTACTGATAAATCTACATCTAAGGAATATGTTTTTAATAAATTGAATACTACTTATCAATTAAAAAACCTACTAGGTACTTACATAAATTGATAACATCTGTTATGATATTATGACCTAATGAGCCCACTTTGATGACAATGAGTCATACATAAGATGGTTTCAATTTTAATTTTTATCACAGAGTTAGAGAACATAATTATACCTACCTAAATGTCATAATCATACACTTGCTCAACGCAATTTCGTTCTTGTGGAAGTTTTGATGTGAATGTGCGAGAAAAAAAAGAAGTATACTATGTACTATTAATCTACATAATCTGCTAAATTTAATTTTAAGCATTTCTGGCGTGATTGAGTAACAATCATCCATCCAAATTTTCGCGTTTATAACATTGTATAATAATATTACTGGTCAAACCCGATTTCAAGCAAAACTAGTCTGTCCAAGGTCAAACCGTTTTATCATGTCAGGATACACAAACCCAAACCAAGCAACTACACTGCACCCATCCCGGATGTAGTGCTCCACGGCCGCTGCCATGGCACTGCTTGCTACACTTGATCTGCTTGCGCGTGGTTGGTCACAGTTCTAACCTACTAACCCATTTAATTATTTTATGATCGAGTCCTAGTTTGGTCTCTACAACAAACTAGTTTAGCCTGAAATCGGGTTCAACGGTAAAATATACATCATCATGATGTTGGAAATAATCTAAAATTAATTATGAAATAAACACAGAACTTACCAAGAGATAATCTGCCCACATTTTTCTAGCAAAAGACAGAGCATCTTCTCTCAACTTTATAACATGTTTGAAGTGTTCAGGACTCCAATGTATGGGGCTTTTTTCATCAGGATGTAGACGTCCACTTGAGCTATTTGTTGTGATATACACTCCATTATATTGTGATGAATACTTGTCAGCCCATTTCTCTATTATTTCTACACTTTTATCTTCATTGAAATCACTGTGAATCCTTAAACACAAAAGAGAAGTCTGTTACATGTATGCACATTAAATACAAATCTTTTGAAACATTAACATAAGTTAGGTATTTTGTTTTAATAGTGGCCATGTGGTTGTTAAAATAAAGTAAGGAACAAGATCTCTATATTAGAGATAGTTTGAAAGGACGTCGCCTATCTTGGTATGTTCATGTAATGAGGAGGAATGAAACGCATGTGACTAAAAACGTGATGGATATGAATGTTGATGGAGGGAGAGGAAGGCCAAAGAAAAGGTAAATGGATTGACTGTGTCTGTGAGGAATAATATGAAAAAGAAAGGAGTAGGTATATGCCACTGTTACGTCTAACAGGGTAGAATGGAAGAAGAAAACATGTTGAGCCAACCCCACATAGAATGGGATAAGGGCAGGAAGATGACAATGAGTGGATGTGTGAGGTGGAGAAATATTCAAGCATGAATGTTGACTATCAAGAGTCTAGTTGAAAGAGAATGACTTTAAGAGTCTAGTTGAAAAAGCAAAGAAACTGTGGATTGAATGTGTGAAGCATAAACATGGCTAGAAAGGAGGTGATAATCATCATCTGCCTAGCCTTTTTCTAATTATGTTGCGGTTGGCTTCCAGTCTTACGGGATGCAGCTGAATACGTCTTAAATGGAGCGACTGCGTATCTGACGTCCACAACCCAGTTAATACTAGGTAAGGTTGTCAGACTACCTGTAGTGACTGCCAGACCTACATAAATAGCAGCCAGGCCCAACAGTTTAACATGATTTCTGAGGCACAGAAGAAACTCAGTATTTAATGGCTGGTCACCCATCCACAGACCAACCTAGGTAAGTGCAGCATTACCTAAAGATCAACCTGAGTGGCAGTTATTATTAAGCACAAAGAGGTGATAATGAGATGATGAATAAAAGAGAAATATGGAAGAAAAAGTAGTGTGCGTCAACTGAAAATAAATTGGGATAAGTGCAGGAGAATCATGAATGAAGACGCAAAATGACTCCAGCTAGTTTTAACTGTGAGAATTTGTGGTTTATTGTGGCATAAGTATTGGTGGATTAATTTAATATCCACAGTACACATTATAGCCGCATTTGGCCTGTCGGCACGCCTGGCGACCAGCTGTTACAACAAACAAAACATAGCGATGTGTATTGTATTTCCGTAGTTTGACCCGGATTAATAGTGGCTGTACTTCTTAAATAAGCCTAGAAGGCTACCTTTGCCGTTTAACTTACTACTCTTCGGGGCTTGCCGTATTATTGGGCCCCTTGGCACGTCTATGCTGGTCCCTGCGGCCCATCGAGGACAGTTATTTGCAGCCACTCACCATGATCATGTCTGTGCAGTGTGTGATACGAGTTAAGTCAGTGGTAAGTAACACAAAACACTTACCATATATACAAACGATTCTTAGGATAATCTAAGTTGCGTATGCAAGTCAAAAAATAAGGTAAAGTATGGGCTTTATTTCGTACAAGCACCGATATTCCAACTGTCGGCATTTTGTAAGACACGTTTTTGACATCCTGACCGGAACACGAATACAAATCAAAGCAACAAAAGTTCACCAGTAGTGCTAACATAAACAATCCCATTCTAAGTAGCTTTCACTTTTATATTACTTGAAACTTGGCGATCTATACAAAGAATTCAAATAATTCCAAATAAATTAAATTGACAATATTAAATCTCTAGCTGGCAGAACCATACGGAACAACAACACACGCACCAGAGAGTATTCTGTAGGTTTTAAATTGACGTTTTGAATTACCAGTGTAGCCAACTCCTTGCAGTTTTTAGAAATCTTCTTTTTTTATGCCCCGAATACTTTTTATTTCTAAAGGCGCGTCCCCATTAGGGCTGCGTGGCGCTGTGATCGTGTTTGAAAAGAGTTTTTGAAAACTTAAAAAAAAAAACGTTTTTTATATGAATAAGTCGTTGTTTTTCTGCTGCATAAACTTGGCTGCACCCAAAAACGTCGTTGCCGTTGTTTATTTCTTATTTGTGTGGCGGTGCAATGTATGCTGCCGAAGCTAAAACCACGTCCTTTTCTTCGTACATCTCAAAACAAAAGAAACTGTCTGTAATATCTCAATATAGTCTGTGGCGTATGGGCCGCGCGGCTCCGGCGGCTCTACGGGCGCGTTGCAAAAAAACACTAAAGCCTCGTGAAGCCTAGTGGGGATGCGCCTTAAGGCTACGCGTCATTTATTTTCTATGCTCATCATCATCATCATCAGCCTATTAAAGTTCCTACTATTGGACACAGGTCTCCTCACTTTTTAAGAGGAAATGGGCAGAGCCCTGGCCGATTGCAGACTAGCTTTAAACAAATCGAGGCCCTGAATTTCATGTGCCCCAATGCCGGCCTCCAGCTGGTGCACATCTCACCCTCGGTGGTGGTCTATCGACGGCTACATGTAGTGGTTCACTCGATGGTGCACTAAGGGGCCCCAGTATGGGCGCAATCCATGTCTGCCCAGAATAAGGCTCTACTGCGGGGGCCGCAGAGATTCCTGGCAGTCAGGGTCATACGCGGATACCGTAGGTATGTACCGTATCTACCCCGTCGGGGCTGCGGGTTTTTCGAAAGAAATAGCGTGACCTCGACACAAAGGGCTAAGAAGGAACATGGGTGGTATTTAGTCAGTAGAAGTCTGACACTCCCTAACCGGTCTGCCCAGAGCGGGAGGAGTCATTTGATGACTTAAACCCCCCAAAAACAAAAGCGCCAAAGTCTACTGTCATGGCGCAGACCTGCAAGTGGAGAGCGGCAGGCGTCCGCCTGAAGTGGTCACGAGATGGCGTAGACACACCCAAACTCATACCCTGCGAGATTGATGGGTGAGGCTGGAGACGCCCAGTGCAGGTCACTGGACCGTGGGAGCTATCCAGCCTTTCCTGGAGGAGTGGGTACGGAGGTGACACGGGACGTTGACCTTCCGTCTAGTGCAAGTGTTGTCAGTGCATGGCCATGCTTTGGCAAATACCTGCATGGCACAAAGTGGCTAGATGGGAGGCGACTCCGTGCGGCTGCAGCGAGGATACGAAGCCTCACATCCTCGAGCATTGCTCTGCTTGGGTGGTGCAGCGCCGTGCTCTCGAAGCAGCAATTAAGGGACTATTTGGGACCAACCGCTCTTAGCCGGCCGTGGCCATGGCCGACAATAGGGAGGCATGGGAGGCAGTGGTGTCCTTTTGCGAGGATGTCATCTCGCAGATGGAGGCGGTGGAGCGCGTCAGGGAGGAAGGCTTCCTCACTGACGCGATCCGTCGCAGGAGAAGAGGGCGGTGGAGGAGGTGCCATGGCGACCTGATGCCGCCACCTTAGGTGTCAGTGGGCGATAGACCGGGGAATCTATCGTCACATTGCACGGCCCTCATGAGTAGTGGCGATGTTAGATAAGTCCAGACATCGCCAAAGGAGTTTGGAGTGCGGAAGCGGACTGCACTGGATAGGTCGCGAACGTTCATATGTAGCAGTTCTCGTGGTCCATCCGCCAAGGCGACTGTTACTGATGGGGACATTATTAAATCGTCATACCAGTAAGATGTAAACAAACAAACTGTATTCAATAATAACAAGCTTTATTCATAAGTCTATAATAATAAAAAATTACATTAATAGAAGTTAGATACATTGAGATTTGGGATTGTTGCAGTGTTTCATGATATAGGAAATGATGTTAATGGATGAAGAAGAGAGAATAGCAAGATTTTTGTGTTGGATGGTAACAATATATACAAAACTAGCTTAGACCCGCGGCTTCGCCCGCATGGAAGTCGGTTAAACTACAAAAACTGGCCAAGTGCAAGTCGGACTTGCACATGAAGGGTTCCGTACCATGACTTCATATAGGTTTTCCTGTAATCTATATGTGTTGAACTAATTTCTGTATTTTTTTTCAAAATGTTAGGCTCAGTAGTTTCGGAGATAAATAAGGGGGGAATGGTCGGACAGACAGACAGACACACGAGTGATCCTATATAAGGGTTCCGTTTTTTTCTTTTGAGGTACCGAACCCTAAAAATGAAGATTTTCCATACAAACTTTTGTAAATTTTCAAAAATCCTTTCTTAGTGCTCCCCTATATTATAAAAGGAACTGAAACGAAGTACGTGGGCAACAGCCTTGTAACATAAATATAAATCTTAACTTCTTCTACTATTCTCACAAATACAGGGCTTAATGCTGCTTATAATTAGTATTAAATAAATAAAAGGCGTAAGTGGTGTCAACGAATTCCGTCAATAGGTACACACGGCTACACATCAAGCTATACAAAACCAGTTAATCTTGGCCTCACTTTACTAGATCTTTTCGCACAATGAACGATCAGATTATACTGGTTTTGTTTTTTGTATAGCTTGATGTGTAGCCGTGTGTGCACTAACTAGATAACATACTTAAAACTTTGAAATACAACAATAATTAAACTTAAACATATAATAGGGTACACACTACATTATTATTTACTAGTGAACTTGAAACAGTAAATAAAAAGATAGGCAACAGTAATAGTGTAATATCTTAAAATAAAAAATGGCATAGTTTTAACCTTTTTCAAATGACTTGCTAGCTAAAGACAGCGCTACGAAAATTGACGTCATATTTAGCGTGTAGCTGCTCCATTTTATGACCGATTTGATAACTTTTCACACATCGTGTTATTTGTTAGTTCTTTGAAATAACATAACATTTTCGTAAATATTTAACGTACTTTTAATGGATTAGTCTTCTATGTGAATCATTGTGGTGTTTTCGACATAAATAGTGTCTGTTTTGCGAATTTCAGAGGGAGGTAGACAAAATGGAGGGGGGTGGGACCAAAAACCGTTTTCGGTGCAAACTATGGAGGACTCGCCGACGATCTCATAGCCGTCGTCGCAGGAATATATCATGAGGTCTCCCACAGGGTACTTGCCGTGTTTCACTGAAGGTTCCGTTAACAAGCGACCATTTGCCGGCACCAAAGGGTCGGGACAGTAGATAGCTGGAAAAATTAAACGCTTTGCTTCAAAATTCAAAGTGTGCAGGTATCCCCATGCCATAAGTACAAGATGGGTCAAAAATGTGCCATAACTTATACCCAATTTGATGGTATCCTATTGCCATGCATTTTTATAAGTCATAATTTCGCAATATTTTAATTCGAAAGATTGTTAACAAATCTATTGTCCTAATAGTAATTTGCTAGAACTCATGCCGCTTGTGATATATTATGTACTAAGGTTTATCTAAGTGAAGGCATCATCGAGCTTTGTTCTAATTTGTATTTAAATTTTAATTGCAATTAACGTTGCAAGGTGTTTTATTATTAAACTGGTAGTGCCTAGTAACGGCGATATCCTGTTAGCTTCTATTACATGAGAAAGGCATCATTTTGAATCCATACCATTAAAAAAAGTAATAGTTTAATACTAGTTGTTAAGATCGGATCGCATCATAGTTGCAGAATCTCTGACCTCTGTGGGGTTACCATGCAGTATTCTTTCTTTTTTTGAGGGGTTGGAAATCATTAAATTACTCCCCTCGCTCTGAGCGGTAGGGAGTGTCAGACTTCTATTGACTAAAAAATACCCATGTTTCTTCTTAGCCCTTCTGCTGAGGGCGCGGTATCTCTTTCGAACAACCCGAAGCAATGAAGTCTTAGCAGTATTGTTTTACTAGCGAGCTATAAAGGCTGTATAGCGCCATCTCTTTTCCACACAGGCACAAGAATAAAACAATACTGCTTCAAGACATCATGGCCTTATTATGACGTCTTAAAACAGTCCTACTTAATCTTATTCCAGTGTGGAAACGTGACAGAACTATACAGGTTGTCTAGCGCCATCTCTTTTCCACACTGGATTGAAAATAAGTATCGGTCTACTCACGGATGCAATGCGGTACTTCGCCAGACCAGGTCCCATCCATCTCGCACTCGAGGCCCGGCGCGCCGACGAGCCGGTAGCCCCAGCTGCACTGGAACATGGCGCGCCCGCCGAACGACGAGTTGTACTCCACCAGACTCAGGTGCGGCCCCAGCGTCTTCAGCACGGGACAGAACGTCTCCTCGCACGTCGGCGGCAACGATGACCAACGACCTAGAGATAACACACATAATACATCACGCCTGTAATCCCCGTAGGGTTAGGCAGAGGTGTACCCACATTTTGCCTGTTATTATATTTACATATCTCTTGCTCTGTAAGTAAAACTTACACCCCTGAATGCCGGGGTGTATGACTATCATTACAGCATAGGTTTTGGAATTTGAAAAAAGAACTGTCATACTCATACTGCACGAAGAATATTTTTAAAAAGTTAATTTTTTTTTTCTCGGTATCGATTAATTACTCGAATCGGAATCTAGACAATTTATTTTATAAAGATTTTATTTTAAATATGGAACTATTTGTTTCCACATCGTATGTTAGATGGAATCGATTTAAAAATCAAACTGGCCAGCAAGATTTGACGCGCTTGCGTGCGTGAAAAAAAAAGGCAGTCTACTAGTACAAACTATAAATATACCTAAAAAGAACGTGACCATATCTCTTACAAATTGTAATCATTTTACTATTAATTTTAATTAAATACACATTTTTTCTTCTTAATAAATGTTCATTGAAACCTGCTGTCTTGTTGTTTACTTACCTCACAATCGATATGTAAAGCAGAGTATTTATCTCGGGCGTAAGCATCAATTGCATACTCGGGTTAATTAGCGCCTTCGCTTCGCTCAGGCGCCAAAAACCTCGTATGCAATTGATGTCATACAGCCCTTGGTTAATAATCTACTATTATCTTCGGGGACGCCGGCAGACACCAGGCGGGCGATCAGTCCTTTCGTTGTGGATTATTTCGCCCAGTTCCCCATTTTGGTGGATCCCCTTCATGGGTTACTGTTGCCTTGGAGAAGCTCACCAGTTGTTCGGTAGAGATTTCTGCAAGCTTCTCTTCATTAATCTCATCTGTTCCTAGGATTTTCCATCTGAGTAGCTCATACATTGTGCATTCAGCCATTTATGTTATGTTTTTTTTTATTTCGCCTGTCCCCAGTAATGCAACGACCTAGAGATACGAGTATCATTCGTCCAAGTGCAAGCCGGACTAGCACATGAAGGGTACCGTACTATTGTAGTAGATATTGAGAGATTGTCCATGTTATTTTAGCACAGCACCATAGACTTTTTATAGGTTTTTCTGTAACCCATAAGTGTTGAACTAATTTCTGTATTTTTTTCAAAATTTTAGGCTCAGTAGTTTTGGAGAGGGACGGACAGACAGAAACACGGGTGATCTTATAAGAGTTCCGTTTTTTTCCTCGTATCCAATATTTTACGATAATTTATAATCATGAATCATGCCAGCAGTACCTTTGTGCTCTTCTATTTTTAACCGACTTCAAAAAAAGGAGGAGGTTATCAATTCGACTGTATTTTTTTATTTTTTTATGTTTGTTAGCTCATAACTTGCGAGTTTGCGACTGGGTGAACTGATTTTCATGATTCTATTTTCATTTGAAAGCTGGTGCTTCCCGTGTGGTCCCATTGTCATCATTTCAATATCTGATGATGGGATCTTGTAGAAATCGGGGGAACTCTTCAATAAATAACAGCAGATTAACCGCGATTGTTGCTATAGCATATCTAAGCATTGTTTACGCCATCACACAACATAGTATCACGCCTGTACTCACTACAAAGGTTATAAAAACTATTTGGTGAACATATTCTGATGAAGAACTTCGGAGATAGACAACGGAACTGCTGGGATTGCTGAAATCTCATGTCTGTCTATTGTTTACACCAGTTCATAACATAACATCACGCCGGTACGTTGTGAAGGGGTAAGCACATGTGAACCACTAAAAAGTAAAAAATAAAAAAAATAAAACCGACTTCGACAAAAATAAAACACAAAAAAGCGAAAAATAAAAATCAGCCGAAGTCGGTTTTATTTTTTGTAAAAAAGTTTTTTTTAATGTTTTTATCCTTTTTTTGTATTTTGTGTACATAAATAAATAAATAATCAGCCTTGAGCGTGGAGAGCAAATCCAGAAATTTCGTAACGAAAATATTCAACCAGGTTGCTATGGTTACGGAAAATAACAAGGTTGTCAACTGAGGTTGTAAAATTAAATAAGTAATTAATTATTTGCGTTGATAAAAAATGCTATGCAATAGCTTTACCGCGGCAGTCTCCGAGTGCCACACGTTTTTTTTTTTTTAGTCAGGCTACCCCAAATGGTTTACAGAGAATAGAGATATGAACGTGACGTATGAACATTGGCGACAGGAGAACGTGGTAGCAGCCTAGCAGGTGACAAAAGGTGGTGGTGGTAATTTATAGTTACTGCCTACCGCCTATGGGCAAAAGGGCGTGAATTTGTGCATGTTTGACGCTGAATACTACCACCAGTTCAACTGCCGGAGCAGATTAATGTTTCCAGAAACCAGACTGATGGCAGTCACTATTGGAAAATTCTAATAACACTAGAATCTATACTAATATTATAAAGCTGAAGAGTTTGTTTGTTTGTTTGTTTGTTTGTTTGTTTGTTTGTTTGAACGCGATAAACTCTGGAACTACTGGTTGGATTTGAAAAATTCTTTTTGTGGTGGATAGTTCATTTATCGAGGAAGGTTATAGGCTATATAACATCACGCTACTACCAATAGGAGCGGAGCATAAATGAGAAATGTTGCAAAAACGGGAAAAGAAAATTCCTTTCTGAGAGCTTCCGTTGCGTGCGCTGCGAAAACGGTTTAAGTTACGAGAATATCATGTATGAAGTAATTATTCGTCTTTAAAAGTTCTAAAAAAAAGTCCGCGACAGCATCTGTCTATCTTTTAAGATTGACTCACTGTAACCATTTTTTATTATTAAAATGTTAGGTTAAAAAGAATTATTTTTTGCGAAGCTTATTTAACCCATATGGTATTAATCTATATCTAAATAAATGTGTTCGTTAGAACGGAAATTTAATATAGAATATTTGTGCTCTTTACTCTATACAGTTTAAACAAATATCTTAGAAGATATCGCAATGTAAAAATACCCGCGCGTAAAAATAATTACGCGGGTTGCGTCGCAATGTAGGTACGGGGGATTCTGGCTGGCCTCCGGGAAATTCAAATTCAAAATATTTACTGCATCATAATGTTTACAAGTACAGAGTGTTATAGTATATTTAACAGTAAGAGATAGATTTTATAGTAATTCACACTTTAATATAATCTAAGCTAATCTAAACCATCTAAACTATTGTAATAAAGAGGAAAGATAAGATTGTTTGTTTGTTACGATTTAGCTTATTAATGTCGGATAGTCGATATATCGAGAAAGGTTATAGCTATATTTATGTGACGCAGACGAAGTTGCGCGGGTCAGCTAGTACTAGATAATTGAACAGAGTTATGAAAAAAACATTTAAAACTACACATATCTAGAGATCAAGATCAATATTGTTATTTTCCTTCCTATGATAATTATACTCACATTTTATTTCCACACCATAGTGTTTTTAGTATATTAGCTTAGCTCATGGCTAAATAATAACAGCCACTCGGGTCGATCTTCAGGTTAAGTTGGTGTTGGCTAGGTTGATTCGTGGATGGGTGACCAGGACCACCTAGTATTACATATCGTGTTTCCTGCGTGCCTCGGGAAACCCGTGTTCCCATTGGTTCCGGCTGTCAATAGGGTAGCTGACTGACAAACAAATATTATTCTGTTCAGTCCGTCAGTTAGATTATCGAAAAATATTGGATACGTGTTTTTTGTTTTATCAAATTAATAAACAATTACGAAAATAAAGCTTGTCAAAGAACATGGAGAGGGGGATTTTGACGTCATAGTCTGGTAAAAATGGACCACTGTATTCGAAGCACTGTATCGTCTTAATTTTTTGTTTACGTGAAACAAGAAAAAATACGTATTCAATATTATTTGGAAATCTATCTGACGGACTAATGTTTTTTTTTTTGTCAACTACCCTATTGTAGATCTTTGACAGTCGTTACAGGTTAGGTTAGGGCTGGGGTGACCTGACACTCTGATAATCAGTGTTACCAAGGGGCATCGTATCTCCCAGTACCTACTAACTGGGTTGTGGAAGTCAGATAAGCAGGCTCTATGTACAATACTAGTATTCGGCTGCATCCGGTTAGACTGGAAGCCGATACCAACTTAGTTAAAGGCTAGGCAGATGATAAGGCTGCGGTAACCACATGGCCAAATCCAAATCTGTCTGGAGAGATGTGGATTTCAAGCCATGTGATTGGTGAATCGCGCCCCGCTCCGCACCGGTCCACTCCGCCTCAGTGGAACCGCAGCCAAAGGCCATACTATAGCTACATAGTATACTTTTAGCCCCCTAGGTAGACCGATGACTTGGTGAAGGTTGCAGGAATCCACTGGATGCAAGACGCACGGGACCGGTCAATGTGGCGACAGTTGAGGGAGGCCTATGTCCGGCAGTGGACGTCTTTGAATGATGATGGAATGTTTAGCATGCTTACCATTGCCCATGCAGGTGAGTATGGCAGACCCGTTGAGGTGGAACCCGGGCTGGCAGCTGAAGTGCGCCGAGTTGCCGAGCTTCGTGCCCTGCGTGAACTGCCGGATGCGCTTCGATGGCACCGCTACCGGTGGGCACACTACATCTGTACAAACACAGGACACATTTTATTTAGGAATCTTTCGTCTGGTGACGAGAGGTCGAAATCGTCTTTTAGCTACATTTGGCAGAATTGCGTAGTTTCCCGACTAAAAAAAATATGATTGGTTAGTCCGTCAGTTAGATTATCGAAAAATATTGGATACTTACGTGTTTTTTGTTTTATCAAATTTTTAAAATTTGACGAAAATAAAACGGCTTAAAGAAAATAAAAAGTGTAACAAACTGTGACGTCAGTACGACTTTTCGAAGCACTGTATCAAAAAAAATATGGGCCCAATATTTTTTTGGAAATCTATCCGACGATCTAAATTAGATTTTTTTGTCAACTGAAATATTGAGAATTTTATGATGTTATACTCTATGAAATGGCGCACTGCAGGTTCTCTCAGATATAGCCTGTCCCTTTACAGCCCTTCCCGCTGACGTCCTAAGCCGACGGTCCATACCCACAGGGTGTACCTTTAGCGAGCTCACGAAATGCCATTTAGTCTGTAAGTTTTACGCCCCGGCTGGATATATCAATGTATTAGCCTACATCTGCAGACTTAGGTATTACTTTTTTCAGAAGGAAGGAAGCTTCATCTATGAAACAATCAATGAACTAAAACGAACATCTATTGACGCGAGTAAATAAGCTTCTTCTGGGCTCTTTCCATCGTCGACCTCATCTCTGCCCTTAGGGCAAAATTGAGGTCAGGGGTAAGCCCATTCTAAAAAGAAAAAGAAAACATTACTGGTTAGGGGCTGGACCTGGGCAGGACATCTGGCTAGACGCGGAGATGGCCGATGGAGCAAGGCCTTGACTGAGTGGTGGTCAAGATTAGGCCATAGGAACCAGGGGCGTCCTAAAGCTCGTTGGGTTGACGACATCGTCAAAGTCACGGGAAACACCTGGATGAGAGACGTACAGGCTCGGGACATGTGCCGGAAGAAGGGGGAGGCCTATACCCAGCAGTGGGTGATTCCCGGCTGATATGATGATGATGTTTAGGGGATCAAAAATATGACTCACTAACAACTTTAATGAGCACAGTGTTGGTGTGTCCGCCGGGAGAGGTGCAGGTGTACTGGTCACTGTGCCGGACGGACATCTTGCTCAGCGTCAGCCGGTACAGCGACTCCTTCTCGCCTTCCTCGCTGGACCACGCTGGAAACAACACGCTCGTTATTAGAATCATAGAAAAATCGTTGTGACTGACTGCCTTGTTGTGGGCAAAGTGTTTCTGGGTTTTTCAGTAAAGAATTTATCAGTAGCAGCCACGGAGTCTGGATTTGTGCTCTATTACATGGGAATTGAACATAACTGGCAAAATGTAGGTTTACTAGTAGGTACACCTCTATCAAACCTTTCGGGGATTGCAGGTTTGATTATGTTTCAATTACGTTTATTTACGTGTATACTTAATCGAGAAAAAAAATATTTCAACACTTGAATTAAAAGGAATTCGCAGTAGACAGGCCGTAGGTTGCAAAGTCAACGAATTCCACAATTTAACCACAGGAAGTTAATAAAATTTCAACGATTCTGCCTGATTAGAAACCACATTTTGCCCTAGCCACATCCTGTGTACAATTTTACCTCAATGTCAAAAACTTTATCTTTGCAACACCATTAATTTTCATAAAAACATAACAAAACATCACGCATGGAATCCCTGACGGGATGACCCCTTTATAGGACCCACTGACCCATGTCCCTTTGTTGCCCTTCCCGGTGACGCCCTCAGCCTCGGCTTACTACGGACCTCGGTCCGTACCCCACAGGGTGTGCCATTAACGAGCTGTCACTTACTGCCGCACTAAGAGACGTTTAAAGATTACTTAAGCCATCACTTAGTAAAGATTTTGACACTTTAATGAAGGTTTTGTATGTCAAATCTTTACTAAGTGACGGCTTAAGCAATCATTAAATATGTCTGAGTACGGTAGGTAGTCTGTCAAGTTTTACGCCCCGGTTGGAGGCCTTATTCTAGGCATCCTCAGGACTGTCCGGTTAAACAGAAGCTAGCCTCATAGGTTGCCTGCGCGATTCCATGCAGAAAAAAGAACTACTCTTTTTAGCGTATATTACCAGAGCTATGCTGGCCCACGGCCTGCGTCCAGCTCCACTCGGGGTCACCGAGCGGGCGGCGAGACACGCAGTCCAAGCGCACTGTGCTGTCCGGGAACACGAACAACTCGCCCGAATGCTCCACCACCGCCGAGCCGCTCACTATCGTGTACTGAATCGTTGGCGGTGCGTCACCTGTAACACAGTACAAAAATACCATTATTTTAGGAAGTTTGAAAGTGGTGACTGCAACAAGTCATCATCATCAGCCTATAATGTTCCCACTGCAGGGACTCAGGTCCCCTCTCTAGGAGAGGGATGGGCTAGAAACCACCACGCGTGCCCAGTGCGGGTTGGTAGATTTTTGGTTCTATTCTAAAATGCCGGTTTCCTCACGATGTTTTCCTTCACCGTTTCGAAATGTAATGAAATAAATTACACAAAGTAATGCGCCTGCCAATGGTCAGGTTCATAGTTTCCTATAGAGAAGAACTGGCAAGAAACTTCACGGTTACTTTTTTAGAATGATTTGAAAGCAAGAATCAGAATTGTCGCTTGACGAATGATGCCGGATACAGCCACAGCAGTGTAGCCATATTTTACTGCCTATCGCTGCCTCCTTGGCCATCACATCAGCCCTCTCATTCCCCACCATTCCTGCATGGGCTTTGATCCAAAAAATTGTAGGGTTTTGGTAATCTGGGAATTAGTTTCATACATACAAAGTGAAAAAAATTAACTTCGTTTTAAAAACATGATGTGATGAATCACGGTGATGACATGATGTAACACAATTCTTGCATGAAATAAGTTTATGTTGGTTATAAATAAATTAATTAAATTTAATGTTTAAATAAGCTCACCTGTAAAATTGGTGACAACAGTGGTGGGTACGCACTCTGGCAGCTTTGGTGTCCACTCTCCGTTCTCACAGTGTAGCATGTTGTCGCCTTTCATCTTGTACAACCCGAAGTGCTTGCAACGAGACAGCAGTACTGAGCCGTGGGGGAAATGTGTGTCTTTCTGCAAAATGTTAATAAGTTTTATACTATGCATGATTTGTGCTTGGTTGGCTCACAAGCTCGTCCCCTATTATATGGGACTTAAACATAACAAGTGAAATGTGGGTGCACTATTACGTACACCTTTGCCTATTCGGGGATTACAGGCGTTATGTTATGTTTAGGCATGATTGGTGCTCTTCCGAAGTCGATCATGACCGCAAAACGCAACGGCTGCGAAACGCTTCCGTAGAAGTGCAGTACTTCTACGGAAGCGTTTTTGTCGTTTTAGAAACCACTTGCGTGATGCGTCGCTGCCATCTGTGATCTGTTGTTGTTGCGGTGTTCTTGCTTCCGTTTGCGATTACGGTCATTTTCGGAAGAGTATCTTTACTGACTCCTTGTAGTTTCGTGAAAAGTATAGTCAATGGGTACCATTACAGTTGATAGATAACGAACGGTCAAATGAAGAATAAAACTGTGACTGGCTGGAATACAACATGTTTGGTAAACAATGTTAGGGAATAATAAATGTTGATTCTGCTCCACATAAGGAAAAATCAATGTAAGTAAACAGGTGTTCATTCTTAATAGGGAAATAATAAATCGAGCCACAGTTTTTTTAGTAGTATCCTAAGCGTTAAACTAATAGACCGTATACGCAACACCACACTGCGCTCCAAAACACAAATCACTGACGTTGCTCAAAAAGCCGCTAAGCTGAAGTGGGACTGGGCTGGCCATGTCTGCCGTATGCCCAACGAGCTGTGGGCCAAAACAACCACGTTCTGGAACCCTGACACAGCCAAAAGGCGACGTGGTAGACCTCGAAGGAGATGGCGGGACGAGCTTGATAGAACAAACGACCAGTGGTCCACATTGGCCCTGGATCGCAAAATTTGGAAATCATGGGGGGAGGCCTTTGCCCTGCAGTGGGATGACACAGGCTAACAGTAACAGTTTTTTTATTTGGCCACGTGATCAAACTTCAAATTTTATAACTAAGCCACGGGAAAATGATATAGCCTCTAATAAAGGGTGTAAATCACCCCACCACACAGCCGTCAACCAACAACAATGCTTGGTTGACGGCTGTGTGATGGGGTGATTCTGTACATCAAACTAAGGTTGGAAACGATATTTTTTTGGGGTTCAAAATCACATTTTACGGTAAAACTCAATGTAGCACTCTTAAAAAAATGTACTAGTGGATGCTTTGAATAATAAACGGGTCATGGAGGTAATTTAAGTAAAGTTATAACCTGAAAAACTAGTAGGTATTTACAAAAACAGCTGTGAAAATGTGCACTACTTCTTTCTGAGTTGCTTGCAGAAATGTTTTCACAGTTGTCTAGTAATTCGATAAAAATAAAGTTTGCAGCGATTCTGTCGATAAATTTTGTAGCTTAACATGTAATTAAATATCGATCTTTAGGACTAATACTCTGAACTTCTATACTTAAGCCTTTTGATGACACGACAGTAGATTCTACGTACTATTAGTGGCTATAATATAACATTTGATGACAATTTTAGTTAAATTTTGATGCTCAGTCAATGTGGCATGAGTTACAATTTAAACGTACTGAGTTAATAAATTAGAAGCTAATAGAATATTAACTAATAGAAGAGCAGTGGTGGCCCAGTGGTGGCGGCCCCGACTTACGAACAAGTTGGTCGTGGGTTCGAACCCAGGCAGGCGCATTACTTTGTGTAATTTATTTCATCACCACTGCTCTCAAAACGGTGAAGGAAAACATCGTGAGGAAACCGGCATGTCTTAGAACCAAAAATTCGAAGATATGCGACATCTACCAATCCGCACTGGGCCCGCGTGGTGGATTATAGCCCAGCCCTCTCCTAGAGAGGAGGCCTGAGTCCCTGCAGTGGGAACAATTATAGGCTGATGATGATGATGTAATAGAATATTTTTTTGATGCCATATACACACATCAAAAGTGTCTAGGGATCAACATATATTTTTGCAATAACTTTTCTCCTGATTGATATTAATTAAAATTTTCTTTAAGGATTCATCAAATAAAGTGTTTTCGTTTGTCACAGTAACGATAAACCAAGTCACCTTTGCATTAATAAAGAAATTTGCCATTTTCCTAATAAAGGGATATTTGACATTTGAACCACTAACATTAAAGTTCGAAAAAAAGACTGAAATAACAGTTTTCTTTAAAATTGTATTGGGTACCTAACTTAAACAATTAATAATCCGTGTTTCTACCGCGAACACTAACAACACAAGAACATCGGTTTGGCATACTCAAAATGAGTTCATCCAAATCACGCTGTGGAATGGCCGCCCATGTTCGTTGCAACAACAAAAAAAGGTCTTCTTGAGACTGGATACCCTCCATATTCGGCAGAGCTCTTCTCTGTAGCATATCCCATGCATGCTCAATCGGGTTCAAGTCTGGCGACTGAGCAGGCCAGGGCAGGACATTGATGTTAGCTGCGGCGAGAGTCTGTCTTACAACTCTTGCGGTGTGCGGTCGTGCATTATCATGCATTAACTGAAATAAGGGACCGATTTGCACTTGTAGAGGAACGATGACGTCTGATACAATCGTCTCAGCATAAATTTGAGCGTTGAGGTTGCCTCTGATCCAAATCAACTCAGTTCTTCCGCCGATCCAAATACCCGCCCATACCATGATGGTTCCACCACTATAAGGATGGACTTCCTGGCAGGATTTTAATCGCTGTTGGCGTCCAGGGGTTCTCCAGTGTCGTATACGTCTTGTATCCGGTCTCATACCAAAACGAGACTCATCAGAAAAGCACACGAAACGCCATTGTTCTTCTGCCCAATTTCTGTGTTCAAGAGCCCATTGATATCGAATCCTACGATTGTGCATTGCTATAGGTGGTACCCGTAGCGGTCTTCGGGAATGAAGGTTCACTTCATGCAAGCGGTTTCTGACTGTTTGGTCGCTAATTAAGTTCCCTGAAGAGTGATGAAGCCTCACGGCTAACATCATGGCGGTTATTGTTGGAGCTCTTCGAGTTAAGATTTGAATGTATCGGTCTTGTCTCCGTGTGGTGCAGCGATACTGTCCTCCATGGCGCTCAGCCACGGTACCAGTGCTTCGGTAACGTGTCCAAAGTCGACTGATAACACTCTGACTTGTATTCAGAGCTAAAGCCACAGTACGTTGCCGGGAACCAGCTTCTATCATTCCCACGGCTCTGAGCATTTCTTCCCTGCTTAAATGACGTCGCCGCTCCATAATAACGTTGGTTTTAATCAGTAGTAGGGAAACAGTAGCACTAATAATGTCTTCAATGCGTTGTATGTTTTTATAGGAAAATATTGACAGCTGATTTTCATCTTTTACTCGAATTTGATTGACAGTTCCTGATTCAAATTATGAAATGCACCAAAAAGGATCCATATAAATTTATAAAATCATAAATTTATTACAAAGCCGCATCTCAATCTCAAGAAATCCGCATAAAAATGCTTGATCCCTAGACACTTTTGATGTGTGTATTTAGAAGTTCACTGTTTGAATCCATGTTACAAAAGATGCTAAAAAATTACCACGATGCTGAGTTGTATTTAGAGTGGCTTCAGAAAAGATAACTTGTGGCTAAGATAGTATTATTTAGATACTCGTTAATTGTGGATGACTTAGTAATTTAGAAGGCAATGTAGATTTTTTGATGCAAATAATGCTATTAAAAAGAAGCCGGTTTAATTAGCACCCTTCTTAATATTAGTGGACACATCAATCAAGCAATATACCTATGCAATTTTTCCTCAAACACATAAATAACTTTTTCTCGGAAACACAAATGTATAATTCTGGGGAATTCCTTAGTATTTGTTTGTACTCACAGTTATGGATGAGTTCTTAAACGATATGGCCAGAAGAGGATGTTCATTGCGATACAGACATTCCCTTAGTATTGGCTGGAATCTTCCATCTGAAATTGTTGTAAAATAATGAAATATCCTTTCTTAAAATTTATTTATCTAAAAGTAATGCACACTGATGGCTCAACATTATCTACCAGATATTGCTAATTGAATGAATTCATCATCTGCCTACTACATAGCCTTTTCCTATACATATGTTGGAGTCTGTTTCCAGTCTAACCAAATGCAGTTGATTAACAGTATTTTAATTGGAGCAACCTATCTGACCGTAATCCTGTTACACTGGGTACTTGTTGTCGGATTTTTACTGCACAGCCACTTTCAGGCCAGGTAACAATACAGTACATTAATAATAATCTCCTAAGCATGTCGATGACAATTCAAATTGCATCGGCCCAAAATTTGGCGACGAGTTTGGCACTTTCGGTAGGCTCCATCATTTCCTGTGATGTGCAAGTAACAGGACACCATATCCAATGAAGCTCCACCTGAACAGGTTTTCCTTGCTTCCGCCTACCTGTGTCCGGAGTCTATTTCGAGACTTCCAGGTCAGCCACGGCAACTCGTGTCCCGGAAGATTTTCGGCCAGCACAAATAGGTTGGGTAGGGAAACGCTTTCTCGTCTTTTCTTAGAGTGTTCGCCAGTGAGAGGGGTTACACACTTCAAGAAGCTTTTGTGGGTTTTCAACCTTTGCGATACTAAGACATACCAATTTGGCTCTTTCACTAAAGCCCGTCATCACTCTGCGCACTTCTGGTGGCGCTACGTCTGCCAGTGGATAGAGCATCTGTACCGGGGTCAGCTTGAGGCAGCCAGTGATTATCTGGCACATTTTAATCAGAGCTGTAGCCACATAACTTTGCATGGGCTGAACGACCCCAGACAGGGCATGTGAATTCACCCGCAGAGAATGATAGCGCCACGCCAGTAGTCCGCATTAATTTGATTGTAATGACTGTAGATCTACTAATATGGACCACCGCCACCTGCTTTGCAAGGCATGTAATCTCATTATGTGGTCACCCATCCACGAACCTACCTAGGCAAGTGTGGCTTAACCTGTCAATAATATTGGAAAGCTACCCTCAGTACCACCACCTCCTCCTGAGTTAGACTAAGTATACTTAGGTATTGTAAGTATACTTAGTATTTCACTGTCTCATTTATGTTAGAACCTTCTTTACAATTAATGTTCTTCTCTCACCCTCAGTGATCTATGAAATACTTTAAAGTACACAGACTTAATTTATGAATAGAACTGTCCAGGACAGCCTGGAGCCTATTTCTTACCTGGAGTGCTGGAGCAAAGTGGTCCTACCCAGTTGCCATCAATACATTTAATTTTGCATATAAGCCTCTCATTTAAAGGTCCTATCAGGCCTGGAAATTTCACCTAAAAAGAAACAGATATAAGATTGATAAAATATAAAATTCTTAGTTATAGGCACTAAGTACAGTTGAACCAGTTAATAAGTATACATTTTGCAATGTGTGAGTGAAGTCATAGTTATACGCACACACACTAAGTAAAACGAGTGAACTATGTTTTTAATAGTGTGCGTTATGTGCGTATAAGTCAAAACTGGCCTACCGCAGGCCGACTTTACATCACGCACTCATCGGTAACTTTTATTAATATTGTGTGGGTATACGTATTAAACATACATAATCAAGAAACGGGCTCACACTGCTCACAGTGAAGGAATATGACCCAATATTTTAGAAATGTCTAGTAGAACATCCGTGGCAGAGTGGTGTAAGCGCTTGACATAGTTATTAGTCTACGCTCGGTGTCGTGAGTTCGATCCCCACTGAGGAATTCAGTTTTACTGTTTTTTACCTTTTTTACTTTTTGTTTTATAAAATTAAGTTTGTGACCAATAAAATCACTTAAACAAAAAAGTAGAAAGGTAATTAAATAAAAACAATAAAATAATTTGTTTTATTTTTATTTATAAGTTAGACAATTTATTTGTTGCTTAAGGATGGACGTAAATAATTTATTGAAGTAGGGTGGTATCTAAATTGAATCGATCGTAAAATTAGCTGGGAAGTGAATCAACATGTTAGTTATTAAGAAATTATGGCAACTTCTATCTGCATAACAATAACATCACTTCACCAGACTTTTAACAATACGAATTGTTGTTTAAAACAGAGGAATACAGCAAGTTGTTTAAATAACAAATAAAAATAATGATAAGTTTTACATTTGTTCACACAAACATGAACATTATGTATATAACAATAAGGTTCACAATCGTTTAATATTTAAAATAAATTCTACTAATTTAGTTAATACATTCATTATACTTAATTATCTTTCACCACCTTTTCTCCATAATATTTCACGCCCATCCTTATTCAACTTAAAAGTTTTTTCGTCGCTACAAATCACCACATTGTTCTTCCAATCAAAATTAAAATAATTATGACCTAGCGAACTGTAGTCGGCGTCGTCGATGCGCAGTGGACAGTAAAATCTTTCGCGCTGGCTTGCTGCAACGTGAACCAGCAGAACGCAAGTGATTTCTCACCGTTTGTAAGCACACATTGTGTGCTGTAGCTGTGACGCGTGTTGGCAATCTGAATAAACTAGCTTTGTGCTTTGCCACGATGTCATGGTGTCGAGCTGATGAATTCGCTTTTGATTTTGGCCCACGTCGAAGATTTTCCACGTCTCCAGAATCCGCATATCGGTGGACCCATAATTGCTCGGTTCTTCTCTGTGAATATAAAACAAAACAGTATTTAAAATACCTACTTCTACTAAAATACTTATGATAATAGTTATTTTATAGTAAATAGTAATATTTATGTATACTTAAAAAATAAAATTATGCTTTCATTTAAGTATATATAATTAATGTTATTTATATACAATAATTATATAAAATACTTTTAAATATATACCTATTATATACCTTAAACTGGGCTATTATAACAATGGTTAATGCACTTTAGTTAACTTAATTTAAACCTATCTATTAAATGATGAAATAATATTAATTTGGTTTATATGTAACTATATATACCATATATAAACTATAATACATACACACTTCTATATACACCAAATTAATATTATTTATTTTCAATAATCATATGCATAGATACACTACAAGTTAAAATACTTTTAGATATGGTTTAAATATACATTAGCAAACAAAAATGGGCTATTATAACAATGTTAATGCACTAAAGTTACGTAAATTTGATTAATTCCTACGTAAACACAAAAGTTATAGTATCTGTTACTTACCGATATCATTAAGCGCCTTGCAATTTCACTAATAAATAAGGTTTGCTCATGCAAAAGAACGATTTCTGCCTTTTTAACGTTGTTTAATGATGCATGTTTGGATTCACAGAAATAAATTACAAACGAATATATCTAGAGTAATTCTGTGATAGCAATAAACTAAGTAATGCAAATAATCGTAGATTGACCACTAAGACTGCATTTTTTTTTATAAATGAAGGTGTTTGAAAACAATTTTATTTTTAAATTGTCGGTAGTTTATAAGCAGCCGAAATAAAATGGACTGAGAGTGTCGTAGTTCTCAAACGTTGCAAACTTCATAACTCATCCATGAACGGGATTGAATCGGTAAAGATTCTACTTTAAATAATGTTTTAACAAAATAATTACTACAAAAAGAAAAGCAGCACCCGTGGTTTGATCTTACGACTCCTCGTTCGTTAACCAAAGGTGTTAACTATTGTGCCAAGATTGCTATAGTTGCATTAGCGAAATATTATATCTGATTCAGTGACAAATGAATGATTACTATATATTGGTATATGGTATTGTTGATGTGCCGCACGCACACTAATAAAGACAGAGCTCGCTTGCTTTACTCAGTGTTTGTGTGGCATAACTATTTCACACATGTAAAGTGTAAACTCATTAGCTAGTGTGCGTGATGTATACTTATTAGCTGTGCAGACTGTACTTACTAACTTTTAGAGTTAGCTTGAGTAAAAGCTAATAAACGCTAGCATGTTTTGGAATTGTTTGAAAAACAAGTTTAGGTTTAAGGACGCATTTACGATGAATAGTCAAATCATTACTTTTTTAAACAAAAGTATGTTTATTAAATACAATGCTTTGAAATGTACCGAAGTAAAATATTTCACTTCGGTACATTTATTGAGAAACTGGACATATCTAAAATTATATTTATAGTTAAGAATTGTACCTTGCACATCTACCTACAATTCTATCCTTATACATTTTAAAAATACAAAGCATTGTATTTAATAAACATACTTTTGTTTAAAAAAGTAATGATTTGACTATCCAATCGTAAATACGTCCTTATGTAATCAAGCAAATTAAAATAATTTATTAAATCCATAACATAACGATTTGTTCATGACCGACCCATAGTCACACTAAACTACCACACCAGTGTGACTACGGATCAGGATAAATTATCCATAGTCATACCAGTGTGACTACGGATCAGGTTAAATTATCCGTAGTCACACTGGTGTGACTGTCCAGTGTGACCAGTGTGACTACGGATAATTTAACCTGATCCGTAATCACACTGGTGTGGTAGTTTAGTGTGACTATGGGTCGGTCACTGATTTATCTTGTCCTTTTCGCTCTTATTACTAAAATGAAGTATTTTGCCTCGTATTTATTTAGCTTACAATGACATGATGACTTACCAACCTCAGAAATTTTGGAAAAATCTGATCTAAATCTTGTGACATCCAGATTAGCATCTAAGCTCTGTACATCCGGTAAAGAGCACTTATAATCATCTGAAAAAAATAAATTAGGTATCATTGACAGCCTCTTCATTATATGGTTGGTTAATAAAAACGAACATGAATTGAAATAAAATAGAAGATGTTAGCAAAACAGCTAAACAGTACAGGACAAGTGAATTTCACTAATTACCTTGCGGATAGGTCACGTTTTCGTCGTCTTCGCAAAAGCCCCACGGAGTAAACAATAATATCAATAGTGGCAAAAACATTGTATCAGCTTTAATATCTTGGTTGACGCTTCACAGGATCATGGTTTTCCAGCAATTTAGTGAACACAGATTAATTTGTATTCTTCTGATCTTTGTTTCAATTCTGTTTACTTCTTGAATCTCTAGAAAACTGGAATATTCGTAAAAAAAACAGCTGAACGAGCCAGTAGTCCAATTAAAAACAGTAGGTAAAAGAGGAAGCAAGTGTTGCAACGTTTGAAATGTCAAAGCAAAGCAGTCTCCACCCAAGACGAAGCTGGAATTTGCCATAAAAGACATAGAAGTCTGTACTTACTGGAATTTGGCAAGAAGATAGAAGATATTTTATTATACCTAGCTGCTGAGTTTTTACAACTGACAGTAGGTAGGTATTAATTCTCTTTTTCATGACAAAGTAATTCCTACTCGTTGCATAGAAATCCCAATCACAATAATCAGTTCTCAAATCAAAGCCAACAATAAAATGTAGGTAGAAAGCGTGACTTTTACTACCTCAGAGTAATTTTTAATGATATTACATAATAATAATCAACCAGTACCTAGAGTTGGCAACATTGAGGACGAAATAAATTCCCAGTAACCCCAATGATGCTTCCCTGATTTATTGCACTTTTTTCCAGGTTTGTCCAAGATGCTCTAAGTCTAAACGAACCATGAAATTTAAAAAAAACGCTTGATCTAAGTCATAAAGGCCAGTTTGCTATTCTTAATACCTATCCTGATCGGACCCACATATGGGAGGCTAAACGGCTGCCCCAATTCCTCAGTCATTCCAAATTTAATTAAGTTTATTTAAGGACTAACTAGTTATAAGATTAAAGAATCTTTCCTAAAGGTAGGTACTGGTTTAGTTTTAAATATAGGTAGGTACCACAGATGACAGAAACAACAGGTAGGTACCTACCTACCTATAGTCACTTCTTCGCTGTTCACTATTGAGCTCTAACAATGCATCAAATCAGTTTTGCTAGCATTTTATTCCAGTTAAAGTCACTTAGGTCTCTCAAGACCATTCAATTGAATGTCAGGGCCAATCTTTTCTCGTGTATTTCCATCGTAGACTCTACGATTTCCATCCATTTGGTTGGGTTGGGTGTATATGGAAGATTCAAGAGGACTAGTCAGTGATGCAGGATTACGTAGTGCACTCGACTCGAGGTCAAGAGCATCCTATTTTGGTATGATAGCCTGGCTCGTTTAACGACTCATAATACGAAAAAAATTGTTGTTCGTAAACTTTTTGGCAAATATTTCAGAGAGTTAGCGGGTACCTTAGGTACTGTCTCGTTGGTCTTGTGGTGCTGCTGGTTAGACTGTTGAGCATGGGTTCGATTCCCCACTTCCCCAGTCGGGCAGTGTTATTGTGTTTTTCTATAAAGTTTCTCAGTAGCAACCCCGGAGTCTGGATTTGTGCCCGTTTGAGGGCAGTAGCCTCGCCCCCATTACATGGGACTTAAATAATTATAAATAACTGAACTGGTGATGGCGTTAAGTGGATGTTAGTAGGTAGGTAGGGTAGTAGGTAGGTAGGGCAGTAGGTAAGTAGGGTAGAAGGTAAGTAGGGTAGAAGGTAGGTAGGGTAGTTGTATACCCTCCCCTCCCCAAAAATTAAAAGGGGCTGTAACTTCTTATCGGTTAGTATTATGTAGGTACCTACATCTATGCCTTACCCTTCGGGGATTATAGGCGTGATGTTATATTAAGTAGGTGTACGTAGGAAGACGCCGAAAGAGGATGGGGATAGGATCCAGTTCTGCGAATTATGGACTTGGTCGTGTTGGTCGGTGAAGAAAGAAAACAATTCTCAAGTGTCATTAGCATACAGAATTTATTAAAATAAGTAGGTAGATATATACATTACGCAATTTTGTTCGTAAAAAGTTACATAGGTATACATAAGCACCATATCGCTAGACATATTTATTCCGTAAGTATACCATTCTAAGTATAGCTTTTTGCTCGAAAAACAGGAATATTCAAGCGATCTTTGACATGACAATAGCCTATTGCGTGAATATCGCACGCTCGAAAAAAGCCTAGCATTAGTTGGTCAAAATAAAGGTAGGGACATACTTATAAAAATAATATTACGTAATCTAATGTATTTGACCTTTGTTGGTACAAATTAAATTAAGCACATAATCCTAATTCAAAACACAGTTCTGAGATCAAGATCATAAAATTGTGCGATACTACTTATTGTGGCGATACGTTCAAATTCGGCGCTGACATGCGTAGACCGTGCAACAAATTATAAATATCATCTTGTTACGTGGGTGACTTTTGTGATGAATGACGATAAACTGTTTATCATGTCAAAAAAAGAGGAAGGTTGGTACTTTATCTACTGTCCCTAGGTACTGATTTCTCGAAGTTACGGTTTCCATAATAATGATTATTCAATACCATCTTCGATCATTATGTAGGTACCTACCTACCTTTGAAACGTTTATTTGTTGTTTACGATCACGGGGATGCTGCGCCGATGCAATCAACTAAGTAATTGACTATCAATCGCAAAAACCATACCAATTGAAATCTCAAGATGGTTTGCTATTTAATAGGTATTTTATTATTGCACTAGTTTTACGGTTTACAGATAAAATTTACATTTAGGTACCTACATAACGGTAGGTATATTTTTAGAGCTAAATGGTAAAATAAGGAAAGATAAAACGCCAGGTCAGTGCGTCAGATAACTTTTGATACAAGGTTGTGATAATTAAAACTGATTCAAGATCAGCCTCTTTTTAAAGGCCTGTTTGTATTAACAGACCTCTACCTTTTTTTGGTATGGCCACACGCTGTTCGGCCCTAGAAGGTTGTTTACAGCCTAAGGGGAGTGCTGAGCTGATCCTGTGCTGAGCTCAAATGAATTTAAGGTCCCAGTCAGAGCTTACAAATAAATTACGGCTCGATAATGGCACACCCTGTAGGGTTCGGACCTCGGCCTAGGGCCAGGCGGGTCGTAGTAGTATTTATTGAACGAGTTCGTCGCGAAGGGTCTGGGAGGCGAGGCTGAAATACGGTACGCGGTCTATTTGTGCTTTCTGATGGTATGGTAATATGGTATCATGGTTTCAAATTATCATCAAGGCCTTGAAATAAACTTAAAAAAATAGCAAAACCTATTTGTAAGTGCCAGTCGAATACAATTTGTTTGCAGTCGACAAAAGTTATTTATAAAACATTGACAGGGAAGGTAACTATGAGAATAACTGAATACAGTGTGATATACATTTGTGGTCACAAACTCGCTGAACATGCAAGTGATAAATAAAATACAATTCTTGTTCTAATAGTCACCAAAATTAGTTTATCAATTAATAGGAGTTGTATTTCTTTTTCTTTCATACACCAAAATTAATAATGAAAACATTTAGAAGCAAAAATTTAATTAGGTACCTACTAATTTAAGATACAATAGAAAATGTTGAGTAAGTAAGTACCTACTTAATTGACCGTTAGGTTAAGAACTTATGAGAGTTAAGACAAGGCGAGGCGACTCGAACTAAGAACCACGCGGTATGGCACCGATTACAAACAGAATGAGATGTCCAGAAGACTCATACCCACTGCTCATACCGTTACTAAATGACTGAACGAAATGTTTGCATTAAGATTCTGATGACATCATCGTGTCTGAGTTTTAGGTGGTTTTAAAATTTAAATTACCTCATTAGCTACCCATATATTTACGCAACAACAAATACTTGGGCACAGCAATCATCATTGAACGTTCTTCGTCACAAACAAGGCACAAAACGCGAATGCTTTTGAAGGCAGTTATTTGTATCATAGTTGGTACCTTATGTGTAGTTACGTACAGTCAGTATCCAGAATTAGCAACCCCGTTTACAGAAGTAGAGGTAAAGCCGGTGTGAGAAGAGGGATCTGGGGCCCTACTATGACGTCTTAAAACAGTCCTAACTTATTCTTAATCCAGTGTGAACAAGAGATGGCGCTAGACACCCTGTATAGTTCTGTCACGTTTCCACAATGGAATAAGATTAAGTTAGGACTGTTCTATGATGTCATAGTAGGGGCCCAGATAATGCTGGGCCTTGACTACTATTACAGTAAAAAATATAAACATATCCCATTACATAGGCCCCTAACTTAATTGGTAACGTTGCGATAAACCGTTACCAAAGCGTTAAAACGTATTCGATTGTAACTAATTAACGATTCATAATTATACAATCAATTAAAATGATTAGAACGATAACTACTGAAACATGAAATCGAGAACAAACATTAACTTAGTCTATAGGTAGTAAAAACAGTTTTAATTACGTTGTGACAATGTTTGTCATTGATTACGGATTTAAAGCCCACTTGGACATAGAATCAGCTTGACACAGTTTAGTACTTGAAATATTAAGAAAAGGTGTTAAAATACCCATAACGAAGCCGAAAGGCATTTTGTTCTCCTCATCATTGCGATAATTTGTTTATGTTATGACCATACCTGGGAACCGAATAGTACTGAGTTACTGAGATATTGTAGGGTAAAGTCCTAAACTTTTCTCAAGTTTTTTTAGGTGGTAATAATTTTACAGTTTTACTTTAATTGCCTCATGATACGTTTACTATTTAAAGCATCCATTAGCATAATGTTTGAGTGTGCTACATTGTGCTCTACCGTAAAACATAATTTTTCACCCCAAAAGTTTCCCAGCAATACATTTTGCGTATGGTTACTTGTTTTATGTAAATAATGCTTGGTTGACGGTTTCGTGATGGGTCCGTTTGTACACCTTGTACCTATATTATCATATATATTATTAAGTTTATGAAATTGTCACAAGTCCGATAGATTTCATAATACTGATGCGTTTTGACTTGCTTTGAGGCAAATATCACATTCAGATTATTTTAGATGCCCACTTTGACGATGTATGTGTTCTGTGCATTTTACCGGATAGCAGTATTGAAGCACGCTTCAATGCTGCAAACTGAGTCACGTTTTACAGAGTACAGAGATATGCGCCTACCACACGCTCACACTTCCCCATGCATGGGTTTACTTGCGCAAACTGGCTTGAACACAGTACATCGCGCGTGTGGTTGGTAATGGTAATACAGTTTTACCTTACCAACCATACGCGCGATGTATTACGAAGTGTGAACGAAGAGTGTGGTGAAGCTTGAGCGTGTGGTAGGCCCATTATGGGTTCCAGGTTGATTGGAAAAATTGTAAGTACAGTTTCGAGTAGGTAGCTTGATTATGTGCTGGCGTCACATTTATAAATTGTAATTGATTAAACGATACAGAGAGCTTGCATATTATAGAATTCAAACGTGCTAGTTAGGTACAGATTTACACAATCGCCAAATGGAAGCGCAAGACAGTAGCGACTAGCGGACCAGTGAAACTATGCCCGATTGGCATGCAGCACAAGACATTGTCATACCTATGGAATTTCTCATTGTTATTTGAAATAACAGGCACAATTGGAAAATAAATACTATTGTAATACTAATCAGTCTTACACTTAGGCACCCCATTTTCACAACAAACATAGAAAAATAATTTGCGATAGTTACATTGAAGCTACCACTGCAAATATATAGCATTTATAATACGTATATTCATCTAAATACATTGAACTTTGCCAAGATTTTATTCAATAGGCAGCATTATAACAATACTTACATAAAAAACAGGTAAGTAAGTAAATTAGACAATGAATTATTTTATCTTAACAATTACTTATACATTTTTGTTCATATATTTTATAACTATTACAGTATTTAACATCCTATGTGCAATATAAGTAGAAGGAATAAGAAATGATGATCTCTCTTTCACAAATGGTTGAAAGCCTAGCCATAGACTAATACCTTTTTCTTTTTATTTATAATATCATTGTTTTGAACTCGAATTCTACTACAGGTTTTTATTTCTGAGTCGATGGAATCGTAGGCCCTTTTACGCCACACCCGCAGGCCACACCTCACTAAATGCGCTTAGGCGGTAGCCAGAGTAGTGCAAAAACGTAAGAAATCTAGAATTTCTTTGCACAAATGACGCATTTTAGTGTGAATTAAAGCTGGCATTGAAACATTCATTCATAAACGAAGTTAAAGAATACATTTATATTCAAATGACGCAATTTAGTGTGAATTAAAGCTGGCCTTGAAACATTCATTCATAAACGAAGTTAAAGAATAAATTTATATTACATACAGTACTTACACAACTTATTTTATTACTTACCTAAAATATAATACACTCACTTACTCTTCTACATCGTGGTATAATCACGAAAATAAATATAAAATAGATACAACATAATTATATTTAAGTTATTACACGACTTACTCCACAACTTATAAAATTGTACAAAAGTTACATTCAATATAAAATAATTCTAAGCAAGTAAAAAAATCATTATCTGAGTGAAGAACTTGCTGAAACAAAACATGAAAAGAGAACATTAAAGACTTTGTAAGAAGATAATATAATATGTAATCTACCAGGTAGATTGTTTAGAGATATAAATAAACCTGATAACATTTCATGAACAGCCTGGTATTCCTACATTATGTGCAGGTAGGCAGATGACTTTGTTTGTACACCATCAGCTCAGCACTCGTCCTACAAATTTTAAAACACAAATGTGATGTCAATATTAATATTAAAAACAGGGAAATTAAACCTTTTGGTGTGAAACAATCCGATTGATTGATGAAATGTCCAAGATGTTCAATTAGACTTCAGTTGGAATGAAGCAGCAATTTTTTGGCTTCTCCCAAATCAAACCGAGGAAACCTATGTAAACTCTTGATTGGCTGAGATCTATTTGCATACTTAAATCAAACACATAACCCTCCTTTTGGGCTTCGCCGCAGTCGGGTAAAAAATAGTGAACGAATTGGGTGAGACTTGTCTGAAATCTAAAAATAAGCTAACTAATATGACAGCTGTGCTCATTAATTTTATTTCAACATTTTACTTAATAACTGTGTATAAATGATTATAATTGGTCAATTTATTGTGTAATGGACCAAAACTTGCGATAGGGATTATTAGTTAGGCACCACTTAATATGCGATAAAGTACGATTTATTTTGGACAAAAGTTAAGACAACTCCTCAATTTAAAATACTATGCGAGTAATTATACAAAATATTCTTGAAAGAATGTGCTGTAAAGGCAGTCAACTTTATAAAGGTTAATCCAAACTACTTTATATTAAAGTATATAATTAAGCACCTTTATATTAGTAGTAATAGCACTTCACAGGCATGGCACAGGATTATACAATGTATATACAAGAGGCAACAATGAAAAATAAATTTATTTTAAAATATGTACCGTGTTTTGGTATACACAAACATAAAAATAGGTAGGTAGTTACTATAATGTACCTACGCATATTTTTATAAAGATACATAATATTTATTGTAGTATTTATAATAAATAGATAACAGTTGTAGAAGATGACATAATTTGTACATGACGTTCAAGCTTATTTAGCGTATGAAGAGATCTAAAAAATACTACATTCTAAGTCACATGACTAAAACAACTTGCCTCCACTAATAATTGATAGATGAAAACAGATAGGTACACAGACATCTTTGTATGCTACAGTTATACGTACCTAGGCATAGCTTACGCAGAGTCTTATCAAATGGTGACAGTGGTTCAATGTCAAATGAAGAACAATTCTCCTTGACTAGTGGACAAGGCTGGGTATTGTCAACACTTAAAGATAATTATTGTAAAGACGATGCAAAATGGAAATTGAGATATTAAAATGAGTAAACAGGTCCAAGATATTTTCAAGGCAAGCAAATATATTGTAACTAAAGTGTTACAATTACTTTGTTCAGTTTAATATTTTAACAGGTTTTGTAGTTCTCTTATTACAAATTGTTTCTTTGTTATGAACCAAAGAAACACTTTAGTATTAACCTGTTTTAGTCTAATTGAGATGGTATAATTTGCTTGAATTAAGGACTACAATAAAATCAAAAGAATATAAAGTCACTGGCTTAAATTATACAGTATAAAATATGTCTATCACTATTTATTATTTTATGCATCTATATTTATCACATTCACATCTTTAAAGAAATGGGTGAATGGATCATGGTTATAGAAGAGGAAACATTCTATGGTTACCAACCCTTAGGGAGTCTAGGAATTGTTATACTTAATAATATGTTGCTAAAATAAAAATACCAACAGATCAATTCTAGTACCTACAGATCTTTTCATTAAACAATGCAATTTCTGCTGCACTGTTCTGTTATATCATTATTATTCGCTTGTAAAGTGAGATTGATTTATAACATAAAACAGTTACTTCAAAGTTATACCCGAGGTTTATGATTAAACAGATCTGCATTGGTGGTAAGCAATATTCATATCACTGGAATGTTAAGTACGAAAATGATTTTTTATATGAGAAAAAAGTAATTAAATGCAAACTTTTATGGAGGTGTTTTTTATTACCCAAAATGCCATAGAGTATGGAGGCATAGAAATATGATTGCCATATTTTAATCGTACTGGTTCTAGATTGGGTAATGAATATTCATAGTATAGAGGCCAGCCATTCAAATTTACAGTTGTTGATCTCCTGTTATTAGATGGAGCACTAAGGATGTATTCATCAATAATCAAATTATCTCCATGCAATGCAGTACCATTTAACAAAAACCTAGCTTTGGCCATCTCTAAATTAATAGCATAGACAGTGACGGCTGAAGTATCATTAGTATATTTTCTATTAGCACAGTGCACATACATTCTTTGCAAGCGTGAGCATTTACAGTCAACATGTAAAACTTTGTTTCCTACTAATTTTTTATACAGAACACTCAGCCACCAATCTGGCAAAGGTTCTAAGTTCTTATCAACCATACTATAATTTCCACCCACAAAACTTTGCCTCACCACAGTGGTAATGTTGTATTTTGCTGCGAGGCCAAGCTTATCTAGCCATAGAGGACTTCCAGCAAAAGAATTAGACAATCCTGGTGCTCCTCCTCCATATGAGCTGCTTGTCTCTGTCAACCACATTGGCATGTGCCTGTATTTCTTGGTGTGATTCCTCATAGTTTCTATTTGATTTTTCAACAAGTCAAATGTGTTTGGGTCCCAAAATTCTTCAAGTGTGGCAGTTCTGCTGTTTAAATAATATTGATGCCAGGACACTACATTAGTAGACTTTGAACCATTTCCCAAAAACTCCCTCATGTACTCCAGGCAATAAGGTCGTTTGGTCTGTGGTCTAGTTGTGTCTGGACCAACTAGTAGGGAATGTTTGTAACCAGAATGATTGAGAAGCTTACGGAGTTTCTGGAAATCATGAGCCAACATTTCAGGGGTCACACTCATATTGAAAACATGTTCAAAAGAATTTGGCTCATTACCAAGCTGCCAATCCACATCAAAGTGTCTACTTTTACTGTATTCCAACAGATCCCTTGCATTTAGTTCAATCCAGCCATGATCATCACGGAGTAACACATTAAAAGTAAATAATAATTTATTGTTTGTAGCTTTGCAAAATTCATTTACTTCTGTCCATTTCTTACCAGTCATAATGAAGAAAGGCAAGTGTTTGTGTTTGCAAAGCTTTCTAACAGCAGGGCAGATTGATTTAGAGTGGTTGGAGTGGTCTTTGGGGCAGTGCTCGCATGTTGCCACGATGTCGCTCTCGCTGAAGATTAGTCGATCAGACATGGTGCCGCCCAGCCGCACCCGCGCCGGTGCTAATGCTGCAGCAAGTTGCCGCAGTTTCGGCTTGCCAAACTCTATTCTATTATAGTGTTCAATTTCGGAAGTATCGATACCCATACTTAGGAAATCATCTGGTATGATGTTTGTTACTACCTGGTTCTCTTCAATAGTAATGTAGCATTGCTCTCCAGAGTTGTACTTAACAAATAACACCATTAAGGCCACGTTGCAGCAGAACGCTATGCCACAGGCAGCCACCAGACTTTTGTTGGATAGCATTTTGGGAATATTACATTAACATTATTGACATTAAAATTTGAGAGAGCCACTCACACAGTTTGAACAATCGGTCCAATTGTTCCAGCTTTACTTAACACACAGCACAACACACTGAATGAACACAATATTGGAAGCTGACAGTAACTGACGTCTGTCGACTGTCATCTATCATCTCATCCGTTCCGCTCGGATTGACAGTTCTTTTTTTGCGGAGCAATTTTTTCGCTAGGCAATATAAAGAAACTTCTGATATTCTCGCAAGATGTATCGGACTTCCGATATCCCAATCATATTTTTAAATCACAAGATATAAAACAAACATTGTGGTATTTACTATGATTATATAGCAAAGATTGTATAGTTTTTTATCAGACAACCGTAAGGCACGTCCTCATTAAGAGCCACGCGATGTTTTTTTGCGCCCTCTTATTCCGTGCGACTCAGGCCTCGCTCACGTGCACACTCACGACCCTGCAGGGCTATTTAATGACAGTGGATAACTTAAAATGTCTATCAAATAACAGCTGTCAAATGGTGAGTTTTTAAGAAAAAAATGTACCAAACCATACCCAATTTACAGTTAATCTATGGACATTTCTGATATCTAGCCACTGACGTTAAAAAGATACGCAATAGGGGGGCTGTGCTCACGACTCACGTGGCTCGCAAGCGTGGCCCTAATGGGGACGCGCCTTTATGTCACAGTCGTTTTTCCATTTGAGGTACGGAACTCTAAATAATATGTCCAGACTCCAGTCGCATTTATGGCTACGGCCGCGGCCTCTCGCCCACATTGATTTTTTGTAGTGACGCTACTTACGCGCGTTAGTTTTATCGGCGAGGGTAAACAGCTGCCTACTGCATCGCGACTGTGCGAACGCGCGCAAAATCGCTACAAAAATCTCCGTGGCTGAGGGCCGAGGGGTCTATCTTTTCGTTAGAATTGAATAGGTATTGCGAACACAAACGATTCCGATAGGTATGTTAAGTACTGTGCCAGCCTTCACCCACTGGGTCCCCCACTTCCTATGATAAACGCAGGGTGATAATTATAGTATATTTATTAGCAAACGCTAAAGAAACCGTTCGCGGCGACTATACATTTTGTTCGTGGTTTGCCCGTGATACTTCATCTAGTAAGTAGTTTCAGATAGTAATGAATCGCTTACTTAGAACTATGTTACGGCTCTGTTACGGTATATAATCATATCCCTAGGGATATAACCCTATTACGGTTTTACCTATCGTACTACGACACATGACACATCTACTAGGGTTGCCTATCAAAATTTTGCCGCAAGTATTGCTAATTAAATAATTTGAATTTGTAGGTATATATAACGTGGCCCCACGTTGGGCGCCACTGTAATGTATTTATATATCTGATAACGGAAATGTATAAAATCCAGGAATTGTACCTACACAATACCTAGGAAATCTAAAAATTTCCGAGGCTGCATAGGAAATGTGTAAAATAATGTTTCAAAGATGTCTTATTACACACATTTCCTAGGAAATGTATGTATTTCCTAAGAATTGTATACAATTCCGAGATGATACTAGAAAATATATAAAAAAAGTCCCTTCCAGGCAGGCCCAGTCGACGGAGCCCCGCTTCGCGGGACTCCTACTTCTGGGTGGTTTAAAAAAAAATAATCCCCTTCTAACCTAACCTGTCCGAGTCGGGGTGCCCCAAGTCTAGAGCTCGCTTCGCTCGCTCTTGCATCCAAGTTTTCCTAGTAGCGGGTTTGCAGGGTGTGTCGGGTTTCAGTACATACTCAGATGAAGGAGGAGGACTATCCCCGCTATACTTACAAACAGCAAGAATTTTATACATTTCCGATTGCTATTTAGGAAATGTATATTTATATATAAATGTATTGGGGCAACGTTTTAAAAAAAAAAAAAAAAAACCATTTTAGGTTTTTTTTTTTTTTTTTTTTAAAACGTTGCCCCACACTAGGAATTTCTCCTGTATCGTGGGTGCGTTCACAAACATTCAAACTCACATACATATATACCCAGACCCGGAACAACTATCTGTAGGTCTTACAAATATTTGTTCCGTGCGGGGATCGAACCCGCAACACGCAGCGCGGCAGTCCATTGCTTGAGCCACTGCGCTAACCGTGCCGTCTCTCTAATAATTGTACACATCATTTCCTAGGAATTGTATACAATGACGGATTACACAATATCCACTGATTTATCAAGGTTTAAGTGTCAGGATGGATAAGTACAAGTATCTCTAAACAGGTATGTAGGGAACAGGGTTTCTATGAAGAAAACGCACAGAAAGACAAGACTATTCATTTATTTTAAACTATTTATTTATTTATAAGCTAGTCAGCTATTTAGAGATGTGTAGTTGCTATTTGTTTACTGTAGGCGCGCCACAGCGCCGTTACATAGCGCTGCTTTCTTCCCGACACCCCGGCGGTCCTTCCCCACCAGGTGAGACCCCCGGTTACCCGGAGGAGGCCTAGCGGAGGACGACCAGCGACGGAGGTGCCGACTTACGACGCACCTTCAGCGGATGTGTGGCTCCCGTCCGTCCCGTTTCCAGAGCTAGCCGGTTGCGGTCCTGACTAAGGAGCCGTCGTGTGTGTGTGGGTGGTATGGTATTGTGTAACACCTGCATCTATATTATCTATTTTATTTATATTATTATTATCTTTGGTAACACCGCCCAGTGTAAGCTTGTGAATCTAAACGTGAGTGAAGAGTGGTGCATGTGTGGTTCAGCTGCGCGACATGCCTATATTAACTTAGCACACATCAGGCAGCAGGGTGCGTGTAGTTTGTGGAGTCGTATTGTAAACAGGTAAACAGTTAACAACAGATTAGGACATAGTTTAGCTTAAAATATATATGACTGTCTAAAATCTAAAGATAAAATACAATGTTTATTTTGCAAATAAGATTTTGCAAACAAACAAAATTGAGTTTGTTGATATTGTTTGATCAGCTACCTACTGAATAGAATATTGTTGGCAAAATGATTCAACAATATTAATTGAATTGAGTTTATTGATATTGTTTGATCAGCTCTAGCTGAATAGAATATTGTTGGCAAAATTATTTAACAACATTGAATTGAGTTTGTTGCTAGTGTTTGATCAGCTAGGTAGGTACTGGCTGAATAGAATATTGTTTGATAAGCTACTTAGCTAAATAGAATATTGTTTGATAAGCTACTTAGCTAAATAGAATATTGTTTGATAAGGTACTTAGCTAAATAGAATATTATTGGCAAAATTTATTCATCAACATTAATTCAAGTTATTTATTGTTTGATCAGCTACTAGCTGAATAGAATATTGTTTGATTAGCTACTAGCGAAGTAGAATCACTTTTCTTAAAACTATACAGGGCCGGTTTTTCCTCCCCCCTCCTTTAAAGTCCAGCCAAATAATCTTGGTATAACTCACATGGACTCTGCAGATTAGTGTCCGAGATGGTTTTTTGAAGAAAGCACCACACAGATTTTAGTGGTTAATAAGAATAATGGTTATAATGATACCTACACAGAACAGAAAAAACTCTGGATACCTACCTAATGTAAGTATTTTTTTTCAGACAAAATAGGCATGATATGCACTGTTGATGTATAGGTAATGTGGACGACTTAATGCACTGTTGGTATAGGTACTGTGAGTGGAAAGTCAAAACTTCATTTATTGCACATTTCAGTTTACGGACCTCTCCGTTTGTAGACTTTTTGTTTTGATTTTTCAACCGTACCGCGGCTTCTCCTTCATTTCAATTCAGCAGATTCATCTGTGGTATACAAAAGTGGTATTAGAAATGACTCAAGCTATTTTCTGGATGTTTATAGGAAATTAAATGAAGTAATTGGTGGATTACATGCATGTGTTGTTGAAATATGAATTTTATAGGTACCTACTGTATACTGTATAGCTCCTGCAGACCTCGCTACTAGTTTTAAATAGTTGCACTTGTTCTTATCAAATGTCCGTATTTATAAGGTTACATCAAAATAATATGCTGATAAAACATCGTCATAAACCGGAATATCCATGCGTAGATTAACAGGAACCTGGAACCAAAAAAAAATGCTTATACTGAAATAAAACAGGGTGAAACTGACGGCCCTACGCCGTCTGATGGTGTTAACTACGAGTAGGTAGGTACATGGTTACAGTTTCTTTCTTCTTACTCTTTCTTACGGTGACTTGTCTTGCAGTTTCAGGTCACCAACAGCCATGGCAGCGTCTTTCACGTATCACTGTGGGATTGGATATAAGGGTGAATATTTGAAGATAAGCATATTCAGGCTTCGTAAATTAAGGTCAAATAATGCTTCCAATTTGAACTTTTATGGATTTAAACTAAAGTTTATAGTGTAGCTTAACCAAATAAATCAAACGCACAGTATTTGAACTGCTCTATAGGTCTGAATTTACAGCTGAAAATTTTCGACGAACGGTGATGAGATATGAAACGTACGGTAATTAGCATTTAAAAAATGGTAATTATGCTTCGTGATTGGTAATTAGAAATAAAATGAACAATATACTTGAATCACATATTTATTAATGATTTAGGTGACATTATATGACATCAAACTTAGCTATTTAGCGAAGTGATTGAATAAAAAAAAATAACTCAAAAATCAACCGGTTTTCCAAAAAATCAATAACATTATCTGTCTAGTAATTCAAATAAAATCAAACTCAGTGTAAATAGAGCTAAAACCTTATAAGTTCCATCTAAGATATTTCTTCAACTCGATGAGATCTTATATAAAAACTTATAAATATTTTTTAATACATACGCCAGCACATCAAGCTATACAGCAATCTGTCAAATTTAAAATAGATTTTCAACTTTATCGCTAAAGGATTAGGTTCAAAGTTGATTGAGAAAATTTGACAGTTTTGGGAAGCTCGATGTGCTGGCGTCTGTACTAAATCATAAAATAATTTGGTCTTAAGAAGATCTGCAAAATCATTAATCGGCAAATGATAAACAGAAAAATACTAAAGATTTGCTGTTTCGATGAAAGAAATTTATAAAATTTAAAAAATAATATATTTTTTTAATTTCTATTTTTATAAATTAAATTAAATTTATATTTAATTAAATTTCATTTAAACTTCATTTAAATTTAATTTTATGAAATTTAAATTTTAAATAATAATATTTTTTTAAATTTCTATTTTTTTTTCTATCTGTTTTTATAGTTTATATAATTATGTACTTTTTTTTCTAGGTAGGTATGTAGGTTTATTTTGTTGCGGAAGTGCCAGTTCACACCGAACGATCAACAATCGATCAGGCGTTGGTAGTAACAATTCGATCTTGGGCTGACCTAGCGGAGTAAGGAGTTTCAATATAATAAGAGGTCCGCTTAAACTGGTACTAATTACCATTTCAAATTGCTCATTACCGTTCGCCAAAATACGAACGGGAAAAATGGTAATTATATAAATGGTAATTAGGTATTTGTACACTTTTTCACATTATACGTTCTTTGTTGAACCTATAAAATTGGGAACATAATCAAACCAAAGAGTCTCCTATGGCGACTATTACAATACATAAAAATGATAAATAAAAATGTTAGACAAGCCAGGGGAAACTCGAACGGTAAGGAGATTTTTGTTTGCCAAACACGATTTCTGGGCGATTAAGGTAGGCTAGAGTTGACACCAAAACACTTTTTGACGTGTGACCCGCACGAGTCGAGACGCAGAACTAAGCGCGACCGCCGAGTTACTCTTACAGATAGCAATACACTACGCAGAAAAAAGAAACCCTGCGACAGTGTGAACAAATGGTAGTGAGTATAAAGTGTTGGGACAATTTTCAAAGTCGTTACAAATTACCTAAAAGTGTTCTTTAATGTGTATATTTTTGCTAATTAGTAAAGCATGTTGTGTACTATCTAAATTACTTCTTAAAAATACGATCTTCAGGGTATTTTTATAACTTTTAGAGCATGAACTGCTAACATTTGGAAATTGGGACACGAATGGTGATGAGATTTGAGAAACGTTTATGAACATAACTTAGTTGTTTAAAACAATAGGAATATATTATGTACATCTGTATATAGTGCTCGAACTATGTTTTACGTGAAATTAAAAAAAACATAACTTTATATCTAACTAAGTAGTTATTTGGGGAGGGCCGCGTGATATGCACATGTTCAAATAATCACCCATAAATATTATTTGTGACGTAGGTAGTATTTTTAAGACCTTCTTGGATATTTCAGTTAAAGAGTTATGAGAGAGAGCAGATGATTGCAGTCATCCCTCTCACTTTCTTTTGTTTGGACGTGTGGTAAAGTGTTTTCTCAAAAATGGTATGTAATGTTGCCATAACATCTCTAAAAAGTATCCAGAAAGTGAACTTTACCGGAGACTTATTCACAACTGTCCAGTAAGAAGCGAGATTTTAAATTTGGAATCTCCTACTGTCCAGTAAGTAATATGTAATTTACTTACTGGACACTAGGTCATCCTCTTTAGATCTGCTTAGAAAAAAAAACATAGTACCAGACACAGATTAGAGTTTAGCCATTATATCATGGTTATAGAAGGGAGGTTCCAAATATATATCTATCTCTCTTTTTGGTATGACATTTATAGTGTGGGATTTTATGATTGTATTTAGTAATTTCAGTTTATTAAAAAGTTTTTTCTAAAGTTGTTTCCTAAACTGCCTCGTTGGTCTAGTGATCGCAAGCTCGACTGCAGAGCGTGAGGTCCTGGGTTCGATTCCCGGGTCGGCCAAAAAGTGCTATTGTGTTTTTCACATATGAATGTAACCTTCAATATTAATTAAACGAATTTGTTGTTAAACTTTCTTTAATTTTTGAGAAAAGCATTATACAAACCTCAACCAGTAAGAAAGCCATCCTGGCCTCGTATATAACCAGACCTCAGGTCTGCACTTCGGTCCGGTTAACTCATACTTGGCCAGGAAGGCTTACTTACTGGATTCTGCAGTAATGTACTATTTCATAATACTTCAAGAACTGGATAATTATAATAATATGTTCCTCTCTTACCTCATTCCGTTGTTGAATAAAGACTTGATCGTAGCCTCGACCCATCTGAAGAATATTTGGGACTAGGTAACATAAAAATAGCCCCAGGTAGGAGGGGAAAAGGGGGCAAAAAGGGGAGGTTTTGCACTTTTTAGCTACTCATGAGAGTTACTTATACGCTTCACCCACTCAACCTTCGTTAAGCTACGCTACGGAGGTGTGGGATGTCGTTTGACAAGTCTTTAAAAAATAGAGCGAGTTTGTTCAAAAATGTACTTACGATAAAAATAATTGAGTTACCTCTGCACCACCTGCCGTCACTGGTAGTCAGGATAAAAAGCCAGGTGCCCAAACGACAACTGTGCACTTGTAAAGGCACTGGTTATATAAATGTCGTTTTACAGTTTCTTCTTGCTCTTGCGTGGTCTACCGACTGGCTGCGGAGACTGTCCCTTCCGACTGCAGCGGAGTTTTCCATCATTATGTCTTGCAGCTTCAGGTCACCGACAGCCATGGCAGCGTCTTCCACGTATCGCTGTGGGATGGGAAATAAATATTATTTGTGACGTAGTTTTCATAGTTCATACTACTTCAAGAAGTGGATAAGATGTTCGACTCCCTTACCTCATCCTGTTGTTGAATATAGATGTCAATTGATTCATTATTTCTAAAAAGGACTCATAAGAGGCCTTCCAGCAGCCGACGAATGGCTCTTAATACACATTCGTAGGCTGCCCTCATAAGGCCAACGTTGTGTTTTCCAGCTTGATCGTAGCATTGACCCATCTGCAGAAGAAAATTTGAGGTTAGGTAACAAAAAAAATAGCCCATTGTGTGGATACCGTTCGATAGGTCTTAAAAAATATAGCGAGTTTTTTTGAAAATGTACTTACGTTTGTAATGTTATAAATATAATTGAGTTTCCTCTGCACCAACTGCCGTCTCTGGTAGTTAGGATAAAAAGCCAGGTGCCCAACCGACAACTGTCTGCACTTGTAAAGGCACTGGTTATATAAATGTCGTTTTACAGTTTCTTCTTGCTCTTGCGTGGTCTACCGACTGGCTGCGGAGACTGTCCCTTCCGACTGCAGCGGAGTTTTCCATCATTATGTCTTGCAGCTTCAGATCACCGACAGCCATGGCAGCGTCTATCACGTATTGCTGTGGGATTGGAAATAAATATTATTTGTGTCGTTAATTTTTAAGACTTTCTTGGATAGTGTATTTCAGTAAGTGATGCAGTTGGAAGAGTTATGAGAGCACCTGATTGCAGTCATCTATCTGTACCTTCTCTCTTTCTTTTGTTTGGACGTGTGGTAAGTAAAGTGTTTTCATTCAAGAAGGGGATAAGATGTTCGATTCCCTTACCTCATTCCGTTGTTGAATATAGATCTCAATTGATTCCTCTTGCACATCAGTATGCTCCATTTTTTTCGAAAAGGATTCTTAATGAGGTCTTCCGGGCAGCCTACGAATGGCTCTAAATACACATTGGTAGGCTGCCCTGACCTCAAAAAGTCACGGTCGTGTTTTCCAGCTTGATCGTAGCACTGACCCATCTGAAGAACATTTGGGATTAGGTAACATATAAAAAGTAGCTCCTAGAGCGGGATGTCATTAGATAGGTCATTAAAAAATATTGCCGTTTTTTCAAAAATGTACCTACTTACGTTTGTAATATTACGAATATAATTGAGTTTCCTCAGCACCAACTGCCGTCTCTGGTAGTCAGGATAAAAAGCCAGGTGCCCAAACGAATGCTGTGTGGACTTGTGAAGGCACTGGTTATATAAATGTGGTGTTACAGTTTCTTCTTGCTCATGTGTGGTCTACCGACTGGCTGCGGAGACTGTCCCTTCCGAATGCAGCGGAGTTTTCCATCATTATGTCTTGCAGCTTCAGGTCACCGACAGCCATGGCAGTGTCTTCCACGTATCGCTGTGGGATTTGAAATAAATATTATTTGTGACGTAGTTTTCATAGTTCATACTACTTCAAGAAGTGGATAAGATGTTCGACTCCCTTACCTCATCCCGTTGTTGAATACAGATGTCAATTGATTCATTATTTCTAAAAAGGACTCATAAGAGGCCTTTCAGCAGCCGACGAATGGCTCTTAATATACATTCGTAGGCTGCCCTCATAAGGCCAACGTTGTGTTTTCCAGCTTGATCGTATCATTGACCCATCTGTAGAAGAACATTTGAGATAAGGTAACAAAAAAAAAAATAGCCCATAGTGTGAATCATATCGTTCGATAGGTCTTTAAAAATATAGCGAGTTTGTTTGAAAATGTACTAACGTTTCTAATGTTATGAATATAATTGTGTTTCCTCTGCACCAACTGCCGTCTCTGGTAGTCAGGATAAAAAGCCAGGTGCCCAAACGACAACTGTCTGCACTTGTAAAGGCATTGGTTATACAAATGTCGCTTTACAGTTTCTTCTTGCTCTTGCGTGGTCTACCGACTGGCTGCGGAGACTGTCCCTTCCGACTGCAGCGGAGTTTTCCATCATTATGTCTTGCAGTTTCAGGTCACCGACAGCCATGGCAGCGTCTGTCACGTATTGCTGTGGGATTGGAAATAAATATTATTTGTGTCGTTAATTTTTAAGACTTTCTTGGATAGTGTATTTCAGTAAGTGATGCAGTTGGAAGAGTTATGAGAGCACCTGATTGCAGTCATCTATCTGTACCTTCTCTCTTTCTTTTGTTTGGACGTGTGGTAAGTAAAGTGTTTTCATTCAAGAAGGGGATAAGATGTTCGATACCCTTACCTCATTCCGTTGTTGAATATAGATCTCAATTGATTCCTCTTGCACATCAGTAAGCTCCATTTTTTCCGAAAAGGATTCTTAATGAGGCCTTCCAGGCAGCCTACGAATGGCTCTAAATACACATTCGTAGGCTGCCCTCAAAAGGTCACGGTTGTGTTTTCCAGCTTGATCGTAGCACTGACCCATCTGAAGAACATTTGGGATTAGGTAACATATAAAAAGTAGCTCCTAGAGCGGGATGTCATTAGATAGGTCTTTAAAAATGTTGCCTTTTTTTTCAAAAATGTACCTACTTACGTTTGTAATGTTACGAATATAATTGAGTTTCCTCAGCACCAACTGCCGTCTCTGGTAGTCAGGATAAAAAGTCAGGTGCCCAAACGAATGCTGTCTGCACTTGTGAAAATGTGGTGTTACAGTTTCTTCTTGCTCATGTGTGGTCAACCGACTGGCTGCGGAGACTGTCCCTTCCGACTGCAGCGGAGTTTTCCATCATTATATAATAATAATAATAATATTCCACAACTATCACACAACGCCATCTAGTCCCAAGCTAAGCAGAGCTTGTGTTATGGGTACTAGACAACTAATAAACATACTTATATATTTCTAAATACATACATATTATAGATAAATTACACCCAGACACAGAACAAATGATCGTGCTCATCACACAAACATTTGTCCTGGGTGGGAATCGAACCCACGACCTCCGGCATAGCAGTTAGGGTCACTAACCACTAGACCAACAGGCCAGTCAAAAAAAAAAAAAATATGTCTTGCAGCTTCAGGTCACCGACAGCCATGGCAGCGTCTTCCACGTATCGCTGTGGGATTGGAAATAAATATTATTTGTGACGTAGTTTTCATACTTCATACTACTTCAAGAAGTGGATAAGATGTTCGACTCCCTTACCTCATCCCGTTGTTGAATACAGATGTCAATTGATTCATTATTTCTAAAAAGGACTCATAAGAGACCTTCCAGCAGCTGACGAATGGCTCTTAATATACATTCGTAGGCTGCCCTCATAAGGCCAACGTTGTGTTTTCCAGCTTGATCGTAGCATTGACCCATCTGCAGAAGAACATTTGAGATAAGGTAACAAAAAAAAATAGCCCATAGTGTGGATCATATCGTTCGATAGGTCTTTAAAAATATAGCGAGTTTGTTTGAAAATGTACTTACGTTTCTAATGTTATGAATATAATTGGGTTTCCTCTGCACCAACTGCCGTCTCTGGTAGTCAGGATAAAAAGCCAGGTGCCCAACCGACAACTGTCTGCACTTGTAAAGGCACTGGTTATATAAATGTCGCTTTACAGTTTCTTCTTGCTCTTGCGTGGTATACCGACTGGCTGCGGAGACTGTCCCTTCCGACTGCAGCGGAGTTTTCCATCAATATGTCTTGCAGCTTCAGGTCACCGACAGCCATGGCAGCGTCTATCACGTATTGCTGTGGGATTGGAAATAAATATTATTTGTGTCGTTAATTTTTAAGACTTTCTTGGATAGTGTATTTCAGTAAGTGATGCAGTTGGAAGAGTTATGAGAGCACCTGATTGCAGTCATCTATCTGTACCTTCTCTCTTTCTTTTGTTTGGACGTGTGGTAAGTAAAGTGTTTTCATTCAAGAAGGGGATAAGATGTTCGATTCCCTTACCTCATTCCGTTGTTGAATATAGATCTCAATTGATTCCTCTTGCACATCAGTAAGCTCCTTTTTTTCCGAAAAGGATTTTTAATGAGGCCTTCCGGGCAGCCTACGAATGGCTCTAGGTAAATACACATTCGTAGGCTGCCCTCAAAAGGTCACGGTTGTGTTTTCCAGCTTGATCGTAGCACTGACCCATCTGAAGAACATTTGGGATTAGGTAACATATAAAAAGTAGCTCCTAGAGCGGGATGTCATTAGATAGGTCATTAAAAAATATTGCCGTTTTTTCAAAAATGTACCTACTTACGTTTGTAATGTTACGAATATAATTGAGTTTCTTCAGCACCAACTGCCGTCTCTGGTAGTCAGGATAAAAAGCCAGGTGCCCAAACGAATGCTGTGTGGACTTGTGAAGGCACTGGTTATATAAATGTGGTGTTACAGTTTCTTCTTGCTCATGTGTGGTCTACCGACTGGCTGCGGAGACTGTCCCTTCCGAATGCAGCGGAGTTTTCCATCATTATGTCTTGCAGCTTCAGGTCACCGACAGCCATGGCAGCGTCTTCCACGTATCGCTGTGGGATTGGAAATAAATATTATTTGTGACGTAGTTTTCATAGTTCATACTACTTCAAGAAGTGGATAAGATGTTCGACTCCCTTACCTCATCCCGTTGTTGAATACAGATGTCAATTGATTCATTATTTCTAAAAAGGACTCATAAGAGGCCTTTCAGCAGCCGACGAATGGCTCTTAATATACATTCGTAGGCTGCCCTCATAAGGCCAACGTTGTGTTTTCCAGCTTGATCGTATCATTGACCCATCTGTAGAAGAACATTTGAGATAAGGTAACAAAAAAAAAAATAGCCCATAGTGTGAATCATATCGTTCGATAGGTCTTTAAAAATATAGCGAGTTTGTTTGAAAATGTACTTACGTTTCTAATGTTATGAATATAATTGTGTTTCCTCTGCACCAACTGCCGTCTCTGGTAGTCAGGATAAAAAGCCAGGTGCCCAAACGACAACTGTCTGCACTTGTAAAGGCACTGGTTATACAAATGTCGCTTTACAGTTTCTTCTTGCTCTTGCGTGGTCTACCGACTGGCTGCGGAGACTGTCCCTTCCGACTGCAGCGTAGTTTTCCATCATTATGTCTTGCAGTTTCAGGTCACCGACAGCCATGGCAGCGTCTATCACGTATTGCTGTGGGATTGGAAATAAATATTATTTGTGTCGTTCATTTTTAAGACTTTCTTGGATAGTGTATTTCAGTAAGTGATGCAGTTGGAAGAGTTATGAGAGCAGCTGATTGCAGTCATCTATCTGTACCTTCTCTCTTTCTTTTGTTTGGACGTGTGGTAAGTAAAGTGTTTTCATTCAAGAAGGGGATAAGATGTTCGATTCCCTTACCTCATTCCGTTGTTGAATATAGATCTCAATTGATTCCTCTTGCACATCAGTAAGCTCCATTTTTTCCGAAAAGGATTCTTAATGAGGCCTTCCAGGCAGCCTACGTATGGCTCTAAATACACATTCGTAGGCTGCCCTCAAAAGGTCACGGTTGTGTTTTCCAGCTTGATCGTAGCACTGACCCATCTGAAGAACATTTGGGATTAGGTAACATATAAAGTAGCTCCTAGTGCGGGATGTTATTAGATAGGTCTTTAAAAAATATTGCCGTTTTTTCAAAAATGTACCTACTTACGTTTGTAATGTTACGAATATAATTGAGTTTCCTCAGCACCAACTGCCGTCTCTGGTAGTCAGGATAAAAAGCCAGGTGCCCAAACGAATGCTGTCTGCACTTGTGAAGGCACTGGTTATATAAATGTGGTGTTACAGTTTCTTCTTGCTCATGTGTGGTCTACCGACTGGCTGCGGAGACTGTCCCTTCCGACTGCAGCGGAGTTTTCCATCATTATGTCTTGCAGCTTCAGGTCACCGACAGCCATGGCAGCGTCTTCCACGTATCGCTGTGGGATTGGAAATAAATATTATTTGTGACATAGTTTTCATACTTCATACTACTTCAAGAAGTGGATAAGATGTTCGACTCCCTTACCTCATCCCGTTGTTGAATACAGATGTCAATTGATTCATTATTTCTAAAAAGGACTCATAAGAGACCTTCCAGCAGCCGACGAATGACTCTGACTCTGATTCGTAGGCTGCCCTCATAAGGCCAACGTTGTGTTTTCCAGCTTGATCGTAGCATTGACCCATCTGCAGAAGAACATTTGAGATAAGGTAACAAAAAAAAATAGCCCATAGTGTGGATCATAACGTTCGATAGGTCTTTAAAAATATAGCGAGTTTGTTTGAAAATGTACTTACGTTTCTAATGTTATGAATATAATTGGGTTTCCTCTGCACCAACTGCCGTCTCTGGTAGTTAGGATAAAAAGCCAGGTGCCCAAACGACAACTGTCTGCACTTATAAAGGCACTGGTTATATAAATGTCGTTTTACAGTTTCTTCTTGCTCTTGCGTGGTCTACCGACTGGCTGCGGAGACTGTCCCTTCCGACTGCAGCGGAGTTTTCCATCAATATGTCTTGCAGCTTCAGGTCACCGACAGCCATGGCAGCGTCTATCACGTATTGCTGTGGGATTGGAAATAAATATTATTTGTGTCGTTAATTTTTAAGACTTTCTTGGATAGTGTATTTCAGTAAGTGATGCAGTTGGAAGAGTTATGAGAGCACCTGATTGCAGTCATCTATCTGTACCTTCTCTCTTTCTTTTGTTTGGACGTGTGGTAAGTAAAGTGTTTTCATTCAAGAAGGGGATAAGATGTTCGATTCCCTTACCTCATTCCGTTGTTGAATATAGATCTCAATTGATTCCTCTTGCACATCAGTAAGCTCCTTTTTTTCCGAAAAGGATTTTTAATGAGGCCTTCCGGGCAGCCTACGAATGGCTCTAGGTAAATACACATTCGTAGGCTGCCCTCAAAAGGTCACGGTTGTGTTTTCCAGCTTGATCGTAGCACTGACCCATCTGAAGAACATTTGGGATTAGGTAACATCAAAAAATTGCTGCTCTCATAGTGTGTGGTGGGATTTCGTTAGATAGGTCTTTAAAAAATATAGCGAGTTTGTTCAAAAAAGTACCTGTCTACGTTCGTAATGTTATGAATATAATTGAGTTTCCTCAGCACCAACTGCCGTCTCTTGTAGTCAGGATATAAAGACAGATGCCGAAACGACAACTCTCGTCTTGTTTACGTACGGACACCTTTGCGAACTCCGTCATAGAGCTCGATGTGTCCGTGTATCTTTGAAGATACTAACCTATTCCTGAAATTGCCATTTAATTAGTTCTGTAAAATACGTTATTACAAAGAAATAAAATTGAAGTGTATGTTTGTAATTTAAAAATAATAACTTTTACTGAATGAGTCGTACTTTTGTCTGTCTGTGTTTTTGGTTTTGCAGCTAATCTCTAAAATGTCTGGACCAATTTTGATGGGACTTTTGGTGGCAGATAGGAATGCATAGCGTAGCGTAGCGTAGCATAGCGTATAATGAAGAACAACTGAAGCTGTTAGTTTAGGAAAAGGATTAGGACTCCGTGCAAAAAATTAAAACCCTTGAAATTGCTGGTTAAATTCGATTCCATATAGACTTTGTATGTCAATTGTCAGTGCACTGATTGAGTGACTCAGCAGCACATAACAGAAAAAAACACGCTCAGCAGCATGCGTGTCAGTTGCTGCTTGGATGGAATTGGTTTTAACAACATAAGCTATGCGTACGACATGGCGCTACTGACTCCCTTCATCGGTGTTCTACGAAAGCTACTGAATGTTTGCTAGTCGTACCGCGTACGCTGTGACTTATGGACTAATTATTTTCAGCATGCTCTGCAAGTCTGCCACCAGGTGTTTTACTGCAGTTTCTCTTATTTTAATGAAAGGTCACAAGATAAACAGGGTATGCAAATTTAATGTACCTGAGCCACCTGGTAGTGGATGATCCGGATCTTCAGAGGGAGCGCGGTTGAGTTGTTCACGTTTAAGACTTTTTTTTAAACGTTTTCCTTTGGCTCCTTTTGGTATTACTTTATTAGACTTAATATATTTAAGATTGACCTTCAAGTGCTTCATCTGTGGTTATTGAAAGTGCAAAATCACAAGATTGATTAAAATGCGTTTAAAACAGAAAAAGGCTAAAAACTGTACTTCGCGTAAGTATATATTTTTTGCCCATTTTCACGTGTAAAAAGCACGAACATTGACATCGTAGCCTAGCTATCGTTGTAGATACTAAAGATTACAACTATTGAAGTTAGCTATAGTCCTCACATCACATCGCATCGGGTCGGGTGACTTTCGGGACCGGGACCACGGTGCCGAAAGCCACCTGTATTATTTTAATTATTTTGGAGGGGTACATCGGGACCACAAATGAAATAAACCTACTTACGCCTTTAAAAAGTACCTACGGTCAACCAAAAAATCTTAAGTTATAGAAATAAAACTAATTTTATTATATGATGAAATATTTCTATTATTTCAAAAATAGTAGCCTGGCTTAGAATGAAACATAAAAAATTAAATATTATGAAAGAAGAAGGGGCATATTTGTATAGACCCCGTCCCTTCCCGTGTAACACTTTCTCCTATATATCAAATGAAAGAGCATAAAAAGTACATCATTTTATTGTATGAAAGTAAATGTGTGAATAATGGGGGAAAAAAGTTATTCACCGAAAAAGAAAGTATTTTTTTTTTCATAGAACCTGCTTGAGTGTGGTGTCTATTGATAGGTCTTTTAAAATGACACTGAGGTTACTAAAACCATTTCTTCTCAAAGTCAATCGTTTAAAAGATAGACACTTCCAAAGTGCAAAAATGTGTCCCCACCCCCTCAAACTTTTAAACTAAGAGGGTGAAAAATCTAATAAAAATATATGCTGTAGATCGCAATGAAAACTCACAACCAAAATAGTTTGAACGAGATATAGTTAGCAGTTTTTGAGGTATAGCATATTTAAAAAACGATATAACTGCTGAGTGTTGCTGAGAAATTATCTATTTAAATTCAAATTTGCATGAAATAAGCAAGCACTAAGTAGGTACATTAATTTATTTTAACTATTGAACACGATCTTTTTTGTATCGAAACTTTTTTATGAACGTAGCAACTCAACCAATAAAATTAAAAAAAAACCTTATAACACACTAGTGAATTATAGCAATGAAAAAGTCACAGTTTGATTATAGGTGTCACTATGTGCCTAATTGCGGTGAAATTATAGCCACTTTATGAGCAAGTCTTGTGTGTGTGTTGAAAAATTTGTTCTTACATTTGAACTTTGTACCATCAACATGATTGATTGTATGTACCTATGCATGATAGAGTATTAAACCACTGGCTATATAGTCTTTGTACGTATGTAAAATAATTCATGTAATTGTTAATTATATCACTTTTCTGCTAACTGTACTTTAACTTCGTTTTTCTTGTGGTCCCGATTAACCTCTCCAAAATAATACAGGTGGCTTTCGGGACCGTGGTCCCGGTCCCGAAAGCCACCTGACCCATCGCATCGCCATCTAGCGCATCTAGCGCATCTAGCGCATCCAGCGCATCGGTTGCATCTCGGATTTAGTTTCCTCATCACTAAACAGTCCTTCTGACGTCGTGTAGTAGGTAGTCAGCAAAATGGCAGGCTTGGTATATTTACAGCTCGTGAGACTTGCATTATCTATGTGTATCTACATACGTCTGTGCTTTATTCACACTCTTTGGAGCAACTTACAAGTACACAAATGGCACTCTTAGGTAGTGCCGTGCTTCGTCTCTAAAAATCTGTATTTAATTTTTTTTAATAAAAGGCATTGGTTACGCAACTCTGTTGACATCTAGGCTCTAGGTACTTACCGATTGGTCGTCCTCTTGCTGAGTTTTAGTGCCGCTGTATATGATGTCCCTCTTGATCATTTCCGTGGCTTCCCTCATTATGGCTTCTAGATTTTTGTTACCGACCTCCATGGCCCCCTCAATCAAGCTTATTAATATCTGCGGGATAGGAAATACAATATTAATAGTGACGCAGTATTTTTAAGTCTTTCTGTCTTAGTGTATTCAGTTATAATTGATGATTGTGCACATGATTGTGGCCAACATTAGATATATAATTATGCTTCTGTCTCTTTCTTTTAATTAAATTAAATATATAGGTAGGTACCTAGTTGATCAATTTTCTAATATTCCATTAAATTTTTCACATAATATTTTATTTCACTTATGGGCACTTATAAAAGAGATAAAGTGTACGGTTCGGGTTTGTTTTTTCGTCGTTTCCTATGGACAAGAACCGGCAAAACCTCCATGGTTACTCTTGGTTAGAACTAGGTTTGAATGCCAGGAACCAAACTCAAGGCTATTTACTGCGCTCATAAAAAAAATCCTTTCGATATTCTATGAGGTCGAAAATAGCCTGAACTGTTTCGAGAAAAGGATAGCTTTATTGCTCGACTTGGCGGGGGAACTGCCCGTGCCCTTATAAAAGTGGACACTGCAGCAAAAAATTCCCACCTGTATCAAACAACGCTAAGCAATATTCTACTTTCAAGGAAATTAAATAATACAACGAATTGTACTTTTGTCACGAATCATTATCATCATCAGCCTATAATCCACCACGCGCGGGCCCAGTGCGGGTTGGTAGATGTCACATATCTTCGATGTTTTTAGTTCTAAGACATGCCGGTTTCCTCACGATGTTTTCCTTCACGCCGTTTTGAGAGCGAATCATTATGTAAGTAGATAACTATGATTAAATTGGCTTTTTTTTACGCCTTTTGTTTTCGCCAGGTTGAAGGAGAAGCAAAGGTAGTCACGAAGGGAAGGTGAGTCTTTCATGAAAAAATAATAATTTATTTATTTACCCGTATATGTTTGAAGAATATCTCTTTTCCGAGTTTAAAAACCGAAACAAAATCACCGCCGGAAAGTAGGAATTGAACCAATTTGGACTAAGACTCGGTATAATATAGTATCTGTGGATGTTTTTAGTTAGTTTTCGTTGTTCCTTGTCTCTTACCTCATGTATCTGTAGAATGCACTTCACAAGTATTCCCTCGTTCGTTTTATAGTTGTCCATGATATCTTCGAAGGGAACTTTTAATGTCCACATCAGGGTTACCTCCCGAAAGTTGAAATCGATCCTATTTTCAAACCGGCTATCCACCTGAAACATAATCGGGAAATAGATTAAGAAGTAGGTACCAAAACAGTTAGGTAAGCCACAGGTGTATTTGGAGAAGCACAACAACAAAATATATCCTTCTTTTTAGGGTACCGTACCCAAAGTGTAAACCGGAACCCTATTAAGAATCCGCTGTCCGTCCGTCTGTCACCAGGCTGTATCACATGAACCGTGATAGCTAGACAGTTGAAATTCACAGATGATGTAAGTATTTCTGTTGCCGCTACAACAACGAATTTCCCTCGAATCTCAATACCTAAACCTTTTTTTTTAGGGGACCTTCCATACAACATGTGATTTTTTTGCCATTTTGGTACGGAACCATTCATGTGCAAGTCCGACTCGCTTTATCTGACTGAGTGTTAAACAATATTGACATTCTACTGTTTAGTGCTGCGGAACCCATAGACCAGACTGTTTCAGCAGTTCATACTTACGGAGTACTTGGCTCGAATTTTGCTTAAACCATCGGAAAGTCTCATGGTCATCAAAACGGCCTCCTCCAGTTTATCGTGGCGTTGGTCTAAGTACGCTTGAGTCACCGTAATGTAGTTCCGGGGACTCGGTGCTTGGTATACGAAGGCACTAAGCAGCGCTGGTATTGCATTCAGCGGTATGCTTGTGAACACATCTTGATAAACTAATTGGGTAATCAAGATCGAATATGGGCCTACATGGCGTGCGAATCGGCCTGTAAAATAAAATAAATGCACATTTATACAACAACTACTGCAAATGATTCCTCATCCTAATTCTACCAAGTTTCTAGGATACGTTAATTCGAAGCTTGAGGCATAACTTGTAGCCAGATGCTTATAGAGGGAACATACGTACCTCTCTCCGTAAGGCGTTCCCAATCATCAATAAATTCGAGCTCTATCAGGAGCTTCAGTCGTCTCTGGAATTCAGGGTACAATTCCAGGTGCCGGTACGTCAACTCTTTGTACTTATCAAGTTTTTGTTTTGCCAACATTCGCTTGTAGAAAATTGCGAACTCCGTTAAGGTTACTGTGTCCGTGTATTTCTTAAGCTCCTTGATTTGTTTCTGAAATTGTAATATAATTAAAAATAGAAATTTAAATAACTCAAAAACTACTGAATTTCGGGGGAACATTTCTTGTTGTATGTGAAATAATATTCATATCAAATGATCCCATAGAATAATCAGTTCAGTAGTTTGGTTTCTAACATGTTCATTGCCACAGAAAAGGGCGGCGTAAAATTAAATTCTTATCAATTGTAGTATTAATTCTACAACTAATTAAATAGAACAAAAGAAAATACTTTTGGAAATCGGTGGCAAAAAAGTCAATGAAACAATTTAAAACAAAGTCACCGACTTCCGATAATAAAGTTATTTTAGCCTTCTTTTGTTTTTTATAAGTCGGTTTTTTTAAGAATGGGTATAAGTTATCTCTGCAACAACATCCAGGCATTGTAAATGAATATCTAAGTGAAGTCGTCATGGGCGTAGCCAGCCATGGGCTCAGGGTGGGGCAGCAGTCTAAAATAGTATGTAACAAGCTAGTTAATTTTTTCATACAAAAAGGTTACACCCTGTACCTAATCACCCTATATCTGTAATCTGTATGTATAATTCGAATTATTCAAAACACTTTCTTATTGCTCACTTATATAAACCACGAAATCTTCCAACCAAAAATGTGTCTCTAACTACAGCCGTTTGGGCTCTGGGCGTATGCCAATTTGTTATTTAGTCAATTCAGAGGTTTATATCGTGCCCTTACTTCAAAACCCAACTAACTGCATAAAACGTAGTTTCGAGAAAATCGTGTTAAAAGGTTCGAATCGTAAAAATTCTATTAAAACAACTGATAATGAGGAGAGTACGTGTATTTTTCATTTCATATTGTATTCATTATTCGGGTGGAAGAGAAAAAAGAACTTAATTCTCAAAACAAGTAGGTAGGAATAATTAAACATTGGCTTGATAAGTGCTGCAGATTAGTTTTTCCTGTAGCCGCCGCAATGTTTTCTTGTCTTTTGAAGAATAGAGTTTGGACAGCAGTTTTTTAATTAATTTAATTAAACGTTTGTATGTTTACCTAATGGATAATTGCTAAAACTAAGTAGAAATCTTTAGTCTCTTGACTCAGTTATTAAATTGTTATTGTTCATCTAACTTGAATCATGTAAAATACACTTAATGTTTTTGCTGGCTAAAAACATGGTTTACAGTGCAGAAACCTTGCTTTAACTGACACCTATTGGGTTTTGCCTGTTCTTCATTTCAAAAATCTCCTGTTAAGTTACTGATCGCTTTACCGCTCAACTCAACCCTCAATAGCGCGCGCGCTTTTTGTTTTGATCGCATTTTTTTTGTATCGACTGTCGAGTGTGGTCAAGTGTGAACTTTCCTACAGATATTAAGTATTGTTAGTACCTAGACAATTTATTTTTTAGGTTTGGTTAGGTAGGTACCTTACAGGTCAGGTCCAGGGTGGGGCAAGTGCCCCACCCTGCCCCACCGTGGCTACGCCCATGGAAGTCGTTATCACTGTTATGGCTAGCAACATAAGCCACTCTAGAGCACCTATGGGATTAGTTGAAGAATGAATCACAGCGAGATCCTGCTCCAGACAGAGACGCTTGGCCAGCTTAAATCAGCTATGCAAGAAGATTTGGAAAAGATTGTGAGTATCGTTTTTCCTTATGAGGAACCACATGGAAGCAGTCATCAGAAGCCGGGGAGGAAATACTCGTAGTAGATACAGTTTATTTTATTTCTAACATGTTAGAGTTTGAACTTACCTCGCAGTTTTTCATCTTCCATATATAAGTTTTTATCTGTCTGCCGGGTGATGTTGATGTTACTAGATCGATGTAGGTCAGTGTGGTGGTGCCCGAATATACCGAGCACGACAGGCTGGACAGTTCCTCTGCAGCGCTTGTGCAAACTGGACCTACTGGGGAATCTTTGAACCTGAAAGAGTATTTTAGTTTTAGCAGTGATTAAGTAGCTACTTTCTTTTTGCCACATTTTTTTTTTTTAGCCTGATCTTTCCCACTCCTGGGCAAAGGTCTCCCCTCATCATTCCTTCCACTTGCCTCGTTGTTGCGCCGTTATGGTTAACGAGAAAGCCATTCAAGGCGCCCCGCCTTCTCCTTTAACTGCAGCGCCGCCGGCTAGCTGTCTCAGCCTAGGGCTCCAGTCCTAAGATATACGAACCCAGAGGTTCCGGCAAATATGGCCTGTTCAGGCCCATTTAAGTTTGGCAGCTTTATGAGCTACGTCAGCAATTTGAGTTTTGGAGTGCAGTGTGGCGAGTTAAGTAGGTATGCTGCGCTTCATTGCCCGTTGGCAATCCTTGAGTTTGGTCCTCTGGATGTTAGTCAAAGACCAAATCTGTGCACCATAATGTCAGTATGGGGCGAATACACATGTCCATTAGCTTGCATTGGCACTTGGCTGTGTGGACACAAAAAATATTACGAAAAATATGGTGGGAAAGGTATCCTAAGTACCTACCTTCATCTCGAAAAATGCCTTATTCTATTCAATAGGGGATCGGACAAAAAAAAAAATAATTAGTCCGTCAGATAGATTTCCAAAAAATATTAACCACGTATTTTTTCTTTTTTCACGTAAACAAAAAATGAAGACGATACAGTGCTTCGAAAACTCGTGTGACGTCATATGATAGTACATTTTGTACCTTCAATTGACGTTTCAAGCCCCACTCCATGATCTTTGACGCGCTTTATCTTCGTCAATTTTTATTGTTTTGATAAAACATAAAACGCGTATCCAATATTTTTCGATAATCTAACTGACGGACTAAACAGAATCATATTTTTTTGAGTCAGTCCGATCCCTTACTATGTTAATATCTACTTCTATGATATTTACCTGGGCAGTTGATTCCGTTGCCAGACATCCATTATGACCTTATGATCTAATGGCAAGCTCACGAGACTAATTGCTAAGATGTGTTCTAGCGCTATTTCTATAACTTTAAAACTTGTTGTACTTTCTTTAGTGCCTGCAATAAACAAACGTAAGCGATGTGATCTTTGTTACGATAAGCATATGGTTTCAATTATGTGAAATAAATTATATAGTCCTCGATACCGATTTGAGCAAAATTGCGTGATATTTGCCGAGATCCCCCCTCTCTCCAACGTAAGATTAGATGAGATTTGACTCGACCCCCTCCACGTAATTTATGGACGTAAACACCTCACGTAATTTATGGACGCCCCCCTTATAAGCTTTATTTCCTAGCGTGTGCCCTTATGTGGCTGGCCAGACCGAATTTACTTTTAAATACCAGGTCACAGTTAAAGCAGTAGAGTTGACCGGCAGAGTTGTGGGTGTAGGTGTAGGAGGACTTAGGTCTCTCTTTACGTGTTTGGCGCTTTTCGTTCAGTATTTCGACTCGCTGTTTTTATTATCTTATATATAAATAAAGAGAGAAGTCCTGACTGACTGACTGACTGATTGACTGACTGACTCATCAACGCCCAGCCCAAACCCTTGAACCTAGATAGCTGAAATTTTGCACAGAGGTTCCCTTTATAATGTAGACAAGGAATAAGGGAGGATTTTTCGAAATTCAACCCCTACGGTAGTTAAATAGGGGATGAAAGTTTGAATGGAAAATCGACATTTTCACGCGGGCGAAGCCGCTGGCAAAAGCTAGTTATAAGTAGAATTACATCACACACCATCATCATCTCATTACATCTGGCTAGACGGAGATGGCCGATGGAGCACGGCTTTGACCGAGTGGTAGCCAAGATTAGGCCAAAGAAACCAGGGCCGTCCTAAAGCTTGTTGGGTTGACGATATCGTCAAAGTCGCTGGAAACACGTGGATGAGGTACGCACAGAACCGGGAAGTGTGGCGAAAAGAAGGGGAGGCCTATGCTCAGCAGTGGGTAATTCCAGGCTGATATGATGATGATGATGAAATAGAATTACACGCATAGCCGAGTGCAATTAGACAAAACCGGCCACTTGTGCATGGTGCCATGCACAATGTAGTGTTCCGTAGTTACCTACCAAAATATGCGGATTTGCCTTAGAAAGATGATTTTTAAATTAATAATAAAAAAAAAAACAGAGAATGATGATGATCGTGCCCAACTATTTTTTCTTTCTGCGATTTAAACTTGACACACACAATACTGTAGCGAAGCTATACACTAACAACAAACTGAAAAAAGTTTTAAGATTTTACACTTACCTATAGAATCATACTGGGCGGAGAAACCGAGCATTCGGTAAAAGTTGTTACCCAACTCCATGTGTCCATCAATTTTGGTGTCCAGTATAAACACCTTATAGGGGGTCTGTTCTGGACCTAAAATCAGTACATTATTATATAGCAGATTACAACAGTAAGTATTTAAACGGCTTGAAAAATAAACATTTTTGTTACAAATACTTACCACCCAAACTTAGTTTAATCTTAGTACTCAACAGAACACCAAGCTTATTTATATACTGCCCTTTAGATACAACCAGTACCTTCCCTGGTACTAGTTCCTTTAAGATTTTAGGGTTAGAGAGCAGTATCGGCATAATTTTATTTTGTAAATTGATGTACTCCATTGCGACATTGAAAAACTGCTGGAAACCTTCCCCATTCGACGCTAGGGGTGTCGTAAAAGTTTCCAAGTACTCTCTGTCCGCTAATTGGAGTTTTTCCCTGTATGTGTTTTGTGGTTTTTCTTTGCGGTTGTACTGACGGAAGGACTGCTCGATCATGGCTAGCACTGACATTGGTTGTGATCTGAAAATAATTAGAAGTAAAATGTGTATTACAGTTTCTGCGTATGTTGTGATTCAGTTTTAATTTGTATAATAATATTATGGTTGCATTTGGTGATCATCATCTGCCATAAGACGTCCACTACTGGACAAAGGCCTCCACCATAGAATGACATAAAGAACGGCAGCCTGTCGTTTGCATCCATCGGTTGCCCGGTCGTCGGTCCACCTGGTGGAAGGTCTACCAACGCTGCGTCTTCCGGTTCGTGGGCACTCGAGAGCATTTTGTGATACGGGAGTTTATTTAACAAAAGTTTTCCAAGTGTTTTCTCGGTAATAAAACTTGCGAGTCAGTGCCAGTGGCGAGAGGACAATGAATATTTAGTAAAAGATTTTTGAAAATTTTCGATTGGTTATCGTGACCACGGCTGCCACGACGTATACTTTCGTATAGTTCATTTCGGAGGTGTATTTATTTGCATTAAAAAATAGCATATTTAAAAAACATAGTAAAAAAAACATAGTTCTTACTCTAACAAATTGAGAACCATCATGTCAGTCAGCCTGAACTGGGACTGTAATTTCTCAGGCTTAGCCACAAGTATTGTCTTCAGGGTGTGCACTTCAGGAAAGTGCTCGCAGACGACCACGAGTACATCTCCCGTCTCATCTAGACCTGGTTTATAGGAAACAATGCAACATTTACGGATATTGTGATTATGTTTTTCAATACTAGGACTGCAATGACTGTAATGTATAAGAATAATTTTATTTTCTTATACATTACAGTCATATACCATATGTCATGACACCATAACATTATATATGTCATATAAGTATTAATAAACAACGTGTAACATTTAGGCGCAATAGTAAAGGTGCTATACTAGTTTTAGGGTTCCGTAGTCAACAAGAAATCCGTCCGAATGTCCACAGCTGGGACGCATGCCTCCTCTCTGTGAGAAGGCATGGGCTATCTATAATAATTCATCGCGGGCCCAGCGCAGGTTGGTAGATGTCACATGTCTTCGAAGTATTGGTTCATCGTGTGGAAACCGGCATGGTTTCCTCACTATGTTTTCCTTCACCGTTTTTGAGAGCAGTTGTGATGAAATAAATTACACAAAGAAATGCGCGAGAAAGCTGTAATTTGGCATGAATATACAGATGAGTTACGCCGACAAAATGTTAACAACATAGTACACTAACTGCTGCACTCAGAGAGATTTAATGATTACTTAGGCTATCACTTAGTAAAGGTTTTGGCAGTTTTTGTATGACAAAACTGTCAAAACGTTTACTAAGTGACGGTTTAAGTACATACATACATATATAAACTCACGCCCTTTTCCCATGGGGGTAGGCAGAAACCACAGAACGCCACCTGCTACGATTCTTACATACCCCTTTTGCCTCGTCCACATTCATACATTCTGGTCATACACGCACGCCGGTTGCGAGTACTACGCACCTGTCCTTTCTGAAGAACATCACCAATAAGGTTAAGTAATCATAAAACGGTTTTTTAAGTAATCATAAAATAACTCTGATTATCTCTGAGTACCGCAGTAAAACTTCGTGAGTGAGGGGTCCGTTTACACTACACTTGTATTAATTGATTGTAATTTAATTTAAACAGTTTTTCTTGCAGCATGAAACGCAGTACCTACCTACCTACTTATCGCGTAAACAATGAAACACCTACCTCGCCTCCCGGCTCTGCCTGCCATCTGTGCGTACTCAGCAGGCTTCAGATAACGAGAGGATTGTCCGTCAAACTTAGTGATGGATTCGAACACGACCGTACGCGTTGGCATATTCACGCCTATTGCCAGTGTTTCGGTCGCGAATAGTACTTTAATCTGGAAATAGAATGCAAATTAGCATACAGATTATTATCAATAGATTTTTAAATTATAAAGATAAGTATGGATAGTTGTGAATTTTATACTTACTAGTCCGACCTGGTACAGCGCCTCCACAATTTCTCTAAGTATGGGCAGCATTGCACTGTGATGTACCGCTACCCCCGACTTCATGATCATTTTAAACCAGGTCACCTTAAAGCAAAGACAATATTTAATAACCTTTATTATGAAACTCCTTGTTAAAATCAAATTATTAGTATAGTTAATAGTTCGTTAATTACCTGTGGTAATCTCCTTTCTTCTGCCGTTAATTTTTCATTAAGGCTCTTCTGTATATACTTTTCAATGCGATTCTGTTCTGCTGCATTAGTGAACTGGGTCTCATCACTAACGCAGCGTGCCGATATCTCACATCTGTAATCAATTAAACATAATTAACATAACATCAAGCCTGCAATCCCCGAAGGGTAAGGTAAAGTTGCACCTACATTTCACCAGACCAGCCCATTGACGCTTTGACCGACCCGGGAATCGAACCCAGGACAGCAAGAACTTTCTAATTGATTGTAAGTGCATTCATTCAGGTAGCAGAGAAAAGTTTGCAGTGGAATGCGATTGGCTGATTTGACTATAGAACGTTCGGAAACTGGAATAATATTAATGACTAGCTGACCCGCGCAACTTCGTCTGCGTCACATAAATATAGCTATAACCTTTCTCGATATATCGACTATCCGACATTAATTAAGCTAAATCGTAACACACAAAAAATCTTATCTTTCCTCTTTATTACAATAGTTTAGATGGTTTAGATTAGCTTAGATTATATTAAAGTGTGAATTACTATAAAATCTATCTCTTACTGTTAAATATACTGTATCACTCTGTACTTGTAAACATTATGATGCAGTAAATATTTTGAATTTGAATTTCCTGGAGGCCAGCCAGAATCCCCCGTACCTACATTGCGACGCAACCCGCGTAATTATTTTTCCGCGCGGGTATTTTTACATTGCGATATCTTCTAAGATATTTGTTTAAACTGTATAGAGTAAAGAGCACAAATATTCTATATTAAATTTCCGTTCTAACGAACACATTTATTTAGATATAGATTAATACCTTATGGGTTAAATAAGCTTCGCAAAAAATAATTCTTTTTAACCTAACATTTTAATAATAAAAAATGGTTACAGTGAGTCAATCTTAAAAGATAGACAGATGCTGTCGCTGACTTTTTTTTAGAACTTTTAAAGACGAATAATTACTTCATACATGATATTCTCGTAACTTAAACCGTTTTCGCAGCGCACGCAACGGAAGCTCTCAGAAAGGAATTTTCTTTTCCCGTTTTTGCAACATTTCTCATTTATGCTCCGCTCCTATTGGTAGTAGCGTGATGTTATATAGCCTATAACCTTCCTCGATAAATGACCTATCCAACACAAAAAGAATTTTTCAAATCCAACCAGTAGTTCCAGAGTTTATCGCGTTCAAACAAACAAACAAACAAACAAACAAACAAACAAACAAACAAACAAACAAACTCTTCAGCTTTATAATATTAGTATAGATTAAACGAACTTACCTGTACGTGAAGTTCTATCATAATTATATGAAGACTTCGTATGAAGGTATTAGTAACGTGAGATTAATATAAGAACACTATGTAGTAGGCATAATAATGTCTTCACCCGTTGCACTATAGTTTAAAGTAAGAGAAAATAATGGCCACACTTCTAGGGTGTGGCAACATTATTCTTTATTTCCGCCGCTCTGTAGCGTGCTCGCCTGCGCTGCGCTCGTCATTTAGTTTAGAGATGATGCTAGATATTTCCTTAGTTTGGGATACGTAGGGAGGGTGGGGTTACTAATACCTTCATACGAAGTCTTCATATAATTATGATAGAACTTCACGTACAGGTAAGTTCGTTTAATCATTAATTATATTCATCCTTCGTATTCGGTATTAGTAACGTGAGATTAATATAAGAACACTATGTAGATGTTGAGAGTGTTTCTAGGAAATATCGACAAATAAAAACATGATTTAATTAAATCAAGTTGTTTTATTTAACACAATTTTAAATGGTGTACATGTATTATATTAAAAGTAGCTACTTATGTAGATTAACTGAACTAATCAAGTCTAATTGGGTATATAAACAGAACAATGTTCATCAATATTTATTGTCTGCTAATTAAATAGAAATATTTTCACTTTGAGAACTTAATATTGATCTGGCTAAGACCATATTATCTTCATTATTCAATATTGGTCTATTGTAGAATTTAGCGAAGGTAGTGGAATTGCCACTCCATCCAGCAGTTTGTCGAATGACATCAAGGCTGACTCCCAGTTTGTGTGCCATAGAAGTTGAGGCATGGCGCGTACTATGGGATGAAAAAATGGAGACATCAATTCCACTATCTTTTAAAGTTGACTTAATCCAGCGACTAAGGGTTTGTGAACAAACACAGTTATAAGGTTTACGAAAACTTATGAAAAGATTATTCGATTTCCGAAGATTTTTAGTTCTATCTATGTAAGTTGTTAATGTTTTTGCGGGGCATATTTCAGGATGTTCACTAAATAACGGTAAATGTAAGGACGGTTGTTTAACACCTACTTTTGAAGTTTTGATATGTTCCGGTATTTTAATAACAATAGCATTATCAACTGTAACGATTTGATCTATGTGAATTTTGGACAGAGTTTGAACTCTATGTGCTGTTACAAGTGCCAAAAGAGTTATACATTTTCTTGACAATTCTTCTAAGGATAGGTTTTCGTTTGGGAACATCAATGATAGGTGGTTCAAGACTATGCTTGCATCCCACGTGGTGTTATACTTTGGCTGTGGCGGTCTTAACTTATATACACCCTTACAGAAACGTGACAGTCGATCATCTTCCGATATTGATCCTATGATGAGGGAAATTGCCGATCTGTGACTGTTAATTGTCCCGAACTGGCCACCATCATTATATATTTGCGTTAAAAAATCTATAATCATGGGAACTGATGGTTGGTACATATCTATGGAGTTTAAGTTGCAAAATAAATACCAGCGTTTGATGCAAACATCGTATTGTTTCCAAGTGTTATCCGAAAGCGACGCCAGCATGATGTCTAAGGCGGATTCTGGGACACAGCGTCGTAAGAGTGCCGTCCGGACAACACTCCGGCAACCAGGGTAAGGTGTGGTCGCATGTTCGTGTGAGGTTGGTTGCTGGAATGAGGAATGAACACGTCATCAGAATTTAGTTTGACAATGTCTGAGGTAAGTTGGCGAGTAAATAGTGGGTACCATGGTTGTGTGGGCCAATCAGGTACAACCATGATACCCTCAGCTTTATCAGATATTATTTTTCTTATGACTTTGAGTATAATGGCCACAGGGGGAAAAGCATAAAAAAATATATTTGACCAATCAAAGGTAAAGGCATCTGATGCAAAGGCATCAGGATCTCTATGCCATGAGGCATATAATAATAATAATAATAATAATAAAGCCTTTTATTTCCTCAATAAAAACATTCAATTTCAATTTTACGATTATAGTAATTATGAATAAATAATTTGATTAACATGCAATTTATAAACACAATATATCATTTCATAGTACACAATTAGTTCCATTTCTACTTATAATTATTATGTTGTTTTTTTATATATATATATATTGAATCTTATTTATTTATTTCATTACAATTAATATCATTCCATTTAATTTATTAAGGACCTCTCTATAGAGTAAAGGCCTCCTCCATTTTCCTCCACACTCTTCTGTCACCCGCTTTTTCAATCCATTCATTGCCCGCCACTTTCAATATTTCATCGAGCCATCTCTCTACCGGTCTACCTCTGCTTCTCTTACCTATGGGTCCCTTCCAAAATGTGATCATTTTGGCCCATCTGTTGTTGTCCATTCGTGCAATATGGCCAGCCCACCTCCATTTCAGTTTCTTGCAGTGTTCCAGAGCATCAATTAAGTTTGTTATTTTTCTTATATCCGTGCTTCTCTTTTTGTGACTCAACTTTAGATTTAAAATGCTCCGTTCCATAGCTCTTTGGGTAGTTAATATTTTGTTTTTGGCTTGTTTGTTGTAAATCCATGTTTGGGATCCATAGGTGAGAGAAGGTAAGACACAAGAGTCCAGCACAGTTTTTTTCAGCTTCATTGACATATTTGACTTTAAAATTTCTTTCATACTCCAAAATTTATTCCAGGCCATGTTTATGCGTCTCCTTAGCTCGTCTTGGTGTCTAGACTTTTTAAATGACACTTGTTTGCCTAGGTATATGTATTCCTGATCGTACTCTAGTAAGACATTGTTAACGTGTATTGGTACTTTTATGCTGTTTGTCATAATTTTAGTTTTTGTTGTGTTTAATTCTAGACCGATTTCATTGCTGACATTGTTAATTTCATTGATCATTGTCTCTAGTTGCGATGGGTTTTCTGCGAAGAGTATGATGTCGTCGGCGAATCTGAGATTATTTAGAGAATGACCATTGATGTTTATACCTTTCTTTTCCCACTTTAGTGTTTTCATGATGCTCTGTAAAACGGCAACAAAAATTCTGGGAGAGAGGGGGTCACCTTGACGAACGCCTCTACATATATCAATTTCTGTGCCTGTTTTATCTAGTATCACTCTACTTGTGCTCTTCTTGTATATGTCTTGGATGAGTTCTATAGTTTCTGCTGGCACGTCACATTCCTGTAAGGCTCTCCACATGCTATTATGGGATATAGAGTCAAACGCTTTAGCGTAGTCGATGAACGCGAGGTAGATCGGGCGTTTCATTTCTTCGTATTTCTCTATAATTAGTTCTAATGAGTGGATGTGGTCTATGGTTGAGTACGTACTTCTAAATCCTGCTTGCTCCACTGGCTGGTGCTCTTCGGTGTAATTAGCAAGGCGTTTCTCGAGGCATGAAGCAAACAGCTTGTAGAGATTCGATTGTAGGCTGATTGGTCGATAGTTACCTATTTCAGCAGGGTTTCCTTTTTTGTAGAGTAGCACTATATCTGATTTCGCCCATTCAGTAGGAATTCTTCTGTCGTCCAATATTTTGTTGAACAAGGTAGTTAAGGGTTGTACTAGCAGAGATTTTCCAGTTGAAATTGCTTCGTTTGGTATGTCATCCGGACCATTGCTTTTTTCTCTCTTTAGAGACATTATCTTCGTCAAAATTTCTTGAGTAGTGAATCTCTGTACTTTTTTATCATTTTCTTGTACAGGCAAAGTTTCTATACTCGGTGGTATTTTGCAGGCGTAAAGCTCACTGTAAAATTCAGTGGCGGCTCTTATTATTTCCGATCTAGAAAAAGTTAAGGTGTTACAAGTAGGGTTCTTTTTCAGGCTTGGAATCCATTTTTTAGATATTGTTAATTCTTTCAAGCTTTTTTTCACACTTCCTGATTTTCTCAGATGTTTTTCAATTGTTGCTAGTCTGTAGTCTTGATATTCTTTCCTCATAATTTTGTAAATGCTTTTAAATAGATATTTTTTCTCATTTTTCTCTTCCGGTGTCAATTGCTTTTTATTTATCAATTCGTTTCTTCTTTTGAGAAGGTTTTTGGTTTCGTCTGAGATAATGTGTTGCCGTTTTGTATTTGAATTGTTATTATGTAGAGACTTTAAACTTTTATGGATTGCTTGTTTAATTTTTTCATAGTACGTCTCTACATCATCTTCTTCTTCTAGCATTATGTTTGCCATGTATAATTTTAACGAATTAACATATTTTTCTTGCTCGATATTGGTGTTTAATGAAAAATTGTTATTTTTATAATTTGATCTAGACTTCTTGGTGTTAGTTAACAGTACCGTACTTCTCACAAGCCGGTGGTCGCTTGGAAACGATAGATTGTTTATTATTTCAATATTAGTAATTTTATTTTTCATGTTTGACAGTATGTAGTCTATTTGGCTTTTATTTTTGTTCGGAGAAAGCCACGTCCAAATGTCTTGGCATTTCTTTTTGAATAGACTATTGATAACAAATAAGTCATTTTCCCAGCAGAACTTAAGTAAGGTTTCTCCTCTCTTGTCTCTTCTTCCAAAGCAAGAGTTTCCCAGTATTCTGTCTTCTCCTTTAATTTTTTGACCAACTCGGGCATTAAAGTCACCCATGATAACAACGTTTTTACTGGAATGTTTGAGAGATGCCTGTACTTGGCCATAAAATTCTTTTATTTCTAGTTCGGTTGCATCACAGGTTGGCGCATGAACCTGAACTATGGATATATTAGAATTTCCAAAATTCAAGTGTAGTATGCAGATTCGTTCGTTGATCGCGGTGAAGCTCTCTATGTTGCTTTTGAGGTACTTTTTAATTAGGAAACCTACTCCATACTGGCCCTTAGTCTCGCCGAAGTAACAAAATATATGGTCGTCGCTTTCTTCTATAGTATAACCGGTACGTCTGATTTCTGACAGACCTATGATATCATATTTAATAGATGATATTGCTTGTTTGAATTCTACTAGCCTTTCATTTGATAGTAAGGACCGAGCATTGTATGTGCATATGTAAATAGGGTGCAATGGAGGGTTTTGGTCTGTGACCCCCGCGGTGACCGGCCGTGGTGGGGGACATAGAGAGATCGCTTCCTTATGTCATTCCTTTGATACTAGTGGTTGCGATGGGGACTTGATCTCTGTATTACTCTGTTTATTTTTTACTAGGTAAAGGTCCATTTTATTTTTCTTGCTTGGGTTTTTTAAAATAATTTTCTTTTCTCTCTCAACAACTGATTTGTTCTCTGTCAATACTTCCGGAGACTGTGATAAATTTCTCTTTTGACGTTCATGTTGAGTGTTTGATTTTTCAGGTATAATCACTAGTTTGTTGTATTTTATAAATGCCTTTTTTCCCTGTTCTCGTACTTGTTTTAGCTGGGTACTGAGCTTCTTTCGTTCTTCAAGAATTTCTGGGGGATAATCTTCTGTAATGTAACAATTATCGGACTCTTGTAGCATTTTCTTATTTTTGAGTAATTCAAGTTTTTTGCCCATGGTAGTGAAAGTGACAATTATGGGCCTTACCTTTTCAGACTTTTTTCCCATGCGCGAAACACACTCAATATCACTTTTCCTGCAATCTACTTTCATGACATTATTTATTAAATCTAGAATCTTATTTTGTAGGGCAAAGTAACCGTTTTCATTTTCATGTACTCCGAAAAAGATAAGATTTTTCTTTCTTATTATTCTATCAAATTTTTGAATTTTTTGTGTTTGTTCTTCTGTAGTTTTTTCTAGTTGTTGTTGTCTGGTTTCAAGTAAGATAAATTTTTCATCTATGTTTTTGTTTATACTGTTCGGAATACTCTCTTTCATTTCTTTTAGCTCCCTTGATTGTTGATCGAATTTTGCTTGCAAATCTTTTAACAGTTCTGTGATCGCTTCCATTTTTTATTTTCCTGCCCTCTAGCGGAATATTGTAGTACTAGTTTCGGTACCGCTTTTTGCCAAGTTGTTATTGTAGATCGGTATCGTCGTATCTATGTGATCTAAGCAGTTCTTCTAATTTGTAACAGATGTCGCTATCTACAATGTATTTTTAACGGATCGGTGATTTTGCATTTTTCAAGTTTTAGGTTATATTGTTCACAAATTAATTTGCTCCAGTTTTTTCACGAAGAATTATTATTGTCAATTTGTCACACACTGTTTCACTTTAAATATTTGCAGATCTAGAGAAATTTTCTAGTGTTTATGGCTTTTACGGATCTATTTATGCGCACAATGGGTTGGTATTGTTTTATCACTTTTTGCACTTTATTTTGAAGTTATATGACTCAATACATATCTACACCTATTTCAAGTCACTTGTTTTCACTTTAACTTGCATTTTGAATGGGTTTGTCACTGTTTTGCACCGTTTATTTATTATTTTTACCACGAAGCACACAGAGCTACAGGGCGCTGGAACGCGATCCGCCATGAGGCATATACCTTACATTTTTTATTAAGGCGAGATGCAAATAAGTCAATTTGAGGGGCAGTGAATTTGTCTATTAATTTCTGGAACCCTGTGTCAGACAACTCCCATTCGACGTCTGGATGGGTTCGTCGGGATTCCTTGTCAGCTACCACATTGTCTGATGATTTTATGTAGGAAGCTACTATGAATATTTTGCGAGTCATACACCACTGCCAAATATCTTTAGTTACTTTTGTTAAGTGAGGGTATCGGATACCACCCATACGATTAATATAGCATATCGCGGTTGTGTTGTCAATTCGTAATAATATTTGACAATTGTAAAATTCTTTGGCGAATATTTTTAGGGCAAAAAAGGCTGCTAATAGTTCCAGTTGGTTAATATGTAATAGTGTTTCACTATCAGACCAACGACCGTTAGCCGTTTCATCATTACAGGTAGCTCCCCATCCCGTTGTTGAGGCGTCAGAAAAAATCTCAAGTTCATAATTGTCATTCCTAATCCTATGTACGGAATGATCGATAGTACCTAACCACCAATTTAAGTCCGGTAGTAAATGATGTGGTAAGGTCATATATTTTTCGTAGTCACCGTCATTCCCAAGGTTGAGAAACTTACAGCGTTCAAGCTCTTTAGTATGTAACCATCCATACTCTATAGCAGGGCAAGCCGATATCAATAACCCTATGAGCTGCGCAAATTTTCTAATTTTACACCGTTTTATGTTTTTGATGTTTATCAATTCCGATTTTATTCGAGTTCTCTTTTCTTGAGGTAGACTTAATTCCCACTTGTGGGTGTCAATTACATATCCTAGATATTTACAAGATTTTGAGGGTATTTTGAAACTCTTTTCGTCGTTTATGATGAACCCTAGTGACTTTAATAACGATTCCGTAAATTCAACATTCTGTTTGCAGTCATCGTATGAACTACCTGTTAGAAATATGTCATCTAGATATATAGATGAAATAAAACCGCGTGACCGTAATAATTTCATTATCGGTTTCATTAATTTGGTAAAGATAAATGGCGCGGTGCAAATTCCAAATGGAAGAACGTTAAACTGAAATATTTTATCATCCACTATGAACCGTAAGAATTTACGTGAATCTGGATGAATGTTGATCAAAAAATACGCATCTTTGAGGTCTAGCGTAGCAACATAACAATCATAAGAGATTAGTTTCAGGCATGTTCTTATATCCTCTAATTTAAAATGTTGCGTATTTATATGTTTGTTTAAGCTTTTTAGGTTTAGTATAAACCGCATTTTACCATTAGGTTTTGGTACTAAAAATACACGAGACACGTATTGATCTGATGAGGGTTTGCATTCCGAAATAGCTCCTATATTCAGAAGATTAGCTATTGAGTCTTCTAAAACCATGCTGTCTGATTCTGAAAGGTTATTTGAGCTGGGCGGGTATGATTGACATATAGGGTTATTAAAACTTATTTTGTACCCACTGACCCAAGACAAAATAGTACGGTCCTGTGTTATTAAAGACCATTGTCTGTAAAAATGGGCAAGTCTACCCGCATAGCGTACCGGATCTAGCGACGTCGCGACTGTCTGGCCCGATGAGAGTAGTTGCGCGATGAGGTCCCCCGATGCGGCGCTGCAGGCGGCTGACGGCGTGGCGGTGGACCCGATGCTTGCCTGCGGTTCGACGTCCCCGCCTTCCAGTTTAAATTCATGCTCGATGTTGATGGAAAAGGAGCGGTATTTGTCGTAGGTGGCCGGTTTGTCGGCTTTTTCGGAATATCCACTTTCAAGTCTGTGCTAGACTTAGATACAGCCTTCGCTGCCTTAAGAATCTCCGGGAGATCTTGACCGAAAAGTTTGTCAATTTTTGTTGTTGTCAGCTGATCTTTCAGTTCCTTTTTAACTGAGTACAGGGCGAAGTTACGCCGTGTAGTAGATTCAGTATGTTGGACATCGCATAGGATTCTACCTACGTCCATGAGATCTTTCACGAGGTCGTGGTTCTTTTCCGGGAGGAAGAGTTGGCTGGAAATGATCTTTCCCAAGCAAGAGATACCCGCTGATATCTGCTTTTGTTTCAGTTCTATAGCTTTGTCTCGCTTATTAGCTTGTTCGTTAATCGCAGCTTTAATTTCGGGATTTAGCTGGGGAGCATCCGTGTATTTGCAGTTTGCGGGTACTAAGTACTTATTTAGAAGGTCTTTTCGTGCCTCTCTGTTCAAACCTGTGGTTGCCATGTGTTCGAATCTATTCGCAACTTCCTTGTTGATTTCGGGACCATATTCAATTGCGATCGTTGGGTCGACCCCTAGAATGTCTAACAATTCCAAAGTATTGTCGATTTCTTGTGCGTCCTGGTTTTCCGGTGGTTCCGGTGCCGGTTCCGGTGCAGGTGCCGGTTCCGGTTCCAGTGCCGGTGGTGGCTGTGATTCGTCGTCTATATGCACGACGTCTTGTGTGGTTGCTTCCTGGGCTGCAACGAGGAATGCAACGTTTAGTCATTGTAAAATGCGGCGATGTAGTCCCAGAAACTACTCAGATGCATAATGACTGACTAGGCAAGAGAGCCGATATTATTTAAATGCGGCGAGATAGCCCCAAAGACTACTCAGGTGCATAAAAAGGTATAATGCGTTGATATAGTCCCAAAAACTATACAGATGCATATTTTTTCCAAATGAGGGTAGGCACTTATTGAAAAAATTGTGATAAAATTCTTGTAAATTAACCGATGTATCCAAGTTTATCTTGCAGTACTTACTGTTTCTGTTATCGCCTGGTAAACTTCCACATCTTGATGAGCATGTTGTCGAGCTTGATGATGAAGTCTGGCTAGAAGATGATGATACACTTATACGTCGTCGTCGTTTCGCTGTACGTGATTTCTTAGCTTCTTTTTCTAACTTACGCATTTTATTGTAAATAAAATCTAACTTATCTTCGTTATTTCTCTTCGGCATGATTGCGAAGGAGTTTTTTGGTTTTGGTGCGATACGAGTGGTTGAGCACTAAAACGCGAATGACGAGCGCAGCGCAGGCGAGCACGCTACAGAGCGGCGGAAATAAAGAATAATGTTGCCACACCCTAGAAGTGTGGCCATTATTTTCTCTTACTTTAAACTATAGTGCAACGGGTGAAGACATTATTATGCCTACTACATAGTGTTCTTATATTAATCTCACGTTACTAATACCGAATACGAAGGATGAATATAATCTACCAATACCAAACACAGACATTTATCAGAATAAAATATGACGTCTTATTACCCATCACGGGAGAAAACAAAAATTACTGCAGGAAGTTTTTTCTTTTTCTGCAAATTTTCTAGGAGCGAACACCACATGTGCGTTTTCGCTCCCCGACTCATCCTCTCCCCACAAGTTCGGCTCGTATCTCCTGAAAATAAAAAGTGCTTGTGAGACATCAGTTTAAAGGGCACAATCTCACCAATTTAAATTTCGAGATTACACTCACCGGGTAACTCCGCGTATCCGCCCTCCCATGCACTGACGACATCAAAAGCTTCTTCGTACGCTGTTGGTTGGAAGTTGCCATCTTCATCTACTATCAGGTACATTCCTTCACGGTTGGAAACACTAGAGCCTGAAATTGTTGTCACGTTAGTGAACACAACTGCAATTTAGTGTCCTATAGTGTTCAAGAACTGAAATGCACTAATTGATTCTATACCATTAAGCATCTGCAGGCAATACTTTGTCAGACTGTACTTTGGACTGTTTACTATGTAGTCCAATTTTGAAAGGATTGTGGTATGGATATTATTGGTAAAAGCTTTATATAATTACCCGTATATAAGTAGTGCTTGAGCGGCACGGGTCTTCGTGTCGTGGACACGACGAACACTTTCCTCTGTTTGATACCGCCGAGCCAGCTCGCAAAATGCATGGGGTCTCCGAGAGTCGCACTCAACATAACCAAGCGCACGTCTTTTGGCAGCATTATGACCACCTCCTCCCAGGCGTGGCCGCGCTGATGACAGGAAATATATAAAAGTATTTATGATTCTTCCACCCACGGAATAGATTAATCACTATCACTACATAGTATAAAATAAAGTCACTTTCTCTGTCCCTATGTCCCTTTGTATGCTTAAATCTTTAAAACTCCGCAACGGATTTTGATGCGGTTTTAGAGTGATTCAAGAGGAAGGTTTATATGTATATTAATTAATAACATCCATTTGCAACCGTGCGAAGCCGGGGCGGGTCGCTAGTATTTTATATGATGATATGCACCCATTTTTAGGGTTCCGTAGTCAACTAGGGATGAAGGGACCCTTATAGTTTCGCCATGTCCGTCTGTCTGTTCGCACTATTACTCAAAGACTCTTAGTATAAGAAAGCGTATACAAATAAGTTACGCCGACAAAGTGGTAAGTACTTTTCAATTTACACATTAAAATGGGGATGATTTTTTTTTTCGCGAAGCCTATTGTGTAATTTGTGTAGTATGTCGTTGGATAGGTCTATAAAAACTATTCATTTTTGTTAGACTCAAGTGTGGCTACATAAACCACTGTGTTTGGGCTTGTGAAAAAAATTCTGCGTGTTGATTATTATTCTATGAGATGATATTATATTATATTGAGAAAATAAATGTGAAACAAAATACTATATAACGATAAGTTATAAAACAACACAAAACCAGAAGTTATTTCTAACACGACATCAATTAAACTAAGACCATACCTCTACGTCACTCATATAGTGCATCTCGTCCATGACTACGATCTCGAGGTCGTTTAAGCGCTTGTCTTGGTCGTAGAGCATTGATCGCAATATCTCTGTGGTCATGACTAGCAACTTAGCCGCCTGATTCTTTTGTACGTCTCCCGTCATTAGACCCACGTCGCGGTAAATTCTTTCAAATTCCTTATGCTTCTCATTTGAAAGAGCTTTTGTTGGTGATGTGTAGATCGCCCTGTAAGATAAAAAATAATAACGTGCAAGAAAATTGGGCGAGAGCAGAAACAGTGTATGAGTTCGCGTTTGGTGAGGGTCCTAAAGAAAGTAATGCATTATGACACCGAAATTTGGTTATTATAAAGGGGGTTTTTGCAACTTCATGATAAAGTAGCTATTTTGATGTGTATTTTACTTTGATTGAGATTCCACTAATTTTCACTAAATGTAGGTATATTCAGTAAATGGAACATACCGAGTGCCATTCCTGGCGGCCATAGCTATAGCATGTTCAGCTACCACGGTCTTGCCGGCTGATGTGTGCGCGGCAACCAATACATGATAGCCTTCTTCCAGTTTTATGATAGCCTGAAAGAATAGATAAATCAGTGAAGGTAGTGGATAACAATAATTCTTGCCATTGTATGTTTCAGAAAAACTGTTCCGGGCTTACATACATAGATCTCTATCTATGTATGTAAGCCCGGAACAGTTTTTAAGATACATAGCGAGAGAAATGAGGTGAATATATTAAAAAACTAGCTTTTGCCAGCGTCTTCGCCCGCGTGTAAATGTCGATTTTCCATACAAACTTCCATCCCCTATTTAAATCCCTTTGGGGTTGAATTTCGAAAAATCCTTCCTTATTCCTTGTCTACATTATAAAGGGAACCTCTGTGCAAACTTTCAGCTTTCTAGGTCCAAGGGTTTGGGCTGGGCGTTGATGAGTCAGTCAGTCAATCAGTCAGTCAGTCAGTCAGGACTTCTCTTTTTATTTATATAGATAGATAAAGTAGTGTTTTACTGCCGCAGTTAATAACTGCCATACTCAGAATGATTACTTAAGCCGTCACTTAATAAAGATTTGACGTAGTTTTGTATGACAAAACTGTCAAAACCACTAAACACTAAACTACCTAATCAGCTCAGCTGTATTACCAAACTCAGTGTTTTAAGAAGAGTAGGTATTTCGTGGACTTAGAGTAACCTATGGTCCACATATATATCGGCCTACTGGATCGCTCACTTTGCTATACCATCAAATGTTTCAGAGCAAGTGAAATCGTGGTTACAATGCGAGATGAATTTGGCGTACAGTTAATTTCGCGCTAGATTCTATGACATCACACCCACATTTCAATATTAGTCGCATACGATTGAGCCACTGGTAGGTAGCCAATCAGACATACAAATATAACGAGCATAATTAATGTCTTTGTTGCCAATATTTGGTACTCTTATTTGCTATCAAAGAGATTTGCTATAGGTACCTATCTATACCACTCGAAATGCCCGGTGGCGTCTTCGAAGATTGGAACTAAGAATGAACCACGTTTTAACCGCAGTTACGGACAATATTTGAAAGAAACACTCTTCATAAAATAAATGTCATGTCGTCATGAATAGAGGTTGGGATAGGTACCTACTTAATCATATTTATTGTTATTGTTTTTTAAGTTGTGAAAAGTACCTCCAAATTAATTAAAATGAGTATTGATCAATAATTTGTACATTGAGCTTCACACATTGTTGCGACGAGGGAGAAACACACTCTTGGCACTCAATTAATAAAGCACAATTACAATCTGACCACAAATACTTTTGAGTATTTTTTGTGTAGCTGCAGTCGACTATCTGGAAGAAATAATAATTAAGTAGGTACCTGTTTCTGGAAGTTATCCAATTCAAAGGGGTATTTGACGGCATACTCTTGAATTTTGGCATCTAACTCCGGGACTGCCTGTGAGTCATCCATCATCACAGCCCAGTCGCCAGAAGAGGTTGTTGCCGTTGGTACTTGAGGATTCATTTTCCTTGAAACAATGAAATGAAAAACAGTTAGAAGTTGAGACAAATTGATATCATTAACCGGTTAGGGACGACAAACAAACTGCCAACTAAGTACAAATGAACATTTTTTATTCTCCTTATTTTTAGAAGTCGGATAAAAAGGATCGAAACTAAAAAAAAAATCATGATCGCTTTCTGATTGGTTGAGTTTTTTTAAGTATTTTTTTTCCAATTAAAAGACATTCAAAATAATGTATTTTGCATAAAATAATACTTTGGTTAACCGTTGTCACGTGAAACATTTTGCATAGCGAGAGCTTTTGATAAACACCTTGCCCTGAGTATAATCTTGTGGAGGGTTGATTCGTTGTTGAGTAAAGACAAAATTAAAAAAATAATTAAGTAGCTTTATTTTTAATGTTGTCTTTTTAATGTTTTAATAATCGATAGTGTTCATACACCGGATCAACCACGGGATTAAAACGATCAAAATGTTACACTGTATACATCCTGTATTTTTTTTTACAATTTAACGTTTTCATTCCTAGTAAGTTTCTATTATTACAGGTAATATTCCCTAACGCCGGTAATATTGTTTTATATCGTTTTGTTGATTTTGTGGAGGGCCTCCACTATTTTTTATTCGTAATTTCACTTTACTTTTGTACAGCGGTTTATATAAAACACTGCTTTCTAATTATATCTGTGTAGTGTCAACAATCTCGGTAAAATAAAGTCAAAATATGTGGCACGTGGGCAGTTTATTTACAGTAGTGGACTGTACGAGATCGATAGCTCAGACGTGTTATTGATAATAAATTAATAATGGTGTAGTCTTTAGTACAGTAGACTGGCTAAAGTTCAGAACTTTGACTAGAAAACAAGGCGATCGGTGAGTCTATAGGGATACGACCGGCACTTGTCAGGGCGACCTGACAAGCGGCCATGCGCGCATGCGCGCAAGCGGCATGAACGCCAGTGAGTTCATCTATCATGATAAATCATGAAACGTAGAACAGCAAATATTTTGTAAAATAATATTTGCGCTTTGCTTTAGTGCAAATCACGATATGGTAAAATGAGTGCAATGGAATTAAGTTTATTTTCGATACTATTTTCTTTATTTACCCAGTGTTCGTAAATTCTTGTTCCAAGAAATATTGCGGCTTAAAAAATCTTGACAAAACAGAAAATTTAACGGTCAGTTTTTCTTATAATATTGAAGTATAAATTCACCATATTTATTTAAAGTTCTACATAATACTCTTAATAACATTATTTTTATAAAAATACATTTCTGAACGAAACGAACAAATAAGAAGTTAAACCTCAAAATCAAATGTCAAATTGTCAATTAATATCCTCTGAGCATTGATGTAATCAATGTGAGGCCTCTGAGGCTCTGATGTCGAAAATGAATAATAAAGATGGGAAATCTACACTAAATTTTCGAAAATTCATCCAATTATTGAATTTAGAGATTGTTCTTAATGTGTTCCGTCGTGATTTCTGCATTTAGTCACAAAACTGATAGTAATTAAAAATGATTGTTAACCTATAAAAACCAGCGAATGGCCGAAAATTTACTGTAGACTACCAAAGAGCTTGCCCTAACTTTTCATGTGAGCACTTAAATTGGTCATACCTTCAATGGAGCAATTACAAAAGAGAGCAGGAATTCTCTTTTCTGACGAGACTAAGTTTGAGTCAGGCGTGGTTATTAAAGAGATCATTAGGGCACGTTACATACGTGCCCGGCTCTAGAGAACTAATCTTTCGGGGGCACAATGATTTAAATTTCAAGCTCACTAATGTATGCTACTCTTTTTATGTTTGATATCAGTTGATGGAGATACTTTTGTTCTCATCTCTATAGGAATAAGTTCTCATCTCTATAAGAAAAGTCCTGACTGACGCCCGTCAGTCAGGACTTTTCTTTTTAACCGACTTCTAAAAAGGACGAGGTTCTTTATTAGTGTGTAAGTATTTTTTTTTGTGTGTTCACCAATACTTGCGTTAATTTAATTATAGATCGATTTTCAAAATTATTTTTGTATTCAAAAGAGTATACTTACTAATAAGTAATGAAATATGTAGTTAATATAAAATGAAAATCTATATGAATAAAAAACTCAGCAGTATTCTCGATTGAATAGCCACAAACACAAAATGCACTATGGACTATATTGCATTACCCTAATGGCGCCCAACAGATGCACAGCCAAACAGCTTCTACTACTACATAAAACTGTACTACAACAAACCTTTATGATGTATGTAGGTACTGCAAACACAAATAATAATATCTATTCAAGTTTAGCCTATTCAGCCAAACCCACTATTACAACTTTTTATTTAATTTGATTTTACAGTAGAATTTGCAAGTATCCGATGTGACGCTTCGACACTTCGCGCGGAACAGATCGATATTCCGGAAATCAAAGGACGAAACATCTATCGAGAAGTTGTAATTTATGGGTTTGTTCTTAATAATCTTTATTCGTGACCATTGATACAGAGTCTTTCTGTCTCCAGTCAAAACACTAACTAAGGTTTACTTGCGGTTTATTCCAGTGGAATAAGCCGTAAGTCTCGCTAAGGGGTTTAGTGAAATCTAAAAAAGTGCTTTATATTCCTCAGAGGGGAGTGTACTGCGTGAGCTCTTAATTAATGTGCGAATAACACTTGTGCGACAAAACTGCAATGCGAACCACCTTTTTTTTTGCCTTTTTTTAACCTCCCTTCCGCTCTTGGGCAGAGCGAAAGGGAGTAAGTGTCAGACTTCTACTGACTAAAATCCACCCCATGTTCCTTCATCGCCCTTATGCCGATGCCACGTTATCCTTTTCGATAATCCGCAGCCCCCACAGGCGTCGGCCCTTGCGGGCCCCTCTTTGCTGACATCTCCTTGAGGCGCGCGTGGAACACGAACGCGCCGTCGACATGGTCTGTTGTCGTCATAAGACGACCGGACGGTGAGCTATCCCATTACTCACCGTCCACAGGCCCGCGGCTACGGTGGCCGGAAGCCATCACGTGGCCCCCGAGGCCCCGACGCCCGGAGCGCCTCCCGCGGCGGCTGGGACGAGAGGTTCTCTCTCTCTCACGTTCCGCCACCTCCTTCGCTAGCATTACTGCTTCGCAGAAGGAGGCGACGGCGTCCCATTCCTCCTCGCCCCGGACCATGGCTTGCACCAGGGACGGACGCGAGAGGTCGCCGCTGAATGCGAACCACCTTAGTTCGAATGCTCGCTTGTGTGACACACTGAAGCTCGACATCAAGCTAGTGCGACAAACGATTGTGCGACAAACAAGTGCGTCACAGTTTTAACCTAACATAACCTTTTTTAATCTCGTCATAACAAATCATTTGACCAAATCTGTATTGGTTAGGTTAGATTAAAACTGTGATCTTCTACGCACGAGCCGAGCGAGCGAAGCCAGTGGTGCCGCGGCAGCGCCCGGCGATTGCCATAAACGACTATAATTATTATACCTACCTACAGAAAAAAAAGATGGAAAAACAGAAAAGATTTTTCTTCTGAAGTTTATTTTTAATTTTTTTGTGATCCTTTTTGTTTACTTTTGGCTTTTTTAAGTCTGTTTTTTTTTTGCAAAAATGTTGTTTTTTATTTGTCAATTTTTAGTTGTACTAAAAAGTTAACTTTGTGAACTTTCCTACCTACAAATATTTACTATGCATAAACATTCAACGAAGAAACCAAACCCTCAACCTTCAAGATTACCTTATTATTATTGCTTTCAACTCCTAACTATTGAGGAGTAGTACCTCCCATAATCAGCTCACCTAGATATCCTGAAAGAATACAGCCATAATATACGTCCCCATAATATTTTATTAAAGAATTATCCTCCAACTCCTAGCCGTTATGAAGTTGTACCTTTCATCATCAGCTCATCAACATGAAGTGAAAACTGCTAGGGGCGAATGCATGAACAGCTTTAGAAAATATATGGAAAACGTAATAAGTGCCTATAAAATTTGAAAAGTTTTCCCTGGGACCTCGGGAGTACTCTTTATAATACAAAAAGAATTTATACACTGATTTCCGTAAGGCCTTTGACAAACGTGACCACCAGTTGCTAATGAATAAGATTGCATTCAATGGTATACGTGGGGACCTTCTGAGATGGTTCTCTTCCTACGTGTCTAATAGAACTCAGAGAGTTGTGATAAATGGTTTCATTTCCAGCACTCTGAGTGTTACTTCTGGAGTGCCTCAAGGCTCAATCTTAGGACCACTTTTATTCGTCATTTATTTATTGATGATATCAGACTTCTACAGGAAGACCTAGACAGATTCTCTGCATTTTGTTCAAATAATAAACTACAGCTTACACAAAAATGCTACCATGCATCCGTCTTTTTTTCGCACTGGTAATTGCAAGACAAAGACAGAATACTCCCTTGATTTTTATCTCGCTCAGAAGTATTTTTCCCCCTTCGAAAAGACGTTTGGAAAGTAAAGTAATACAAACTATATGACATGAAGTTTATTTTAAAACGGCATTTTGTTTGTACTTATTTCAGATAGTAGGTATATAAATTCCTTGGGCATAACTATCACCGATGTTGTATTTAATCTGTGCCAGCTAGGACGCGGGAACCGCAGTCACTTTTCGAATTCATAGCGTTTTTAAACTACTATCGCCGCGTGCAGTCGAAATCCAAAAATATTCAGTAAATCGATAGCTTTTTAAAAAATGTATTTAAGATTGACTTAAACATTTTACTTGTGCATTTTATTCCACAAGTCCACAGGGGTCATGACCAAGAACTTTAGAAACTAGCTGGGTTGTTCTTCAAAAAGTTTTCTTCGCGTAATTTTCGTGGCGAATTTTTAACAGAAAAACATTCTACGACTTGTTACAAGTTTAAACATTAACTAAGCAATACATGCATATTATACTTCTTATCATCATCATCAGCCCACACCAATCCACTGCTGAATATCCACCTCTATATACCTCTTTAATCTTACGCCACTCCACTCGATTCTCGGTATTTTTTATCCAATTGCTACCAGCCACCCTGCGAAGATCGCCGCTTCACCGAGCCTATATGCTTGCCGATTTGCTGTCTCCATTCAAGACCACGTGTACTCAACTGTCATCGGCTCTACGGCTAATGGCTCCTCTTCACGATCGGCCATGATCGACACTCGTTGATCGTCTATAAGCGGCAAGGTAATCGCCACCATCATCGTGCAAGCATCCACACGATCGTCGGTGATCATTAATTAAGCGGCAAGCATTCAAGATGGACGTGCAGGTTATAGCTGCAGTTACCATTAATTTAATTTCCGTATACAATCATTTTATCAATCCACATTTTTTGAACGAAAAGTTGCGAAAAAAAAATGGAAGAAGAGAAGATGGTGGTGTTTGAGCATTCATCGTAATAGAACAAAGTAAATATACCTATACAACTTAATAGGTGATCCTACTGCCCAGTTCTTACTTTAAATATCTATTTCAGACATTCAATGTATAATCAGGTCTCTGAGCTATTGGCGGAACCTTCAGGAGAATTTGAAAACTTTCTTCGCATGTCGCTAAGCGATTTCAATTATTTAGTTGAAAAAATATCCCCATTCGTTGCAAAACAAGACACTACTTGGAGGGATTCTATACCAGTTAAAATCCGTCTTGCTATAACTTTGAGATTTTTGGCTACTGGGGATAGTTATAGAAGCTTGAAACTTAAAAACGACGCGACGTACGCACGGCTCGCTGTCCTCTGGTGAATGAATGATCGGCGATCGTGTGGGCACGCGCTCGCGCGCTCGCAATTACAAGCGATTCCCTTTGATGTGTGCCCGAAAAACCGAAAAGTTACCGTTCGCCACGATCACGACGACAATCAACGACGACGATGGGCGACTACAGGCGAGTAGCCCCTCTACACGATCGTGCTCGCGTGTAATCGCCCATCATGGTCGATCGTGAAGAGGAGCCATGATATGATGACCGGAACACTGCCACTTCAGCTTTTTTATAGACCCTATTAAAGAAGAATGATGATGAAGAAATTAAAAAAAAAAAAATTTCATTCTCTACTGACTGACTGACTGTACCTAACCCTCCCTCATAGCCTATCCTAGGATAGGCCGCGCCTGTATACGAGATCACAGTCTACCGTTCAGAGTGCCTCACTATTTTCCTCCATAACTGCTGGGTCACGGAGACCTTGTGAGCGAAGGGATGTAGACTGCTAATCTACCTAGACGACTTCTTTTGGGTAAATCAAGACCAATCCAAGTTGACGTCTTCAGGCTGCGGAGGCAGTGACACACTTGGAACACCTGGGCTGGCAAATCAACTACCAAATATCAGTTTTGGTAGTTTATTTGAATAGATTTTTCCTAGGTTGGTCTCTGGATGGGTGACCAGCCATTACATACCGAGTTTCCTCCGTGCCTCGGAAAGCACGTTAAGTCATTGGTCCCGGTTGCCATTCAAAGATCTTTGGTAGTCGTTACAGGTAGTCAGTGTCCTGAAAGTCTGACAACCAGTCTTACCAAGATATATAGTAACTCCATGTAAAATACTGGTATTTAGCTGCATCCTGTTAGACTGTGTGCCGATCTCAATCCCAACATAGTTGGGGAAATGCTCCCCGACCACCGGCCTGAGTTACTCAATACTTTATATCATTCCACATGTAAAAACTTAGGTGGTAAAAATTAAAATTAGATCACATGGACCAATTAATCAACAATTAATCAATTGGATCAATTAGTTAACATGTGGAATGCAATAAAGTATTGAGTAAAGCACATTGTTGTCTATTCCATTGCGCTTTAAGAATAAGCTAGTGCTCACGGTTGACGGTAGGATCGATTACTTCCTCAAGTCTTGAGCAGCGCTTAGTTGAAATTCTTCTCATATAAATCATGTCTTGTCGATCAATTGATAAGGTCATTCAGCTCAAACCAACCCAAACATAGTTCTGTTGGGCAAAGGCTAGGACAGTGATTCAGTTTTTATCGTCTAAGTATTTTTCTTTTTCAACAATCTGAGCCTATGACTAGAAAGTACAAGAAACTAGGTACCCAAGGAAAGTGTTGTGATGTGTATCAAATATGGTGCACGGTGTTCATAACACAATAGGCCATAGGGTAGGTAGGTACCTAACTAAATAAGACAATAATAATCGTATAAATATGTTTTATTTTAAAGTTTAAACCACAGCAGCGGAATGGTTGACCAAAACAGGTAATCGTTGTCTTATAATACGATGTATTATTTACATGAAACTTAAAGTAGGTACATAAAGTAACTCGAAAAGGTTTTGAAGAAGAGAAGTATAAATTAAACACAATGCATCAAGTAAGTTAGACAATAACGTGGGTACTGCAATTTGTTATATTATTATAAGTAAATAGGTAATATCAAATGATTACCTGTGCTGTGCGTAGACATTTGTGTGGATTGAACAGTTTGGATAGTCAACATAAATTTTATGATGTGCTGTAGTATTGGATGAATCATTAGTCTATTGAATTATTTAATACAGGAGATTTCTGGACTGTAGTAGATAAGTATTATGTTTGCATAAATAAGATACTAGACATTTTAATCGGTCATAGTTACAACATTTAGATAAGTTATTATGTCCATAAATTATGCTGACCGTTAATAGGTAGGTATATTTAGTATGTGGACTATTAATATATTGATACACGATGCAAACCAGTAATAGACATTCAGTATTATGCTAAAAATATCATACATAAGTAAGTTATAATATATCTCTAATCATATTCTAAATAACAAAACTCCATGACACCAACAACATAAGTAAATAAACTAAGTACAAAAGACTCAACAAAACTTTATGACTGAAATCTTCCTAAATCTAAACATTTAGATCGTTTCTATTACAATGCGGGACTATTGTTAGATAATGTTTATAATTTATGAACTACACAAAAAGTGGCGCACATTAGTCTTATGACTCGACTCCCGAGTTTGTGCTAAATATGAAATCAGTATTGAGCCGAGAGCGAGTTTTCTATAGATTAATAATTTACAGTTCATCGTGTTTCGGACCGGAGAATTCCTCATGGCTAATGAATCCGTTCTTGTCCTTGTCCTCATGTTGGAAGATTTCCTCCACGAGTTTGTCATGGCTCTCTAACATCTGCTTGACGTCTTCGCTCATCTCAGCGCCGTCCGACGGAACCATCTGCTTCTTCAAGTACTCGCTGACCTGTACGATAAATAACAATAAGTATATTTACAAGTGCTTCCTGCAATTATTAATCAATTTACAATTTATATTAGGTATTGATTGCTGCTCAGTAGATTTACAGTATCTCTGCTCTGCTTGTTCTAAAGGTGCGTACAGATTATGTAGGTAACATGTTGGTTAACTTGTGTTATATAGCACATCCACATTATGTTACATTGTTTTTCAAGATTGCAACATATAACAATACTGTAAACATTGGACTAAAATGATTTTTATTAATTTTTTTATTATGACATCTCGAGTACAAGTGTGCGTATAAGTTATATAACATTTGAAACATGTTATTATAACACGTTTTATAACATTCAGTTTCCATATTACTGAAACATTATCAAATGAAAAGTTTGAAAACTTTACAAAAAGGTAGGTATTTATTTAACTTATAAATTGGACACTGTATCCGAAATGAATTAAGGTTTATATGGTTAACTGGATAGACCTATACCTAACCCATGTTTGATTAACCATTATACGAGTTAACCATTTCAATAGTGCTGATTATCCTCATTATACGGGTTATCCCTAACTCAAGGGTTTTTCACCTAAACTTAAAAATAATGAGCGGTAGGTCTGTACATACATGCATTATCATATTAAAAGAAATACAGAAGTAAATTAATCATGCCAAATCTTACAAAACATGCTGTTATATTTAATAGGTTGAGACTGTGTTTCTTCCAATCTCTGACTCGCATATCAGATATTAAGTTTTACTTAGTATTATCTATGCTTAAACGTAGGTGTCTAGGTGTCAGACGAGCGGAGCGGAGAGGAGATGTGCGAAAATCGACCAATCACATACAACTACGTACGCTATTACGGTGAGTTGTTAACTTCTTTATACGAGGAAAAGGAATACTGGGTACTACTGGGTGGAGGGTGGTAAGTGTTCTTAGTTATAATTGAAAAAATTAGGTGCCTTATAATTGAAAGAATATTATCGTGAATATATAATATTATTATATAAACAGGTAAGGGAAGCAAGTGCAGATATCTCGCTTTCATAGCGGAAAATTTCAAAGAAGAGGAAAAAGTTAAAGGGTGAGTACAACTACAGCTACTTGTACGGTCGAACAAGCTATTTGGAAATAAATAATACAGAAATATTTATAATTCTAGTACACTGACATATTGATTGCAATTTTGTTGTGTAAAGTGTTTGCAACCGTAGGTACCTAGCGATAAAATCTTAAAAAATAAAATAAATTTGTTTCACAAATGTCTTTCCCAAATAAAGACAATCAGTACATTAGTACCTATACTGATTGTTGTGATTGTACATAAGTACATTTTTATACAGGAAACCAGGAAACAGTATTTTATTTGTGGAAGACTGGCACCTAAATTAAACCCAGGCCTGTGTTTTAGAACATCAGAGCCCCACTAAGGTTTTAAAGATGCAAGTTAGCTGGCTGTAAGCCAAATACCTTGTTCGACTGTGTACAAATAAAAAGTGTATTGTAGCGGATGGATACGTCAGCGATAAGTTAGCGGGACAGTGTTAGGCCCTCCTCCAGTTCACCGTCACCCTAAGCCTCGGCACTGACCTCCTCACGAGACAGTTCTTTGTCTCCGTCTGAATCCATCGCCTGGAACGCTAACTCTATACTCACTTCTTCGCGGGAAAGCATGTTGTCGGCATCAGCGTCGATCTCTTTGAACACGTTAGTGGTCGGGGGAGAGTCGCCGATGTTGATGAGCTCCACGTCAAAGTGAAGGGTGGCGTGGGGAGGGATGACGTTGCCGGCTCCTCGCTCTCCGTAGCCCAGGGAGGATGGGATGGTCAGTTTACGTTTCTCGCCTGGAAATATACAAGATGATCATGAACAAGGTGTCCTGTTGTTAGTTCACTTAAGGAAGTGGTAGACGCTACTGAAAGCACCAAACTAACTAGTACCTCAGATGTAGATTGCCATCGACACGCTAAGAAGGAGAAGAATGAACAAGGTGTGGTACGATTAAATTGTGCTACTAGTTTTTTGGGGCCAAGAAACTAACGCAGAGGACGACAAGCGAGCGTTACATTGAGTAACTCGAGCCCGCCACTACAAAATGGCGAATTAAATATTGACAGCCCCACCCGCTAATAGCATTAGGTACATACCTACGGTACAGTCACGAGCAACAATATTTTAAAATAATGCAATTTTAAAAAGTGGTTTTCTGCTACTGTTTTGATTATTGTTTTACGTTTTCACAATCATAGCATTTTGGAAACCATAGACTTACGAAATAGGTCTTATCCCAAAGTTATTCCCGTTATTTCCCAAGAAGATAACATTTGTATTTTGGTAAGTGTAATACATACTCGTGCCTGTGACTGTACACGAAATATGGAAACGAAATGTTCATCATCATTATTACGACAGTAATTCTTAATGCTTCGGGTATTCATTGAACTTTTCACCACATAGTTTTGGAAAATAAGTCAAATTGGGATACTGAATACCATCTGAATACAATCGCTTGAACAGCGGTAAATAAGTAGGTGACTACCTATAGGTAGGTACATACATTAATATATACTACCATATATACAAAGATATATACTACCGTACATATTATATTCATATATATTACACGCATATATACGACGACGACGGAGTAACATCATGCAGGTAAGTTTGCTGATTCATAACTCTCATATTATAGGGTTGTTTATTCGTTGTACGAGTGTGGAAGTATAAAGTAACACTCACCGACACACATGTCGAGGAGTCCCTGGTCCCATCCCTTGATCACCTGTCCGACGCCAATCTGGAATGTGAAGGGCTGGTCGCGGTCATAGCTGAAACAAACAATAACTTTCTTTTAGCTTTCATAATTAAATCTTTATTTAAAGGATTCTTAGAGAAAATATTAATATTAAACTGTAATCATGCCAACTTAATAGGTTTAACGTAAAATTAGGAAAAAAACAATCTATCAGTTGTCTTTCAGGGCACTCACAACGGCAAGTAAATTCAGAGAAATGTCTATTAGGTACTTGTTTTCAATAATAAATGTTATGTTAAATTGATGGATAACACTCCGAGATAGATTAGGTATAGTCTCACCTAAGCTATTTTATTTAGGGCCGGTTTTTCAATCGCGAGTTAACTTTTATCTAAAGAATATGATTGTTATTTTGACAGTTTTTGTATAGACAATCTGTCAAAACATCACATTTATTCATCAGGTAAAAGTTACTTGGCGATTGAAAAACCGGCTCTTATTCTTACATAGGTACACATTCAACCACACGAACGAAGTCACGTGCAACAGCTAATAATAAATGTAAGGTCCACAACAACAACAACAACTAGGTAGTAATAATTATAACGTTTAGCAAAAAAAAGAATAACAAAAAGAAAACAAAATATATTTTGGATGTTAAAATGTAACCTAACCTAGAAACAACCAACACAACCTACTATAACCTCCCGAGTGGTTTACAACTTTATACATTCCCTTCACAACCTAAAACTGACCACCATTAAATCAATGCACTGACGCGCACCTGTCAAAAACCTGTCACTGCATCCGACTACGCGGCGTAGCGGTTCGTAGTAGTTCGTAGCGGTTCGTAGCACACCACATCCTGACTCGAACATGGATTCGAAAACAGATGGAGACACAGGAAAATAACAGCTTCTTTTTCTAACTTCTAGATGGTGTGCTAGTCAACCAAAAAAAAAAGAAATTTTAAAATTAAACTATACCGCGTAGCTGAAACGAATCTACTAACTGTAAGCTCATGAAAATATTAGAATGCTTGTTGTCCCATTCAACGTTGAGGGTTAAACTTTTCTTAATACTAACTTGCTAGTCTTTCATTATTGCCCTCTGGTGTTGCGTAGCGAAAGGTGGAATGAAGCTTTTAAGTTCCCCTATCCGACGCTAGAGGGCGCTGAGTGTACGACGACCGAGGAAAATTCGCGAAAGAGTTTGTCTGATAATGCTAACTTTTTAATACTGGTAGGATTTAAATACAACTTGGTTTAGAAACAATTGTAAGGGAATAGTTAGGCTAGTTCGATTATTATTATTGAAATACTTGATTACGTTTTTCCAATATCTTTTTAAGTAAGTTATAATGCTGTTTTTAAGTGGTCGAATACTTGGGTTTTCAACGCTCGGCATTAATTTAGGTATTGCTTAGTGTTTTGTGAGTGGGGAAGAGCCAATGCATTTCGCTACATATGATTAAGCATAGATAGGTCTCTATTATAGGTATATTCGCGAGAACGCCTAATTTAATAAGATAATGATACAGTCGCTGTCGCATGATAAGTTTAGTTTATTTCTATCTTTATTGTGTGGTTGGTTAGTGCCTAATGTTGTGTCAGTGTTGTTAATGCCACCCATGAGCCATTTTGTTTTGATTTTGGAGTTTGAGAACTCATCAAGTAACTCCCTGACTTCTACTGCTGACTAAAAAGCATCATTGTTCTTTCTTAGGCCTTTGTGTCCGGGGCCGCGGTATCTCTTTTGAACAACCCGCGGCCCATCCATTAGCCTCTGATTTGACTTTGATGCGCTAATTTCATCAATCGGAAAACTCCGGTCAGCTCCGGTGTTCGAACTTAGTAGAGACAGTTAGCTACTGAACTGAATTAAAATGACATTTATGATAAGTTGTTATCTAACACGGGCAAGTAACTGTCAAGTATGTAGAGCGACCAAACCTGCTTTGCATGGTAGGTATCTAGCATTTATCTCCGTTAAAAGTTAAAAAATATGACATGTAACCTAGATTCAAATATCTTATCACCTGTCGGCTATGTACAACATAATTATATTTCTGCTTGTTTTAATTTCATTCAGCCACAGCGAAACGTTCATAATTTCTTGATAACGACTAAACATATTATGGCCGAACTCGCAGATTCTGTCGTTTATATACTTATGTAAGAAAAAACATATTGCAAATAAAAAACGGCCAGACGTTCCTACAGCAACTTGAGAATGTACAAATACATATTTACAAGACAGCAGTCTACCTAGGTGCACAGTACTAGTATTATTTTAACGCTGTCGAGGCGAATTGTCCATATATTTGGGCAATGTGAACAGGATATCAGATAAATCGGGCCGTAGAACAACACTATTCCATAGGCCTTTGTTCGCAACTCCAGTTTGGTGTATCCATAACGGTTTATCATGGTGGGTATACAAGTAAGGCTAGTACATCATACACTAATCGACATTGCAAACTACTTTTTAATTAGTGCATCTACTTAGGCTATGTTTGAAAAGGGATATCAAACGAATTTCGACTCTTTACGTATAGGTGAAATGAATCACGTTTCTTTGCGAAAGTGTTTTATGTGAAATAGCTGTCCTTAGATGGTTTTTTTTTATTTTGTTTTTTTTTTCTTGAGTATCCCGATCTGTCCCGGTCTCCCCTATTTTTTCGTGTAGGTATCTGACAGTATGCAGCCAATCTTCCTTCAGATTATATTTTAGTTCGATGAACGGGTTGCGGGTGCTTCGATATAAAATACGATTATTTACCCTATCCGATGAGATTTCATTTCCAGCATCTTATGGTTAAATTGAACGTAGAAAATATTCAAAGTCTTGTCATGGATCAAATAAGTTTAAAGCTCCATTAGTTAGTGAAATAAGATAGAACCATGATTTGTAGACTTCGGTGCTATTTATTATATCAATACATCGGATTTTATCCAACTTTGGCAAAAATAAAATTTTCGAACTCAAAAAGACAGTTTTCAGTGATTCCCAAAAGCGGCAGCCTTTACAATTTAAATTCGAAACACACCAAATTGTTTCTTTGTTTGTAGAACCAATTAAAAATATTCCAATATGAATTCATTACAGCGAACAATATTTTTACCTCGTATCCAAATGCATTGAAGTGGAGTATCGGTATAACTGCCAGTTATTACTATCAGAAACACCTCTCGAAATATGCAATTTCAGACATTTATTATTGAGTTTTTATGAGAAATTAATACACCATGAATGCCGTTGGAATATTGCTTTTATAAGTGCCGTTTAAGTACTGCGAGGAAATGAAATAAGTTTCAATCAAATTATTTTATGAGAAGATAGACTCAAACGAATAGTCGAATACTATTATGATACGAATAAGGAGGGTAAAATAAACAAATGAATAAGTGAAGTCTATTCATTGCATTAAACCCTCATCTCACATTGTTAACGATTTGTAAGCAAATCTTAGAATGGGAGGTTTCAGGATGTTGATAACACTATACATTTAAATTAAAGGAATTCAATTAAAAAAAGAATTTCCAGCAAATAAATGATTTAAAAATAGATTATTAGAGTGACTTAGACCTCTAAAATTTCGCCAAATGTAATGTATTTTACATTGACTGCACTTTAGCTTATTAAGTAAGTATTTACTTATTTATCTACCTTATCATTCTTATTATATGTTAGCTTCGTAAGCTATACTTACAGCAAGAATAAATTAATAACGTAATGACATCACTTGACCTAGTTGACCTTATTGCAAGCGCCACTTAAAAGTCTCATAACTTTTTCGTTAGTAGACATATTTTAAGTGTTATTTTTATATTTTATTTATTTTACTAGCCTACACTATTCCACTTCTTCGGAAAGGCCTCCCCCCATTCCTTCCACTTCAATCGGTGATTTTTGAGGAAGTCATCAGTAGGTGTAAATTGGGGTTTCTGGATCAGATCAGATCCAGAAACACCCAATTTACATTATTATCTTCATTTTATTGATAAAAATGATCTAGTGGCTCCAATGTTTATCTTTTTTTATCTATTCAGATTATAAATATGAAAAGTTTCTGTCGAATTTGCAAATTCAACCACTTTTTTTTAATTTAATAGATATCATGAGAAATTAGGATATTCAATATAAATATGCTACATTTATCTTAATTCAACATTCATAATTATATGCATTCTAATTTTTCATCGTTACATTATTACATTCATTCAACAATTCAATGATGCGTTCATGAAATTTGAGTAACAGTCAGTCTATTCAACACGACCGCCTGACGAAAATGGAATGCGCTCGCTCGTCCATCGCGCTGCCTTATATATTAATAATTATGTATGTAGTGTAGTGGCTATTTACTTTTTAATTTTATGAGCGGTCTTAGAAATAAAAAGCGAAACAATATTTGGAACGATTATATTTTATATGTCAATAACATGAAGTTGAACTTAACTTTTTAACTATTTTAGTAACTAAATGCTCAGTTTCACTCATGATTTCATCAAAATCACTTAGCACTAAATATTGTATATTCACGCTCGCACTATCCGGGTCATTGTCTATTTCTTCCATACGACGGCCATTCACATCATGTACAATTAAAATAAAAGTATTAAGTATTTGCTTACCTAGAAAGTAGAGTCTTTTAAAAACGCCATTCATATATTCAAATAAAAAAACCGGCCAAGTGCGAGTCGGACTCGCGCACCGAGGGTTCCGTAAAAAAAATATATTATGTGATGTAACTAAAAATTTATGGTTTTCGTAATTATTCCTTTATCTATGCTATAAGACGTTGCTTCGTACCAAATTTCAAGATTCTGAGTTCACGGGAAGTACCCTGTAGGTTTTGATTCCCTTGCGAGTGTCGAAAATTTGCGGCATAAACGGGAGTATCTTGATGTAACTAAAAATTTATGGTTTTCGTAATTATTCCTTTATCTATGCTATAAGACGTTGCTTCGTACCAAATTTCAAGATTCTGAGTTCACGGGAAGTACCCTGTAGGTTTTGATTCCCTTGCGAGTGTCGAAAATTTGCGGCATAAACGGGAGTATCTTTTGATCGCGTTGACTTAGAAGTTTGATTTTTTCACAGCTCCAAGAGACCATAGACTTGAGTATTTGATATGAATTTCAGCTTGATACCTCCACGCGTTCCTGAGAAAAAAGGTCTTGACAGACAGACAGACGGACAACAAAGTGATCCTATAAGGGTTCCGTTTTTTCCTTTTGAGGTACGGAACCCTAAAAACTATATATAATGATATTATTCCGTTTATTCAAATACAAACTACTAACTATTACATTTCAATATATTCAGATAAGGTATCATTCATCCAGGAAAACCACAAATAATATAATTTCATGTATTCAAACACATGAATCAATAAACACTTAACAATAAGTAGGTAGGTACCTACGTTATAACTATTTATTCGCAATCTAAACTAAGTCTAAGCCAAGTCAGAATATAAAACTATTTATTCAATCTATGCTTTTGGTTCGATGTCATCCTGAATTTTGGCTATTAATTCTCTTGTACTGGAATATATGTCATCAAACAATATGGTTTTTACAACATGCTGAACACACACATCAGCTTCACAATTAAATTTTTTTTATTAATAGATGATCGATTAATAAAAAATGATGATGATGAAATTATTTGAATAGATGGATATTTTGGTATTCCTGGATAAATGATACCTTATCTGAATATATTGAAATGAAAACAGTATTGTGGGGTTTGAATAGATGAATGGGGTTTATAATGAATAGATAAATTGGGTTTGAATAGATGGAGTTTTTATTGAATAGATAAATGGGGTTTCTAGATCTCATCTGATCTAGAAAAGCAAAGTCTACTACTTTCTTTCTTTTGAATGTTGATGAAATGAGTAATAAAATTGGGATTGACTGGTTGTCTAGTTCACAAAAATATTGATCGATCATTTTTATCAATAAAATGAAGATAATAATGTAAATTGGGTGTTTCTGGATCTGATCTGATCCAGAAACCCCAATTTACACCTACTGTCATCCAATGAGTCCCGTTAGCTTCTCCTTCGTCTGCCGCGTCCCTTCCAGATTTCAAAAGCTCAGAGCTTCTGTCATGCGATACACGGGCCCACTGCTCTAACGACATTCGACTGCAGACATGGCCTGGCCTGCCTGTGTTTTTCCATCAGGAACCTCTGAGTGTACTAATGAGTACACATCAGAGTAACAGGTCGAGGATTAGGTACAGGTGTGATGTTAAGTTATGGCCTGCCAAGTCCCATTTCAGTCTTGCAGCTTTATGAACTACGTCGGAAATTCTAGTTGTGGACTTGTGGAGCACAATGTGATTCAGTCAGTCAATTGCTTTGACTAAAGAGCAATGCCACATAATTGGACATTGCAATATTACATTCTCTTCTCACGGCTGTCTCAATTAATTCTGAATGTTCTATTCGTCTTTATAGTTTTCGATTAATTGGTATAATAATATTTGAACATTAGAATATTGTTTAGTTTATTCATTCTTACTTCCTACTTCATATGAGAGAAAGTATTGCACCTTATGTATTAAAATAAAACCTCATTCAGAGAATTCGGGACACAGTTTGGTTAATATAAATAATAAGTAGGATCTTTTTATTAGATTCTTATGTATGTCGTAGCGTTATAGACGGCTCGGTTAGTTGTACATAATTAATGGCAATTCCGGCTTTGAGTTCAGAACGAGCATACGCATTATGTCGTTTAGTGGCGACGAGGAGGCAATCTGTTTGTGTTATCTTATGCCATTCCACTTTCGTGTTCCAAATGCCATTTGGGTATTCGTTATCCTATTGTACACTTAATAGCGGGTTCGTTGTGAATGTGCCATCACAAAGGCTAAACCGATTGTTTATCGCAGGTTGGATTGCCTAAATGTCTAGTAGTGAGGTGACCGCTACATCTGCCTATCACAAAGTTGCACTCTGTTGGCCTACAGCTTTTCGTACCTTTTTATTCACTGTAACCATCCCGATTATCATCAGCATATAATGTTCCCACTGCAGGGACTCAGGCCTCCTCTCTATGAGAACCGAGGAATGTGGGCTATAATCCAACACGCGGGCCTTGTGAAGGTTGGTTACCATCCCGATGATATCAGAAAACAATCTATACGTAAACAAAAATCCAATCGAAATATTGTTAGGTTTACATAATAGCCAGGACCAGCAGAACCAACATCGCTGTCAGACTACCACACCGTCTTATAAATAAGTACATTTGCGGTCAACGACGAGGCTCTCGCTGGCACCACTTGACCTCTTCCGACTTCAAGTGATAGTTCAATTCAATATTTCACGAATAACACTTCACCCATTAGTTTTGCATTTATTTCGCAACTGTTTACCAAAGTGCAGGCTTCCTTGTTGCTCAATACACTTTCACTTTTCAGTTCATCGTAATATTTTCCTTTGGCAGATAATTAAGATGCTCGTCGGTCAATCATAACGAGTCCCGTACGGTAACCAGAATTACATTTGAGCGACCTAATTGTCTACTACAGAAAGCATGGTTCGCCGTTGAACAGTAATACGAAAAATCGTTTTGCCGAAAATTATTCAGCGAAAGCACGTTTCGCCGAATAACGCTACAAAGAATGAATGGTTGGCAGAGACCAAGGTTTGGATTAAGCTTGCCTAGGTTGGTCTACAAACTAAGTTTCCGGAGTGGCCCTGGCTCTTATTGGCACATCTTTATCAGTGTTACCAAGGTGTATCGTATTACCCAGATACTAACTGGATTGTGGAGATCAGGTAGGCAGTCGTTACAAGTAAAGTACTTGTATTGAGCTGCATCCACTTAGCCGTCCCCAACATTGTTGGGAAAGGTTAGGAAGATGACGTCAGATAATTTAAATCATACGCACACGGATGCATCGCAGTCGCAGGGTCATCAGCAATAAGTCTGTAAGCGACATTTCAGTCATGAACTCTGATGAAGATGAGAGACTATTGATTAGCCTAGAACTTAGAAAACATAAAACTTAAAACTTAGAAATTAGCCTAGAATTAAAACTTTACTCAATACTAAAACTACCAATGCATATAGCAAAGTTTCATTCCTCAAAGTGATTAGATGTCAACGCTTAGTTAGCAGCTATTTCAGCACTTCATTAATAATACCGCGATCGTTTTTATAAATACGAAACCATCTCCGCTTTGAACTACTTACCTACGCCTTAGCTTTAGACTAACTTGTAGACGATCACAATTTATAATCCACCTTCAGGCATATCCCACTTAGTTTCAACGTACATACATTATGACTGAATTTCAAGTTGACTGCATAAGAGTCAATTTTAAGTGAACTTTAAATTGTTTCTCTAAGCGCGTTGCTGGGTGGCAATGAATATGTTTACGGAAATAAACGTATCGGACAACACTCACTGGTTCTTGAATGTCTTGGTTCTCACGGTGTTTGCTTCCTCATGTTATTAAACATTTCTTTTAAATGATTGCTTTGTTGTTAATTAACAGCATGAATGTACATTGCCGTGTTGTTGTACGTTCGTGTACATTGTAGTTGTAGATAATGTAAGTTCAATCGGCTTCTTAAGTTAAAGTTCGATATTTATGTTTATAAATAACTTAACTAATAGATATAACTTAGAAAAAGATAGAATACCTTGCAGAGTAACATACATATTATGATGTAATACAGCTAGAGTTGGTAAATAGAACCTTAAAACTATATGAGTGAAACTTTACATTGTGCTTTATATCCACAAGTTATCTGTACTTATATCACACTGTTTCTACAACCTGGTGGCGGATGAACTAAAAAGCCGCAAAATGGGAAATAAATTGACATAGAAGACAGTATGGGTTGATGCAACGTAGAGACGGCGTAGGTAGACGTATATACAAAGGCTTTCGTTCGATGTTTTTAATATTTTTCACAAGTACTGACACGAGTCAAACTCACAGTTTGTAATAACGCTGAACATAGTAAGGTACTTCTGACGTCTAACAGAGGATAGGTAATATGGAAGCAATATACATTATCTGATACTTTGTTTATTATAGCTATGTCTGAGCTGAGACACAGCAAGTTAATATGATTTAGCTCATTTATCCGTTCAACTGTCTCGGCTCATATTGCAAATTGTTGCGGCTATTGCGGTTCGTAATTTGGCTAAGAATACAATGAATGTCCGGAATTCGCCTGCTACAGTGACATTTTCTTTTAATTACTTTGTTATAAAACAATTCTATTGTTTTGTTCGTCCTGCCGTCTTTTAGGAGGGCTTCTACCTCGTTACCTTTCAGACTTCACATTAGTAATTGATCGAAAATCTGAAAAATATGGGGAAATATGGGGCGACTTAGCAATGTAGGACAGTCAGTACCCAGCATTAACTGACCTCTCTTCTCATACCACTTGTCCTCTTCTACATTGTTCGAGGGGTCAGGTAACACTACTGTACTGTACTATTATTTTGTACACTGTTTTAAGCTTTCACGGTTCATAACTATATTTAAAATGTCAAAAATATCGGGAACTCAAAACAAATTAAAATCACGGAAGATATCCCGTAAGTGACATTTTATTATTTTGTATTTTACTCAAAAATAATTATAATGTTGTCTTAGTTTCAATGGTATCAAATCCCTTAACAATCTTAGTAAGTTGGAACAAATGTACATGTACCTTAACGTGTCTTCGGAAACATGTAAATAAATGTATGTATATGTTTCTGAAGACACGTTCTATGTGGTAACCTTCCTCTGTCCAGTTGCACTTTCACTCAACGGCATATCCTGAGGTTGCGCAACCAATGATGCGTTCATTCAATAAACATGCAATGTAGATACCGCTAAATACGATTAAGTATTAGTTGAACGCTGTATTTAGTAACTGCCTATATTATTATATAAGCTGGCTTTTACTTTTTATAAGAGACATTGGTTATTATAATAAGAACTCAACCATGTTACACTTGTAGTAGTCTGTACATTCAAGAAAAACATTTACTAATTTCATGTATGTTTCCAAAATTTATGGTCTAATTACTGTAGATACTGAAATGGAGTTCATGTCAAACGATGATAATACATAAAAAAAACCGGCCAAGAGCGTGTCGGGCCACGCTCAGTGTAGGGTTCCGTAGTAATAATTCTTTTTTTGTTTGAAATACGGGCCAATGAAACTTGACCTCTGGATTGTATAGGCGCTCATACGATTCAGGGACCAAATTATATTGGTTAACTGCTGTTTCCATCCAAGTTCAAAATGATTTTCCTAGAAAGTCCTTATAAAGTTCTAGGTACTTTTCAGATTTTTTTCATATTTTCTAAACTTATGGTTCAAAAGTTAGAGGGGGGACACATTGTTTTTTACTTTTGGAGCGATTATTTCCGAAATTATTGACATTATCAAAAAATGGTTTGAGTAAACCCCTATATTCATTTTTAAATACCTTTCCAACAATATATCACACGTTAGGGTTGAAATTAAAAAAATAAATAACTTCCCACTTTACATATAGGGGGACTACCCTAACAAAACATTTTTTCCCCATTTTTATTTTACCACTTTGTCGGCGTGATTGATACACATATTGGTACCAAATTACAGCTTTCTAGTGCTAACGGTCACAGAGATTAAGCGATGACGGACGGACGGACGGACGGACGGACAGACATGGCGAAACTATAAGGGTTCCTAGTTGACTACGGAACCCTAAAAAGGATCTCTAAAAACTGTGTTTCTCTCAATTGTTTACTTTCGAAAGTTAATCAATCGCGAAGTAGTTAGTATCTGTCTACGGTCAGAATACGTAGGAAGCAGAGGAGGATATGCGATGAGCTAACCGCTATTACGTTGGCACTTTACGTCCGTGCCTGACCCCTTGCCTACGGCTAATAATCAGACGTTTCCTGCACACTGGCTTAGGTTAGAATGCACTAGGTAATCCACTGAAACTTGATGTATGTAGTTTAAACAAAAACAGTTGACGTTCTTTTCTTGTCCGGAGCTCTTGCTGAGTCTTTCCAAGCGAATGTAACGTACAAAAAATTTCCTTACGCTGTAGAACAAGCTTCACTACATCCTTACATAGTATAAAACAAAGTCGCTATTTTTGTCTGTTTGTTTGTCTGTATGCTTAAATCTTTAAAACTACGCAACGGATTTTGATGCGGTTTTTTTTAATAGATAGAGTGATTCAAGAGGAAGGTTTTAGTATATAATTTGAACGACATCCACGCGGGTGAAGCCGCGGGCATCAGCTAGTTCACTATAATTAAACGATGTTGTTCAATCTGACCGCTCAATAAAAAATATGCCTGTTATATCACGAGTTAAGTCGATATTCTATGTACAGTAACATATGTACCTAAGTACTGCACAATACAAACGTTGCGTCATTACTCATTGAGTTGTTAGTGAAATCGTTTGCGTCGCATCCAACTTAACCGGCAACATTAAGTACAGGTATTTACGCATTCCCACGTTATTTTATATGAATCACAATGATTTGTGAAAGTATATTATAGGCTTCACATGACAATTAAGTATACTTTAATAACTACTTATGCCCTCGATGGCTTTCGTTAAACAGCAGGAATTCCCAGACTACGGAAAAGTATTTTTAAAACATTTGTAACTTTTTTCTTTTTCTTTCTTTTCCAACATACTTTTACATTCAAATTATTTTTAAATGCTTTTACATCCCGCCGATACAGAATCAATTATTTATCTGCGATCTGCGATTAAGCCTATAGTTGCAAGCAAGTATTTTCCGCATATTATGTGTGTGATGTGTGTCTAGCTACCATCCAGCGGGTAAGCATGTTAAACTGTGTACTGTCACTATACAGTGAACCTTTGTAACTTTTATTCTGCCTCGCCGTAGTTTCCAATATTTATGACAGTATCCTGTAGGAACTCGAACAACTCCGGTGCAGCTCGTACTCAAAGGATTTATTTCTTCAAGTCCGGTCCGGCATGGAGTATTGCTGTCACCTTTGGGATGGCTCAGCCAAATACCAACTTGTCACACTTGACTCTGTAGAGCGCAGAGCCAGGACTCCAGGAGGCTAATTGGTGACGATAAGCTGGTTGTCAAGCTACATAGCCTGGCCCACCGTCGCAAAGTCGCATGTCTGTCGGTCTTCTACAGACTGTACTTCGGAGAGTGTGCTCAGGAGCTCCACGAGCTGATTCCACCATCTTCCTTCTTCCATCGGGAGACTAGGCGCACTGCAGGTTATCACCGATACCTAGTCGACGTTCCACACATTCGAACGAAGCGCTTTGCTAAGTCCTTATGCGCACAGCCAAAGAGTGGAATTCCCTGCCTGCGTCGGTTTTTCAGAGTTCATATAGCCCTAATCTATTTAAGTCGCGAGTAAACTGGCTTCTTCTGGGTATGCTCGTATTCCATCGTCGACCTCACCTCTACCCTTAGGGCAAGATTGAAGTCAAGAGCAAGCCCATTTATAATAAAAAAAGTCTTCCATAGGAATCTATATAAATAAAAAGAGAAGTCCTGACTGACTGACTGACTGACTGACTGACTGACTCATCAACGCCCAGCCCAAACCCTTGGACCTAGGAAGCTGTAATTTTGCACAGAGGGTCCTTTTATAATGTAGACAAGGAATAAGGAAGGATTTTTCGAAATTCAACCCCTAAGGGAGTTAAATAGGGGATGAAAGTTTGTATGGAAAATCGACATTTTCACGCGGGCGAAGCCGCTGGCAAAAGCTAGTCGAACATAAATACGAGTGCAGCCTGTTCATCGTTGTTTTGACCATATATAGGTACTGAAAGTAGTTATAAACCGGCCTCCGATGTCCGTCGAAAACAAAAGCCACTCGGCGTTCTGCATTCAAATGTGCGGCCTCAGACCATGCGTAGGCTAACGGACGAAAGCACTAGCAAAATATTTAGAAAACACGGTGTCTAGACTAGGCACAAGGTGAGATAGGCGGCCAGGTCAATCGTTCACGTGCCCGTAGTTTTTTATTTTCGATGATTTTCGTTCTATAGACCAGTATCCTTGTGTACTATTCTACAAAGATTCCTCTTTTATTACGCATCCTGCATCTACAATATTCAGTGCATTTTCGATATCTGCTATGTAAATAAGAACATACAGGCAGGTATTATGAGCCTACATCACTAACCACTCAATCCTAAACCTATTCTAACGAATGCGGTGCATTTAGCGATAATGGAAACACTCACTGGCTCATGCACGGTGGGATTCAAATGCGCGGGGATTAATAACCTGGGCCTTAATCATAAGCATAATAGTTGGGGAGCTGATTTTTAGTTTCTAATTTACTGGCAACTCCGTTGGCATTGATTTGGAGTAAAGGTGCTTCTTATCCTCAATTCGCTGTAGGATAAGTTTATATTTTTAAGATAAAATTTCAAAGAGCTGTGTATTTTGTGAATAATAAATTAATAAACGGGCAATATTTTATTGCAATTTGTGGCTGCAATACAATGGCAGGCAACATTGCCAGCCATATTAGGTAAATATATGTTATAGTCACACATATTTGGTATGGCCAAGCATTTTCACGTGTAGCCGGCAATATTTTCAAGATGGCCGAGCAATACTTGCCAATAGTAGATACAGTCACCACACATTGCCCGGAAAGTATAGTCCGTTTAGAAGCACTTTAAGGCTGATAAGAGTTTGATTGTTCATTAAATTACGAAACTAAGGTATAAGGCCTACATAGTCTCATTTCAATTCCAGCAAGTTATGACTAACTGACTATGACTGCTACCTTTCTTGTTTGTTTAGCACCTCAAGTGGTAACTGATCGCATTGCATTTTTAATGGGATTTTGTCGAGATCTTTGCCCCAAGCCATCAAGGCGACACAGTATTAGAAATATAATCAATAGGGATGGTCACAGACCAGACACAAAAAAATTGTTTAGTCTTTCAGTTAGACTATCAAAATATATTGGAAACATATTTTTTTTTCACGTAAATAAAAAATGAAGACAGTGCAGAGCTTCGAAAACTCATGTGACGTCACAATTCAGTAGGTACATTTTTACCGACAAGTGACGTCACAAGCCCCCACTCATGATCTTTGACGCGTTTTGCGACTTGCCGTTGCTATACAATAAGAGTGTCCATGGAGTTTCTTGCCCGTACTTCTCCATACAGAATACAGATCTACGCTAGGGAATGGGCAACTACAGTACACTCATAGTTATTATGCCTTGTGACTCGGACTGTAGCTTATTTTATTTTGTATTTGTTCGAGTATTCAAAAGTGCCTGTAACTGGCCTACCTGAAATAAATGTTTTTGATTTGCTTTCATGATCTTCGTAATGTCTTATCGGACTAAACAGTTCACTCAACACAACAAATAAATAAGACCGCAGAAAACATATTGTATGATATTTGTAGGTACAGTCGAACAAGCTAGTAAGTATACAGACTACAGGTACAGTTTTTTATAATTCTATAGTGCACTGAAAATATTGATTGCAGTTTTGTTATAGGTATAAAACGTTTCGCATAAAGCGACTGATGTCAAACGCTGTATCGATTGACATCAGTCTCTAAATGTATCTGTATAATCTTAAAAGTAAATGCAATACGTATTAGCTTGTTCGACTGTACATAAACATATTCATCATAATATTTTGTGTTGATTCCACATTCAATACGGAAATCCGCTTGCCTGCCCCTAAATACTTGCAATATGAAACGCATTCAATTCGAATAATTTGTGTGTGTCGCAGCAGGTATTTAATTAGAGGCATAGTGCATTGGAATATTGATGTTGGTAATTTGGTGCATTTGGTATTGGTTTTCGAAAATATTTTAGACAGGCTTACGCCCACGGCTTCACTCCGCTTCACCCGCGTGTTTGGCGTGTTTGGTCATTCTCCCAAGGGATAGTGGTATCGGGAGAAAAAATAACATAATACCCACTTAGGCAAAGGTGTACATATGTAGTATACCCACTTTTGGCCAGTTACTTATGTGTAAGTCGCAATGTAATAGGGGATCGGACTGGGTCAAAATAATATGATTCTGTTTAGTCCATAAGTTAGATTATCGAAAAATATTGAATACGTGTTTTTTGATCTATCAAATCAATAAAAAATGACGAAGATAAAACGCGTCAAAGATCTTGGAGTGGGGCTTGAAACGTCACTTGTGTCGTCAAAATGTACTATCATATGACGTCACACGAGTTTTCGAAGCACTGTATCGTCTTCATTTTAAGTTTACGTGAAAAAAGAAAAAATACGTGTCCAATCATTTTTGGAAATCTATCTGACGGACCAATTAGTTTTTTTTTTGTCCGATCCCCTATTGGGGCGAGCCTTTTGCCATTAATCGGGCACGAATCTAGATAGCGTGGCTACTACTGAGAAATTCCTGATGGAAAAACACAACCCAACCGGTTACGTGAACAAGAGACTAAAATGAAAATTGTCTGTTGAATTTATTAAATTCAAATTCAAATATTTATTGCTCAACACAGTACATTACCTATATTGCATTTCTAGGTGTCAAGTGAATGCGCAGAAAACTTAGAAAAAAGCATCATTGCTATTCATTGCTTCTTTACAAAATGGTCTATTATCCATTTAATAAATTAATAGGTTCATTAATAATTTTCGGCGCACATTAGAAAGTTGTAATTAAGAACAGCACCAAACGTAGCGGTCAAGAAAGTTTACGAAGTCTATTATGGATACCACGAGAGTCACGAGGAAGATTATAACAAACCGTTAATATTATATGATTGCTATTCTATGCAAATCATTTGAACGAAAGAAAGCCATTGCCTGTTTGCGTATTATCTGTTTGCACCCGTATCACGTAAACTGGTGAACGTATTTAACGATGGGTGCAAGACGCGGGCGGGGGGGGGGGGGGGAGTCGAGGGGAAGTCACGTCAACCGAGAAAGATTTGAGACATTTCATGGAATGACGTCACTCACACATTTAAAATGCATAGGAAAAGGAGCTTGTCTTAAACCTTGAATTGAAAAAAGAAATCCGGTGAATTGCATTGAATCTGCTCTGGCTGGTTCCGTAGCGTTGAAAAAAGCCGGTATGATTCCCGTTTCTTTCGTTTAAAATTGAAAAAAAAACGGAAAAACTCATAATTTGTTTTTTACTGCAAAAAAAAAAAACAATTAGTAACCTTCGGCATTTTCAACGCTAGTTCCGTACCAATTACGGTACCATATTATTATAGTAACAAATTGTCCGACTGGCTAACTGATTTAGTTTTCACCGCAAAACGATTTGGTTTGCCGAAAACATCATCATCATCAGCCTGTAATGTTCCCACTGCAGGGACTCTATAAGAGAGTCCACCACGCGGGCCCAGTGCGGGTTGGTAGATGTCACATGTCTTCGAATTTTTTGGTTCTAAGACATACCAGTTTCCTCACTATGTTTTCCTTCACCGTTTTGAGAGCAGTGGTAATGAAATAAATTACACAAAGTAATGCGCCTGACTGGGTTCGAACCCACGACTGATCTTTCGATTTTTCTTCGATCGAGCGCAATTTAAATGCAACCTAATGCCTAAGTAAGATAACGTAAGTAATCCGATCAGTACGGAGGAGATTGATTGAGAATCCTTTTTGTCGAATAAATTAGGAAATGCAACGGTCACTGAATACCTGATAGCGAATTTCAGTTAAATTTTTCTTTTCAGAGTCACGTGTAGACCGCATCGATTGAGCGACATGCATAAGTTAGAAGGCTGCCAGCTAAATGCTTCTAATGTTATAAATACGAAAGTTTTTAGGATGTTTCGATGTCTGGACTGGATTATTATTTCTCTTTGCCGCAAAAAATACTGACCAATTTATTTTGAAATTATTTTTTGTTTATTTTTCTCGTCTGGTGCCTGAAATAGGCGAATATGATCAGATGGTTTATAACCTGGATTAAACATAGGATAGTTTTTATTCCCGTAGTACGATCCAGAGGGACAATTGCTGAACTCCACCGGAGCATAGTCGCGGGAAGTAGCTATAGTACTTAATAATTACATATGTTATGAGCGGGTTACCAAGGGGTTGCCACTGCCATCGATTGATAATTTAAGCATCTGCCTAGATCGACAAAGGTCATCATTGCAACTTAATCGTCAAAGGTCATCGTGCTATGAGTTTACTTAAATAGGGTAAACCACCCTAATATCGGCCCCTTTAACCTTTTTCAGTTTTCAACTACTCATAATATCTCAATATGATAAATAAAGTGTTTGCATAGTTTTTTTCCTATTGTGAAATTTAATTGGTTTCTTATTCTTACGTAAAACTTTGAAAATAACCTAGTTGTTTAATTATTATGATTTATTTTATCAATACATTCCGACTTTCCCCAATACCGGCCCCTTTTGCCTAAAGCCGACCAGATTTTTCCCTTATATCGGCATATGCAAAATGTATGGTTAAACACTAACCAGTGAGCAGCAGTGGATAAAACGGCTTAGGTATTTGAAAAAAAAAACATCTTAACAACGATTTGTCAACTTTTTATATCTAAGTATATTGTTCAGTCTTCAAAATTATTATTGATTAGGTATAAAATAAATTCAATTCAGGATGGATGAAATGGCGACAGGTCACTGGAACAACTTGCGACCCGCGGATGCCCCTCAAGTTAAAGGGGAAAATATACAAGTCCGTGATTAGGCCTGTCGTACTGTATGGATCGGAATGTTGGGCTGTGAAGAAGATGGATGAAAAAAGGTTGCATGTTGCGGAGATGAGAATGTTGAGGTGGATGTGTGGTGTGACCAGAATGGATAAAGTAAGGAACGAGTATATCAGAGGAAGTTTAAAAGTTGCGCCAATTACAGAAAAGTTAAAAGGGAATCGACTGTCGTGGTATGTGCATGTGATGAGGAGGGATGAACTGTGACTAAAAAAGTTATGAATATAAATGTGGATGGATGGAGAGGGAGAGGAAGACCAAAGAAAAGATGGATGGAGTGTGTGAGGGGTGATATGAAGGAAAAAGGAATAAATGATAACGTGACGACTAACAGGGCAGAATGGAAGAAGGCAACGTGTTGCGCCGACCCCAAATGACATGGGATAAGGGCAGGAAGAAGAAGAAGAAGGAATCAAATAAAATCAACGTCAAAAACAACGTAAATTGAGCTCAATAAAATCAACGTCTGTCAAAATCAAATCAGGTAGAAGGAGTATCTTAAAATGTGCAATGTAGTCATACTGTAGTTAGTAGTCAACAAAATAACAAAGTAAGTTAAAATAAATAAAAAACAGCTTCAAATTTAGGACTATCACACTAAATGAATAAGGCAGTGATGGCAGGTAAAATCTTCTTTTGCAACATCTATATAATTTCTGCCATGCTGCGTTGTGCACCCCAAATGAAACCGTTTATGACAAATTAATATTCGATTCGTTTCTTCCTTTGTTCACGCTGTTTTATTTTTTATTCTTTTTCGTCATCTTTTTCTTGAGTAAACTGTTTCCATTTTTTCGAAGAAATGGCTAATGGCATTGGTTCTCCCTTAGACTTTCTTTTATTGCAAAAATTAAGAGATTTTGGGGATTAACAAATTCTTTGAAAAATGCCCCTCTGCCGGCCGGTTTTAGGATTCGTTTTTATAAAACGATTGCCTTATATCGGCCGGGGCGGCCGATATTTGGATTTGTACTAATAAACAGAAACCTAACTCCGGCCTCATAAAATTACCACAAAGCATGATTTTTTTATTAAAATAGATATGTAAGGCGATTCTTTATTTTATTATGTATCGAAAACAAGCAATACTCATTACTTTTAATGAATATAATACGCTAAAATCGCTTATCCCAAAATGTCGTCCACAGTAGGTCCAGGATCAAAAGGCACAGGATAAGCACACGCTCATAAGCCTCCGCGTTCTAAGACCGACTGAATATTCTATAGCACACAGAGCGCTGCCATGTTGATAGTGTCTATTGTGTATGACATAAGGTCTATTTTAGTGCAATATTATCCTAACATTATGTGAAGGTTTTTAATTTACGCCACGATTTCTTCGTCACGGCCGATATTAGGACGGGGCCGGAATTAGGGCAGTTTACCCTACCTTATGTAAGCCATCTAAACAATAATGCCAGCTACATCAATCAATTGTGAAAGTACAACAGTAACAAGGTCATGTTGTGTGAAAACTACATCATAGGAAGACTTTGCGGCAGATAAAAATGTTTGTCTGGTTAACAATAGTCTGCGAAGTCGCCTGCGTCAAAACTTTCTTTAGGTACTTACAACATTTTCTATGGTACCTACATATATCAAACGTACAGTTTCCAGTAGCTGATCCCGCATTGCCATATCTTGAGATTACTGAGGTTGATTTTACGTGGATTACAGGTATATTACCTACGTCATGACAGCATCATGCCATCTTCCGTCACGGCATACGAGTCGATTTTACTGCCCAGCCGAAACTTGTTTTTACAAAATGTTTATTTTTATTGTAACGTAACATACTTAACGCCTACAATCCTATAAAGGTTAGAGGTGTAACCTAATAGTACAACCAAATTTCGCCCGATGAGGGGGTCATGCCTATTGCCATCGACCGGGCACAGAACCAGACTCCGTGGCTGATATACAAGTATTTTAAGTTCTTGATAAAAACGTTTCTATTAATAGGTATTATTCATCGTTATTTCTAATGAGAGGAAAATGACATGCTTCCGCCACCCACTTGTACTTATGTGACTTCCTGTTGGGTCCTTCTTGCCTTCTTATTATAGAACTTTTCTACGTTCAATAATTTATTAGTGATACTTACAGGTAGGTAAAATTTAAGTCTATGCAAAGAATCAAGTTCGTGGAAACGCTTCGATCGGTTTACAATGAAGGTGAAGAAAGAACGAATGCTAAAGACACCTTCATCATTAATGTATTTAGGGCTGCACTCGACTCGTAAACTGTCTGATCGATAAAAGTTTCGCCTGATGTCTACTGAGCCAAATACTTAACTCTTTGAGTTTTTAAATTAGGCTTTAGGTACCGAAAATAGGCTTTCAGAGGAATGAAAAACTAATGATTTTAAAAACTATGCCACAGAAGCAAGGTCAGAAAGGTGGAAAATGAAATTATCAAAGATAAGATTTCGCAACGCAAACACAAAACGAGAAAAGTGGAAAACAAATAATAAATTAATTACAAAGAGCAAGAAGATGTGATAGTGTTAAGATCTTCGCCTCTTCTTACTTTTTATGGTAATTGAAAAATCTCGACGACACACGTCGAAACAAAAATGAAGCGTTTAGGTTTCGGACACATGCGCTGGGCTAGGTCATTGTCTAGAGCTAGACTACGCAATTTTATGTACTTCAATAATTATCTCCCTCGTGTCGAACTTCATTAAACTTCACTCCGTCTATCAATTTACATGTAAATATGTATCTCTACACCTGTAGCGTAAAGTTTGGCTGACGAAAATTGTTGGTGTCTGTGCTATGGCACAACTACTATAATATATAGACGAGAACATCCAATATTATACAACCATCATACAGGCACATTATGTAATGTAAATAAATAATTAACATACATTCTTAGACTGCGCTTGCAAGCAGAGAAATATGTGTCATCGCGCATCGTTGTAATTTGATGTATTTTCTGTTGCGAAACATGTCAATGTTCAAAGTTGTAACTTTTAAAGCAATTATTTTGAATACTATGATTGATTTATTGAGAAATTTGTATCGTCATAGGTATCTGGGTTAACACGAGCTAGAATAACATTTAGCTAAACCCATTTACAAACACATGTAATAATCAGTTTATAGTCTTAAAATGTTCTGTCTCAAGCATTTTTCAATAAATATTGTTGTACCTTATCTTTTCCGTTTAAGTACAACTATCCAACAACTTTGTTAGTCATAAAATCTTGCAATGATATTTTTATATGCCCAAAGCAGAGAAAAACGAAATTACGCCGTGAGATCTGCGTTTATTAACCCTTCATACGCGTCGTGCGTTAAATTGCACAGTTCCGTAACCACATGCTCTCTGGTGAAAGTGACCCGTCTAGGTAAACGGGTACTTGATGACGCCACTTAGCGTAACCCGTGCCTCCACTTACACTTTAATGTCATTGCTACCTTATGTACTTAATATGTATATCCTTCTTCGTAATATGCATAGATCAATGGGACGGGCAACTGGTGGAACTAATGGCGCTAGCACCGCATGAACCTAAGCTCTTCATTGGTTGAATATCTGTCAATGTCATTTTATATTTCAAAATAGCTTGACCTCATTGGTCGGATTGGGACAAGCTATGGACACGCCATCTACAATCAGCTTTCACTTACCAACCCCATTATATTTAAAAAGAACTGGCAACCTCCCGCAAGTCTGTTTTAATCGATGCATTCCTTTTTCAAATTGCCAATTATAGCCAGTTTCTGTTACGCACCATTTTGTATTCCCTAATGATTAGCTCGAGTTCAAGACGCGATTTTATTCATAGAAATTGCTATCGCCACAAAAATGGCTTAAATGCAAGCGAGACGCTTTTAATTTTGCTTTGAATTTGACCGAAGTAACAATTATTTTACGGTGTTTTTCTTTGATACATAAAAAGCACGTGACGCAAAATCACATAAGCTTTCATTTTTGTTATATATTGCAAAGCAAAGCACATTAAGGCGACATTAGCTGCCCGCGACCTTGAGCGCGCGTTTAACTCATCGCCTAAACAAATAAGGTTGAAAATGGCGATGCGTTTGATGCTCGTGACTGCCAAAATGAACGATAGTTCGCAGATTTAATTTATTTAAAAAAAAAGTACGCTGTAATGTTAAAATATTTTTACATATGTCTTTAGTTGGTTAAATTTCCTTTCTGATAGTAAAAAAATAAATAACAGTTGTCACTCAAAATATTGAGCATTTCGAGACGAAAAAGTTTTTTCGTGTGATTTTTTTGTGATTTTGTGTTTTTTTTTTTCGAGGTTCTTGATTACTTTTAGAAAATATTTTTGCATAAGTCTTTTACCTATACATTTGACTATACACTGTATTTTTTTTGGAATTGTAATAAGTAGCAATACGGCTAACTCTGCGACGAAAAACAGGTCGTTTTTACGGTTCCCCCGTTGACTGCGTCTTAAATACAAGCACGGCACAAGCAGTTTATCAAAGTCTAATTCAATTTCTTGTCATTTAACTCAAGTTACAATAGATCCATAGCTTATTTTATTTCTTAAGCCCTTATGAAAACACAAACACGTGTGTCGCCTCGTGGTAACCAAAGCTGACACGGAGTCGCCTTATCAATTAAATACACGCATTTGTAAAGATATCTATAATTGGGCCTCCAAGAGGAAAACCAGGGCCGTAACCCATACTCATATAATTCAAAATAAACGATTGTTGGAGATGTATCTTTTATTCAATGCTCTTATTACGAACACTCAGGCAAGTTGACGGAATGTAACGAATCCCTAAATATATTGAATAGGTCGAGGCATAAAAATACATATTAAAATGCCTATACCACGTCCTACACGAGAGCATCCGAAACGCGGCTGGCGATGTTGAATTTTTCACACCCCCTCGCGCGTCGCCACCACAGCGCGCAGTGCCGCGTCACCCCGCACTTAATAAAATATTATCAGGGTAGACTTCGTCACATCTCAAAAATGGAAACTTTATTCCTTCTTGCTATCTTGACATATTGCTGCTAACGCTAGCTTTATTATGCTTATCAAATAGAAATCGACAATAAATATTTATAACTAAAACTAATAAGTTTATGTTCCAAAAATGGTTACGTATAGCTGTAATTTGGAATGAATCATGCATTTTAGCAGAAATTAATCGCTATGCAGTTTTTATTTACGACGATAACGTAATGTGAATCGAAAGTTTTGGCGATCGGTTAATATGTAACTGTAGATCTCAAATAAACCTGTTTCTCAAAAAATCTGTGTTATTTATTAGAGGATTATTATCGTCTGACATTTGAATATGAATTTTGGAATGGTTTTCAGAAAAAGCCTTTCTCTTTCAAAAAAAATCTGATGATGAATGACTTATTATATTATTTTGCAATTTCGAAATCTGAAGTAGTTAAGTAACATTCTTGTATGTTTAAGGAAACAGAACAAAACAATTATTTGCCAAGTACACAATTAGGCGACTTCCGAAATGTATAAACAAACTGATTCTTAACCACAAGTAACTTATGTATTATCCATATTGCACGCTTTTATCAGAAAAGGTCAATTCAGCGTTATAAAATTGCATAACATTATAAAAAAGGAAGGAACTAAAAACAAGACGACATCTGCCAGCGTTACACTGAGCCATAAGAAAAATAATATCAGCGGGAGCGATAACGATAGAAGAGCGCAACTAAATTGATATTATCCGATTTTTTCTTTTGTTTGCCGCCCGTTCCCTTGGGCTTTAATGAAAAAGTAGCGCGATAAAAAAGAGGTTCGCCCTTTGACTGAACACTTTGATAGGTGAAGCTGATGAAAACGTTCCAGTCTCCATTAACCTGGTGCTTGTCAACTTGCTTTTAGTCATTCTAATAAGTATAAAACTGTTTTATAGTGAAGAATACGTGTCATAAACGGGATATATTTACCATGTTGATTTTTGTTTCGAGTTCCCGATATTATATCCCGATGTTTATGATATTAATAGTAGTGTCAGTGACCATGTCAGTTTAAAAACTTATAAGAATACGTGTTTAAGTGTTTCAATATGGTTTTTCGCAAACGACATATCAGAACTATTATGAACAGTATTAAACTGGCCATCATAAAGCCTGCCCGTTATCGATGAACCACGTCTATTGCCTATTTAATTTAGGTTAACGAAGTCTCTATTGAAGCTTCGATGCTGCATGCACCTAAACTTCAAAATTGAGGTTAATATGCCACTATTTAGTAGGTAACTACTTCACAGCGGGCTGCCATTTTGTGGCGCGGATCAGTTGATTCGCACACAAAGTTAACTGCAGTCGATACTGGAAGTACTGGAACACGGATTGACAGTGATTATTCGAGTAAAACAACTGTTTGTTCGGCGGCGAACCGAATTTTATCCGTTGAATCTGCGATCAGTTCGTGGAACGTTGTTCAAAAACTCAAACAAAATTGATATAGAGACTAACAGGAATCTGATTTTTTAACAATATAAGAATCCTTTCTATGTAGATACGAGTACTATCAATATTCCTCGTTTCAGAGTTCCGGTGTGCTGGTAAATTCATTTTACTTGAATAAATATTGGAATCATTGAAGATCGACACATATTTCTCGTTTCAGTTTTTTATAACAGGAAAGAGCACTACGTGACAGAGACAATATTGCGCAGAGCTGTAAAATTATAGCTCATTTGTTTGTCAAGACCATATCATAAATATCAATCTAAGTTATGCCCATGCAGCCATGCTGATATAAGTGTAAGGACTACGTTCAATTCAGCTGTCTGATTAATTTAACACTCATATCGTATCTCTGGCTATGAGTTGAGATTTGACCATTTCAACTATAATACCTACCTACTTCTTGAACATAAATTATTCTGTAACTGCTATGAAATACATCCATGCATGTAGGTAATAACAAATGTCAAGCGGGAGGCACCTCACTGCAGCTCAAGCTTATTATAACTTTCGCTTGATTCTATATAAACGTATAGGTATTTTATTTATTGGGGATATCTAGCCCATCTTTATAAGTGTTCCTTCCTACTCTGTAGATAGGGTTTTGAATAGTACCTATACCTCACAAAATATTATAATTAAGCAGTAGCGGTAATAATAATAATATCATTATTTTAGTTCTGTAAATTGTAGTACTTATGTAAATATTGTAAATAAAAAGTAGCGGTGGTCATTCAGGTGTCAAACAGCGGAAATGAATAAATGAAAATGTTGGATAACGACATAGGTACGAATGAGTTAATAACGTTAGATGAAGGAAGATACTTTGGTAGTGCAATGTATCAGGTATAATCATTTCCCACAGGATTGTCTTTCGTGTATACACATTGGATACACTGCATAGAACAGCTCATTGTTACGCACTGTATATTAATGGGCTGATATCACAACCAGGAATTTGATTTAGGTACGTATCAAACAATACCTAAGCCATAATCTATGTATTAGATACTTGGGTGACTATACTCAATTATTTAAGAATCATTCTTACAAAATGAAAAAAATGGAATAAATTAAAATTACTAAATCTCAATACAAGCAAGTTCATGCAATGTTTCGTTGTTGTATAACATGTAATAATTCAACTGTACATTAAACAAAAATGTCAAATAAGATAGGAATATCTTAGCTACACAAGAAAGAAATTGTTCGTCTACAATAGTTACACGTAGAGTCGTAACAACCGTTTAATTCGCACACAACAAGGCCACTGACTGTCCTCCATGAAATAATCTAGGTTACTATTAGTAGAAAGTTCACGACTAAACACGGATACTATCGAAAGTCGTCCGTGACTGGCCGGTATATTAATATAATGCCAAGTGCAAACTTACTGTTGCCAACGGTACTCTAGCACTTATTCTATCTCCGCTATGTGATACTGTCCGAATGCCACCGGTTTGAATATCAACATTGTTTACTGTGACTGTGAACTTTGCGGTCAAAGCATTCATTTTAGAATATTAGAAGTTCTGCTGTCAGGTCCGGTTTTAGCTAATCGGAGCTTTCAAGATACCAATGATGTGTGACACAGTCAGCTTTAAATGAGTGTGTAGTCAAAAAGATTACAATCAATCCTCCAAACGAGCCTCCACGTTATGTATCGGAGGTTCGATAGCAATATTGTAACTTTACGTAAACCCTCAGTTTCCTACTACCAGCGAGATAATACGGATGTTGAAAGTTCCACATTGTTATAGCAAACACGATGTATCAACCTTGTACTATTAAATTATCCGCACAATAATGATATAACGGGCAACAATAGAGTTAATGTAAAGGCGATAATGTGGCTACTGTTATTAGTGTACATTATGTGTCTACCTCATTATGTACAGAGGCACAAGTACACTAGTCTCCACGTTGAATCTAGATCATACGTCGCTATTAAATAATTTTCATTGAAATAACTCCGTATTCATATGGTAATGAACGCTGGAAGGTTTTGCTAGAAAATGTTACAAAATTCAGTCGACTAATATCCCATTTTAACTTGCATCTCGTATTAATCCGTACAACGAGTTTTAAAAGGCCTGGAATTTACCTACACATCGTGTTTGAGCTGCCTGAATGTATTTCACACGTCCTGGATTTTGAATGTAACAAAGATAATAAGACCCAGATTCAGCTCATTTGTTTAAACAATGACAATGTTAAGAATTTCTTTAGTGATAAGTTGAACAAGAAACAACGAACATTAAAATGATGTTGAACTTGCACCGATCGGTTTCAAGACAAAGCCTGGGACGGCGATAACGTTGCGCTGAATTTTTAAAAGTACGGTTAGTGAACCAGATGTGGATCCGACAAAGTCGCAGAAATACAGAAAATTTAATATTTATAGTCGGCAAAACACCTTGTTTTTTCTACGTTATGAGACATTGCGGCATTGGGCAACAATTTTTCTGGGGATGTCTCCGTTTGACAGGTATGCCGACCGCTACGCCATCGCGCCACTTGTAATTGAATTCTTTAACATATGGACCTATTCAGCGCTCCCGCACTCAAACTATAGTGTCTGCTGGAGAACAGTTCTTTACGCTCATTTCGTCGTTTTCGTTTTCTCACGGTTAGATTTTTGACCTTCCTTTAGTAGGTTCTAATTAAAACGGTATTTACAAGAGGTTCATACACGTATCAAGAAACATAGGCCCACGGTAACATAGGAACAGAATCATCACGCCAGAGTTTGTGCAATATTTCGAGGAGATGCCAAATTGCCGTGAAATGAACACGTCGTTGGAAAATTGAAGGCGGTTCCCGATAGCAATTTTAGGAACAACGAGGAAGTGCTAGACTGCCGGCGACTGGCTTGTCGCGTCACGTTATCGTCTTATGTTTAGCTATGCTCGTTTAGAAAAATAACTTGTACCACGCACGAACACGTTTGGAACAAGTTAAGATTTATCTAAAAAATACTTATAAATTTAAATTGGAACTAATGACGCGTTTGCCGAATTATCTTCACCTTTCCTCAGCTAATAACATTGTTAGAATTCTTAACCGTGAAGTTTAAATTCTTCGAATCCACAGCATAAAAATGGATTCTAAATTAAAAGACAACGGCATAATCCACAAATACCACAATACAACGTACGGTATAACTATAAAACGAAGCGGATTAAAAATTAAAGAACAAAACGGGTCCCACACATTTTAAGTGTTGCTAGAATTCATAGTGGTACAAAATATTTTCCGGGGCCAATGGCTGGTCCGTGGGAGCTAATGAATGCACACGACGCGCGACGCCACCAAGTTTCGCGAAAGCTCGTAACTTGAAACAATGTAGCCGAGGTTTCCGGCGATGTCTCATCCTCCACACGGCTGTGTGTCCGCCTTTACCCACTAACAGCATTACTGCGACGTCAAAAGACTTCATAAGACAGTCAATAGCCGTCTGCCGGCCCCACAAAATAAAACAACTCACAAGTTTGCTTTTATACATTATTTTGAGACATAGCGGCGTAATATGGGTGCATGATATTTATATTTTACTAGCCTTTGACGGCTGCTCCGATCGCGTGGATTTCGAAAAATATCCCAACAAACTTTCATTCCATAAGTAACTCGTTAAGGGTAGAATTTCGAAAACATATTAATATGTCATGTACAAAAACCTTCCTCGAGAACCACTCTATCCATTAGTGAAAACAGCATGAAAATTAATGTATAAGTTTTTCAGTTTATCGCGAACAGAGAGACAGACAGACGCGGCGGAGGACTTTGTTTTATAATAATATAATAATAATAAAGTGATAGAAATTCCTAACGTGTCCACAATTTTATGATGTTTATCAGTGGGGGGGAACCTAATAACGGCTGCTCTCCGCTTCTACATTAACTAGATTTAAATAAATGTGATCCCTGAACACCCACTACACGAGATAGATCCGAGATTGGTTTATCTGCTACAAGATTCAAAGGCTAGTTGAGGCAATATTATATTTTGTCGAAAAACCTTACGAGGAAATAGTTTTATAACCCTCTTATGCTCCGGGGCACCAGTGGAGACGACATAACATATTGACAGAAGCTATAAACAGACCTGAAAGTAAATTATATCATCTAACTAACTCACATCTGCAATAAGTAACCAATTAGCTTTAGTTTCGCTTAACTTTTCTTTCCAAAACTCAGTACAAAAGCAAAATAACCTTGATTACTACCTTTTACTACTTTGAGTTGTCTACACAAATAAAAATAAAAGACATTACTCGCAAAAGTATCTGTTTGTACAAATGTTATTAGCAAATAGATTTTACAAACTGGTAGAAGTATCAAGAGATACAAGGTAATATGTAAAGGACATCCGGGACGGCATGGCGGCAGCAGCCGGTGCACTGTTTCAATAGATGCATTGCACGACAACGAGAAAATATTTCTGCTCATATTATAAAACTTGCCGAACAAAACAGAATTGAGAATTTCAAAATTGTTGCATTGCACACAGTAAAGTCGTTATAAGTTTTTGAGTTAGGGCGAACTCTTACTGGAGAATATTCGTACTTTCAGGAAGGATAGCTGGATATTAAGTTTGACGCTTATTGGTAAGGTCAGTTATCGTCAGCACACGAGTTAATACTTTCCAAGATGCAGACAAACGTGTGGCGTTGAAGAGTCCAGAATATCGTGAAAAGTCTAGACTTGGGCGTTCGGTGTGGCTTGCTCAAGTGCGACATCAACACGTACGACCGGCTATAACTTGAGGAGCGATGCATCTTCCTTCGCTGTTAATATATCATTTCGTCGTAACTAAGTAAGACAGACAAATTGCTCACAAGTTTATTTAATATTTATTGGACAGAAGGGTGCCCGATCAATCAACTGAAGAACTGAAAGGCGCAAACTTGTCTAGATACATTCTAGTTTTAAAATATTAATTTTTAAAGTTACCTTGTGGTCTTCGCTTGTGAAATATTGATGAGAACTTTATGGATCGGATGCATGTTGCTACTAAAAACTATTACTAGTTAAATCATCTAGATCAAACAGCACTTACTTGCGTGTTACGATATGGAGCTTTGTTTTATACAGAACGAGTTAAATTATGTTATTTTTTGTTTTAAAGAAAATATGATTTGCGAGAAAAGGTTTTTCAGGATTTTGGAAGTAACACAAATATGACGTTAAGTTTTATCTTAGAAAGATAAAAATAATAACATTTTTAAAGGTACTTAAGTTACACACGTGAGGGTTTTCATTTTTATTTTCGTCATGGTTCACTTAAGTCTCACCCAACATTAGAGGTGAGCAAATAATTTGTAGTCTACAAGTGTCGGGGCGTGTATCGGCTTGGCTGAGTCTTGGTTTTGCGCACCGATCCCGCCCTGTCCTGAGACTATTAAATAGCCTTAAAATGTAAACTTCTGCGATTTTGGTTTATACGATACGATAGTATCTACGTGTATTCTACGTTACGGAGCACAAGTACTATTCTTGTTTGTTTTATTCACAACACTAACACACATAATAACATTGATGTATTCATATTATGAATGTCGTACACACATACGGTGGAATTCGATGAATAATTATAAGAGGACAATGAGTGTTTCTAACACAGCTTAATCAATGAATGAGTTGAACACAGGCACGATACACGGCAGCGTAACGGCATCGTATACCAAACATCGGTACAAACAAACATGGTAATAAAACCAGGTAACGGATGACAAATCGGTTCTCATTACAGAAACAGCTTCTGTCTCTACGCTAACGCTATGTATCTTTCTTGAAGCCCAACGTATAACAGAGAACATTCCTTTTCTTGAAAAAATATGCACAACATAAACAGTGTGCAAAATAACCGTTCATCTTAAACATTTGTCAAGAGAGGCTTATGTTAACTTAGTACGGCTAGGGAAACGCGTAACGTTGAAAAAATGTCCACCCTTTAACCTTACGTGTATGTTGAGATATTTACCTGTTTAAGAATATGCACACTTTTTATTGCGGCTCGAGAAAATACGACATGTTTATATTTTTGTTGAAGTGGCACCTCCGCCGAGCGGCAACCCTTCTTGCGATTGAAACTTTTGAGTGCCTTCAACCCTATCCTTCCTGCCTTAGTGTGCTATCAGAATATCGGTCATCTTATACTATGTCTTCCTCTGATTAGGCAATCTCATCTAATGAGATTGATGAGATGCCTCGGTGTTTAATTCATTATGATAATGTATCGATAAGTACCATTTCGTTATTTTAGTCATGGATGGCTGGGCAGCGCTTGATTTTGTGTTTAGTTAGTAACTATTTTAAAGTTCTGTTAAAAATTGTGGTATCGTGGTGTGCCCGTCTATGGTCGCGTTAGTGGTGCAAGGAACGGGCGCGGCGCACCGCCTCACCGACGATGCGACGTTCCCGAGCCCTGGTAAAGTGTTCTTAATTATTTACGCAGCCACCGCACTTAGTAAACGCGCCGCAACTCACCAAACCGGATAACATCGCAAGCGAGCATTAAACGACGCCTCCTCAAAGATACCTTTGCATTTTCACTTTTACCCTAACTTTTATTTTACAGAGCGTTATTTTTTTAAATCAAGGTCCACAGGGACGCGGGTGCCAAAACGACCCGAAATTCTGTAACCAATCGTCCGCAATAAAACAGGCGAAGATCGTAGCCTCCAACAACGTTCGTGTATTATTCAGTGAGGGAGGAGGCTGCTCAGGCGGCCACATGTGTCCACTGACAATCCACCGACCGCGGAACTATGTTTTTCTCTTTTGCATTAGTGTAGCGATATGTAAAACACCATGTTTATTTCTTTTATAAAATACTCGGGTGTAGGGAAGTTGAGCTGCGATATTGCCGGAGTATTTTGCAGATTTAGGTAAGTCCGATGTTGGAAGCGCACATCTAGGTGAGTAATGTGAGGCACGTAAAACATCGTTGCATTTAAGATATCGAAGTGTAAAATATTACGCCTTCCTTACGCATTCAGGTGGAAAGCTGTAGCTCTATAGATATGCAGATTCTTTATAATGGACGGCTCCAGTGGGACTAGTTTCATATTGCAAAATGGCGAGTAGCGACTATTTAAGTTCAGTCATACTTATACGTGTGACTGCCTAGTTGGTCTAGACTGCCAAGCATGAGATCCTGAGTTTGATTCCCGAGTCGGGCAAAATGGTCGGGATTTATGGTCCGGTGGTGGCAATAAGCAAATGTGGGTGTCCTATTATTAGTCGTGATGTTATGTTATGTATGTTCTATTCCTTCACAAATGATGAGTTAAACCAAATATCAGCTCAGTAATTGTATCATCGTTATACCTACTTGTAGTCCTTAAGGATACTCCGTTGCTATCCCTAGAGTAGCAACAGCAAACTTTTTAGAAGTGACCATAACCATAGCTAACGAATTAATTATTAACCGAACGGTACTAGCCGGTCATAATGAATGCGGAGCCAAGGTTAGCAAAGTAACGTTGACATTTAAGTAGTACACGGTGTCCTGTCACTGTGTCGATAGTGTGTCGTTAAATGCCGACTGAATGTGCGTCCAACTTGCGAATACCGGCGAGGAAAATAATGTAAGTAGGTGAAAATATATGAAAGAGGTCGGTAAGTTTTAATTTTGTCGATTCAACTTCTTGGATGGCACGTGTTAATAATTCAGGGAGTGGTGGGGGAGACCGCATCGTTACTGGTACGCCAGGAGGTTACGTTGCCGCGGATGTAGCGGGGCTGGAAAGGGTTACTCGACTCGTACAATTTTGAGGTCTTACTTTGTTAATCGTAGTAGAGTCCTAGGCAAATAACTTGAAACAAAATGGCGTCGTTTTGCGCAGGTTCCTTGCTTGATTCGTTTTTTAGACGTCCCATACGTCTAAAAAACGACTACTGCGCATGTTCAACTTATATGCCGCGTGCCATAACTTTGATTTTCAAGAATTGTGCAACTGGCTTCGTCAGTAGTTTTGTGTAGCACAGGCTCGAAATGTTATCGTAATAACATCATGCTCACTGTATTTACGACTCTGTTGTTATCGATTCGTAGCGAGTGCGTATTAAAACTACAACGCGCTGTTTATTAACAGAAATAATAAACCACTAAACCATACAATTTAAAAAATCTAATAAACCTTATCGACATACCTACCGTGAAATAAATGTGACGTTTTAGACTACGAAATGCGGTTTTGATGGCTGCATATTACTTCAAAACAGTCGTAGACAAATTACCTAATGTGGATTCATAGAAATACGTATTGATATACGCTACGTCGTATACTACATATATGGTTTAAAGGGACTGCTGAAATTCGGTGTTCAGGTTTTGGAGCACTTTTGAAACCATTTGCTAAGTAAACAGTCAAAGGCTAATCAGAGTGGCGCTTCCAGTGTGGCATGGCCGTGTTGCGGTCGTCTTGTATAAGGCACGCTTTACGACTGTTGCTTGCAACTTCTGCGCTACAGAGTACACCGGATCGCACGTGAACACTCGTCGATTACCTAACGCGTTTTCTGTTCACTCGGTAAACAGGGACCGTTTTACTGTGGATCCACTTTGCTGAGTTAAATTTAGATGTAGTGGATCCTGTACCTAGGATGCTAGGTGGCCATTTGATACGCTTGTTTAGATCTCGTGGAGATGTTGGAGCAAGGATTGTATAAAGAGTGATTTTTGTGGATATTGTCACAGATTCGACCGTTTTCCGCGAGATGAAATTATTATTACCATTTTATGGTTCCTTTTATGGGACAGTTCATTTGTTCAATTGGCAGGCAGTAGACTCAGGATTTCTGAGCTTGTTTTTTTTTCTATACAAAGTTAGAAAAAAACTGGCCTGGACTGGTAAAAAATATCATTGCGAATAAAAGAAAAAAAAAACCCAGAAAAAAAAAGTCCGTCGGGAGCTGAACATTGCAAAACTAGTTCATTTAATGGCAGCCCCCGACGGACATTCTTGGGTTTTTTTTAAGGCGGGTGTTTTATGTTATTTTATCCTTTTTTCAATTAATTTTTAACCGTCGTGGGTTTTTCAAAATTTTTAATTTTGCTTTTTATTTTAAACTTTTTAGGTACTTTTATTTTTTTATCTAAGAACATGCACCAATCAAACCTAAACCCATAACTGGAAACTGAATCAAAATCGGACTTGTAGTTTTGGAGAAAAATGGCAACTTTGATTTGCACAAAAAATGTTTGCTGCAGCGCCCCCTGGTGAGTTGTCACCGTAACACCTATCTAAGAACATGCACCAATCAAACCCGAACCCATAACTGAAAACTGCATCAAAATCGGACTAGAAGATTTGGAGAAAAATGGCAACATGTATTTACACAAACAAACAAACAAACAACCTCTCACCCCAAACGCATATAATATACCGTCTCCGTTCCGTCGTGGGTAAAAAACGAGTGCATTAAACAGCGCGGCCTTTTAAACGTTGGCGCCCGACTTCCGAGTGCAATTCGCCCTGTGAAGCTTTCAATAAAATTCTGAACGGAATGTTAGCGTGAAAAATGTCGTTTAGCGAGAACTCTGCAAACCTAATTTTTGCCTTTGATACATATTGAGTTTCTTTCCTGTGTAACTAAACGAGACAAACATTTTATTACATTTTCCAAGTTTTCTGTTTTTCATTTTTTTATTATTGTTCTGCCTCTGTTTGAGATAGGTACATAAGTAATAAAATATCACATATCTTTTACGAAATAATATACTCAATACGTTCATGCCCAACTCCAAGGAGAACAGGCCTAGGAAAGGCGAAGTTCCAAAATATTTCCCTGTGTCGATGTAGGAGAGTGCGATACTCCCCGCTACTCGTGTTCGTACGCCGTCTTTATTTCGGGTCGTTACTTCGGACGCGGCAATAAACAAGTTTCGATTCCAAACCGCGATGGATAGCATGTATGTTTTTTTTCAATATTAAATATTAAAGGGCGGCAAACCTCGCCCGAGCTATAAAGTTTGGCCCCTATGTATCACCTGGGCCTTCGCATCTACCCGCAACCGACAATCTTATTTTATTGGCTAGTGCTGGGTTAGAGAACTCAATAATATATCGATACAAAGTCGTCCTAATCGGAAGCAAACATTAATATCAATTAATGACATTGTTAGCAATGTGCCAAGTAATTCATAACGACAAATCTGATTAAGTACAATCTAATAAACTGTGTGGTTCAATTCAAACACAAATCTAATTATTAACTGATAAAAGAGAGGAATAAAATGGCCACTTGGCGTGATGTAAAGCATTCAAATAAAATAAAACGCTTCATGAATATGGAAATGAAATCAGGACAAAAATTAAGAATGAGAGTGGAAGCAAACAATGTAGTACTCGTACTCGTAGTAGGGAACATCCCTAGCGCGGCGAACAGGCAATACATTGAGCCGCCCATTTCCTACATACTTGAATGTGTGCAATTCGCAGAAACACTCGTACTCTACAGCTACGCGGCAAACGTTACGTAGTTGCACAGCCTACAGCCACCTACAGCCCTACTCCGTCGTAACCCGCGGAAATCGGCCAATCTGTATTGTGTTCCGTACGTTTGAGAGGCCAGCCGGGAGACTAGATGCATGCGTTCACCGTTTTGGTTGACCTGACCCCATGAAGGCTCGTTCCTGACTTATCGAGAGACACAAGCCTTTTAATAACAACTTAAAGAAAGAGGTCAATAATTGGGTCCTTATTGTACATTACAATTACATCAAACGGAATGATAAATAAGAAGCAATTACGTATACACATGAACATGAACTGAAAGTGGCTCGATCGATTGCAAATACGAGCTTATTATTTTTAATTGCTGCATTTCTCGGAGGCTAGTGTAGCTACTTCAGAAGGTGTCTTTCAATTTATTATTTTATATAAACCGACGTAGAATCCTGTCGGTTTTTCAATGTTAGACGAATGTAAATATGGAACCTCGGCTCGTTATTTGATTTGGTTACTGAACAAAAAGTTCCAATGTTTAACTATTTTAATTAAAACACATTGTTTGTCCTTCTGCTAGTTTAATTAGTCTGCACTTGGGGACAATTTTAAACGGTGTAAGAACTGAAAGGAGCTTGGCAGGGCACTCTGTGCCTTAGATGAAGAATTAAGGCGAGGAAATAATTTCGAAGTCTGTTATAGAACACGTACCTGGGCTTAACATGCCCCCTGCCTGCCTGCTCCAGCCGGACGCCATCTAACAAAAAGCATACATCTGAGTTTTTATTTCACATCAAAACGCACAGCCATTCAAGTCGCAATAGCAGCCCTTCGCGGAGGCAGCTCGTGTATGCTTTTTGCTAGAATGGCATGGAATTAATTAAAATAAAAGAACTAAGGAAAACTACGGTGGATTCGACGTTTAACCCGGATAAACTAGAATAAAATAAAATAATAAAAATCGCAAAGCATAAAAATAAAACAAAAGCATAATAATGAACAAAACAGAAAATGGTTTGCCTAATTTTAGAATGTTGACTGATACTTACTTAGTCGTAAGTTCTTGATTTCATTGTGGACAAGGTTTATGTGCGACACTTCCAAACTAGGGTGTGTCAAGCCCTAGCGATTACAATGCCTAACTTACAACTTTATTTATAACAACCAGTTTATATTTTCAGAGTATATAACTCAAAATAGCCGGCGGAAATCCCCTACCTTTGCTTTCTTTCTTACGATGCCTCTTCTTTATAAAACCACGTCATTTTGATATTGAACTGGTGTTGCTAATTATTCCATTACCTACACTTTTAATCTCAATTCTGCATCTTTGTTTATTCAAGACCAGGAATAGTTTATCAGCGTTCAACCTCCATGTTATCAATAAAAGTAATAAAAAACCGTATCGTTCGCGCTGCTTGTCGAAATTTATCGAGTTCACGTGTTTTGATTGTGAAAATAATGAGGTATCTTAAATATATAATAAATTTTGGATTTTCTCTAGCCGATATGTTTATTGTTTGGTCCTCTACCTCTGAGAGGGACATTGATTGTTTAATTGCCATAGAAAGTTATATTTCGGCACCGATTTTGTTATCAGTAGAAAGATAAAGCAAATGTCAATGCTGGCGCAGATTAGTAGCTAAGTATATCGACTATATCATTATTATGCTTCTGTTCTCGTTGCAAATAGATATAATGTGTGATTAAAAACAGCCTGTCGTTGTAAGACACGTCAGAGACCCAAAGTCGACCGATAAAAATACGTATTGTAACTAAATAAGAATTTATCGAGTCTTATCTCGCGTGTTTGGACTGGTTTCCGACTTACCGATATATTCATAGGTACGTCGATGAAGATGATAAATACCAATCTGCCACCAATCAAGGTTTTCATATTTTAGAAGGATTAAAAAATGTTTAAAGAAATCATTAAAATTTTACTGAAAATGAAAAAAGTGTGAGTATTTATGAGACTTTAAAGAGGAGCGCTTCCAATGAGGTTAAGTAACGTCAATTTACTAAACTTCGCTACTTATTTCTTTTTGCTGTGAGGCTAACGAAACAAACGTACAAATAGGTAATTACTTAGAAAGTTAAACTGTTTATATTTCAGTACTAACATAGATTTGATGAAAAACCGGCCACTAAAGTCGAAAGTGTACCTATCTACTTATTTATTTTATTTTTTTACTTTACTTGTTTAGTTCGACTTAACCGTTTTTTGAAAAGATCGACGCTTCGTTTTTTTTATTTTTCTTCTCAAAAACTGAGCTAACATTTTCCATTCTATTACCATAAATACAGACAAGTTGTTTGCAAAACCTCAAGAATACGTGAATATAGTTAAATGGGTACATGCAATCGCTATTGGAAAATTGGTTTTATTTCCAACACATATGAACGGCAGTAATAAACAGTAATTAAATGTTTCGAATATAAAAGTAAGTAAAAGTATGTTAATGTGTTCAAAGCCTTAAAGTACGCTTGAGGATCGGACATTCCGTTTTAGGAGTCCATAGTGCCCACGCACGTTTCACTATGCTATTTTCGTCAGAATGTATGTCAAACGCAATAACTTTTCAAGTCGTTGTTGGGATAGAATCGTGCAGTATATGATTGACTAAATGTTTTGAGAAACCAACCACTGCAAGTCCTGAAAGCCAGAATAAACAGTGGCGACAACTTGAAAAGCCTCGACAATGAAGATCGACGAAATCCCAGAGAAACCACCGAACTGAGAACTGTCTTGGATCCCGCATCGACCACCGACATTAATCAGAAAAGAATAGCGGAGGAGTACGAATAACATAATTTCCACTTCCCTCCGTCATCAGCAGGGAAGAACAGAACAAGGCCAATAGGCAGAAAAGGGACAAATGGGATAAGCATTTGCCTGAAGAAAATCATCTGCCTAGCCTTTTCCCAACTATGTGTTCTAGTTCCAGTCTTAATAGATTCAGCTGAATACCAGTATTTTACAAGGAGCGACTGCCTATCTGACCTCCACAGTTAGTGCTGGGCAATACGATGCCCCCATACGATACCCCTTAGTAAGACTGGATAAATAAAATCATTTAAATTAATGAGTCATACCTATTATTTAGGCAGAGTTCTTGTATTGTGTTTATTCATGTTGGTCCAATCAGTAAGTATTACGAGTCGCGAATTATTATTTAAAAGTAATTGCTTCAGCGGTCAGCCATTAGTGTAAAGCCACGTAAGTTCTTATTCTCAGCAAGTCGCTTTCGTCATCATCGAAACGAAAGTTTATTTAAACAAACTGTGTTCACGATATGGCCAATTAGTGACAGTGACATAAAAAATGCATGTGTTTAATAAACGACCATAATAATCTACGTTTCTACTTCTTTCAAGATATTGTACGTGTACGTACATTACGTAGGTACTTTACGTTCCGCGATGGTATAGTCAAAGAGTACTTAGTTATACTGTGGTGCAGATCATAGTTTTCTAAATTGATTCAATTTTGTAAATGTAATATTGCATTCGCAATTGAGGCGTCATCCTGTTGACAAATACTTAGGCAGAAGAGGGGGTCACACAGGCTCATAGCCAGACTTTAGGGTATGTGCTTTCACCAATGGGTTAAACACTAAACCAGAAAATCATGACGTCGGGGTGTGTGACCCCCTCCCCCCCATGACCGCGCCTGAGTTGAGCTGCTATCTAAACAAGTTGTATTGTGGAACGTAACCGTAGTTTGTTTTCCTAGTTAACAATCAATAACGGAACTTGGTCACACTAGCTGCGATAAACAGTTTAATAATATTTAGTAAATGTTACGTTATTTATTTAGCCACAGACGATGTTCCATGATGAATTGAAATGGATTAGCAGTTGACTCTTCAAGAATCCTCCCTACAATAGACGTATCAAGATGAACAATGCCGAAAGTACATTAAGATTTTAGGTCATACACAAAGGTATTTTGTACCTAACGAGATACTGTGTAACAAAATATGTTAATAGGAATAAATACTTACCTTGTTGTGCCACTGGAAGATATCGAGATCGTGGCTAAAACTTATAAATATAATATAATAATTAACTATTAATTAGAGCTCCTTTCTAGATAATAGTATCGGAGGCAGCCGTCACAGCCACGCGCCACGCGCTTTGTAGGCTACACTATACGCCACATAACAATCGGCCGGTTATATCGTTAGAGAACTTGGTAACATGGCAAAGTTCATAACGCGCGTTTAAACATATTGTGTTCAATTAAGAATGTGATTACTAGCGGTTTATTGGCATATAAAATAACAAGGTTTTCTTGGCCACGGTTTGTGGCTTGAATGAAATCGTCGAATGTGTTTGTTAGTTCCGGACATAGCCTTCCTCCAACTCCGGTCAACCGTAAAAGCGTGAAACAACGTGGCATTTGGCAATATAAAAGATTATGGGTAAAACACATATTGAATTTCAAAAGCAAACGATTGGTTTTTTGTGAGTTTTACCCGCTTTTGTCGTCCACCTCATAGTAACTTGAGGAAGTTTGATTTCAAAAACTGGTTATGTTTATGCAATGTAAAATGTGACCTTATCCAACTCGATACATCGAATTCTAGTAGGTAAATTATTAGCAAGAATTCGACATTCATGAAAAATTTTATATATTTATTTTTACAAAACAATTTATGCTACGCCTATGTAAAAAACATTGTAGCAATACAATAGGCAATAAAAATACTTTATTCATGTGAAAAAATAAACTTGTGTCCAAAAATGTCTTTTGCATTGTGCATAAATGAAGCTCAATGCTTCCTACTTGGTAATTCAGTCAGACATGAGCAATAAAACTGATTTCTTAATTATTGAAATTGCAAAATAAATACTCATTCAACTTGTATTCGTTTTCGACCACGTCAGCGTTCGTTAGCAACTGTCGTGCTTCAGGGACATAATACGTATTACCTCATTAGTCAGTATCAACTGATAAAAAAAAACCACACAAATCACTTAACGTACCGCAGGAAGATAAAAACATCTTTATTTGATAGTGATACTTGACACCTATACAGAATGCAGTGCAAAATAAAGTCAACAGACACAAGGGATTAAACTAACCATAGAACCATAGACATGTAACCATAGTTTTCTAAGGTTCTTTTTTTATTCTTTGCTTTACAATGAAAGTTAAAATAAAACTAAGTACCAAAGTACTGTAGGCTTCGTAACAACAAGTCACCTGAAATAAGACTATAAAGCTTTCTCAGCCACTTATTGCTAGGTAGGCGTGTCGAATGTCTGGCTAGGGGTGCTTGCCATACGTCACCCATGCACTTAACTGGCTAAAACATCAAAACGAGCTCATAACTAAATTATACACTACAGTTACGTTGCAGGACTAAAAGTGTTATTTCTACATTATAATAGGGGATCGGACAAAAAAAAAACTTATTAGTCCGTCAGATAGATTTCCAAAAATTATTGGACACGTATTTTTTCTTTTTTCACGTAAACCAAAAATGAAGACGATACAGTGCTTCGAAAACTCGTGTGACGTCATATGATAGCACATTTTGTACCTTCAATTGACGTTTCAAGCCCCACTCCATGATCTTTGACGCGCTATAGCTTCGTCATTTTTTATTGATTTGATAAAACAAAAAACACGTATTCAATATTTTTCGATAATCTAAATTACGGACTAAACAGAATCATATTATTTTGACCCAGTCCGATCCCCTATTATGTGTCAATATATGTGAATCATTTGTACGATAAGTACACGTATCCGCTACGAATTAATGTCACACAAACGTATTACCTACTGGGTTTCCTACGACATTGATTTCTTAGCCACGTCAGCTTTTTAAATCATTGTGCCGTCACGGTGTACCTGCCTATCGCGTATCGTTCCGAACGCGTATCGTATGCGCCCGCGGCGAATCAATGTCACAGCACTGCTATAAGTAGGTACTATTCCTTTAATTACAGCCATGTTACATAAACCATATTTATGTGCCTCGTAACTACCATACTAGGTACCAAAGTAACGATTGCTCAGTTTTATTTATTTAATGAAAGTTTAAGAATAAGTCCGTCTTCCACCTAGAGTAAATTACAATTCTTCCCTTTGCCCCGAGCACTTCACTGGCTGCATCTGTCGTTTAATCTCCACCTACATTCCAACTTCCAAGTACTGTCCTTCTCATTTCAAAAGGGATTCGATTCTGAGAAGGCGTAAAAGAGAAAAATACCTTTCAAAGTAAGAGTCAAAAGAGGACGCCTGCTCTACGGTGCAATTACTAACTATGTAGGTGTTAAGTCAGTTGTATGGCATCTAAGTATCAAAGAGGCGCTTTTTATTAACTTTTAGAAGCGGTTCTTGATAAATCCAGTCTCAAAGGACATTCAGATTAAAAGATACTTACGTTTTTACGACGGAAATAGCCAGTATTTTTCATATTATTCTTTTAACAAACTGCCTGCTGATGTTTTCTACAAAACACTTCAAAAGCCGGATTCCACAAGTGTACCGTTTTCTCAATTCCGTCAAGTGAAGCCACTCAAACGGCCGCTTTATTCCTCCGTATGCTAGAAATAAACACTTGTAACATAACAGGAACAGTTTTACTGCTTTTCGTGAAACCTGTCGCGTACCACAGAGTAACAGAGAGAAATCAATCGAATAAGGCAATCCAGACGTCTTGACTAAACCTCGCTAGTTCGCACATATAAACTCTTTATCCACATATAATGGTACTTTCTCTCGGGGTCATGAGGTACGGATCCAACACGTTTACGATTGTGATTGTGAAAGTTACTGTGTAAGGGACACACTCGTTTATATAGTGAAATGGTTGCACGTAACAAGGTGAGAAGAGATGGACGAGATAACTTACACGCTCAACAGTTCAGATCGTGTTAACAATTAGTATTGTGTTAAATGTAGAAACCACGCTTCTCCTTTTCCAGGGCTCCAATCTGTAAGATTATCGGTAACGAAGATAGGAATTCCCTCAAGAACGTTTTCTGATGCAAAGATATGATTTCCAAACAAGCTTTTATATGTAAACGCAATTGCCCCATGTTACTTGTGACGTGAACACACATATTGTGCATTTTAAAAATAGACTATGTTTAGCACTAACTAGCTTTGAGCAGGACAACCGCATATGTGTGTCCTTCTTCATTAAAAATAAAAGCTTTTAAAAACAACTACACGAGTAATATTGGACTTGTGTCTGTGATCTGTCTGTCAACACACATATCCAACAAAGTTACATCTGCTGAATAGTGCGAAATTTTATTTCGCTGTTAGTGTGACGGCATTTATGAGTACCTTGCTTGGAGCATGTGTTTAATTCATTAAACAAGCCGCGTCTTTTTGTGTACAGTCAGCATCAGAATTAGACACTACTCAAAGTTTCAAAATAGGTTTTTTTTTTTTAATTGTTAGATATTACTCGTTACTATTACAAGTTATGGAAGAGTAAGGAATAATCTTCTGAACAAATAAAAATTATAGCTGGCGCCCATACATTAAACAATTAAAATTCCGAAATGTTAAGCTACTTCTGTTGCTGAAGTGTAGAAAATCGACAGGGACAAACAGATTGTACCTACGCAAACTGCTAACAGACTAGTCTGTGGTCGATACATAAAGCATTATTTCCTAGCCGCCTCTGTGACAGCGACTGGTTTTGACAATACGTTGAGAACCGTGATATTTTGTTTGTTATTTATCGTTAATCCGAGTATTTTCCGTTGCAGGGAGTTTGGGCACTTGGGTTTGTTATTTGTATCGTTTCTGATTGACCAAACTTGTATACCCAACGCAACCATCAGAGTTTAATGACTTGAATCTCACAGCATGAGATCATGGCCATTTGGATCGCCATAAGGAGTTACCTACCTGTGCCCACGTTTGTAAGATATAAACAAAATGACGACACACTACTCTGCCAAAAAAGAAAATTCGATTCATATGGAATATCCGTTAGTATCGCTTGTTTGGTAAATTATGTAAAGAACCACTTTTTACCCGACTGTGGCGAAGCCCAAAAGGAGGGTTATGTGTTTGACGTGTATCTATGTATGTATGGTATGTCTGTCTCTTTGTCCCTCATAACTCTTAAACGGATGAATGGATTTGAATAAAATATACGTCGTTAGATTCATCTTGATGGCGCGAGTGTCATAGGATACATTAAAATAAAAATAAAACAAAGAAAAATTGCATATTTTGAGTTAAAAAAAAAAATCCCGTCCCTTCGAGTAGGGTATCAAAATGAAGGGTTTTAAAAGGAGATTACAAAAATGTATGACACTTATATGTTTAAAAAGAAATTCAAAGTCACAAATCATATAAACAAACACAAAAACTAAATCATCTGCGAAAAATTTTACGCGACCAACGAAATAACAAGCGTAAGAGAACTAAAAAGTTGGAAATAAAAAAAGTTGTTAAAAAACTAAAAAACCCGACTGAAAAAACTGAAAAGCAAAAAACAAGCACATTTTGAAGCAGGGTTCTATTTTAGTTCTATTTTTTTCTTTTCATAATTTAATATTCAAATGAACCCCTTTTTTAGTTTTTGACAACTTTTTTTTCTTGTTATCTTCTACCTACTTTCTGTCGATTTGTGAGTTTATATTTTATCATAGCGTATCCTACAGAATACCGTTATGAAAGCATCGAATATGTCCGAGGCGTCCACCGTAAATGATATCCCTCAATAGAAGTCGCAGTGAATTCCATGAAATCATTTGCATCTCTAGTTCAATTCCATTCGAAATATTTACTTTGAAATATTTGAAATATCTAGATATCGGATGGCGCTTGGGCGGTTAGGTAGGCAAACAAACAGATACCAATCAGTAATAGGTATAAGATAGATAGACCACTCGTTAGTACGTTTCTAACAATGCGGTGAACGGTGTTTCGGATCAGATAAATATGAATTTGCAGAATCATAATTGCACTTATCAAAAACCTTGAGAGAACACTGGCTTTTGTTTCACTTGCCAACAATGGTATGGACGCAATATATCCACCGCACAATGCACCCGAATACATTTTAAATAAAGGCCGAAATGAGCTTCACACATAAACATAATGAGTGTATTCAACGAAACAAACCGTATCATTAATTCTTACAAATAACTTGGCGTTTTAACGTAAATATCTACACGTTTTACGATACTGCCAATAAAATAACAGTTTAACGAAACTATTTACAGCATTGTTCTTATAACTAAATTAGTTCAGCATCCCGATTTGTCATTCATTAGTAACTTATGGAAACGACTGAGTTCTAAAAGCTTTTAAAAAATGCACGCAGTCATCAAACTATGAACTTTATTTTAGTCACACTATCTATCATTTCATTTTTGGTAAACTTTTGCATAGTCCAAACTGACGGGCAGGCTTTGTCTGGTGTTGAGCGAGTAGTGACAGAAATAAATGCTGCAGGCGGACACTGGACTGCACTTAAGGTGAGATCGTCGCAGACCGTTTGCGGACCAGAGCAGGCGGTGTGGCATCGTCGGCAACCACCGCAATTAGCTTTAACTCGCAAAACGAAGGTATTGTACGAACACACACAATACAAGAGGTGATTGGGGAAACAAAGATGCCACGGAGGCACGGACCCAAGCTGCTGTGGAGAGATAGGAATTGCTACGTTGGAACAAATGGCAGGGTTAAATGTTTCTTTAGCTTGCCTACTAACAACTAACAATCAATGCAAGTTACAGCCATTTTAACACCAAGATCGTGATACTTGCAGCTGAAGCCACCATCAAACTAAGTAATAAAACATCCTCAAAACCTGCTGAAGATAAAACAAAGTAAGGGTAAAAAACTTTACATATTGCGCCAACGTATGTATGTCGAGTCTCCCAGGGTGAATAGACTCTAAATCCTATATTTAATAACGAGCGAACACTGTTACAATTTCCAACGAATTTCGTGAAGTTTAAACGAATGCAAAATTTCAATTTCTCGTAAGAGGGATTTAGTCGGGATGTCTATTCGTGTTTACCCAATTAATTACTTGGACGGTTTCCGACAATCCTGCCACATTCGGAAACTTAATTTTCTTTTAGGCGATTGGAAGTTCTCATTTAAATTTCTATCGGTCAACACAAATAAAAAGTAATCAAAATGGTTAATGAAAGTGCTTGAGAACAAAATGGTCGTCTAACGCACTCGCCGGATTTGCGACCAATGTTGTTAATTTCTTTAGCCACTAAATAATCTACTAGGAATAGCTCCTCCAGTAGTGCGCCGGGAAATAGCGTCCCGTATTGAAAAGGGTAAACAAGAAGCAGACAACCGACACCCTTAACACGAATGACCACAAGCCCGTTTGAAGAGCCGTAAAAGCTTCCTCAGGCACACCATCTCTTCAGAGCACAGCGCAGCAGACGAACGGAGCACACTGTGGCGGAACAAACTTCCCCCTCCTCCACACTACATCACACCGGCAGAAAAATTACCCCCTGGTCACGAACTGCAGTGGCCAATATGGAAATCCTTAAATAGACTACGCGCCCAAGTTGGCCGCTGCCGATCCAATCTGGCTAGATAGGGTATAATCGACCCATCTCTAATTGAATGTGAGTGTGGAGCCCCAATACAGGACATGCCACACCTTCTCTCCTGCCCGTCGTGCCCAACCTATTGCACGTTCAAAGACCTAAACGAGGCAAACGAAAGAGCTGACCAGGGCCCCGAGTCTGGTATTCAATAGTGTCAGAATGGTCGATCATTGATCTCATAATGGTTGATTTACGACAAGCCAAAAAGTACCTTAAGTCGACAGGCATAAGGTACTTTTTGGCTTGTCATCAATCAACCATTATGAGATCAATGATCGACCATTCTGACACTATTGAATAGCAGACTCGGGGCCCTGGTTGCTACGTACTGGGCGGACAAAATTTGAGTTGTCGAATCGACAAGAAGAAGATCTACTTATTTAAATTGATTAAATTCTATTCGAAGTGCTGTACTGTGTGTGTGTCTCTGGATTGACCGCAACATCACGATCATGGGTGCCAGGATTATTTCCAGGAAGGTGCAGTTTTAGCTCCATGAAAGTTCACTCGTGTTTCCAGAAATAACTTAAGACGATTTCTGCAGAAAATCTATATTACTATAGAATGGACATTTTATCAATCAATTCTATTTTTTGCCTGTTGGAATAGAAATAGATCTAATAATTCTGGCACTTAATAAAGAAATGTCTATGGGCGCAAATAATAAATATGTTGAGCCATCGGGAAGTGGCAATTAACTAGAATTATGTAGGAATACCTCCACTGCTGGTTCAAAGTGTTCAAACCTTTGCAACTATTTATAGTTTTCAAATGCAATTATTCTTCAACTTCTATTTCAACAACTGTGTGTGGTTTTGCCCTTTAACGATCCGATCGTTGAAGGCCAAAACGACAGCCACTATAGTTTCTGCCAGTTAAGATGTCAATATCGGTCATTGGCCCATCTACATTTATTAAACTTCTTAACTTTGAAATTCAAAAAAGCAAAATTAAAAATGTTGAAAAACCTGTTAAAAATTAATTGAAAAAAAAACCGGCCAAGTGCGAGTCGGACTCGCGCACCGAGGGTTCCGTAAAAAAAAAATATTATGTGATGTAACTAAAAATTTATGGTTTTCGTAATTATTCCTTTATCTATGCTATAAGACGTTGCTTCGTACCAAATTTCAAGATTCTGAGTTCACGGGAAGTACCCTGTAGGTTTTGATTCCCTTGCGAGTGTCGAAAATTTGCGGCATAAACGGGAGTATCTTTTGATCGCGTTGACTTAGAAGTTTGATTTTTTCACAGCTCCAAGAGACCATAGACTTGAGTATTTGATATGAATTTCAGCTTGATACCTCCACGCGTTCCTGAGAAAAAAGGTCTTGACAGACAGACAGACGGACAACAAAGTGATCCTATAAGGGTTCCGTTTTTTCCTTTTGAGGTACGGAACCCTAAAAAGGATAAAATAACATAAAACACCCACCTTAAAAAAACCCAAGAATGTCCGTCGAGGGCTGCCATTAAATGAACTAGTTTTGCAATGTTCAGCTCCCGACGGACATTCTTGGGGATTTATTTTTAACAGTCGTGGGGTTTTTCAAAAATTTTAATTTTGCTTTTTATTTTAAACTTTTTTTAAACTTTTTACTTTTATTTTTATTTTTTATCTAAGAACAAGCACCAATCAAACCTTAACCCATAACTGAAAACTGAATCAAAATCGGACTTTTAGTTTTGGAGAAAAATGGCAACTTTGATTTGCACAAAAAATCTTTGCTGCAACGCCCCCTGGTGAGTTGTCACCGTAACACCTATCTAAGAACATGCACCAATCAAACCCGAATCCATAACTAAAAACTGAATCAAAATCGGACTTGTAGTTTTGGAGAAAAATGGCAACTTTGATTTGCACAAAAAATGTTTGCTGCAGCGCCCCCTGGTGAGTTGTCACCGTAACACCTATCTAAGAACATGCACCAATCAAACCCGAACCCATAACTGAAAACTGATTCAAAATCGGACTTGTACTTTTGGAGAAAAATGGCAACATGTATTTGCACAAACACACAAACAAACAAACAAACACACAAACAAACAACCTCTCACCCCAAACGCATATACCGTCCCCGTTCCGTCGTGGGTAAAAAATAAGCCTGTTCAGTGTTAATAGTCGAGATTGTTAAATTACTTTGCACAAACGCACACACAAACATCTCTCACCCTAAACGCATATATCTGCTCCGTTCCGTCGTGGATAAATTTTTTTTACCAATAGTTCTGAAGACTTGTGATGTAGTGCAAATTTTCAATTTTGGAGAACACGATTTTTTGGAACGAAACGAATTTTGGAGAAATCCCGTCAATTAGGTACTTTGGAAGCAAGATAATATGCATATCCTTATGAAGTTCAAAGTTCCGAAGTTCGTCAAGTTGAGTACAGAGGTGGCGCTCGTCATAATCCCTATTATTAACCGTAACGTAGTTGGGGACACTTGAAATGACGCTCGTTATAAACGATGGATGAACTCCGGCGGTGGCCAACTTACATTGTAGCGCCACATAGTTACGCACTGAGCTAATGATATGACGCGATAATAGAGATGGCTTTCATGTTGTTACCGCAGATTTACTTAGTTTCTAAAAGGGGTTGAAGTCTGCAAAGTATTATGAAACTAGCGGTCACCAATACAATGTATTTTCAGGTCAATATGGGCACGTTATCCGGTAACAATGATACTGTTGATATAATAAATCTTCTCTTGTAAAAACACATGACAATTTGCCACTATGTGCCATTCAAGTCATTATATTCTCCCGTGGTTTTAATTACAATTCATATTTCATCAGTTTCACCTGTTCAAACATTTCCGAACGATGTATCGTACGGAATCAAACAAGGTTCTGCTTATTGAGAGTTTTTAGTAAACACGGCACAATAGCGGGTTTTTGTTTATGTACCGCGATGTATATGTACTGTTTGCGCGCTATTACACCATTGTTTTAGATAATCAGATGCGCTTTCTCTTGCAACGGTGTCAAGTAGAAGCTTCGTAGACTTACAATCATTTTGTATATGCATGTATACGTACGTAAGAGACAAGATTTTGTAAATCTGTGCAATCACGTGCAGTGAAAACAACGCAGATTAGTTACAGTTAGCCCTCTCCTGTGGTGTGTGGTGTGTTCCACGGAGACAATTAAAAAAGTTAGCACCGGCCGACGTTGTCGGACGCACCAGAACACGCTCCATATTGTATGATAATCTGAGAGATAGTACAACTTTTTACTAAACTTTGCTACTACAATATCCGTACCGAAATAAGTTACGGAGTCGCTCACTAGAATTTCTTTATTAGATTACACTATAAAACCGAAAGCCGGGAAATTGAAATATATCTGAGATAGCTCCGAGGATTTTATAATTTGCTACGGAAAGAAGAGGTATTCCGAAAATCTTCTTCAAGTAACAGGAAAAACGTTAGAAATACGTGAATAGTTAACACAATCCCAATCGCGTACAAGATTACTTTAAGCGAGCAACACCACCTGACAGTCTCGGTAATGTGCCTATTTCGAGATCCTCATCTCATCACCAACGTAAAAGGTAATGTGTGTACCACTAGAATATGTTTTTATAATGCGTGGAAGTGAAACTAAAGTATCGATTTCAACATGAATGCCAGAAACTGGTAGCGGCAACGGAAAACCGCAGGCATTTCCGTAGGAAGGAGCCTTACTTTCCACATAGTATAATTGAAATAAGTAAAATCTTTACATGAAACGCGAATAAGTTAAGATTGTATATAATTAAACGGTAAATTTTACACGCACACCCATAAACGGTAATAACAAAAGTTTCGCCCTGTTTATGAAACAAGCCCAAGTTTTCTTAGTTAATCACATCTCACGCCTGAAATTCGCATTCGTACGAAATACCCAAGGATGTTCTGCGAATGCGAACAATATCCAGCTTCCTCGTATCCACCACACGCTCCGGAAGACTGCGGAACACTATCGCGGCGAATTAATGCTCTGCATCTCTCAAGGAAATTAGGATTTGGGAAGCATTAAACAGTTGATGGCTTGTATCCGATGTCTGCAGCAAGAGAGGAGACGAGTAATATTTTTGCTAAACATCTCAAGTCACTAACAAGATTTCTAATTTGTATCGCACAAGAATATACGTTGTAAGAGCACACGAGAAGCGCAAAAGACCCAGATTTAAGAAAGTTGGACGAGCTGATTACCATATTTCTATTAACTCTATTATGTTTATTAAGGTTTCTCTGTGCAGCCACGAATTACTCGACTACAATCTCCTCAAGACAACGCGGCTTACAAACATGTTTTGGTGAAATAATTCTAGCGTAGGATTTTAAAAGATCAGCCATTCTGAAGTATTTACGTATTTATTTTACTTTAATATTAAATGAGTTATATTTCTATTATTTTCCATGTACCTATATATAAGTAATCAAGTACATGGAAAGGTCATTAAAGATTTTGATGAAAGTTGCAATATAGGGGTTTACAGGGAAATATCGATCGTTAAATTTTCTTTTCTTTAATTTCACCCGATCTGAACTCATTAATTTTTTTGGATTATTGACGCTGTTTTACTTCATCCTCACATTCATTGCTTTGTTTGTTTCATGACATGTGTGTTTCCCTTGCTTATGATTCGAATTTACGTTTAATGAATAAAGCGGGATTAGACCTTAGGACTTAGACCCGAACACTAACTATCAAGCATATTGTGTCGAATTTCTTGCAATTAGTTCATCTTATATCTCTTATTATAATTTCGTTATTGCTTTCAAATGTTATCTTCATTTCTTACAACTTCCTCATTATAGTTATTCACTAGTAACTTATCATCACTGTAATACAAACAATTTATAAGCGACTGCATTATTATTTTAGCGATATATTAACCAAACATTTCTTGAGCGAATAATTTCAGTCCTCAGAATTTTAATTAAAAAGGCTATATCCATATCGAAGCGTCTAGGAGGATAAAGGCTCGCGGGCAATGGGGAGTCGATGGTAGGCTTTCCGTAAATCGGGAGCACCCCACCTAATGCAGCAAAGTTAATTACAAGAGAAATGTGGGCGAAACTCATTAAGTTATTACAGACTAGTCAATGAAAGCAGCCCACATTACTTGTAGGCACTGGCTATGACGACCATCATATTGCCTAACCTTTTCCCAACTATGTGGGGGTCGGCTTCCAGTCTAACCGGATTCACCTGACTACCAGTATTTTACATGAAGTGACTTCTTATCTAATCTCCACAACCCAGTTTATACTTAGTAGGTAATACCCATTTATATGGGTATTACCTACTAAGTATAAACTGGGTATAAACAGGTCTGAAAGTCTGACAGCCACTCTTACTCTTATGAGTAAGAGTGGCTGTCAGACTTTCAGACCTGTTACGACTGTCAAAGATCTATTAATGACAGCCAGCTTAACGTGCTTTACGAGGCACGGAGGAAACTCGGTATGTAATGGCTGGTCACCCATCCACGGATCCACCTTGGCAACCACAGCCGCAGCGAGTGCTATTATTTAACCAAGAGCTCCCCAGTTATATGAAACCAATTAGTTCTAACTACTTATTGCCTGTTCAAACGCAGCGGTGGGTTGATTCCGAAGATGATGATCGATCGCTTTTAGATAAGTAGGTATATTTGTGTGAGATCAAGTCAATAAGTCAGGTGACACGCTGCTTTTTACTTTTTACGAGATTCGTCGACCTTGTAATGAATAAAACGTAAATGTGTGTACCAAAACGCATTAGGCTAGATTTGTTTGCAATGCGGTGTGAAAGGATTTTAATTACGTTTTAAACAAAAGAACATGTTAATCAATTTTGAACACCTGTGTTGTGTAACGTATACACCTATGTAAGCATTCATGTATTGGAAAGTGATCGAGCAGAATGTGAGCTTTAGTATTGACACAACTGGTTTCCAGCTATTCCAGTAGTGATAAACAGAACTCGATGTGGAAATAAATAAGTTAGGTTTAGCCCAGCTTGTCAATAGCCGTTTTGGAGTTCTTGCACGCCAATAGCTTAACACTTGTGCGATAAATCAATCCTGTATTAAAATGTGTGATCTAAATAGTTGTAAGTATGTAAATACATAATTAAGGTTTTGATTTGATCGGAATTTAAATGTCAAAAACTTACCTCAAAAATTGAGGTAAGTTTTTGACATTTAATTAAGTGAGATTTTATGATTTTATGTAAGTGAGATGTGCATTATGTATTAAAACTTCAAATAGAACTTCAATAATTAAAATATTTATATTCTTCCTGTTTTTATGTGAAATGGGCACCGTCTAGTGGAGAGTAGCTGGAGTGCCGCCGACGGCCGACGCGACGCCGACGGGAGAGGAAAATGGCACAAACTTTTACGATGGAAAGCAGCTAGTAAAGTGCAGTATAAAATAACAATATAAAAGTCGACACGTGTCGTTATCTTATAAATAAAAAGAGAAGTTTAAAATAAACCAGATTATAAATTTTATGATTATGAAGAACTGAAGTGATAGGTAAGCGATAAATCGTGGCTGACATAATTTTATTTAAATAAATACAGGTAAGTATATTGTTTCAACAAATTGAGTGTCAATAAGTAGTTTTATTTTTTCGTACAGGTGTTTAAACAAGTAAAACAGCTGTAGTGACAATATGATTTTTATTAACTGCGCTTTTAATGCTCTTTGTAAAAGTCGTTGTCTCCCTATTTATAAGGAGAATTTTACAAAACTTTGTGGCACATAACCGTAAAATGTTCATGATAATGGTAAATACCGGCTTTGTAGCGCTAAAATTAACATTATCGGACTAGTGATGCGCTCATATTTACCTCATAGTTTTTTACACTTAAACGGGTCATCGCACCGATGACGTTCAACAGCCGTTCGGAGCAGAAACTAACCGGAACTGCCGCGATAATATTAATCGCTCCGTACACACTACAATTGACACATTATCGAACATTTTCATAATATACATGAGTTTGCTGCTCAAATTACATTGGAACTCAGCACCTAGAAAGCTAGAAACTACTTTTTAACCTTATATTTTTTTGGATAAAGCAACATGCTCGAAGTCACCTGCGTCAGGGTCACGAAACTGCTCCTTCCTTACTTTAATTATAAGTGTTAGTAATTTGGTTTCTATTCAACCTATAATGACCGAGTTCAAAATATTCACATACCTGGAGTCGAACTTGTGACCGTCGTCCAGGGTGCCGGTGTAGTGCATGGTGAGCATGTCGCCGTGTTTAGACTTCACGCCGCATTCTTCTGGGGTGCTGACCACGTCGACCTTGAGTTCGGTGACTTCAGGTCCCGCGAAGGTTGCGCCGACCAGCGCGAGAACGGCGAATACGCAAACCAACGTCATGACGAACTTACGAAAAGTTGTAACAATTCAAGAGAGACTACTACGCGTGCGTTCTAGTTGGCGGCCGGAGTACAACTGAGCGGGTTCCGGCAACGGCAACTTGGAATTTGGATAAAGTTTGCTGTTTACCGCTAGATTGGAGTGAGGCGCTCGCCGTCTCGCTTTATCGTAACGCACGTGGAGCAATAAAGTGAGAGAGATGATGTTTTATCAGTGCTGCAGGCTGGATGACGCGGCGCCTCATCGCGCTTGCCACGCTAGCGCTGACGTGATCATCATTCGCGCCGTGTACCACTTTTACCCAAAACTTGCCAACTTGTGAAAACATTTTAAATAAATTATTATATTAAAATGACGCAAACGGGATGATTTTTTAATCAGATTAGAGTTGTTGTTTCTTTGGTCCCTAAATACCGACAGGTTTTAAGTACTTACTTACTTACTTTTGATTTATTTTTCTAAGTGTTACCATATTAATTAATTATACCTACTTAGTACTTACCTGTTTATTTTTGTATATCTTCACGTTTTTATGTGCGTAGGTGTATTCGAATATTTTCCTTAATAATAATATGTATTTTACACAACATCAACACGCAACGTTTTAAGATGTTACTGTGTTTATATCGAGTAAGAATTAGGTACCTCCCTATTAGGTTATAAATAATAGGAAATATCACACAATCAAGTAGGTAACACGTTGGTATTGTTGATTAGTGTAAAATGCCAGGACGAAGGAAATAATATTTTGCATTGAGTCACTTACCATTCGATACCTCGGTCCCTACTTATATGCATTTTATTACAATCAAACCTACATCATAGTCTGAACTCCTTTCGAAGCCCTAAGTCCCATTTATTTTTTACTTTAACAAGAGGTTTTATAATTATTAAGGTTTTTTTTAATTGATTAAGGATACTGGATAGTACAATCAAGTGGGTAGCTAATGTAGGGATCAAAATGGATAAGTCGTTATGATCGTTTACACGTTTTTTCTTGGAAAATCGTCAAATGACCCCTCCGGCTCTGGACGGAGCGGAAGGAACTGTCAGACTTGTACTGACTAAACTCACCCATGTTCCTTATTAGCCTTTTGTGTTCCGGAGCCTCGGTATAGTCGGTATCTCTTTCGAACATCCCTCCCGCTCTTGGGCAGAGCGAAAGGGAGTGTCAGACTTCTACTGCCTAAATATCACCCGCGTTCCTTCTTAGCTCTATATGTCGAAGCCGCGGTATCCTGTGGACTTCCCGCAGCCCCAGCGGGAATGAGGTCCTGGATTCTATTTCTGGATCGGGTAAAGTGTTGTTGGGTTTCCATAAGGAATTTCTCAGCAGCAGTCACAGATTCTGAATTAATTTGTTCCCGGATGATGGCAATAGGCTCGCCCCCAACTACACTGAGAAAAATTTCCTTTAATACCTTCCGATTTTTGCCTTCCAAAACCAATTCCTTCCAAAATTGGGCCTTTTCCTTCCACCGTTTACCTTTCGAATCGGGGAACTACCAAATTCCTACCGAAATTTAGAAGGTAATGGATTTTATCCATCTGATACGGAAAAACATAAAGAAAGGAAAGTTGGAAGGCATTAACGAAGAGGGAATTTCCATCCAGCTAAATATTCCTACTAAATAAGGATGGATAATAATAATTCCTCCCTAATTCATCCTTTTAAAATAGTGGGAAGTATTTGGCGAGAAAAATATTACTACTATTCCGTCGGAAACAAAAGGATTAGCTGAATGGGTCAGAAGGAATGACCACCCAAGTTAGACGTGTAGAATTTGGATGGAACATCATAAACAAAAGCCTTCCAAATTGGATGATGAAGTAATTTCAAATTTATTGGAATTCTTATGTAGACAAGGTGTCACAAGGATAACGCAGTTAACCTTCCTATATTAAAGAATATTTACCCTCTCAACGAGTGGGAAATAAAGTGACACTACTATTCCATCAGAAACGAAAGGATTAGCCAGGTTTGTTGAAAGGAATTACTATCCAAATTAGGTGTATCATATTTGAAAGGAATATCGTAAGGAACATCCAGTAGGATGTCCAGTAGGATGCAAATCTAGTAAGATTTGATAATAATATCCTTCCAAATCAATTATAATTTTTCGGTAGGAGCAGTGTCAGAAGGAAAACGCAGATTAACTCTCTGATATTGAAGAATATTGAGCCTCTTAACTAGTGGGAAATAAAGTGCCACTACTATTCCGTCAGAATCGAAAGGATTAGCCAGGTTTGCTGAAAGGAAATACTATCCAAATCAGATGTATCACATTTGAAAGGAATTTCACAAGGAACATCCTCCTAAAGTTGATGATAATATCCTCCCAAATCAAACACAATTTTTCGGTAAGAACAGTATTAGAAGGAAAACACAGATTAACCCTCTGATATTGAAAAATATTTACCTTCTTAATTAGTGGGAAACAAAGTGACACTACTATTCCATCAGAAACGAAAGGATTTGCTAGGTTTGTTAAAAGGAAATACTATCCAAATTAGATGTATCACATTTGGAAGGAATATCACAAGGAACATCCTCCTAAATTTGATGATAATATCCTCCCAAATCTATTATCATTTTTCAGTAGGAACAGTGTCGGAAGGAAAACGCAGATTAACCTTCCGATATTGAAGAATATGAACCGAATTAACTAGCTGGAAATAAAGTGGTACCACTATTCCATCCGAAACGAAATGATTCCAGGCTGGCTGGAAGGAATAACCATACATAATATTAAATAATAACATCCTTCTAAATTTCGTTTAAACTCTTACATAGGAAACGGAAGGAAAATACAGATTAACATCCGTTCCAAATAGTGCTACTAATAGAATAAGAATATTTACTTAAGTACTTCATATTCATTGGTAGGTAAATGAAGTTAAACTACTATTCCATCAGAAACGAAAGGATCTCCAGGTCCGGCCGGAAGGATTGAGCCATTCAAATGAGATATAAAATGTTGATCGAATATCAATGAAAAACTATTCCAAATTGGATGATGATGTAGTAGCTAACATTTGCCAAATAAGGATTTTATTTTTAATGCAATATACAGAACAACATTAAACAAGCCGAAAAAAATAAAAATATACGAATGCCTCTTTTAAAAATCGTGATTTAGATAACTTAATATATTACCATTTTCGTGTTAGGTACCTATATATTTTTGAAATCCGTTCTAGACGATGACGATAAATTTTATCAGAATAAAATAATTTAATATACTCTTAAAAAAAAAAGAATTTTCCAAATCGGTCCACCCGTCTGCCAGACAGATTCATACGCGAGATGCCACCTGAACACGGAACAATACATTTGTACATTCATTGTAATAAATAAAAGTTTGTAACAAAATACCACGCTGTTATCATGGCTAACCCTACATCCACCGAAACATGGCATCCAACCGCGCCACTGGATGGCGTTGTACCGATGACGCGCATTCCTACATCGCGGTGTTAAGATTCTCCGCGGCTGAATGACACCCCTCGGTTCGCCCAAATCGAACAAGACCTTACTTCATAGGATCATTTCTATAGTAAGCTCTTCTCGAGACTTTCACACTATGTGAGTCCTCACAAGTCACGTTGATGAGATGTGGCGTGGTACCCTGAGCGTGAGGCGGGCGATGTATTAACCATCAGCCCTCGATGATCGATCGTGGTGTACTGTCGCTGTCTGAGTGACTTTTAATTTAATCATCTATTATTAGATATGTCACGTTTTAATTGGAAGGAATTGTGATATACCTACCGCTTTTTCCTCTGTCGTAGGTAGGTTTTTCATTAAATTAGAAGGAAAATACTAGAATTACCTACCTATTATACCCAATTACCTACAGTATTAACCTTCTAAATTGGGTGGACCTCCGATTCGCAGAAGGTAAACACTTCTTAATTGGAAGGATAACGGTGATATACCGCCGCCGCCGCGCCGGTGATATTTAACTGGCCTGTTGGTCTAGTGGTTAGTGACCCTAACTGCTATACCGGAGGTCGTGGGTTCGATTCCCACCCAGGACAAATGTTTGTGTGATGAGCACGATCATTTGTTCTGTGTCTGGGTGTAATTTATCTATAATATGTATGTATTTAGAAATATATAAGTATGTTTATCAGTTGTCTAGTACCCATAACACAAGCTCTGCTTAGCTTGGGACTAGATGGCGTTGTGTGATAGTTGTGGAATATCATTATTATTATTATTATTATACCTACCGCTTTTTCTTGTATCGTAGGTAGGTATCTCATAAATTAGAAGGAAATACTGGAATTACCCTCGGTATTTACCTTCTAGATTGGGGGATCACTGATTCGCAGAATGTAAACACTTCTAAATTGAAAGGATAATGCTGATATACCTACCACTTCTTCCTCCGTCGTAGGTAGGCAGTTCATAAATTAGAAGTTTAATTCTGGAAATACCTTCTTACTATACCCGAATACCTACGGTATTTACCTTCTAGATGTGGAAGGTCAATAAAATTTTCCAACCAATAACGTCTTCTTAATGTAGAAGGAAAAAAAATGGAAGGTAAACATAGAAGGAAACAAGTTTCTTACCGTCCGTAATTTACCGCCCTTTATTTATCTTCCAATAAATACCTTCTATTTTGACTCAGTAGGAATTTCCGACCGAAATTTGGAAGGTAGATTATGATATGTATAACCCACCAAAATAGTAGGAAGTTGGAAGGACATTGTTTAGAAGGAAATTTTTAGACGGTAAATTTTTTCAATTTAATCAGTCCAATTTGAAAGGTAAATTTCCTGCTGAGTCAAAAGGGATGGAAATACCTTCTGTATTTCAGAAGGTCTTTTTTCTCAGTGTATACATGGAATTTAAACAAAACTGGTATGTCGGTGTACTTGTTACTTACATCTCTACCTAACCCTTCGGGGATGATTAGGCGTGATCTTATGTTGCCCTGCATTGTCAGCTCAATCGTCTAACATGAAAGAATCTAAGCTATGAATAACCGTTACAGACACACTTAAACTCACGCCCTTTTCCCATGGGGGTAGGCAGAAACCACAGAACGCCAACTGCTACGATCCTTACATACTTACTCCTTTTGCCTCGGCCACATTCATACACGCACGCCGTACATACATTAACAGCTTAATACTTAATTAAAATAAAATAGGGAGGTATAGGTAATCAGAGAACATTAAAACATTACACAACGATTGCATAATCGTATAATTTGATGAATGGTTACAAAGTAAATAAAGGTCATTTTTATCTGCAACCCACTTATCAACGAAGTGCATTAAAAAGAATTAGGTAGAACTTGAATGTCAGTGGTGGATTGGTGACTGGTGATAACGGGAGCATTTTGGGGTCAGAGGTGTCAGTGTCAAGTGCCACTGGCGTCGGGTTGCATTTACTTGTCAACTGGGTAGCGAAATAACTATTTTAGGTCGCGACCGTATTATTGAGCTGTTTTTTATCTCGACTTTCGATATCCGAGGGGTTGTAGAGGCGTTTAGAAAGAGACTCTACTGCCGCACTCAGAGAGCTTTTATGATTACTTAGGCCAACATTTAGTAAAGGTTTTAACAGTTTTGTCATACAAAAGTATGTCAAATCTTTACTAAGTGACGGCTTAAGTAATCATTAAATATGTGAGTACCGCAGTTACATCTAGTATTAGCATCTTATAACTCATTCTTGCTGTGTAAAAGTGTTTATCTAAGAACAAATTTTCGTAAACGTTTTCATACACTGTATAAGGCAACGAAACACCCAGTTGACGCTTCCTGTGACCCAGGGACTGGTTTGTTCCTTAATATAATATAATATATTATATTAAGGCTAAGAGTGTTGCCATACAACGTGGCAATGCTGCCATTCTCTTTAGCCTATTGCCAGCTGACAGTGTTGAGGAGTAGTTTTTTGATGCCCTTTTATGGTTTTATTTAATATAGTTAGTTAGGTACTCTACTAAATCAATTTTCTATATAATTTACATCATCATCATCAGCCTATAATGTTACCACTGCAGGGACTCAGGCCCCCTCTCTAGAAGAGGGAAGGGTTATAATAATTATCCACCACGCGCACTGGGCCCACGTCTACGATTTTTTTGGATCTAAAGTCATGCCGGTTTCCTGACGATGTTTTTCTTGACCGTTTTGAGAACAGCGATAATTCACTTATAAAAATATAATCTATCATTTTATTCCATGCGAAAACTGGTGGCTCTAATTAGAGTATCTAATTAATAGTTAATTCATATTATTTGTCTTAAATAATCACGGTGGATTAATCAAAAAAGTATTGCTATTGGTGTAGTTCAATAGCATAATTAAAATAATTATTACTAGCTAGGTACTTACTATATTTTATTCCAGTTTAAACCTAGCTCCAGTAATGATGTATTCGATGAATTCGGGCGCTTATATTTAAATGAGGAGTGTATTATATAAAGGAGTTTCTAAGTACCTACGTACTCAAATATTATAGGTCATTACTTACTATGTTCGAATCTGTGTACACAGATTCATATACATAAACAGTAAAACAAATAAATATTTGCTCTAAAAATAATCTAGAGTTTTTATATTATTATTTATTAATTGTGAAATCCAAAATCTAAGCTGCGGTCACAGACTGACTGAAAAAGCAGCTTTGTTTTGTAATGGTCGAAGCTTACTATGAACAGGATCCAATCCATCTAAAACAGTTTTTTGTGAAACGGGACTATTCCTACAATTAAAAATAATCTTAATTCTAGGTCAACGGGAGCTACAATGCCAAAGCCTATAAGGTACTGTGCTGGTTGAATTGGAACCGGTCCTGGAGTTGCCAATTTTAGTTAAGAGCAACAAGAAAAGGGAAATTTCGAAATATTTTGGTACTTACAAGTTTACGCTCAAATCTAAATATTTGATCTTTATAATTTAACGTGTTGACTCAGGACCTTGACTTTTATACAGCTAATAGGGACTATAGACCTAAGTATATGGTACCAATTTCAACTTGCTCCACCTGTTCCTGAGAAAATCGGTGGTGACACACGGACAGCCGGCAAGAGTGATGATCTAATAAGGGTTGCTTTTTTTTTTAACTCAGAAGGTAAAATAATTAACCCCAAAAATAAGTGACTGTAGATTAAAAAAAATAAAAAAAAATGTCTTACCAAGGGGTATCTTATTAAATACCCAAAACTGACTGGGTTGTAGAGGTCACGTAGGCAGTCGCCATGTAAAATACTGGTATTCAACTGCCTCCGGTTAGACTGGGAGCCGCCGCCAACATAGTTGGGAAAAGGTTAGGCAGATGATGATCTTACATGTCTACATTATGTCGGCTCGGTTGGCGCAGTGGCTAAGCGATTGGACTGCTGCGCTGCGTGTCGCGGGTTCGATCCCCGCACGGAACAAATATTTGTATGGCCTAAAAATTGTTTTTTCGGGTCTGGGTATTTGTGTATGTGAGTTTAAATGTTTGTGAACGCACCCACGATACAGGAGAAAATCCTAGTGTGGGGCAACGTTTTTAAAAAATAAATAAAACTGAGGTACTAAGAAAGTCAGAAATTGCAATAAACTTGTCCTATATATTTCGTATGATACTCCAACATGTTTTGTTTTATTTTAGCAGCTCGGCTCGGATATTTATGAGTGATCTTCTCAGCGTCTTGGCGTCTGCCTTAGGCGAAGCGGCTAAAAACGTATCTTAAACAAAACATACAATAATGTTAGAAAAGTAGATGTAGAATGTTGCCATGTTGGTCCAGGTAAGCGCGACTGCTGTTCATGAAGTCCTGGGCTCGATTCGAAAGTGTTATTGGGTTTTTCATGGGTTTTTCCATCAAGAATTCGGCTCGCCCCATAGATAACATGGCTAGCCCCCTATTTCATGGGAGTACTAATGGGTACGCCTCATGCTAACCCTTCGGGTATTCGAGGCGTGATGTAAATGTTATATGCTTAGACGCAAATCACGCCAACATTTTTGTGGCGAATATAATAATAGTAATTAGAAAAATATGTGTTATTTTACATATTTTTAATTTTGGTTAGTCGTCTTCAATCTGTTTATCGGGAAATTATCAATTATTTAACGGATCTACACTAGTTGACTAGACATTAATTACTGCACCGCACAACAGTCAACAGTAAAGCACAAAATTTATTCTATCGTACTTATAATATCGATTTCTAAACTAAGGTGACATAATTAAGGGTAGAAGTGGTAGAACTGAAAATAAACTACATATATCTCGGTGGGAGCTTTGATGATTTAAACGTTATTCGAGGATTAGCAAAGCTGTACCTTTTCATTAGAAGATTTTTAATAATGATTGTGCTTTTAGTAGATATTCTATTTATCTTCGGGGACGCCGGCAGACACCAGACGGGCGATCAGTCCTTTTGTTGTGGATTATTTCGCCCAGTTCCCCATTTTGGTGGATCCCCTTCATGGGTTACTGGTGGTCGGCATCGCGAATCTTCCTGTCGCCTTGCAGAAGCTCACCAGTTGTTCGGTAGAGATTTCTGCGAGCTTCTCTTCATTAATCTCATCTGTTCCTAGGATTTCCCATCTGAGTGGCTCATACATTGTGCATTCCGCCACAAGGTGGAAACTTGTTTCTTCTGCTTCTCCACATGCTGGGCATATGGGATCTTCCTTTACTTTCATAATCGTCAGGTGTCTATTGAGTCCACAGTGTCCTGTTGCGATGCCTACTACTAGTCTTATGTTTCCCCTGCTCATTCTGAGTAGTTTGTGGGATTTCTTTTCATCATATGACTTTAAGAAGGTTTTCGATTGTCGACAACCTTCTGTTGCATTCCATCTTTTATTTGACTCTCCTGTGGTTATTCTATGGATGATTCCTTTTGTTATATTATGTGGGATCGGTAACCTGGGCTCTGGTCCCACAAAGGTTTCATCTGCTCCTTTTCTGGCTAACTCATCCGCTATCTCATTCCCTTCGTGTCCTTGATGACCAGGGACCCATGCGACTGTTACTTCTGCTTTTTCCGCTAGCTGGTTGAGTGCTTCCTTACACTCTTTAACCAGTGCAGATGTGACTTCCACTTTGTTCAGTGCTTTGAGTGCTGCTTGACTATCACTGTATATAACTATTTTGGAAAGATCACCTGTAAGGGCGTTTCCAAGTATTTTGGTACATTCCATAATGGCATGTATTTCTGTCTGGAACACACTTGCGCCTGTTCCTAGTGAGAATGATCTATTTATTTCCAGTCTTGGTATGTGTATTCCAGAGCCGGATAGCTTAGTTGATTCTTTCCTTGATCCATCTGTATAGCAGACCGCCATAGATGGATCACTCTCGATTGTCCATTCCATGTCCATGTGCTTTTAGTAACTTAATACGCAAATACAACTTAAATAAAATAGGCATTTAATGTAAGTATTATTAAGTTCATTTTCCAATGCACATAATATAACTACAGAAAAAGAGGTTATCGGAAAATGGTGGGGTTTCCGTTAGTCGAGTCCGTAAGAGAGAATATTTTATGAAAGAGTTCTTTTTTTACGCTTTTCATTCAATGAAAGGCAGGCAGAGGACTAATTTTATACCTTGCGCGCCAAGTCTCATAGATCCCCTGTTTTGCTTCCCGATTCACCAGTTCTGCTAGCCATAATGGTTTTAGACTAAATTTAATTAATTTGGTGTAGGTGGCGGCAAATTAAAGCGGGCGTCCATCATAATTAGATTACTCTGGCTGTAGCGTTATCGATATTTCACACTGTTTTATGGGTCTATGGATATGCAGCACAAATAAAAGATTTATTTTCATTTTCGATTTTATACTTGACAAACTGAAAACGTTCGGTTTTTAGCTTTCACTGTTTATATAACAGAACTAAAACTGCCGCTTACGGAATATTTTCCATGATTTTCCTCTATTTCGATCGACGCTGTTGTAAGCGCCATGATCGTGGGATGACTGTGACTGAGACTGACTGAGACTGACAGTCATCTCGTGATCATGGCGCTTACGCACAACAGCGTCGATCGAAATATCGCACAGCTCATAATAAAGACTTATCACGAAAGATATCTAGTGACTGTGATGTTTGTTTTAAGAAATGCAGCAGTCAAGCTTCTTAGGGCATGAAGAACCCTGCCCTGTAGCAAAGAAGGTAGACCTAGGTATGTCGCACATTTATATTGATTTTATTAGGATGACTACATGTTGGTTCAGCTTTGGTTGATGATGTTTTTTATCATCGAAGAGTTCAAGTACATTGCTCTCTGAAAGATAACTTTAAAAAAAAATAAAAAAAAATAGCAATAGATGGATTAGTACAAAAGGTTAAACCCTGTCTCCTAAACTAGACCACACCTGTTTCTAAGTGGATATGGGGGTCTAGTGTATATCTATTTATAATATGTAAACACTGTCTCACATGGCAGCCCTAATGTCATCTGTCAGTTACATGATGGCGGGAAGTTGGAAGTGAAGTGATCCTGGGCTGAGGCTTGGTGGGCTGGTGTGAGCCTGTGACATAGTTAGTTAATTTTGTTAACCTATATAGGTCTACTACTAGTGGATGCTACCGGGAGAATGAAAACAGGTCGGGTCTTCTGGATGGGAATTAAACTATCTTAACATAGTATCCCCGACATCTCCTTAATGAAATATACTTGGCTTTGGTGCAATCTGTCTTAGTGTACTGCATCCCAGTATGGGGAGGAGCAGTTAAAACTAAATTTATTAACCTTGAGCGGGCACAACGTGCTCTGATAAAACTCATGTATTTTAAGGAGATTAGATACCCTACCCAAAGTCTTTTCCAAATCAGCGACTTACTCTCGGTGAGAAAATTATATATAATTAAAACTATTGTCAAGATACACAAGACCATACCCTATGTCCCTGGCCTAACTTTAAAACGAAGGAAAGATATAATAGCAGGAGTTCCCCAAACGAAAACCAAGTTTGCCAGCATACAGCATAAAAAACGTTCAGCTCAGTTGTACAATAGATTCAACAGAGAGATTTATGTACATAACAAGACACAACATGAATGTAACAAATTACTAAATAATTGGATAAAACCACTTACCTACGAGGACACGGAGGCGCTGCTAAAATAAAACGTAAACCGACATAATGTAATTCACTCTCACACCAAGCAGTCATAAGTAAACACACGACACACATCCTTTTGCACACTCACACTTAAATTTTTCACTTTAACAGTCACTAACTCACACACTCACCCTACACACACCTCCCCCACACAGTCATACATCATACACTCACCCCCCATACACTTACTCTCCAGACATACCTACTCTCACTCACACTTAACCACACACCATCTGAGTGACAAGCATATTCACTTTTTTTAGTCCTAAGTCTTAATTTTGTATTTTTATTTTACCTTAATTTTTATTTTTTACCTCCTTTTTTGTGTAATAGTATTGTAAAAAAAAAAAACAAGTTTGTTAATTATATAATTAATACGATATGGAAGAGGGGAGTCTCCTAATACAGGCGTTAGACGCCTAAAAGGAAACTCCAATCACTAGTTTGTAAGAAAAAACTTGGCAAAAACAATAAATAAATATTATTATTATTATTATTATAGTAAGATAATATCACACCTGTTATCCCCGAAGGGATATATAGGGACAGATAGGGACAGAAGTGTATCCATTAGTTCACCTACATTTCAGTAATAAAAGTTTTCGTGTCAAAATAGTAAACATTTTTACATTGTTTCCTTTTTCATTTTCTTCTACATTTTTAGCCTAGGGCCTGCAGTTACACTTCAGTTTAGCCGGCTAAACATAGAAGAAACTAACATTAACACCTCCTCGAAGATAAACCTAAGTTTAGCCGGCTAATCTTAAGTTTATGTTCACACCCACCTTTAACCGTAACATATACATCTAAGAACATAAGACAGGTTTATACACAACATAGTAAACAGAAACGATAAAAATGCCACGCTGCCCACTGCGAAGACCTAACAGGTAATCATGGAACGCCGTGTTACTGTTGCATACATTCTGGAAGTTCCAGTACATTCCGCACATCTCACCGATGTCCCTCAACGCGTTGTAAAAGTATGTACATAAAGTGTAGTTCCAACTTTCCGTACGGAACTAGAGTTAGTCAGTTAGTACTCTAAGCTTGGCGCTTAGGTAAAAGACAAACTACTACTTCTAGTAGTTCTGTGACTTCTTCTATGCTTTTTTGTACATGTTTCTCTTGCATTTTTGACCACGAGTTAATTCTAAACTTCAACAGACGTGCCCATGGGATAGAGCTGAAAAAAGTTTATGATCAGATAAGATCCAATGTCACCAACGGTGACATTGGACGGACAACGCAATGATCCCAATAGGGTTTCCTTTAAAACTGCAACCAATAGCTGACAAGTATTTTAATTTTTTTTTCTCTAAACCTAGATTCCTGAAAATAAAACATCTTACAAAAAAAAAAATATGTTTGCGTAACGACATGTTTACGCAAACAGTTTACCAATATTTTTAAACACTATTAATGGTTTTGTTCGTAACCAAAAAGTTTGCCGTTTTCATGAAACAATCTTCCATTTACGTAATAACACTGGACAATACTTTTATTGTTTGAACTCACAATACAAACAGTTCGAAATGTTGAAGCTTCCAGAGAAAACCTTTGAAAACGAACGTTCAGTTACACTGCGAACATCCCGATGGTTTCGCAATAACATCCGTAAAGTTCCATTGTTTTAACAGAAGGGGGAGCAACGTACTGACGACAACGTTCGTTATCCGTTTTAACGTCGGTGTCCCTCCTTGTATAAAATGAAGCCGTGAAGACTAATATTTGAATAATAGAGGAACCATCTCAAATTCTCAACCATCGTGTCCGCTCAGATGGTTGCCACTTTCCTGGTAAACTTCTGAACATTACTGCGCTGCGTGCCCAATTGTGAAACAGCAACGTGACAATTTTCCCTCTTGTGACACAGCAACGTGACAATTGACGCAATTCACTCAACTCATGTTTTATATGTTCAAAAAGTCTTTTTAATTTTTCTTTTGTAAATACTTTCTATTGAAAACTTTGGACAGTTGTTTTGGCCCTTGACGTCATTCGAAGCCATGCAACTGCGCTTAACAACCAATCAAATATTTGACGTTAATATTTTTCATATATTAAAATTTGATTTTATTTTCTTTTGTAAAAACTTTCTATTAAAAACTTTAGAGTTGTATTGAGCGCTTGACGTCATTTAAAGCCATGTAACTGCCCAAAAAAAAACAATACGCAACTCTGCTTCATATAATATTCAACAACGTGATTTTATTTTCTTTTGTAAAAACTTTCTATTGAAAACTTCGGGAATCGTTTTAAGCGTTTGACGTCATACTAAACCAGGCAACCACGTTTTACCACCAACCCACCACTTACGCAACCATGTAAGGATTTCAGCTTTTAATTCAAATTCAATTCAAATTCAAATTTATTTATTGTTTAAATCGGAAACCTTAGAACTTTAATTTCTAAGTTTTTTTACATAGTTAGTTAGTTAACGGTGAAGCTACTTTGAAAGCGTGTTAGAAACAATTGAATTTTTGGCACCATCGCATTTGACAAATTAGTGGTCTAAATGAAGATTACTGTGGTGAAACTAGGTACTTATCCTGATGATTTGACGTGACGTGATCTGATACAGATAATTATTACTCTGTCTTCATTTATTAACACAATGCGTTAAGCAAACTAGACATGTGGGTACAGTCGACAGCCTAAAGGCTCTGGGAGGGTTTACATTTCAGTGGCTATGACAGCTGACGTATTGATGTGGTATCACATACCTGAGCTTGACGTCCACCCCCACCGTACCTCCATACCAAATAGAACTCAATTAGTAACGTGCAAGCGATGCTTGAGGCATCAATTTACGTGATAGTTATTGACAATGTTGCGGAACACAAACATAACATGTCGACAATAATGCCCGAAGGGTTATACAGAAGTTTAGGTACCTAATAGTACACCCACATTTCACCCAGTTAAGTTTAAGTCCCATGTAATAGAAGGTAAACCCATTGCCATCAACCGGGTACAAATCCATACTTCGTGGCTGCTACTGTAAAAATCCTGATGAAAACCCCCGTAACACTTTGCCCGACCCGGGAATCGGACCTCATGCTCAGCACTCAAGCAGACCACTGGACCAACGAGGCAGTCGGAATGCATGCATGTTGCTGAATTAATATCAATTTAGTAAAATGCATACATTTCTACACCTGAATATTATAACTAAGTTGAGAGTTCCCACAAATCGCTGCCTCGTTCACGACCGCGAGCCTGCACCCATTCTAAAAGCCCGTCCATGAAACAGCCACTAACACCTCCCCCACTTATAACAGAACTTTTATGGAATCGTAAATTGTTTAGAAGTGGGTTGCGTTAGCTGTCTCCAACGTCTCCGGGCGCTAGGACACCTAAATTTTGTGGAAACTTCCTTCATTGCGGCGACAGTGTGCAGAAACTGTTACTTGTGATGTACGAGCGCGCCCGTAGAGCTCGTGCCGTCCGCGGGGCCGCCGGCGATACGAACCGGCCGACAAGTTGCGAGTTGCGACGACATACGAAATTCTTTTTAAAGTTTTTTCTGCCTAAGAAATTCAGAAAACTTGAAGCGTCACCAATAAACTTATTATGTAAGTGTTTTAACCGTGAGAAATATAGGCTAATGGGCAATAACAGTGTTATAGAGATTAAGTTATTAGAGTTTAGTGATAATTAAAGTACAATATGCATATGATCTCGAATAGGTGGGCATACATTTCTAGGGTTGTTAACTTGTTACAGACTGAAAAACAGATTTACGTGAATTTGAATATTAGACTACGATAGTGTAGTTCGGTCTTATATATTTTCAATTGTATTCATAGTTTTCGTGTAATTCAGCCTCAAATATCGTTCAACCGGAAATATAATTATGTAAACCTAACCTTTTGATACTTGTATATAAGGTCCCATTAAAATAGGTGGACAAATTTTAACACAGCGTTCAGTAGGTCTCATCATCATCATCATTTCAGCCAAAAGACGTCCACTGCTGGACATAGGCCTCCCCCAGGCATTTTTGGGGGGGTTTGCCATAATCGCCAAGCTTGGCAGGCGGGTTGGCGATCGCAGTATGGTTGTTACAAAGGCACAGAGAACGCTGCTGCCCATTCTCTGGTAAGTCCCTTAGTCGCCTCTTACGACACCCACGGGAAGATATGGGATAGTGCTATTCTTTACGTCCGACACCATACGGAACAGTAGGTCTAACCAAACATATCTGAACAAAAAATACATTAAATAAACTGATTTTTTTAAACTAAAAATAATAAACTGCCGGCACTCTAGAACAAACACATCCTCTATGAGTAGGTACTTAAATGCGTTTTTCTTATTATTATTTTTACCATCGTCCTTATTTTGGTGGTCTGAATGATTTCTGAAATTTTGTCCACCTATTTTAATGGGACCTTAAATTTATAATGTCTTGTTTTTATTCAAATCAATTGCAAAAGTATGCAAAAGCGGGAAGCGATTTGCAGTTGTCAATACAGTAAAGCTCCGAAGTATGTAATCGCATAGAGTTTCATCAAATTGTACTCAATAGTATAAATATTTTGATTTAAATTCAAATTCAAATTAATTTATTGCATACATGTTGTACATGAGTTGGAATTTTTATATATAATTAGTATCAAACATGCACCCTGTAAGGGCACTGCAAAACATGCGAGTAAAAATAAAATCTAATTAAAAACATTTCAAATCTTAATAAAATTAGCATGTCACAAATTTATTATTATTATTATATTTAAGAGAGAAATATACTATTGTCAAATCAAATTATGTCAAAGAAAAAATAGAGAAATATAAATGTCAAAATACCTAAAGTTACAAGTTAAAAAGTCAGTCGTACATAGTAACACAGCCAAAAATTAAATTATACATGAAAATCCAAAATAATTATTAAAAACTCACAAAACAATACAATACAATACAATACAATACAATAACAATACAATATTATTATTATTATTTATTATATTATTTATAAACAGTTCAGCAAATAAGTAGGTTATAGTCCTGAAGAATTTTGAACACTGAATGGAGAGAAAACTTAAGAAAGAATGGTTCGCGTTGTTCTTATTACGAAGTCAAGAAACACTCTTTGATTGTGAAAGATATGCGTGAAACCTTTCGATGCAGGAAGTCAGCGCCGTTTGGACGGGAAACAACTTCGTGAACACGTAATTTACATCTGTTAGGTAATAACTATCTTCCTAGTCTCCGCGTCCATCGATCACATTTTCCATTGTGGATGACTGCTGTAAGTGCAGTAGGTATTATTCAGTACATTATTCGACACCCCATTGAAATTGTTAACATGTAATTTTAAAAAAACCTGTTGTTTCCTGCAAAAGTGCCGATTCATATGTTGTTCTTCTATCGAAAAAGTTCGAGACATCTCAATCGTTGTCTGTATAGGGTATTTAATAACTATGTATCCGGCCTGTGTAACCTTGTAACTGCCTCGTTGGTCTAGTGGTCGCAAGCGCGGCTGCTGTGCATGAGGTCCTGGGTTCGATTCCCGGGTCGGACAAAAAGTGCTATCGGGTTTTTCATTAGAAATATTCCAGTAGTACGCCGCCGGAGTTTGGAAGTTGGTGGTCATAATACCCCCGTGCCTCGGAAAGCACGTTAAGCCGTTGGTCCTGCGCCTGATTTCTCTCCGGTCGTGTCGGATTGCCGTCCCATCGGACTATGAGAGAAAAGGAACAGAGAGTGCACCTGTGCCTGCGCACACACTTGTGCACTATAATATCTCCTGCGCATCGGGCTAATCTCCACTAAGATTGGCCGCCGTGACCGAAAACGGTCAGGAGGGACTATTATTATCCGTCCTGTGTGGGAAGTTTTGGTAAAATGATTTGTTTACTATGTATCTTAGACATCATCCTCTTATACTGTCCTTATTTCATTCTATTTGGGGTCGCCGCAACACGTTTTCTTTTTCCAGTCTTCCATGTTAGACGTCACGGTGGCATTTATTCCTGTTTACTATGTATAATAATATTATCTTTTTATTGTATACAAAATATGGAACAATGGTTGAAGACAACAAAGTGATTCCTTGTCCGTGTTTAAATATTTATATTCTATGTTACTTCATCTAAGTACCTGTTTTCCATAAACAAAATTATTCGTGATCAGTGCAAACTGCAAAGTAATCCGAAGAACAAAATGTAGAAGGTGAAAAAACACAGTGATAATGATATTACTCGTACTAAGCGGAGCTGAGATGAGTGACAGCTGATGTTCGGGGAGTTCAAGATGACCCTAATTCGTCTTCAGACAGACAGACGGGTACACAGACACCGGGGTACTCGCGATTATTGTAAATATATTTAGAAAATATGTTACAGCTGTAGCTAGGTTGGAATCTTGTAAGAATTTAAATAGGGTAATACCCGATACTTGAAATATAAAACGATGTGCTTCAGAAACTTTGCCTCTCGGTACAGTTTTCTCAGCGGTCATATTATTATAATTTGTAGTCGTATTATTGCATATATTTTTTTTCAACACACTTGCTCATAAAGTGGCTATAATTTCACCGCAATTAGGCACGTAATGACACCTATAATCAAACTGTGACTTTTTCATTGCTATTATTCACTAGTGAGTTATAGGTTTTTTTTTAAATTTTATTGGTTGAGTTGCTATGTTTAAAAAAAAGTTTCGATACAAAAAAGATCGTGTTCAATAGTAAAAATAAATTAATGTACCTAGAGCTTCCCCATTTCATGCAACTTTGAATTTAAATAGATAATTTCAACTTATACGTTTTTAATAAACGAATCTTTCACTCAAATAATATAACTTTTGTTTTCTCTGTAATAAAGAAAAAAAATACCCATTTTGTCCGTGGCTAAAACTCTATTAACCGCGAAAAGTCAAAAATAGTGAAACCACATTCTTTTAGTCTATGGCCGATCGTCATTGTTACAGTAGTGGTGCCACTGGTCAAGAAAAAATGCATCGCTACGTCAAACTTAGTACATTTATTTTAGTTCCGTGTTTTCCCGCCTGCATAGATAACTTGGTAGAACTGTAGATGCGCGCGCATTAATTTTTCCCGCTATTGTGCAAAAAAAAAAACAGAACTTGTTTTAACTGTTGAAGTTGGTAGAACTGTAGATGCGCGCGTATTAATTTTTCCCGCTATTGTGGAAAAAAAAAACAGAACTTTGTTTCAACTGTTGAAGATGACTTTTTAGTATTATTTTCTTCACAAGTGTGTTGAAAAACGTTGTATGATACACGTGTGTATTGATGATTACCGTCCTCGGCTTTCTTAAGACCCTCACCTGACGGCTCGGGTCTCAATGGCGCCTCTGCGGTAATCACCAACGTTATACACTTGTACCATAATGTACTATTAGTTAATGTTAAATTATATATTATATGTTATGTTAAGTTGCTGTACGCTTTGGTGCAAACTGTAAGTACAGCAACTATGATGTTCAAACAAATAAATAAATAACGAGTAAATAGTAAAAGCCATCCAAGATTTCAAGACCCAGACGTGTCTTTTTTCCGCCATATAGAAGCCTGGCTACTACTTTGTGACACATTTAGCCCCGATTACTAACCATCTTGGGCTTCTTGGTGTTACTCTGACCTCGAACCTGTACCTCGGGTCCTATCCTATTAAGTAGAAAGGTCAATTAGCTGCTAAAAAAGCTGGGAATTCTCGCAAAGGTGCGGAAGTCCTTCTTGCAGGAGTTATGGCTCACATTATATCCAGCAACGGTACGATCGTGCATGGAGTACTGTTTGCGCCTTTGGGATGGATCAGTCAAGTACCAACTGCAAGCGTTATAAGCTATCGAGTGGCGTCTTTAGACACTGACAGACACCGGTTAGGTACCTACATTTGTATCTACAGAGTGTACTTTGGAATGAAATAATCTAATTCTCCTTTTTGCTACTATTCACGGAACCCAACAAAACGCTTAGATTCCACATTTATTGTGCGAACGACCAGTTTGTGGTATTCACAGGCGGCATCTCTGTTTTACGATTATTTTTTAAATTTGGATTTATCTGGTTAAAGTTTGAGTGGAACCGTTTCTACGAGGCAAGCGTCCTCCCTCTAGGCCATATCATTGCTTCGCTTTTGGTGAGTTGTGACCAAAAGCAGTTCAGAGTAAAAAATAACATATTTTAAACGCCCTATATTTTACGTTTTTTTTCCTTAAGCAATCAATAAAAGGAAATATGAAACTGGATCAGATCAGAGTCTAAGTCCTATTTGAATGGTAGTTCTCAGATAAACGGCGCGGGTTTCATAAAGTTTCACCGATCGCTATCAGTTTAAACTAGAACTTTCCTTCGTCAAACTAAACTGAAGAAATGTGGGTGTATTATGGAACATCCACAATTTATACCATCAAAGAGTTTATAAGCTTTTAATAAAAAGATTTAAAAAATCTCTTAACTACGGGCTCAATGAAGCCCCTTAATTAAAATAATGTAAGCAGTTTAAAAATAAGATGCATCAAAGAATATTTTTTGCACACTTTGTCGTCTATTGTGTTCTTGAAACCCTAGTATAATCAAACGGCGCTTATCTAGGAAAAGGTCGGAAAAATAAAATTTAATTAAATATTTATAAACTCATTATATACATTTTGAATTAAAAACTGACAACAAACTATAAAAGGTCATCAAATAACTCCTCCTCAACACTATCAGCTCGTTATGTAATAATTATAGTATATTGTTTCATTGTCATCTTCCTAGCCTTTTCCCAACCTTGACCGTCTTCTTCAGCCTTATCGAATGCAGTTATGTACCAGTATTTTTCACATGGAGTGATTGACTGTCTGAAAAACTCCAAAACCTAGTTAGCATTGGGATAAACGATACTCCTTGATAAGACTCTTGTCTGTCAGATTTTTGGGGTTGGATTTTTCATATGATTCCTCACACAATTCGTCCATCTTTTCTTTGGCCTTTCTATCCACACACGCACACATAGAGGAAAAGCTGGCAAAAACAGGAGAAAAGAAAAAATCCGAGTGATCTCGTCAGAAGAATTCCGACGGGATTGAGAAAGAAAAAGATAGTGTAATTAAAATTACCCAAACGAGTGAATTTAGAAGTATCAGATTAGAAAAAGACAACACAAGCACTGTTTGATCCAGACAGGTGTCTGGAGCAAACAGTGCTTGTGTTGTCTACAAAGGTTTGTAGATACAAACTGTATGTCTCTTTGTGTAAAGGAGTGATCGCGACCGTTTGCCTGAAAATGAAACGCTATTGACATCGGCTCTTCGCAGCTTTGCACTGTCGCCACTCAAAGGGTTCCATTTCCGTGCTTTCGATGCAAACAGCCCGTATTAACACCGCACAATAAACGGGTGTGGGACAGTTAGGTGGTTAGTTATTTACAGCCGGACCATCACCCTGGCCTACTTTGGTTACTGTACTGCACCGGATTATACTGCATGTAATTATGTACGATATTTACTTTCCGGAGGACTACAATCAACAGTCAGCGGGTTTGGTAAGTTTGGTTGCATTCAATGATAATGGTTCGGCCCGTGGAATAGCCTGTGGTAACGCATGAACTACTAAAAATTATTTACACATGTAAAAGTCCCAGTTTTTTTCTTTTGTAGTCTAAACACAAATTGTTGTTTGTTAATATAATATAATTTAATACAATATAATTTCAGCCTATTAAGGCGACATTAGCTGCCCGCGACCTTGAGCGCGCGTTTAACTCATCGCCTAAACAAATAAGGTTGAAAATGGCGATGCGTTTGATGCTCGTGACTGCCAAAATGAACGATAGTTCGCAGATTTAATTTATTTAAAAAAAAGTACGCTGTAATGTTAAAATATTTTTACATATGTCTTTAGTTGGTTAAATTTCCTTTCTGATAGTAAAAAAATAAATAACAGTTGTCACTCAAAATATTGAGCATTTCGAGACGAAAAAGTTTTTTCGTGTGATTTTTTTGTGATTTTGTGATTTTTTTTTCGAGGTTCTTGATTACTTTTAGAAAATATTTTTGCATAAGTCTTTTACCTATACATTTGACTATACACTGTATTTTTTTTGGAATTGTAATAAGTAGCAATACGGCTAACTCTGCGACGAAAAACAGGTCGTTTTTACGGTTCCCCGTTGACTGCGTCTTAAACTAAGTTTGTCGAATTAAAAGCGCTTCAATGAATCATCAGTACTCTCGTAGCAAATGCGTAGCACACGTAGCGTTCTCGTAGCTCCGAACTACCCTTCGTAGGCTGCTACAGAAAAGCGTAGACGACGCGTAGGGGTGCTACGCCCCTTCTACGAATCCGTTTTATAAACTTCTACGTAGTAATGAATGAGGCCTGGAGCAAATAGTTAATATTTGAAACCTGAGTCCTGAGTCTCGTCTTGATTTTTTTCGTATAAAAACCTCAATTAAATGTATATTTATTTTAAGATATTTTACTGTGTACACATTTTTTGTTTTTTTTTTCTTAGCCTGCTCTGTCCCACTCCTGGGCAAAGGCCTCCCTCCACTCCTTCCATTTTTCACGAACCATTTTAATTTTTTTTTAAGTGTAGGTTCACATTACTTTGTGTAATTTATTTCATCACCGCTGCTCTCAAAACGGTGGAGGAAAACATCGTGAGGAAATATCTTAGAACCAAAAAAGTCGAAGACAGGTGACATACCAATCCGCAATGGGCCCTCGTGGTGGATTATTATAGCCCATCCCACTCCTAGAGAAGAAGTCTGAGTCCCTGCAGTGGTTATTTGGCGATGATGATAATGATGACAGAAGTATACGCCGATACATCCGCGTCTATAAATTTAATTTTGTGGACGCCAAATATTTTACAAACAAATAGTACTGAAACATGGGAGACCTCAGACCATAATAATACATAATCACTGCAACATATATTATGCAACTCCACGAACATAAGCCTCAATCCGATTCTGTTAAAACGTGTAATTTCGTATTGAGTGGGGCTTAAAATATAACCATTTTCAGGTAGCATTTGTTTGTTTGGCTCGCTGCAGAGGATAACTGAACTAGCTGTTGCCCGCGACTTCGCTTAAGTGGAAGTTGATATTTCGCGTGAACTTTCTAACTATACGAGAATATTGTGGCGACTGGCGGGCATGGTGTAAGAATAAGATATGACTGCATTTAAGTGCAGTCAAATATTATTGGTCTGAGGTCTTAGAGTAAGGCAGGAGATCTCTGATCACCGGTGTTGGTGACTGCACTAAACTAAACGCAGTTTAGAGCAAGCAAAAGTTCAAGTAGCTCACAAGAAATTCTAGGACGTCTGTGAGGCTAATTTTTTTGGTTGAATGCCTCTTTGATCTAGCTAGCAAGCTTCCTATTAATGAATATGACTAGTTTCTGATTTCTGTATTTTTGATATTAATATTAATAACTATAGCAATTACGATGTTTCCTTCAAGGTCATATAACACTTTGAACTCAAAAAATACTTAAACAAGCCCACAACTTCAATAACTCTATTTATAAACTGACAAATGGTTAGATCCTATTTTATTTTATATATATATATTGTTGTTCCGAATAATAATTTTGACTATAACTAAAAAATCCAGTTTGATAATACCAGTATAGTAGTAATTACTTGAGTTTAAGTAATAATTACTTTTTAATACAGTTGTTAAAAAAGTGGCGTATTGCAGGGACGTATAGCGTTCGGGATGTGGGCTATTACGTACTCGTGCTTTTTCTTTACCATTTCCGAACTCGTGCGTTCTCTTTCCCAACTGTCAAAATACCTAATGTCCATTATAAAAAAACCAACCACGAAGTTTTTTCTAAAAAAAAATCATAGACGATTTTATGATTCATGCAAATATTTCTAAAAAAGCTACTAATTTGTTTCAATATCAGATTTAATTATTTGATTCAATGAGTTTGGTTAGGTTTCATTCCATTTCATCTCATTAAAATTCATTTTCATTTCGTATCAATAAAAAAAATCTACTGAAGACTTGGCTGTGGGCATAGTTCCCTTTGCCTACCCAGAATGGGTGAAGAAAACAAAAGAAAAAAAAATATCTGCTTAAATTCTTTTACGGTTAGCGCCATTTTCCAAAAATGTTCTTAATTAAATTCCTTCATTTTTTCGCAACTGTATTAAAAATAGTTGTTCAGTACACGTGCGGAACCGTCATTGCAACTTGTTCCGACTGTCAACCCTCACCTTCGGCTGCGCCTCGGCTCGGGTAGACATTTGTCGGAACTCTTTGCAATGACAGGCTTTCCGCACTAATAATGAAATATACTATTTGCAACTATTTATGCAATAGAAAAGAATTTGAACGAAGTAAGTACCGTACACTCAGAACCGATTAAGGATTACGAGTACTTAAGCCATCAATTGGTAAAAATTTTGACACTTTAATGAAGGTTTTGTATGTCAAATTATTACTAAGTGGCGGCTTAAGTAAAATCATTAAATATCTCTGATTACGGCTGTAAGAATTCTAACTATTGACAGTTTTCACGTCAAGCAAGGAATAAAACTTAAAAATTACGTGTGTTATGTAGTTAGGTACTGTTACTTAAATTATCACTGACTTGTGTATAGATACGGGTGTTAGAGAATGCTGTATGCAAAGCGACCTCTCTACCGCTTGAATCAATAGGGCAAGCGCTAAGGTGTCTCTTGTGTTGACCGCTAACTTCCGTTGGCGTGGCAATCGGAAGCATGGCTGTGGTTAGCTCTCTGCCATCTCAGAGTAGAAGACCACTTCGGGTTTATAAACGGTAATGCTTCATGAGGAGGACGTGACCACACCACCTGAGTTTGCGCTGCAAACAGATATGGATATGTCGCAGTATGATAGATAAAGCCGTATTATGGTTATATCCCTAGGGATATAATTATGTACCGTAACATAGTTATACGTAAGCGATTCATTACTATCTTACTAGGAATATAATTATAATACCGTTCAAGTTTAGTGTTATAATTATATTACAACACTAAACTTGAACGGTAACAACACTAAACGGTGTCAAGTGCCCTAATGTCCGGTTCCATGTTATGTTCCAAATATAGGTCACAGTCACCTGCAAAATTGCATGGATACTTTAGTGTCTATTTTCACGCGATTTTATAATTTCTTGTTCATGCATTTTTGTAGGTGACCGTACCTATATAAACAACATGGAACCGGATATTAGGGAACATGTTCCTGCCCCATAAAGAAGAATAGGCAGGATTGATGCCTTGTAAACATCTCGTTGATCTTCGTCTCCTTATTTGCAAAAGTTGTTTTTCGGCGTTTTAATAATAACTTTCAATCTATACATATATGTATAATAAAATGGTAGGAAAGTCAAAACTGTACATTGAATATTTTTAAAAAAGAATACTTGGGATGTGATCTACAATCGATACCGAAGCCAAAAATATAGTTTTTAGAATTTTTGTCTGTTTGTCTGTTTGTCTGTCCGGGATAAACTCAAAAAGTACTGCATGGATTTACTTCAAATTTGGCACAAATATTATTAAGAAGTCGGGTCAACACATAGGCTACATATTATCGCGCTATCACCTACGGGGAACGAGCAGTGAATCTTTATTTCTTCAACGCATTCTGTAAGAACGTGTAATCTAACGACGCATATTTAAATGTTGCTATTATGTTAACCATGCTTTAAGCTAGCTTCACACTATAAAAAACACGCAATAAAAGTAACTTAGGCCGATAAACATAATTAAATGAATATAAGTAGTACCAAGAAATTTTTTAAAGCAGCGCCATCTATGAGATTTCAAAAACATCAAGTCGAATTACATGTGTAAGCCTTTTTGGGTCTCAGTTTTGGTTATAAATAATTTAAATTTGATCATGTTGGTGAGCTTAATAGTTGTTATTAAAAGTCATAGATGGAGTTGTGCATGTTCTTAGACGTCCACCTGGAGAACAGCCAGCGCATATATTTTGATCCCGACGACGTTGCTGACCGCTTGGAAAAGCGTCTTGGCATTTTTCAGGCTCTGTGAAATCGACCAGTTTGCGAGGTTCCTTACGTATGACGAAGCGCCTTCATATTACACATACGACAAGCAAAGAGGTGTAATAGTAATAGTCCTCCTGACCGTTTTCGGCCACGGCGGCCAATCTTAGCAGAGATTAGCCAACTGCGCGGGAGATATTATCAAATTCAAATTCAAATAAATTTATTCGCAATAAAGTATTGGTACAATTTCGGTCTTAAATCATAGTCTAGCTAGATCCATAACGGGTGCGCCAAAGTTCACCTAAAATTTCAACTCCGATAATTGGAAATCCGAAAATGTTCTTCCTAACATTTTTCATCCTAACGATCGCAATTCCTAAAGTCTCTGTCTCTAATGTTTTAACTCCGAAGCATTCAACTTCATAATGTCAGTAGCAATAAACATCTATTACACTATTATTTGTTTTCCTATATTTTCTCAACATAACCATCTTTTACACTATTATTCAAAGTCATATCTTTTTTGTTTATATTACTTTTTATTCATAATAATCAGTATTATAAAAGGTCCCATTAAAATAGGTGGACAAAATTTTAGAAATCATTTAGACCGCTAAAATAAGGACAATAGTAAAAAAATATATAAGAAAAAGACATTAAAATACCTACTTTTATAGGATGAGTTTGTTCTAGAGTGCCGGCAATTTATTATTTTAAGTCAAAATAAAATCACTTTATATAGTGTTTTTTTTTTGTTTATGTGTCTTTAGTTAGGCTTACTAAACGCTGTGTTAAAATTTGTCCACCTATTTTAATGGGACCTTATATACTATGCAAAGATATCCATAGGTTAGGTTAGGTTAGAACTGAGACCAACTACGCGCGAGCCGAGCGAGCGAAGCGAGCGCTGCCGCGGCAGCGGCCGGCGAGCGCTACCTGGAAATTGGTCGCGAAATTTTTTTAAGTATTTTTTTCATAGTGCCCCCAAGACGACACTCTGACCTGAATTTGATTCATTTATTTCATTTCAAGACAAAAATCAGTGAAACGACCTTTAATCATTCTATACAGTTGTATGAGTGAAAATATTATGGTAATTATGTTTAGGGATAAAAACGTTAGGATAAAAAACAGTAGGAGTTGAAATATGTTTACAATAACGATATTATTAATTAAAATTTTCGGAAACATGAGTGTTAGGAACATCGCCAGTAGCATTACAAATAGTAGGAATTCAAACTTTAGGATGAAAAATTTTAGGAGGAGTGATCATTCGGATTACAAATCGTTAGGAAGAACAATTTCGGGTAAAAAACTTTAGGTGAGCCAATATGGACCCATCCATAACACTTTGTCATAATAATGTGACATGCAAACATTTGGGTTTATAATTATTTTTGAAGTCCTAATTCATTATAATAATTCATTATACCTAATTCAAATTGAGCGTAATGTCATTATCAGATAAATTTCAATAATATTATTAATGTCAGAGAGTAAATTAATGATAATGGTAATTATTTATTTTCCAACTTCTTATTGAATAAGTCAGTCACTGAGTAGAAATTCTTTTCCCTTAACCATACTTTAAGACACCTTGCAAATTTAAACGTGGGCAAGAATTTAAAACTGTCAGGTATAGCATTAAATATACGAACACACATTGCATAACTGTTTTTACTGTATAGCGCTGTCCTTGGAATTATGGGCAAAACTATTCTATTTCTGTGCCTAGTGCTTTTTGAAAATATTTCATGGTGTTTCTTAAATAATTTTGGGTGCTTCTTAACAAATTTGGCGCATTCAAGGATATATAGACATGGAAGGGTTAGTATCTTGAACTTTTTGAAAAAGGGTTTGCAAGATTCCCATGGGCGTATTCCCGCTATGGCGCGGATGCACTTTTTTTGCGCGATGAACACTCGCTGACATTCTGTTGAGTTACCCCAGGTGATAAGACCATATCTCAACACAGAATCAACGTACCCATAGTATGCAGATAATACGGTTTTTAACGCCGATGTTTTTGCGAGTTCGTATAAAACGTACACGAATTTATTTATTTTATTGCATACTTTATCGACGTGGGCCTTCCAGTTGCAGTTTTTGTCAATGGTGATACCGAGGAAAGTTGTATCGTTTACTTCATTTAGTTTAAGTCCTCTGTAATTAATGTCTAATGTCTTATTTTCTTTTCCATAAGTAGTAAATTGAATAAAATTGGTTTTTGTCAGGTTTACGCATAGATTATTATTGTCAAGCCATGTAATTATCGATTCAATTGTATTATTTATGTCAGTAGTATATTTATCAATGTCATTATTATTAGATGTAATTATTAACGATATGTCATCAGCGAACAAAAAACAGGGGTGATTAGTAACATCAGGAAGGTCATTTATATAAAGTATAAATAATAGGGAGCTCAGCACACCCCCTTGGGGCACACCAGACCCATTATGTTTATAGTTAGATCTGTATGACTTTAGTGTTCGTTGACTATCAACTTTTTCAATTTCTACACACTGCATTCTGTTACTTAAATAGCTATTTATCCATTGGAGTGCTGGACCCCGTATGCCACACTTTTCTAACTTGTCCATTAGCAATTTGTGTGATACGAAATCGAACGCCTTAGACATGTCAAAAAATATGCCTGTTGTGCTAATTCGCTTATCTAAATTAGTAACTATTGTGTCAATCAAGTTAAAACATGCTAGTGTTGTGGATTTTCCCTTTTGAAACCCGTATTGTTCTTCCCTTAAGATATCATGCTTATTGATGAATTGAGTAAGGCGTTTATGCATGGCAGTTTCAAAGATTTTTGATATGATAGGTATGAGAGTAATTGGTCTGTAATTATCGAGATCATCCTTGTTACCTTTTTTGTGTAAAGGTTTCACAATCGATTTTTTAAGTAGGCTAGGAAAACATCCACATTCAAAAGATAAGTTTATTAAGAATGTTACTGGAGTTAATTCAACTGAACAACTTTTTATGATTTTTGTCGCTAGTTCATCATAACCAACGGAGTTTGTGTTGTTTAAAGATAATATAATTCTATGTGTCTCGTCATATCCATACGGTTTTAAGAAAATACTGTCACTAACAGATTGCTTAAGGCTGATACGAGTATTTTTTTGGGTATCGTTTGTTAGATTAATCCAATAGTCATTGAATATTTCAGCAATTTTGTCCGGGCTATTAACTACATTACCGTTGTTTCTTACGTTGTCGATGAATTGTTTACTCCACGTACTGGTGGACTCTTTCTTTATTAGTTGCCATGCTGCTTTGCATTTGTTTGTCGAGTTACTAATAAACTGATGATTAGTTCTTTTAATAGACCCATGTATGCAACACCGTAGAAGTTTAGAGTATTTATTGAATTTTGCCTTATTTTCCACAGTTTTATTTGCGTAGTATTTGTTTTTTAATGATCTTTTGGTTTTGCAGCTTGCTTTAATACCTTTGGTTATCCATTTTAGGGGTCGATCTCTGTTTAACATCTTTATTCTTCTGATTGGGAAACATAATTTGTAAAAAAGATAAATTAACTCGTAGAACTTTTCGTAAGCTACGTTGACATTGGATTCTGTAAATACTTCTGAAAACGATAGTGCGGACATACATTCTTTTAATTTAATGATGTGTTGTTTCCTATAGTCTCTCTTAAATGTTGAATATTCTATCAAAGCCATTTCTTTGTTTCTTACAGGTATACTTAATAACTGCGCCATATTATGATCAGAAAGACCCAGGTGCAAAAGTTCTCCTTTAGCAGATTTGATGTTGCTGATTAGGTGATCAATACAAGAATTTTGCCTTGTTGGTTCTTGAATATGGAGCACTAAATTATAATTTTGGGTAATTTCAATCAACGTCTTAGATTTATTGTTTGTTTGTATCGTGTTTATATTCAAGTCACCTGCTATAACTATCTTTTTTTTAAATTTACGTGATATAAATTGAAGCACTGTTTCAAATATTTCGAAAAACTTGTTAATATTGGAAATTGGGGTTCTGTATAAGCATAAGATAAATAGATTTTGGTTCACTATCTCAATGCCACAACACTCAAAAATATTGTCAATACAATGTTGATTTATGAAGGAAATTTCTTTAAATATGGTGCCCTTTTTTACCAGAATAGAGACCCCGCCACGCTTTTGTTTCTTTCTCCTGCAGTAGGAGGTTGCCAAACTATAACCAGAGATTTTTATAAGACTTTCATTACCTCGTTCTATGAAAGTTTCGGACAGACAAATAATATCCGGGCACATGTTACGATCCGAAAGCTCTGATAAGTGTACTTCTATCAAATGGATTTTGCTTAGTAAACCGGCGATGTTTTGGTGAACTATTCTTAAGAAATTAGGCTCGAAAAAACGTTTGTGTATCCGCGATACAGAGGTCATCCCTTTGGGACTGTATGCTAATATGGTTGTCGTTCGAGGTACTAGGTATGACTTCCTCAACAGAGACCACCTCATTCGTTTGAGTACTAGAATCTTTTAGGATAGGTTTAGACTCCACAAGGCGCCTTTGTGTCAATAGATTATGTATTGGAGCTGGGGGATGTTTTTTGAGATATAATAATCGATTTGTATGTTCAGTGTTTTTATAAAAATGTAAAAATTTTGACTCATAGTCTATCTGGTCTAGAATTGAATTAATTTTGCCGCATAACCCATAAGCGCTGTAAACGTTCAGATCAGCGTAATCCACAAATGTGCAGTCATTCGATTGTTTACTAAGTAGTCTTAAAGTATCGTTTACTTTGTTTTCATTTAAGTGGTCAGTTTTAAGAACTTTAAGCACTAAACTAGGACATTTTATACATTTCAAAAATACACATAATTCAGTCATAATTTTAAACGGGTCAGTGTCATGTTCGCCAACACATAGTATAACACGGTCTTCAGGTAGTATCTCGAACATTTTTGCGCTATTTAGTATTTCTTCTGCATTAGCGTTTGGTTTTACTATAGATATAACTTGGTATCTGTTGTAGCGGCTGAATTGTCTTGATTCTATCATACGTTGTGCCAATCCCGTGCATTGACTACTACCAAAAATAAATACCCTTTTGTTAGGCATCTTCTTTCTACTAACAGAATTTGATATTGGATTAGGCTGTGATTCTATGGGCGCGCCTAATTGCGCTTGCAGCGGTACTTCATGTATGGGCTTAGATACTAGGTTCGGTATTGGTTCGGAAGCTTTTTCTGTTTCTATGACAGGTTGAGTGATATGTCCTTTTTCCTTCTTTGGCTTTGGTTTTTCATTTTTATTTAGTTCCTTCGTCAGGGAGTCGTCGTTTTTTGTCAATGTCAAGGTTATAGGGCTATTAGAAAAACTATCAGTGAGTCGCCGTCTTGCACTTTTTGTAGAACTGGATGACATGTTTTTTCTAAATGATGAAAGTGGGCTAGAACATAACTGTTTTAATATGGTCATTTCTTGAGTCAGGTTATTTATTTGTTTTTTCAGGTCAGAATTTTCGAGGATGATATTATCCAGCTCATTTTGCGTGCTTTGCTCTCATTTCTTCTGTGCAATGGTTTTGTACGTTGGATGACAAATCTAAGCTTCTACCTAACATGTCTTCAGACAATGTTGAGTCTATAGAATTATTATCGTTTAACATATTATTCATGGACTTATGTCTCCGGAGTGTGACATTTCTATTTGCACTATCCATTGTGGTTTTAGTAATCTATTTATTTTATTAGACTACTAAATAGTACAAGGTATACACCTCTGTCGAACCCCTCAAAGAAAGCAAGGCGTGATGTTATGTAGATTTAGTTTGTCGATTGTGTGAGGATTCAAAACGTAAGAAATGAAAAATGAAAATTTGGTTTTGAATGTTTCTGTCGGAATCGAACTTGCGCCGTCCAACGTGTGAATCCAGTTCACAGACCACTCGACTACGGACACTGTTGAATATGACAGTGAAATTGTTGATCGATTGCGTCCTGAGATTATGGTTCCTTGAGTGGCCAGTAGATGTCGTTGTGTTCAAGTTGTTGACTATTTGAAGTAGGGCAACGCTCTTGAGTGACCAATAGATGGCGTTGTGTTCCCGTTGCGCGTTGTAGATGTTTGAAGTTGTGGTTGTTTGAATTTTGAAGTATGGCAACGCTGTTTCGGATTTGGCAACACAGTGTGAACGGTAGTACAATTCGAATTTTACTTGTCATCTACGAATGTAAACAAACCGTTTTGAGTCACTATTTTATGAAGTTATGTTGTTGTTGATGATTAACTTACAGTTTTGGGATCGTCAAAACCACGTTCTATAGCGTTACTGTACCAGAGTTGTTGTTAATCTTGCTTTCATAGTTTGTTATTACACTTTTGTATTGTTTCGTTCACTGTGAAGTTCTTGCCGTATATCTCCCAATAGTCTTCTTATGGGTTGTCACCAATATTTGAGCACATGATTTACGTTGTGTACTACACCTGAATTAACTTGTTTGTCCTAAATTGTTAACTTTTACTATTAGAAATTAATTAAATACGCGGAGCATTTCTTTTCGTGACTTGACACTTTGACAGCTGTACAATCAAACAAATATTATAGTGCACAAGTGTGTGCGCAGGCACAGGTGCACTCTCTGTTCTTTTCCTCTCATAGTCCGATGGGACGGCAATCCGACACGACCGGAGAGAGATCAGGCGCAGGACCAACGGCTTAACGTGCTTTCCGAGGCACGGGGGTACTATACCGCCAACTTCCAAACTCCGGCCTACTATTGGGAAATTTCTAATGAAAAACCCAATAGCACTTTTTGTCCGACCCGGGAATCGAACCCAGGACCTCATACACAGCAGTCGCGCTTACGACCACTAGACCAACGAGGCAGTTCAAAAAAAAGAAAAAAGGGGTGTATTTAACCGACATCGACGAGGACGTGCTGTGGAAGGTTTTCCGGGAATTTTCAAGGATACGACATTGGGTAGAGTAAACCGTGCACCTGAATAATGGTGAATGCTATTTTCTGCGGTTGTTACTTCACACGGTCCGAGGCCCAACGTCTTTCGCCTTTCTGAGGACATTTGATGGCGTGGAGTATCCCACTAACCGCGCAGCCTCGAAGTCACCTTCTCGACGGTGACCAAAACTGGGATGACACCTTCGCGGAGGCGAGCGTCAGTAACAGTCCCAGCCACATGCGTCATCTGTTTGCCGTCATTTTGGTGTTTTGTGGAGTCGCAAACCCGGTAGCATTGTGGGAGAAGTATCGCCATCATCTGTCTGAAGATATTCTCCGAGCTTTTAAGGCGTGCTACTAGAGACGAAGTCGAAGTAACTGATGAACGCGTGCTGAACACCTGTCGCAGTTCACTTCAACACGTGGTCATTTCTATCGGCGGCAATCCACTGGTCGAATATGGGTTACCAGCTCCCCAATCATCACCGCATCAAGACCGCGGAAATCAGGAGTAAAACGCTGAGGCATTTTACGATCCGGGTGTAATGACTACCATACGAAATGACCATGTCGCTTTGTTCTCTTCAGAGCGAAAACAAATTTATGACACCGTCCTTGAAAGCGTTGGGCAAAACCAGGGTAAAATGTTTTTTTGGATGCTCCTGGTGGAACAGAAAAAAAACATTTGTTACAACTGGCATACTTGCAGAGGTCAGGAAGCAAGGCAAAATTGCCATTGCTGTAGTGTCGTCGGGAATCGCTGCCACACTGCTTCCGGGTGGCAAGACAGCACATGCCATGTTTAAAATTCCTATCGATTTAGAGAGTGCCGAAACGCCTGTTTGTGGTGCGTCACGTAACAGTGATAAGGCACCCGTGCTCAAGGATTGCTCACTGATCGTATGGGATGAGTGTACGATGGCCAATAGGAAGGCAGTTGAGGCCGTGGACAGAACCCTGTAGGACATCCGCAGGAACGAACATTTCATGGGTGGTGTCACAGTTCTGTTCAGTGGCGATTTCCGACAAACGCTTCCCGTGGTGACGTGGGGATTAAAAAAAAAAAAAAAAAAAAAAAAAAAAAAAGGGCTGACGAGGTGAATGCTTCATTGAAACGATCTTCGTTGTGATCACGAGATCGCACTCTGCGCTTGACCATTAATATGAGAGCTCGGCTCGGCGGCAATGCACGTGCTCAAGAATTCTTCGATGTCTTTCTAAGTCTTGGCGAAGGCACTCTACCAGAGGAGAGAGGTGGACAGGTGGTGCTTCCAGAATCTCTCATTATAGTTGTATCCATCTAAGAAGAACCCATTCGCTGTGTGTACGGGGACATCAGTCGTATACCGCACCAACAGAATTGTTGGGTGTGTGAGCGGGCTATTTTGACGCCCAAAAATGATCAGGCTGCAGCAATTAACGAATGCATTCTCTCGGAAATTGAACGGAATGAAGTGGTCTACACCACTATAGACATTGTCTGTGGTCGAGCAAGATGACGCCACACATTATCCCGTGGAATTTCTGAACTCCCTGTCAGCAAGTGGACCTCCAGCGCATACCATCAAGCTGAAGGTCGGTGTCCCGATTATGCGTCTTCGGAACCTATCTGCGCACCGACCTCTAGATGAACTGCTTCTCACACGGGCAATAAATTGTACTTCGCTTGCTCCCGCGTGACCAGTCCTGACTCTCGATACATTTTGACTGCGGAGAGCCAAACCACTACTATGGTTTATCGAGAAGTCCTATAAGTATGTATTTTTACCCCATTCTGTATTCCTAATTCATTTTTTTCTCCATCTGCTTCAGTCACAACTTATGACTAAAGCAGGCTGAAAATCAGCACTTTTTGAAGGTCAATTTTACAAAAGACAGTCTCCCTCTGTTACTGCACTTTCTGTAGATATAAAATGTAAAGAAGAAACTGGTAAATGGAAAGGTATTTATGGTGCTGTATAGCGTTCACGCAGACGACGTCGCGGGCAGCAGCTAGTATAGTAATAAGTAAGTAGGTTCCATGTTCTGAACTGAGTGTTTGGTATACTTAGAATTCTTCAGAGAGCTTGAAAATATAAAACTTAAGTAGGTACTTAAGTCATAAGCTGCAGTTAATTATTCAATTCAGCAACTGGTCCTATTTCTTCGCATTTAACAAAACACGTCTTGCATGGTTAAATACGCTACTCGCCGCTAGACGGCGCTTTTTTGTACAATAATTAAAGAATAAAATGAGAATGTTTTTAGATAAACGCTAAATTATACGTTGAATTAAACTGACGCTAGCGATTTTTAATTGGTCAAAAATATGTATTCAAATACTGATTTTAGACTGATATTCCTGTTTACGTTGAATCAAATTGTTGTAATGCTCGTCTACGTCTAGCAAAAACAAATTAAATAAATTAGAGGTAAATTATCACTCCTTAATCGTCACCACGTGTCATTTCAAAGATGTACCTCAAATCTACCTTTATTAAAAGCTACTCGATTACGTATTAAAGAAAACAACACCAAGTTCAAATAGTAGGTTATCATAGTAGCTTCACCAGATATTACACCTACATAATGTATACCGTACCTTAGGCTACCGTTGCACCATCGCACTCCCGGCCACTGGCCATTGTTTTTACTCCATAAGGGACCTCGCTGAACACAACCTCGTATAAATAGGTAAACAACTCGTGTGATACATCCAAAACTAGTGTTGTAAACAATATTTCAGTATAACGTATTCAGTAAATAGGCGAGCCGGAAAGTTATGAAGCGAATTTATGAAATGGATCAAACGACTCCTAGGGACGGGTAAAGTGGCAGTCGCTGAGTGGTGCAAGAGACGAGATGTAGCGGGTGCGATGTCAAATATAACATCGCCTCAGTAGCCCCCTAAGGGTTAGGCAGAGGTGTACGTAATAGGTCACCCACATTTCGTCATCTACTTTTATGTCCTATGTAATAGGGGGCGAGCCTATTGCCATGAAGCGGGCACCAATCCTGAGTTCGTGGCTGCTACTGCTTAATTCCTGATGGAAAAACCTACTGCTGTACTTAGTATTTTTATTGGACTACGACGTCTGAGTTATTGTGGGTCAAATAACCTAACCTACCTACCCATTTATTATTAAAGGCCCGTATTGTCCCTCAGAAGGCAAAGACGTCGCAAATATTTTCCATTTCTCTTCATGGTAGATTCCGTGTTTATATAAGTAGGCACACAAAGTCTTGTCAAACTCTTATAAGAGTTACATAGGGTAGGGGGAGGGAGGGTAGGGGAGTATGCTAGGTAAGTACCCACTTACCTAGCATACTTGCCCGCTGTACCTATTAGTTTTGAGTAACCTTATTTAATAAGTAACTAGCTTTTGATCGCGGATTCACTCTCATTGTGTACGGAAATGAAACCACGGGAACGTTTTAAATGTACCTAGCCTACTAATTACACTCGGGGGATAATTAGCTTCCCGTTAGTTAAATAATTTTCAGAATCGGATCAGTACTTCCGAAGATTACCCCCTACTTTAGTAACTTACTATTGTACCTCTTTACAATATTTTTATTGATGGAAAACAGTTCGGTAGGTCCAATTTCCGAACTTTCGCCTCAAAGATCTCAAGTATTTCTCGCGTGGTCTTCAAACGCTACCGCTCCTATCGAAATCCCACAGGTGCTATAGTCGGCCTCGGCGGGCCAACTTCAATCACTTTGCCCCAGCAGCCGATCCCGGCGGAGAGGTGTAACGAAATGCTTGACCAGCACGTGATCAGGGATCCCGATCGAACCAATGAATAGTTCCCACAACTAATGTCAAATACGTTTTTAATATGAGGCCAAAAACGTAACATTATATCAGTGAACTCAAAAAGGTATTGGATTGACATAAACTACCGAAAAACTGCGACACCTGGGGGAGGCCTATGTCCAGCAGTGGACGTCTTTTGGCTGAAATGATGAAGATGATGATGATGACCGAAAAACTTGTGTCGATGCTGCTGTCTGTGATTATCAGTTGTTATTCGTTATTAAACTTTTTCCATAGGACTTGTAGTTTTGCCGGAAATCGAAATAAATGGATTTTTTACCCTTATATATAACCCCCCCACGCCCCGACATCAGATCGCCCGTAAATTATTTTTCCTTTCATTTTTGTAATAGATATTCTCTTCCATTTCCTATGGGTTTATTCCTAATATTCTTTTTTTCACTTTTTACCATTTCAAAGGCTTCAGTCCAGATCTACTAAGCCTCTGGCCAGCCCTTGGGTAACGGGAAGTGTCAACTAAGTGTTTTGTAAAATAATTCCTTGTGCATGAACTTCAACAATACGTTGACGTTAAGCTCCTTCCGTTTTAAATAAGTCGACCTACACGATAATTGACAAATGCTTGACGGCCTGGACTTGACTGGACTGGACTTGAGTTCCACTTAAATCTGTGTGGTTCTTTCTTCAAAATCAGACTACATTTATCTGCAATAGTTCCCATGTGAGTTGACCAAGGTTATGTCAGACGACAGAAAAGTTCTTTTAAAAATCTATTTGCAAATAAGTATTTCGATGCCTTTTTTTATAGTTTATTGTTAGTTTAGTTTATTTTATAGTTTTTAATTAATTTAATATGTATTCCAACAAAAATTACACAACCATTTGCAAATTAAACATCTTTTATCATTTAACAACAAACAGACTTTTCCATCATAGTCATAGGTCAGCACAATGTTACTTTACATTTACAAGGTTTTACATTCGTATAAGGTAGGTACCTACGTAAAATCGTAACTCACCTTAACATCATTGTTACGGCGTATAATAGGCATTATCGAGAACGGCGATATTTTTCCACATGACTGCCAAATGCTGGATTAACAATGCAAACCTTTAAAACGCGTGTTCATCAATACTCGCTATTCATTCAGTTGCATTCGCGGCCGCTGTCGTCCGTATTTACGGGTCGACATATTCGGAGAGCTACAACTAAAATTATATTTGTGAAAAAGTACCATTTTAAATAGTCCTTTGTTGTAACGCTGTCGGGAAATGGACAATATAGGTTTCGTGGTGGACGAGAACATGCAGTCAGTGGCTGTGACAAGTGGGGTGAGGACAGAGCATGGAGCGGGTGGTGTGGCTGTATACAGGAGTGGGTGCGGGACTACCTGCAGCTGGTCTAGTGGCCTCACAGCTGTTTATGGTTGGTGAGTGAACTTTTGCAACGGAGTTCCTTATTGCAAGTTATCGTTTTGATTTGTTTGCAGCTCAGCCGATTTTTACGGTGCCTCTACTGTTAGACTGCTGATACAAGGTTTAAATTAGGTTATTTTTATTTTATTAAATAATTTTACGGTTCCGTGCAAAAAAAATAAAACCCTTGAAATTAGAAACAAAATCCGATTAAAAAGCAAAGTTATATTTTTTTAATTATTTCAAGCGAACACAAGTACAACATGTTACATAATCTTTACGTACCTTTAAGTAACTGTGCTTTTGAACGGGTCGAATGCCATCTCTTTCAATAGATTTTGAATGACTTATTCAGTGAACCAATCGTCAGCTGACGCACCCCGCGGTACGTCGTGAGTTTAGGCATCTGTATTTCATTTTATTTTATTTATTTTAAGGAAACTTACAGCTAAAACATTTACAGTAAAATTACCATGTAGAGGAAGGCCAATTACAAGTTTCCACACATAAACTTAAAACTAAAATTAAAAAGATACGGTAATATATAAACAACATGAGAGTTACACAAAAATACACAGCTTTAGAATTAATATATAGGTACGTAGACACAGCTAAAGCGAATATTAAAATAAAAATGAAAATACACAGCGTGAGAATTAGTATAAACACAACTGAAGTATATACAAATAATAATGCTCAGCGTGACAACTCATATCAACACATCTAGAGAGAATTTGCATTAAAATAAATAAAAAATACTCATGAGTGAGAGCTAAAAATATACACAACTACGCTAGTATTATATTATCTGTGCTGTGACACAACTAAGAAGTACAACTAACAAAACAAAAAGACACATTATGACAATTACGCTTAAAAGAAGAAATTACTCATCATTGTTTTTAAAAGTTATATATATATATATAGCTGAATATATAATTTATAGATGATATCATACTGAACTAAAAAATAACAATCAGCTGCATGGATAGCGGTGAAAAGACTGTCAGCTAACGCCATAAAGACACAGTAAAGATGCAGATTAGAGCAATGCACTTACAATGCAATTGTTGATGTTTTCGTTGCTGATGTTGAGGATCTCACCCATGTAATATAGCTTTCAGGGTCCAGCTGACAGAACTGCGTTGCCCGGACCCACCCCGTCGGGGCTGCGGATTATCCCGTCGGGGCTGCGGATTACCCCGTCGGGGCTGCGGATTATCGAAAGAGATAACGCGGCCTGGGCATCTAAAACGGCCACTTTAGCAGATCATAATATGAATTGCGTTAAAAATCGTAAAATGAACCATTCATAATAGTAACTGCGTCTGTGACTATTTTACGATTTTTTACGCAATTCATATTATTTTCCTATTATGATCTATTTTCCTAAATGGGCACAGAAGCAGTTACTATTAAGAAAGGTCCATTTTACGTTTTTTAACGCAATTCATATTATGATCTGCCAAAGTGGCCGTTTTAGACCCCCTGGGCACAAGGGCGAAGAAAGAACATGGGTGGTTTTTAGTTAGTAAAAGTCTGACACTTCCTTCTGCTCTACCCAAGAGCGGGAGAAGTTATTTGATGATTTCCCACCACCCAAAAAAAAAGGGTACGGCAGAGGTGTACCCATTAGGACACCAACATTTTAGCAGTTATGTTTAGTCTCATGTAATACCCATAATACATGAGACTTAAAAATAACTGCGAACCTATTGTCAAATTCAAACTCCGTGGCTTCTACTGAGAAATTCCTGATGGAAAACTCAAAAAAAACACTTTGCCCGACCTGGGAGTCGAACCCAGGAATTTATACTCTAAATAAAACCTTGGCCAATTTATGTAATAATTTTAGATATCGTAACATAACATTACGCCTGCCATACCGAAGGGTTAGGCAGTGGAGTACCCATTAGTACACCACCCAGTCACCCACATCTCGCCAGTACCATATAACAGGGGGCGAGACTATTACCATCAACCGAGCACGAATTCAAACTATAGATTTTGGATATTTTGTGCTCGGCTTCTACTGAGTAATTCCTGATGGAAAACAAAACACTTTGCCCGACGGGAGTCCAAAATACTCTTATTAAAAACCTTGTCCGATTTATGTAATAAGTACTAGCTTTTGCCCGCGACTTCGTTCGCGTGGAATAGTGACTTCCGGCAGATTTTTGGTTTATCTCACGAAAAAAAAAAAAAAACTATCCTATGTCTTTTCTCAAGTTCCAAACTATGTCTGTACCAAATTTCATCAAAATCCGTTCAGCCGTTTAGGCGTGAAAGAGTAACAGACAGACAGACAGAGTTACTTTCGCATTTATAATATTAAGTATAAAGTATATTAAGTATGGATTTTTTTGGTATCATAACATATCATCACGCTTAGAATCCCGAGGGTGAGACAGAGGAGTACCCATTAGTACACAGTGTATACACCCACATTTACCAGGTACCATGTTACAGGAGTTAACAGGAGGTATGGCAATACTCTCGACTCCATCAACCGGGCACAAATTCAAACTATGGATTTTGTATTTGTGCCCGACTTCTACTGATAAATTCCTGATGGAAAAACCCAATAACACTTTGCCCGACTAGTTTGAGATAACAAGTAAAAAAATACCTTTTAAAAACCTGTATTGTACCTGGTCAGGGGGTCGTCTTGTCTTAGAGAAAGTACCTACACACGAAAAAAGCCACGGCCAACGACCGCCATGTTTTTTTTGTTGTTTTTATTCAATTGAAACCTATGTGGCTGATTTGTTTTGTGTTGTTTTGGGTCTAGTTTTTAGTAACAAAAATAAATTTTAAAAAATCCTTGAAAAGGATAGCTATGAAGGGAAAACCATTAAACCTCTATTCTTTTTAGATCATTTAATATTAAATAATTAATTGATTATTACAATTGTGTACACACGGCTACACATCAAGCTATACAAAACCAGTTAATCTTGGCCTCTCTTTACTAGATCTTTTTGCACAATGAACGATCAGATTATACTGGTTTTGTATAGCTTGATGTGTAGCCGTGTGTACGTATTGTATTGTGTTGTAAGTACCTATTCAAAACTTTTTTTTTTACAAAAAAAAAAACAAAAATAAAATTAGGGTAAACTCACCAGTAACTGGCCACTTTAGCTCATCGGCCAGTTCATGTTAGTGTAAAATCATAATTACTAAATATATTAATAATATTTTAATACCTTCGGTTAAAGCGTTTATTTGCGAATCGAATTTGATGTGTAAAAAATTAAATAAATCAGATTTACGTAGAAATAATTTAATCAAAAGAGAAAGTAGTCATTTTAACTAGTAATTGGCCATAAAATTTTAGAAAGTAGCCACCAAAAAACTAATAACTGGCCATCCAAAAATTATCATCAAAAACAATCAAAATAAAACGATAAAAATACAAAAATAACAGCAAATTAAAACATTTAAAACTTACTAAATAAAATTATATATTTTTTTTAAACTATACTAATATTATAAAGCTGAAGAGTTTATTTGTTTGAACGCGCTAATCTCAGGAACTATTGGTTGGAATTGAATAAATGTTTTTGTGTTGCATGGATAGTCCATTTATCGGGAAAGGTTATAAGCTATATAACAGCACGCTACGACCAATAGGAGCGAAGCATAAATGAAAAATGTGGCAAAAACGGGATTATTCCTTAAACCACTCTCTCTCTTATGTGACGCAGACGAACTTGCGCGGGTCAGCTAGTTCGATTATAAAATCTACATCTTAGCTTAATAGAGATCATTTTACCATGATTTTACCACAGTTTTTTTGTCTAGTAAGCAACAAAAAACATTCCGTGAGGAACTGGCCATGCAAATATCACTTACTGGCCACCCATGCCAGTTACTAATAAATGTGTGTATTTTTACTAGATATTTTTTTATACAATAGTGTACCTTAAACGGCTTCTAAATACGTTTGATTTTTCATAAAATTCGAACATTAGGTTAAAACCTAGTAACTGGCATGGGTGGCCAATAATTGAAAATGTGCAAAATTTTCGTTCAGATACTAGCCACCTTTAAATCTCGGTTAACAGTGGATGCTGACAGAATAAAACTATTGAGAAACCCTCACTTACTATCTATACAACACATCAAAGACGATCCACTCACGATTACTCCACAAAATACCTCAAAATTAAATTTTTACTTGAAGCATTAGGTACGTTAAGAATTTTGTAACGATTTACCATAAATGTCATATGACGAACACCGACTGTCACAAAATGGTCGATATTATTGGCGCTAGTGTCATAGTGGAAAAAATATGTTATTGTCATGAAAGCTACTTAAATAAGAAGTATGAATAATAAATCATAAATTGCGTACTGTGTGGAAAACTCTTAATTTATGCAGTTGAAGTGGATAGTGGCCAGTTAATGAAAGTGGCCAGTTACTGGTGAGTTTACCCTACTTAGCTAATCGATAGATGACAAGGTGTGGATTGTAGGAAAATTATCAGAAATTCGATACTTTGTTTACTTTTTGAGATAATGAGCATTATAGATTTACAAAGCTTGTATTGCGGTTCAAAGCCATAGTCATATTTCTTTAAAATTTCTACTGATTATTGTGCAGTATTCTATTGTGTATGTGGGAACATGCTGCTCATCGATTCTTATTGAGAAATAAACGAGATATTTCCGAATTTCTGTAATTGCGTCCTATACGATGTAACTAGTGCCATCTATGATCAAAGGTTCAAGTTAGTTAGTTAAAGTTTAACTTCGCGCCATCTATGATCAAAGGTTCAAGTTAGTTAATTAAACATTGATTTCGCGCCATCTATCAAATAAATGTGGAACTACCTCAAAGTAATGGTACTGTACTGCGTGTTGTGCTGTACGACACTCGACGAACTTTGCGAAGTCACTTCTGGCTGTGTAAATTTTTGTATATAGATGGCGTTAGCAGTGTTAAGCGATGAAATACTTTTGATGCTATTTTCAGGGTTCCGTGGCCGAATGACAAAAAACTGATTTATCTTGTCTGTCTGTCCGTCCGTAATTCCGTATGTCACAGCCACTTTATTCGGAAGCTATTATGACTACCCAGTTGAAAACTGTGAACCGCTTTAAGATTTTATACAAAAAAAAGATTAAAATTTCCCATAAGTAGTACCTACATGAAACTGAAACTAAAAAAATATTTTTATCACACCTATACGCGAGGTGTCTATCGATAGGTCTTTAAAAATGACATTGAGGTTTCTAAAACTATTTTTTCTAAAAGTCAATCCTCTGAATGTTAGAAACTTTCAAAGTGGTAATGTGTTTTAGAAAAAATATTCATTCATTCATTTCAACCAAAGGTTTCGCCACATTGACCAGTCCCGTGCGTCTCGCATCCAGCAGGTCCCCGCAACCTTCACCAGGTCATCGGTCCACCTAGTGGGAGGCCTTCCAACGCAACGTCTTCCGGTTCGCGCCCGCGGTCGCCACTCCAGAACTTTTCGGCCCCATCGGCCATCCGTTCTTCGAGCAATGTGCGCTGCCTGGCGATTCTTCGGGCTACGTCGGTAACCTTGGTCCTCATGCGGATGTCCTCATTTCTGATTCGATCACGAAAGGAAACTTCGAGCATAGCCCTCTACATTACCCTTTGGGTGACTTTGACCTTTCTGATGAGGCCCATTGTAAGCGACCACGTTAGATAGATAGATAGATAGATGCATCGGGCTAGTGTCCGCAACTCCACGCCCGGGCCCCGGAGCGTGGGTTTTGCGTGCGGGTGGGAATCTTATTCGATCCACCGAAGCTCCCCGAGAAAAGCCAGCAACCCCTTGATGTTACCGGCAATCTCGCGGAGAGTACCTGGGTTACCGAAGTACTTGGCCCTGTATGGGGCAACCCCTGGACAGTGCAGGAGCACGTGGGCTGCTGTTTCTTCTTCCTCCATGCAGGCTCGACACAGAGGACTATCCGTGACACCTATAACAAAGAGGTGCTTATTAAATGTACCGTGTCCAGTGATGGCGGCCGTCACTGTGCGTAGCTGCAGCTTAGTCAGCCGGAGCGCTTGTTTGGTGAGGCGGGCGTCGATGGCGGGAAGCGCCTCCTTGGCCTGCCTGCACTCGCCGTGGTCTAGCCATAGCTTGGCGTGAAGTTCTCTGGTACGTTTCCTTACCAGCGTACGAAGATAACCGAAAGGGAGCGGCACGATGGGTTCTGGTCCCACCGCCGCCATGCTTGAGCCTCTTCGAGCAAGCTCGTCCGCTGCATCGTTGCCTCGGGAGTCGCTATGTCCTTTAATCCATTGAATGGTTATATTGTTGAGGTTACCTACCTGGTTCAGGCGTTGGTGGCACTCGTATATTAGCCCGGAATTGACCGTGTGGCTCCTTAATGCCAGCAGCACCGCCATGCTGTCAGAGAGTATACGGATGGATTGATCCTTTACCTCCCGTGCCAAGATGGCTGATGCCGCCAGGGAGATGCCCATGCATTCTGCCTGAAAGACAGTGTTGTGGGCACCTAAAGGTACGGCTATGTGGATATTGAGATCCTCCGAGAAGACTCCAGCTCCAGTGCCAGTACCTGTTTTGGATCCATCCGTGAAGATCCGCAATTCTGCGGGGCTAAGTCCCTCGCAGCGGTGGTCCTCATGGAGTTGGATTTTGTACTTCTTGTCGAATACGTACTGTTTGGGTACTCGATCATTAACAGCTTTCACCAGGGGAAATTCGCTTTGGAGTCCCTCTAGTGCCGCAGTATGCTGCGTGTACTTCTTACCCCAGAGTTGTAGCGTATTAAGGCGCACCGCCGTCATCGTTGCTTCTTGTTGAATGAACAGGTGGAGCGGCGGAAGCCCCAGTATGGCTTCGAGGGCTGCAGTCGGAGTTGTCCTCATGCAGCCTGTGATCGCCATGCAGGCGAGCCTTTGCATACGTTGCAGCTTGTTTATGGCTGTTATTAATTTGGTACGGGGCCACCAGACCACCGCCCCGTAGGTGATCATGGGTCGGATTACCGCACAGTAAAGCCACAGTATAAGCGACCACGTTTCGGTAATCACTGGCATCACACACTAGTCATAGACTTTCGTCTTGAGACACTGTGGTAAGTTGGACGAGAAGATACTTCGCAACTTCCAGAACGCTGCCCAGCCGAGTCGGATTCGACGATTGTCCTCTTTCTCGAAGTTAGATCTACCCAACTGGACCGTTTGTCCCAGGTAGACATAATCGACCACAACTTCGAGTGTAGAGTCTCCGATTTTGATAGGAGTGGGTGTTACATGAACATTCAACAAGACCTTGGTTTTAGCCATGTTCATTTTAAGACCCACTCTTTCGGTAGCTCTACTGAGGTCATCGAGCATTGTACTAAAGGTCTTCCATGGTCTCAGCCATGAAGAATTTACATCCGTTTCAATAGTCAAGTTAAAGTAATTTACTTATGCAAATATTTTTATGCAATGGACAAGAATTTAAACGAAGTTAGACCCATCAATGAAAGTAAACCTTGAGTAAACCTAAGAATTCTAACATTTGACAGTTCTTACATCAAGGAATTACTTACTTTTTAGGGAAAAGCATAAATACAGAACTCGTTTCAAACGGTACAAAAACCCTCTTAATTATAATGACTTTTACTCAAGTAATCACATGACTTTTAAATAGATAGGTAATGATACCGGTGTTAGAGTCCGAAAGTCCGAACTCCACATATTTGAAACTTGACGTAACCTACCTATTTATGTACTTCATATTAAACCATTACAGTATTGTACTTCTCTTTTTATCCTATTTTTTTTTCAAAATCTTCGTTAGCTACTTTTGTAAAAAATGTGAAAATAGTTAATACATGAGATTATTTTGTTAATAATAAAAAAAACACTAACAAAAACACGACGTACCTAACGATGTTAAATCTTGCTGTTTTCGAATCCTCGCTAGAGTATATTATGTTCTGTGTTTCGAATGTCTATAACTTAAAAGACTATGATCCAGAACTTTGAATTGACGTAAAGTTTTAGACAACAATAATCATGTCATAAAATGTCATTGTCAATTATTTGTCATTAATTTGTTTAAAAATATTTCACTTCAACAGTTCTGTCAATATTAAATTAATCCGATGTTTGTTTGAATTTAGCGAACCTTTAAACTTCTTTTGTTTTAAGTTGTTTAATGACATTGAATTTAAGTGAAGCGTGAGTATAAAATCAGTCAAGTCTTTCGTTATTAACTGTAAGGAAAGTAGGTAGATCATATAAAATAACTAAGTTTTGTATAATCTGCGAAAGTATTGTAATTTCCCGGGCTCTAAATGAAATAATTGATGTATTTACATCATACGCATGCGCTCCCAGTACGCTGCGAAGTGAGCTACGCCTGCTAGTAGCGATAAGTGCGAGGGTTCCTGCCAGACAGCAACTACCTATTCAGTTGTCGGCACGTTGCTTCTGCGGTGCTCAGTGTGACCGGTCGCGCGACATTGCTGCTTGACGGCTACTACTCGACGACCCATAAATTATCTGTTAAACCAGCACTATTCTGCAAAGGTAAGTTATCTTGAGGGTTAACTCATATTTTCATAATTTATTTGAGTCCACTACTTACTTTTCGCAAGTCAGCTGTTCACGTAACTAGGCAATAAACTTCACAGCAAACTATTAAGTTTTGAACTTACGAAAGCGCAACTGTTTCAAGTACTTATTCATATTTTGTCACTGACAGCCTGTATTTGTAAGCATGAATAATTGTGTTTTGGCTTTGCTAAAAGTTTCTTAATTATTTTTTGTTGGTGTTAAGTTGGCATGCATGAACAACAAGGTTGGCTGACTGGTGGTTCTCCAATATGCCAGGGTCTAGTGACCGGCTGTTTACAACGGCCCATAAAAAAGAGAAAAACTATAAAAATCCACCATAGAAGGGCAGCTAAGAAGACACTACATTATTATTTCAACATGTGTGTACCTGATTTCACTAACCTGTCAGAGGAGTGAGTACTCTGCCCTTTGCATGTGGTTTTTTGTTTGCCATACTATCACAATGTATTGTAATATTGTTACATGTACTAGACTCCTAGAGCTTCCGATTAAAACATAGTGTTAGATGTTCAAAGTATCCAATTATATCGTTTCTTGCATGCATATTTAGTTGACTAAGTAAATAGTACTAACACAGGTATTTATTTTTTATTGTTAAAAATACCAAATAGTAGTTAAATACCTTGTCAGTAGCACAAAGTTATAATTATAATAATATAGAATATATCAGTACAGAGTTGCAGAAGTTTTTGATCATTTCTTCTAGATTCATCACGCATATAATGCCAGGTACATATCTAAAAAAAGAAAGTTGTTCATTAATAAATAAACAATACAAAGAAATAAATTTTACACATTTCACCTAAGATATAAAAGTCCCTTGTAATATTAATAAAAGACAAGCTTATTGACACCAACCGGGTACAAATCCGGATATCTGAGAAATTCCTTGGTGGTAAAACCAAATAACAATTTGCCCGACTCTGGAACTGAATCCAATACCTCTGGCTCAGCAGTTGCAACCAACGAGGCAGTCAAATTAAGTTTTCATAACTACAAGAATTATGTGATTTGTACCTAATTTATCAGTATCACCAAAATAATGTATTTTTTCATATCATTAGGTACATAGTTTTTCTAAACAAAGACGAATAAGTTTTAGAAGTAAATTTTCTTCAAAACTTTTGCAATCCCAATATAGTAATCTCCCTCTTTGCTACAAACATACCTGGATTACTGCAAAAAAGGGTAGTTGACTGACTAAAAAAAACCGTTTAAAAAATATGATTCAGTTTAGGCCGTCAGTTAGATTATCGAAAAATATTGGATATGTGTATTTTGTTATCTTAAATTTAAAAAAAAATTGTCGTAAATAAGAGAGGGGGCTTTTGACGTCATAGTCTGGTAAAAATGGACCAACCTGTGACGTTTCACGACTTTTCGAAGCACTGTATCCTCATATCATTTATTCTCATAAGAATAACACTATTGACTTACTTACATGAGAATGTTAAAACTAAATATAAAAATAACAAAAAAAAATATAAATTATAAATGTTTTAAGGGTAGATTACATCCAATATGGACACAAGTTAGTTCAATACACATGTAAACAAGTATCCATATACACAGATATAATAATATAAACAAAATATACTTACCTACATTACCTTCTTGAAGAAGAAAAAGAAATTTAATTCCTTCAAATTGCTTTGTTCCTTTATTTAGTATCCAATCGCTAATCCAAATAAACTGGTAAAGGGTTAGTGAATGCTAACAAAAAGCAAAACACCTAAAAAATAAAGACTTCTTCGATGTCATACATTGCCTTGTAGATTATTCGGTCCCTACCGCGTCTTCGTTCAGCCGGCGACCTTGGGCGCCAGCGAGTGGTCGGACGCGGACCCCGGTAGTCGGTACCCATTAACTCAGACGTTCCTGTTACATGGCCTTCCGATCTTTTCACTGTCAAATAGTAAGACGACCACCTGGAACATTTTTTTAACATCACGCCTTGGGATCGGACAAAAAAAAACTAATTAGTCCGTCAGATAGATTTCCAAAAATTATTGGACACGTATTTTTTCTTTTTTCACGTAAACTTAAAATGAAGACGATACAGTGCTTCGAAAACTCGTGTGACGTCATATGATAGTACATTTGATAAAACAAAAAACACGTAGGTATTCAATATTTTTCGATAACCTAACTTACGGACTAAACAGAATCATATTATTTTGACCCAGTCGATCCCCTAGAGGTGTACCTAACCGTACACCCACATTTTGCCACTAATATGATTATTGATATACGATTAGTCCCATGTAATAAGGGACGAGACTTTTGCCATCAACCGGGCACATACATTGGAGCATTTAAAAAGATTCCAAACTCTCAAATCCTGTATTAGTCAAACAGGTGTCTGTACTCTGTCTGTACGTGTAGTAGGTACAGCCCCTTCGTTCTAAACTTTTATGATTTGTAATGATTTATTTTTTTGTTTTTCTGAAACCCACTAACTTATTTTAATTAAATTTGATTAGTCAGCTTTAACTAAACTTTAAACTAATATATTATTAAATACGTTTTAATAAAATTCTCGTACCGCATTAAATTGCCACGCTAGACGCGAACTGTCGGCATAATAATCTGCATTCCACAGTTACTATCGAAAGACCGTTGGGTACGAAATAGATTAGCAATAAATGCCCTTTAATCCCAGCTGTTGGTATTAGTAATAAATTACTAAAATCACCTATTACCTAGTATAACTACAATTTTAACCAGTATTATAATTTGTTAGCATTCAAGTCGTGTATTTAGTTAGACTGCCTCCGTGGTCTAGTGATTTAGGCGTCTGCCTTGTGACCCGGTGGTCGTGGCCGTCGTGGGTTCGATACCCATGGGAAACATACTTTTTAAAAAACATTTCTAGTTTGGCTAGGATATTGTAGGCTTGAATCGCCTGTTTCTCTGGTAAAAAGATGATTCCGTGCTTCGGAAGGCACGTATAAAGCCGGTGGTCCTGGCCGCCAAATGGCGGTCGACTAAACATATCAGAGGTCTTTGAGGCGGTCAGTAGTGAAGTTAGATAGTAGTAGTTTAATAAAATCCTTAATGAATTCTACTTCATTAAATTATTGTTCAACAACTTCTTCTCTTGATATGTGCCTGCAATAAACGACATCACTTCACGGCCCATATACAGTATGTTACATACCCTGCACTATTTCAGAGGTACCTCTGAAGAACGTTCAACACAGTTTATGGAGATGCCTATCAGTGCTGAAGAGACCGCCCTTCTCGGGTAAGTACAAATCACTCACTATTCATGACATTAAAATGTAGAAAAATCGTTTTTTTATCTTTGTATATTTTACACACATTATGAGAAATTATGAAGAAATAGCTTTTGCCCACGGCTTCGCCCTTGTGGATGTCGGGAATATCAAAAATGATGATTTTCCCTACAAAGTTTGCTCCCCTTTTTCATCACCTTGGGTGTTGAATTTTGAAAAATCATTTCTTGGTGAATATTCTAACACTTGAAATTTCGGACACTTGTTCCCCTTATGACGTAAGCACGTCTTAAGGGGAACAAGTGTCCGAAATTTTAAGTTTCTAGCCATTGATGTATTATAACTAGGTACATCAAAGTTTCTAGCTCCTAAAGGTTTGGCTTGTGCGTTGATCCTCAGTATTTCAGCAATGCCTTTTATACATATATAGATAGAAGATAGATAAATAGATTACTCACGATATAAAGCATCTATCTACAGTTGAAGTTTTGTTTCTATTGAAACCGTTGGGCGTCTTTACGTGTAATAATGTCTGAAATTGTTCTATATTTAGCGAGCCTTGGTAAGGACGGGTAAAGATTTCAAGGAACTTTTTCTCCTTCGCGTTCGTCACAATTGAAAGCTAAAACCTTAATTTCTTATCAAAATATTGACATTATATTGTATATGACAGAGTCATATTTCCTTACACATAGTCAGCTAATCCCGTGTTAATCGTGCGAGGTCCATAGTCATTTGCCAGATATAAAACGCAGGGCGACCCACGGCCAGCGGCCGCGGCGTGCGTAACTTCCGTTATTTATGAGACGCCAGTACAACAATCACACGACCATTTTACTGAACTTTACTGGACCTACGCTTATTCGAGCTACCGTATAGTATAGGTTATAAAATCCGCATCCAGCCTTTATTTAGTCTGGTTGATGGCTGAACTTGCCATAATAAGTCATAAAGCGGACTGTGCAAAACGCAAGGTTATTTATTGGTTCTCATAGATTTATGACTCCTGGCGTTTTTAACCGACTTCCCAAAAAGGAGGAGGTTCTTTTTTTTTTTTTTTTATGTATGTACACCGATTACGCTGCGATTTATGATCCGATTTACGTGATTCTTTTTTAGTTTGATGCGGAATGGTTGCCATTTGGTCCCATAAAAATTTAGTATAGTTTGGTCCAGTACTTTTCATTTTATGAAGATTTTTCTTAATTTCTGAACATATTTCGTTTATGTGTGTTCCCGAATAACTTCGTCGTTTATGAACCAATTTTGATGATTCTTTTTTTATTGTGAAGGAGATATTTCAAGGGTGGTACCATGATATGGAAACCAGGACCTGGTGATGAAATCCCAGAGAAATCGAGGGCAACCCTTAAATTTCATAGGCACATATTACGTGTCGTGTTTTTCTGACGCCATACAATTTGTATTCGCATCTAGCAGTCATCACTTCATGTTGATAAGCTGATGATGGAAGGTACTACTCCTCAAAGGTTAGGAGTTGAAGTAGGTTTCTTAGTCGAATGTTATATGTTAGTAAATATTTCTATGATATTACAACTAAAAATGAAAAAATAAAAAAACTTTTTTACAAAAAAAACAACCGACTTCAAAACACCAAAAAGTTAAAAATAAACTTCAGAAGAAAAATCAGCTTCTGAAGTCGGTGGCAAAAAAACGAAATGAAACAAACAAAATGTCACCGACTTCAGAAGCTGATTTTTCTTCTGAAGTTTATTTTTAACTTTTTGGTGTTTTGAAGTCGGTTGTTTTTTTTGTAAAAAAGTTTTTTTTTATTTCAAATTCCGAATGTTGGCCAAAGTAGAAGAAGTCTTCTAAGCAAGCAAAGGAAAGCATCTTTTTCTGTGGCTCAACTTGCTCAATGGTCATTGGCTGAGTATTGAATTACAGGTCAACCACCGTTCAATGCGTCCGACTCTATAAAAACAAAAACATATACCTAAGTAAATGTCTTCTTGTAATAGGCACATAAAATATTGCATCTTAATTAAGTTAATGCAATTCTTCCGTTGTAACATAGTCCATTACGTTTTGTACTTACCGTAAAAGTCGATTCCTGCAATGCTAGTCCTTTCAAGTATCGTGTTGCATTTACTCAATTTTCAGCTTTGTTGTGAAGTTTTTACAGTTTGTTTTGTAACAATCTTGACTTCCCATCTAGTTACAGCGCAAATTGCGTTGTGAGAAATCCCGACCGCTTTTGAAATAACGCTTTAAATACACATATTGACTGACTGTAATGAACTGATCTAGCATGTTCAACAGTCAGGAGGTAAGTTGCTAATCGTGTTAAGAGTTCGCTTACATTACTCTTATGCTACACGGGCTACACCACTTAGTTCGAAAATGTTATATGTATATGTTCATAAGTGGGAACAGGACATGGAGTGCATCAATGCATGCATGAGTGATATATAATTCAACCATCATCAAGTCTCAAGCGTGATTTTGTCGTCACGTTTTATTAAAGGGCCTAATTATTGTATTAACATTATTTAAAAACAGCACCTAAATTAGTTATATTATCCAAACCATTATAATTACTTACACCAGTTTATAACTGGTTTCTTTTACCCTTTTAACAAAAAGATAAAAAAATTGGTAGGTCCCACTTAATAACTTTTCAAACCAAATTAGGTACCTATATTTAAATATACCTGACTATATATTTCTCAATTTTGTTGTCAGTAGAGTTCAGTTTGTCCGAAGTTTCCATGAATTTCTTAGTACATAGCAACTATTTGACTACCTACAGTGATTTTACCGAAGGGTGAAGCAGAGAGAACTGTTATGTAGGACACCACATTTCGCATGGCACAGGGCACCATCTATACAAATAAATAATTTAAAACATAATAATTTCACGCGGACGAAGGTCGCGACATTGTTATAAAGATTTAGGTAAGTAAATTAAATTTTGTTAGCCATTTCTAGGCTTTTATTGTTTTGTGGACAATGAAATAGTCTAACTTAGACCTTATACTTACTAATAATATCAGCTGTCTGCCAGTAAAAGTCCCGGCAAAATTGGTTCTGCCTTTTCGGAGATTAGCCATTAGCGTATTGGGTCATAGACTCAATCATAAACGAATAGATGTGAAGGTATACCATTCTAAGAAAATAAAGTTTAGAGCGAATAGTGAGGCCTGTTGATTGACCTATTTCGAATACGAAATTACCAACAGGAGAGAAATCTCTCCTATTTGTTTCACGTTTGAACACTCAAAGCGCACTACGTGGACGGTGGTACTATTCACCGCTAAGTTCTCACTGTCGTAATGCCCCATTTACACCTTGATTCCTGCTGTTGCAAAATTAAAAGAATATCGTAAAATTTTAGCGCTTGTGTTAATGGGAATCAAAGTTATGAAGTGAATCTAACAATGGTACTAAGTAGCATCCACTCCAATCCACTCCCTGAGCTTTGTTTTATTAAGTTATTACCTATACAAAAATATTTTTTTGAAGAATTTATTTATCATTGCGGAGTCATTGCATATAATTATCACTTGCTTCGGTGATGGGAAACTTCGTTAGGAAACCAGTCTGCCGGAGAGATATTTCTTGCCGAAGCCAGGTCATTGGCCCATGGACGGTATAAAAAGCTCTGACACCAGGGGCAGGGCCCCGAGTCTGCTATTAAATAGTGTCAGAAATTCAGAATGGTCTATCATTGATCTCATAATTGTTGATTGATGACAAACCAAAAAGTACCTTAAGTCTGTCGACTTAAGGTACTTTTTGGCTTGTCGTCTACTTGTCAAAATCAACAATTATGAGATCAATGATAGACCATTCTGACACTATTGAATAGCAGACTCGGGGCCCAGGTTAGGCACTAACCACACGATACAGATGAAAGAAGACTTTCATTTCTTCCTTGCTCTTTCGATTTGTTACTCTAGGTGACGTATCTCATTTATTATCCACTTAGGATTCAAGTATTCTATTACTGTCACTACTAGCCAGTGTTTGACTTACTTTAGGGAAATAAACTTTTCGCAAAATATAAAATACAGGATTGAATATCAGAAAAAAATCCCAATGGAATCGAATAATTCAGGCCATTCCTCGTAATTTAACGGTCGTCGGACTGCCTGAAATACGGTCCATCATTGTACTGAAAATATCAATTTAGGGGCCATAAAGATGACAAGCTTTCATTGCGATCGAGTCTGGGACGTACAAATACAGAGGCGCTCAATCGCTCATACCGCGACACTTCGATTGACAGATTTCGAACTTCGTTTGAATATTAAACTGTCAATAAAGTTCGCTTCTGGGTTAAATTTTGGAATACTTGTCATTTAAATAATAATATTCCATTAGTTGGTCGACTCTCTGGCGTCTTTTTTCGCCAAAGAATCAACATTGCTATCCAACCTGGCAATGCTGCCAGTCTTCTGGGCACTTTTCCTGTTGACAGCGATGTGGACTTATTTTATGACGCCCTGTAATTCTTCCCTTGTTGATACTTGTATGTAGCGTACATAGGGTCGAGTGGGGGACAGTGTAACAAAAAAGTCATTTTCATTTTTTGAAAAAAAAAAACCATTATTATTTCGTAAGTATTCTTATTATTTACCATAAAATCAGCAGTCTTTCATATTATGCTTGATATAATATCGAATTTATACTTAGAAACTATTTTTTTTTTAGTTTTCTGATTTCACACTATTGTTATACTGTACCCCAGGGGTGGGGTACAGTTTAACAGCCATAGGGGTACACTATAACAGCAGACTAAACATACATCATACGAAATAAAATATGAAAAATAGAAAACATATTTTTCACACCACCTGCTCGAAAATGTCAAATTATAAGTCAAGCAACCTTAACCTAAAGTGAGTCATTAGTGGCCGGGGGAACAGCCGGTCAATAATGTTGTACTGGATTTCATTATGACCCGCTGGTCAATAATGTGATTTGAATTTGGAATCTCACATGCTCAGCTAAATTATTGGCAGTATAGTAGTAACCTGTTGTTTCTGTTATCTATGGTAGTAACAAACACCCTTTACATCTCTCATATTCGGTAAGTAGGTCGTTATTACCCCCAAATGGGGCTTGTAGGTGACCAATTAGCGCTCTAGGGCATTAATGTCGCAAGAAAAGCCCTAGGGCGGTAAGTAATAAAAAAAAAAAACACTTCACTCTTTCAAAAAGTTCGCGTACATCATACTGGCAATAGACATCATGCATTCAGCCCAATGACAAAAGAGGTCGCTTCGCTATTCAGCCTTGTCTTCGTATGAGTATACCGCCTGTGTGGGGGAGGCTTAATAGTCATCAATTTTAAATATCGAACGGCGAAGCTCAATTTCGTTCTAGAAAAAAAAAATTGAAAAAGAGATGAAAAAGGCGGTAATAGAAAACTTTACTTTCAATATTGTTTGTTTTTGGATTTTTTTTATAATTACGTGCTAATTAGGAAAAAAACATGAGTTCTGCAAGTGATGAAGATATAAGCTGCACTCCCGATTCAATGAAAATGGAAGCAGAAGCAGCAATTAACAATATTTTGCCTGAAAGTTCTAATGAGAGATACTTATTTGAAAACTTTATTCTTGTAATGCCGGTTTTTTTCTTCTTACCTCATAATCGAGATGTAAAGCAGAGTAGTTAGCTCGGGTGTAAGCATCAATTGCACCCTCGAACTATTGGCGCCCTCGCTGCGCTCGTGCGCCTAAATATCTCGGGCTGCAATTGATGCCTTACAGCCCTTGGCTACTAATCTACTATTGATGTCAGAAAGAGGAAAGCTATTCTCGATACTCTTACTACGCGTGGATGATATTCTCGATTTCCTACAAAATCATAACGACTGCTTCTTCATATCGTTGCCATGTTTTCGAAGACATAATATTGTAAGAATAATTAGATAACTACGAACCATTTTTTAAAAGGAATAGAATAACATTAAAACTGGCATTTATAATAACAAATACCATACCGCGCCGTAATAGTAATTGGCTGTAACATTAGTAATTTTTTTTAATTTTTTTTTTATTTTATCTTTGCACAACTGGACTAATGTCTCAAATGTAACAATTAACTTCAATTAATCTGTAAGTGCATATAACTAACTAGTTCTAAATATGTTATTCTTACTGTTTGTTTATTTAAGAAATAGTTTGTTTTTCGTACTATGGCTATTATTTTCTCACAGTAGGTGTAAAAAGTAGAGTATGCTCCTCTGGGCTAAAGGTGTCTTTGCCTTGGGCTAGCTTGAATCTCTCGCTGCATTCAGGATTCTTGTATTAACTCCCTCGCTTCGCTCGTGAGTTAAACTCTTAACTCCCTCCCTGCGGTCGGGAGTTAAATCCCGAATCCTTCATTGCGCTCGAGATTCAATATGACGCCCGTGACATAAGACACAACTTTAGCCCCTTGGTGCATAATCTACTATTTGGTACCTAATAAAAATCAACCAGAACCAATCACTACATATTATTAAACAAAGACCTCCGCCGCGTCTGTCTGTCTGTTAGCGATGAACTCAAATACTACTACACCGATTTTTTAATGCTGGTTTCACCAATAGAGAGAGTGGTTTTCGAGGAAGGCTGCGACAGCGTCAAAATCATCATGTAGCCTATGTTCAGCGGAAAATTAAGACGGTTCTAACGATACCTCATATGTCGAGTTCCGATAAGTAGATTAGAAGCTATGAGGGAACAGATGAAGATACACACATACATACAAACATACATAGCCAGTCAAAATCATAACCCTCCTTTGGCTTTGTCGTAGTCGGGTAAAAATAAATTGTTGTACCTTGTGCTTGCTCATTTCATGCAACTTTGAATTTAAAAAGATAATTTCACCTTGTACGTTTTTAATAAATGAGACTTACTCAAATAATATAACTTTTGTTTTCTCTGTAGAAAACTTTGAATTTATTCCCCATTTTGTCCGTGGCTAACTAAAACTATCCGCGAAAAGTCAAAAATAAAGAAACCTCATTCTTCTAGTCTATGGCCGATCGCCATTGTTACAGTATGGTGGCGCCAGTGGTAAAAAAAAAATGCACCGCTAAGTCAAACTTAGTACATTTATTTTAGTTCCGTGTTTTCCCGCCTGCACAGTCAAGTTGGTCGAACTGTAGATGCGCGCGCATAAGTAAACCGATTAATTTTTCCCGCTATTGTTAAAAAAAAAAAACATAACTCGTTATAACTGTTGAAGACATGTTGAAGATGATTTTTTTTTGTATTATTTTATTCACAAGTGTGTTGAAAAACGTCGTATGATACACGTGTGTATTGATGGTTACCGTCCTCGGCTCTCTTAAGACCCTCACCTGACGGCTCGGGTCTCAATTGGCGCCTCAGCGGTAATCACCAACATTACACACTTGTACCATAATATACTATACCTACTTGGTTAATAATATCGTAATAATACATAAGCGTTTTTGCGTATACCTAAAATAAGCACAATAGTCGCTAGAACGGTCTACCTAGCGCAGCTATTCGAATTCCGAACGTTATTCTGAATTTTAATGAACTGGTTTTGACAGTTGGGGCGTTAGCGTTAGTCATAGTTGGCGTGCGCGCATGTAACGTATTCGTTAACAAATATAAAATAAACATTTATTAATAGATTAGTTTAGTAAGTTGAGAAAATTGTACGAAGTTATATCGATACAAAGTGGTGATAGAGTTGCTTTCTCAAAAGTTATCATTTTATTAAATAAACATAAGCCTCTGCATAAGTTTTTAGATAAAAGTCAAAGGTCGCGTCTCAGAGGAATACCGCCGTGTGAGTATTTTACTAGTGACATTCTCTTTATCAAATAAATATTTTTCTCGAGGAAATCTCGGAACCAAAACATTATTAGGAACAGATAAGCGTTGCCACTGTAGGTCTGTAGTTCTGTACTGTACGTAAAATGATATTATTGATTTAACCTATGCCTAATAATATTTTTTTTTTATTATTGATTTGATTCATATTCACAGACTCTCTTAACTGTTTAATGAAACATATTTCAAACAAGAAAGTAAAATCATACTATAACAACATTATTTATGAGTAGGTAAAGGAATAAAGGTCACAGACTTCTTCCAAACTCCTTACTGTACCTACACGACACGACTGTTACTCCATGAATATCCTACGAAATGATTCTGCTTTCAACACGAATGCGTCCCTTGGGGAGAACAGGTGGATCCGTTTTATATTTTTAAAGCAAGATCCTGCTGGATGTAGTTTTATATCCTACAGTATCTGCACTGATCTTGGACCTAGGTATCGTATTATCCAGCACTAACTGGGATGTAGAGGCCAGATAGGCAGTCAATCCACATAAAATACTGGTATTCAGCTATATCTAATTTGACTGGAAACCGACCCTTACATAGTTGCGAAAAGGCTAGGCACTAGGCAGATGATGATGATGATCGGCACTTATCTGCGAGTTTATACATAAATTGCTTTTGGCCATGGCTTTACCCGCACGTTTATCTAACTAAACATATCCCGCGGACCGCGGTAACGTAATATCAAAATAAAAAGCATATTTTTCCTAGCTCAAGTTATGGTTCTTCCGCGTGCCCATCATCATCATCATCATAATTTCAGCCGAAATACGTCCACGGCTGGATATAGACCTACCCCAAGTGTCGCTACATTGACCGTGGTTGGTTCCGTGCGTCTCGCATCCATCGGGTCCCCGCAACCTTCACCAGGTAGTTCAACCAGTTCGCGGTCACCATTCCTAGATCGATTTATCGTCCCCGTAACGGTTACAAAAACATACAAAATTTCATGAAAATTGTTGGAGCCGTTTCCGAGATTCAGATTATATGTATAATGGCTTGTGTTTAAACGCCTACCAGAAAAGAACCTATTTAAAATTCGAAATGCCGGCCAAAATGGATTAATGCTCACCAAATTGTGTTTCCTAAAGTATTGTAGGAATGAACCTATTTTCCTTTTTAACCGACTTCTAAAAAAAGAAGGAGGTTCTCAATTCGGATGTTTGTTTTTTTTTTATGTTTGTTCGGGCATAACTCCGTCACTTGCTAACCGATTTGAAAAAATATTTTTTTTGTTGGAAAGGGTATACTTCCCAAATGGTCCCATATTTTTTTTTATCGAAATCGGACAAGCGGTTTTTGAAAAATCAACAAAACTCAAAAAAAAACTACATTGTCCACATTGACCCATGAACATGTGAACCACTAAAAAGTGAAAAATAAAAACTTTTTAACAAAAAATAAAATAGACTTTAAAAAAAAAACAAAAAAGTGCAAAATAAACTTTAGAAGAAAAATCAGTTTCTGAAGTCGGTGGCAAAAAAATGAAATCAAACAAACAAAAGTCACTAAATAGATGTCACCAATATTGTATTTCACGACTTTCAATTTATCTCCATGACGCGCGCTCGCTTCGCTCGCATATTAAATAACACTAATATCTTCTGTCCCCGAAGTGCCGGGCCTCCGCCGGCCTCCTTCGTCGGCCTACGGCCCGGTGCCCATGCCGCCCATAAGGCCTCAGCCTCGAATTTTGCGGGCAGCGGGGCGGCGGGCGCCGGCGGCGGCGGCGCGGGCGCGGCAGGTTCTTATGCGTACAATCAAATGGACCGGCTCTCGGAATACAGCGGCGCGGGAGCGGGCAACGAGCGGTGCACTCCATACAAGTCGCGCCGCCGCCGCCGCCGCCCCGCTGCCCGCAAAATTCGAGGCTGAGGCCTAAAGGATACTGTCGCGAGACGGTCGTATTATAATTTTGGTTAATTGATTTGGTGAGCATTAATCCATTTTGGTAGGCAAAAAGAATATAAATACAACACGTACAATTATTCTGATGTCTAATTATTTTGGAACTTAAAACGTTTTTCTTTAGGCACCTCGGTATAGGGTGGGTTTATTTTATTTGAAGTAAAAATATTTTATTTGGTAGGTACTTTACTGTACTTTAGTCTAGGGTCTAAAAATCTTTTTTGGTGAGCATTTAAATTGTAGCCTTATATAATTACTAGCTGACCCGCGCAACTTCGTCTGCGTCACATAAATATAGCTATAACCTTTCTCGTTATATCGACTATCCGACATTAATTAAGCCAAATCGTAACAAACAAAAAATCTTATCTTTCCTCTTTATTACAATAGTTTAGATGGTTTAGATTAGCTTAGATTATATTAAAGTGTGAATTACTATAAAATCTATCTCTTACTGTTAAATATACTATAACACTCTGTACTTGTAAACATTATGATGCAGTAAATATTTTGAATTTGAATTTCCCGGAGGCCAGCCAGAATCCCCCGTACCTACATTGCGACGCAACCCGCGTAATTATTTTTCCGCGCGGGTATTTTTACATTGCGATATCTTCTAAGATATTTGTTTAAACTGTATAGAGTAAAGAGCACAAATATTCTATATTAAACTTCCGTTCTAACGAACACATTTATTTAGATATAGATTAATACCATATGGGTTAAATAAGCTTCGCAAAAAATAATTCTTTTTAACCTAACATTTTAATAATAAAAAATGGTTACAGTGAGTCAATCTTAAAAGATAGACAGATGCTGTCGCGGACTTTTTTTTAGAACTTTTAAAGACGAATAATTACTTCATACATGATATTCTCGTAACTTAAACTGTTTTCGCAGCGCACGCAACGGAAGCTCTCAGAAAGGAATTTTCATTTCCCGTTTTTGCAACATTTCTCATTTATGCTCCGCTCCATAGGTAGTAGCGTGATGTTATATAGCCTATAACCTTTCTCGATAAATGAACTATCTAACACAAAAAGAATTTTTCAAATCCAACCAGTAGTTCCAGAGTTTATCGCGTTCAAACAAACAAACAAACAAACAAACAAACAAACTCTTCAGCTTTATAATATTAGTATAGATGTCACAGTCAAAACTGTTAATCAGTCAAAACTACTTTTGATCGGTCAAAACTCTTATAACAAATTATAAGGTGGTTTCTGTTTTATTTCTCTACTAAATTATTATAACCTAAAAGTCGTTAGGAAACTTATTAGGTTTGTTAGGTTTTTTTTTATTGACCCTTTGGATAACCTTGTACATAGCTAACATTTATTTCATTAGAATAAACGCGTTTTAACGCAATAAGTGTTTTGACTGAAACCAGTCAAAAGTAGTTTTGAATGATTAAGAGTTTTGTCTGTAACATATACAAGAGTTGCTCGTTTAAAGGTATTAGATAAATAACATCAACATAGCACAAAAGCACAGTCTGTTACAAACCACTAAACAAGTTATGAACTCAATATAGGTCTGAAATATACATATTTTATTTTTTGCCTTAAGACGCAGGTATCGGGGGAACCGTAAAAACGACCTGTTTTTCGTCGCAGAGTTAGCCGTATTGCTACTTATTACAATTCCAAAAAAAATACAGTGTATAGTCAAATGTATAGGTAAAAGACTTATGCAAAAATATTTTCTAAAAGTAATCAAGAACCTCGAAAAAAAAATCACAAAATCACAAAAAAAATCACACGAAAAAACTTTTTCGTCTCGAAATGCTCAATATTTTGAGTGACAACTGTTATTTATTTTTTAACCGACTTCAAAAAAAGGAGGAGGTTATCAATTCGACTGTATTTTTTTTTTTTTTTTTTGTTTTTTTTTTTTTTTATGTTTGTTACCTCATAACTCCGTCGCTTGCTAACCGATTTGAAAATTTCTTTTTTTGTTGGAAAGGATATACTTCCCAAGTGGTCCCATGATCACCAAGTCAGGATCTGATGATGGGATCCTGGAGAAATAGAGAGAACTCTTCAAATTTTATAGGCACACTTGCAGTGATTTGAGTAGTTTTTGGAAGAGTACTTTCTCGGAGTGGTTCCATTTCAATTTAGTGAAGATCTGATGAAGAACTTCGGAGATAGGCAACGGAACTCCTCAACAAACGATAGCAAATGGACTGGGATTGCTGAAATCTCATGTCTGTCTATTGCTTACACCAGTTCATAACATAACATCACGCCGGTACGTTGTGAAGGGGTAAGCACATGTGAACCACTAAAAAGTGAAAAATAAAAACTTTTTAACAAAAAATAAAACCGACTTCAAAAAAAAAACACTAAAAAGTCAAAAATAAACTTTAGAAGAAAAAAACAACACAAAAAAGTGAAAAATAAACTTAAGAAGAAAAATCAGCTTCGGAAGTCGGTGGCAAAAAAAGCCAAATCAAACAAACAAATGTCACCGACTTCAGAAGCTGATTTTTCTTCTTAAGTTTATTTTTCACTTTTTTGTGTTGTTTTTTTCTTCTAAAGTTTATTTTTGACTTTTTAGTGTTTTTTTTTTGAAGTCGGTTTTATTTTTTGTTAAAAAGTTTTTTTACTATCAGAAAGGAAATTTAACCAACTAAAGACATACTTATGTAAAAATATTTTAACATTACAGCGTATTTTTTTTTTTAATAAATTAAATCTGCGAACTATCGTTCATTTTGGCAGTCACGAGCATCAAACGCATCGCCATTTTCAACCTTATTTGTTTAGGCGATGAGTTAAACGCGCGCTCAAGGTCGCGGGCAGCTAATGTCGCCTTAAAATGCAATAACCGCGACTTGTTTTCTGACACCGCAGACGTGCCTTTGTTGGCAATTCCAACCACTAGTGGAACATACTCGACGCACAATTTCCGGTGTGGTACGTTTCCGCTAGATATTCGCGGGTTACCAAGTGCACTCGAATTTGTTAGCATATAAACATGTAATACACTTTACAATTCAGTAACTATTTTCTCAAGACAGATTGCAACTGTGAGATAAGACCTATTTTACGTATTCGAATAAATATCATCATCACCCTATTGTTCCCACTGCAGGGACTGTTCCTCCTGATAATCCACGACGCGGGCCCAGTGCGGGTTGGTCTTTTGTCATGTCTTCGAATTTTTTGGTTCTAAGACATGTCGGTTTCCTCACGATATTTTGCCTCTGGAGTAAAACACTTTAAATAATTAGTTGTTTTGTTCTGTAACAAACCGAGGAACCTTTCAGTTACGTAGATATGTATTGAGCAACTAAGTTCCAATTTTTTTACAAGTTTTTGTATAATAGGTACTTGTTTTTGTAACTACTTATAAGTTTGCTTGCAATACCGCCTTGACCCTCGTAGTATTCAACGCATTCATTCGGCACAATATTTGGAGTGCGTTACGTGGGGTGCTTCCGTAAAACGTGACTTTTCACCTATTTTTTTTCCAGCATTGACTAGAAAGTGCTCAGTAGATGACTTTGTGGCGTTTACACCTTTAGTGCTCATGACTGTAGGATGCACCTAGTACAACTGGTTACGAACTGAATTTTATTATGCTCAAAGTAAAAACTAGAATTTAAAAAATACATAGATGGAACTTTGAACTCCAAAATCTCCATAACAAAAAAAATATCGCAATGACTGGGAGAATAAGCGCCTTTCGGCTCCGTTAAGGCGACATCACCTGCCCGCGACCTTGAGCGCGCGCTTAACTCATCGCCTAAACAAATAAGGTTGAAAATGGCGACGCGTTTGATGCTCGTGACTGCCAAAATGAACGATAGTTCGCAGATTTAATTTATTAAAAAAAAAAATACGCTGTAATGTTAAAATATTTTTACATATGTCTTTAGTTGGTTAAATTTCCTTTCTGATAGTAAAAAAATAAATAACAGTTGTCACTCAAAATATTGAGCATTTCGAGACGAAAAAGTTTTTTCGTGTGATTTTTTTGTGATTTTGTGATTTTTTTTTTCGAGGTTCTTGATTACTTTTAGAAAATATTTTTGCATAAGTCTTTTACCTATACATTTGACTATACACTGTATTTTTTTTGGAATTGTAATAAGTAGCAATACGGCTAACTCTGCGACGAAAAACAGGTCGTTTTTACGGTTCCCCCGTTGACTGCGTCTTAAGGGTATTTTTACACCCTTTATGTTAAGTACATTATTATGGGATCTCGCGCACTACGCGGCAACGACCACGTCCATTGATCACAGAAGGTCCTGGAAGAAAGTTTGGTAACACGAGCGGGCGTCCGACCAGTCTTGTTCTAGTTAATGACCAGGGCCCCGAGTCTGCTATTCAATAGTGTCAGAATGGTCGATCAGTACCTTATGCCTGTCGACTTAAGGTACTTTTTGGCTTGTTGTAAATCAACCATTATGAGATCACTGATCGACCATTCTGACACTATTGAATAGCAGACTCGGGGCCCTGTAAGGGCTATTGCATATCTTTTTAATGTCAGTGGCTATCATATAGTGTCCATAAATTGAGATTAACTGTCAATTGGATAGGGTTTAATTTAATACATATTTTTTTTAAACTAACAATTTGACAGTTATTTGATGGACACTGTACGAGTATGATAGCCACTGAGATTAAAAGATACGCAATAGCCCTGCAGTCATCTTGAACACAAGTCGTAATCGTGGCCACAAAGTGTGCAACGTCCCCTAATAAGTATTGACGTGTTACTCCGGTTATACGAAGAGCAAATAAGAAATACTATACATCAGTCTTGCTCTAATATTTTTTAGTAACCGTTTTAGTTTTTAACATTGTTTTTATTTCGAATATCTTGTAGTTTTTCTTGTTAATTAATGTTATTGAAATAATAATAATCTATTTTAAATCCAGAACTTTCTCCGCGTTTGATAACACAGATTTTATTATACAATTGTGCCACAAGATAGGATAGTGAATTAGTGATAAATAACGGGCCTTTCCCCTTTTGTTTTAATGAAGCATCCGTATTATTAATTATGTACGCATAAAATGTAGCCTATGTCACCTGAACCCTAATAAATTAACGAACCGATAGACACCTAAATCATCAAAATCGGTTTAGTATTTTAGTTGCTACGGTGGAACATAAAAATGTTACAAACTTACATTCGACTGTTAAAATTCAAGATATGTGAAAAACTAAACAGTGCTCATAGCCTGTTTAAGGAAATTTCCAAACGCTTAGTTGACGCTTCTCGTGACCCAAGGGCTGGCTTTTATCTTGGCCAGAGGCTAGGTAAGTGTTGCCGTACAACGAGGCTATGCCGCCAGTCTTTTGGGCACATTACCGGCTGACAGCGTTGAGGAGCAGTATTTCGATGCCTTTTTATAGTTTATTGTTAGTTTAGTTTATTTTATAGTTTTTCATTAATTGTATATGTATTCAAATAAAAATAAATAATTTACAACTAAACACCTTAAAATAAACAACAGTCATAGGTAAACTTCAATAATTGGATGATTTATGTGGCTCATTTGAACTCCGTGAATCGACGACGTGAACGGCCCTGCACCTGCAATCCTGCATGGAATATATCGGTACCCTTTCATCAATAACCAATTTGCAGCGGTCACGCGAAGCCTGCACACGCTTGTTTGTTTATTTTATTTGCAATCGGAAGGTTTACTCTTTTGTATATAGGTACATACAATTTATTACATTATATATTACATACAAATAAATATGATTGAAGTGTCCGGTCGTAATATAACTGAGTGCATATAAAAGGAAGTATACCACGCGGCATATAAGTTGAACATGCGGAGTAGTCGAATTTTAGACGTCCCATACAAATCAAACAGGGAACCTGCGCAGATCGACGCCATTTTGTTTCAAGTTATTTGCCTAGGAGTATACGGTACCTACTTGTAACAAAACAGCATCGTTTTTTAAGCTATTGCATAGCTTCTATCGCGGGCCTTGAGCGTGGAGAGCGAATCCAGAAATTCCGTAACGAAAATTTTCAAGCAGTTGTCTATGGTTACGGAAAATAACAAGGTTGTCAACTGAGGTTGTCAAATTAAATAATTAATTATTTGCATAGGTTGATAAAAAATGCTATGCAATAGCTTTACCGCGGCAGTCTCCGAGTGCCACACGTTTTTTTTATTATTTTGACTCGCCGCCTGTTTGTTCCGGGTAATCTCCAAAACAGGTGGACCGATTTTGGTGGGACTTTTCACTGGCAAATAGCGGATATAAGGAATTAGGATTCCGGGCAAGAAAAAAAAACGTGTGGCACTCGGAGACTGCCGCGGTAAAGCTATTGCATAGCATTTTTTATCAATTATTTAATTTGACAACCTCAGTTGGTAACCTTGTTATTTTCCGTAACCATAGCAACCTGGTTGATCACATTCAATATTTTCGTTACGGAATTTCTGGATTCGCTCTCCACGCTCACGGCCCGCGATAGAAGCTATGCAATAGCTTAAAATAAAATCCTTAAAATTGGTTACAAAATTCGAATCAAAGGAAGATTATTTTTAAGAATATTTTGTCGTGGACGAAGGTCGCGGGGCATAGCTAGTCCTAAATAAAACTCGTCTATGTGTACCTAGCACGGATGTTACCTTAACTCCACAAAGCTGACCTGAATATAAAACAAGGCTTTTTCCACATGTTTATGCTACAAAGCCCAAACTGTTAGCTGTCTTCAGAGAAAACTTCTCAACGGGTCTAGCGTTTGCTCTAGTTCCTAATCTTTAGTGAGAAGAGATAAAATAGCAGTAGCGGATGAACGTTAAGCATCGTCGTTAATTTTGAGGATTCGCACGTTATTCTGGATGCCGGCCGCTGCTTGTCTTGATTTACGGCTTTGCTACATAATTAGTGAAAAAGCGATAAGGTGAGTCGCACTGGTCGTGTCTGGTGTAGTCGTTCTCAGATTGAAAGTAGCGCTGTTGTCCCCCGACCTCTCGTCCTGGCCCCTTGCCAAGAAGCCCGGTCGATTCGGTGCCCCCTCGCGCGCGGGGCGAGGGCATCGCCTGGGTAAGGCTCCAACCGAATCCTATGGCTCGACCTTATTTCCAAACGGATGTTTCTTACTTTCGCTTTTAATGTGGCTTTAAAACCCTGACGAAGGTCTCGGGACATAACATAGTTAGGGAGGCACTACTGTAAACTGTAACCTGTAAGAACCCTCTCGCGAGTACAGATTTGTCGTTGCCTGACACTTTTTTGACTCTTGTAGATTTAATAACATTTTCAAATCCTGAAGGTTTCATAACTCAGAGGCAGATGTAGGTAATGACAATTTTGAAAGTGGCGCCACTTTCAAAATTGTCGACAGCGGCTCATCGACATATTTTAGCCAGCGCGGCAACAGGCCGTGCGTAACACTAGCGGTTCGAGCAAAATTACGTAATTGTTTATACTTTACAACATTTGATTATTAATTTGTGTAATCATAATCTTAAAGCTCAAATATGGCACTTTATAGAACAAACTTTAAAACTTAACTATCGTGTGTCCACCATGTTGAATGAGGTGCTGTGAAGTCAGAAATAAATTCTTATAACCAACGATGGACCATACGTATCAGTTTATTATACGGCTCCAAGATCACTGGAGAGCACAGGAGAGCAGGAACACTCCCGTGCTAGGAACTTCTTTATGCTGTAGGTCCTGTTTTTTTTTTAATGGAAGGTACGGTACTCCCTTGCAAGCTGGTATCGAGGTTTGACGAGTATCTGTCTCCTGTTGAGCCATGATGTAAGTGCCCTTTTCAGGGTTCGGTAACCGACTGACAAAAAACGGAACCCTTATAGATTCATCTTGTCCGTCTGTCTGTCCGTCCGTAGGTCACAGCCACTAGGTATATTCGGACTCCTATAACTACACAGTTGAAACTTAGTAGGTAGATGTATTCTGTAAACCGCTTTACGGTGTTTATACAGTTTCTGGTGCCACTATAACAAGATATAATCCAAATTAAAGGAGACTTCACTACTACGATGTTATGGAGCTCTTCATGTGCGAGTCCGACTTGGTCAGCTTTATATTTGCCTTTTTGATTAAATACCAAATGCCGTTTATACTGCGGATCGCCTATGGCCCTGAGGGCCGACAGGAAAGAACAGGCTTTGATTCGAATCTTATGAGAAACCTGGAGCCAGCAGTTAACTGCGATAGATTTAGTTGAACCAAACTCATTATAGGTACTACCACAGAAGAGATAAAAGAGGTTAGAAAGGCCATGTGGGCGGGGCACGCGCGCCGCGTATTTGATCAGACGATCATATGTCGACAAAATTTCATTTACTGACCAACAATCGCGCTCATATTGTGACAGCGAACGGAGCTCCGCGATAAAAAAAGAATTATGCCGTGTTGCGCGATTATTACGTGTCGGAAAAGAAGCCAGGTGTGCAGTGTGGCTCGAGAAGGGATTTCTCTTCATCGGTAAGTCTAAAAACCTTAAAATACAAGTGATATTTGTAATTATTACAATAGTATTATGTAGTTCGCAGACAAAAATGATACAATCGCTAGCAGAAACGAAATTATGTACATTGCTTGCAATACGTGGGTACCATCTTGTACTACGTGGGCGATTGCGCAATGCATTTCGTTCACTGCGAACGTCGCGTGCGACGAGCCAAAGCTTAAATTCTGCCTACTCTTTGCGTTTCGATAGTGTTGTACCAAGTTGTCAATAATGTCGATATTTAGTATGTGTGAATGCATTCAAATGATTATTATGTTATGATTAAAATAACTTTTGTTTATCCCATACTATCAATAACTTATTATTGTTTATTGATTGTTTTTCATCTAAAATTTGTTTTGAGGTTAGCCATTTATAAATCGAAACATACATTTTAAATTTTATTTTTAGGTTTCCAACAGATCCAGATATGTTACAGACCTGACTAAAGCTATTATAGAAAAATATTAGTGTGAGATTGCATTTTATTCTGAAAAATTCGAATTTGAAAGATAGCAAGCGCATGCTATTGCTACTTAATAAATACGTTTTATTTCAAGACAATAATAAAATCTGAATTGAAATTGAATTTTAAGTACTTAATGTTCAATATTTGAAAAAAATCTTTTCTTTTTACTTTTTATCTTTAATTTTTTATGTGTACCAATAAATATTTTTGCTTTCTTATTTTCTTTCTTTCTGTCCCGTCCCGAAATTAAAGCAAAAACTGCAAAACTTAAAGTAACAAAACTCAAGTAATTTTATCGATATACATTAACGACCTTTTGGTCACCGTAACATGTATGAGAAATATACGCAAGTGTGAGTGTACGTCAAACGCAATGTTTGCGCTAGTGTGACAACCAGTAGCAAGCTCGCGATCACAGATGACAGAAACAACAGGAGATATGGCAAGGAGGCGTGGTACATGCGAACTCATGTGGCCACGACGGGGCCTTATGCCACTTTCAATAATAAGTCGAATGTCAACTTGCGACGTCTTCACTGCTCGTGATTTTTTTACAAAATGCCGCGTTGTTCAGTGAATGTTTGTAAAAATAATAGCTGTATTGTGAATTACACGAAATATGGTATCTCATTTCACACGTAAGTACTACAAAAATAATGTTTTTCATATTAAATTCATTAAAACATTACTTCGTGGTACGAGAAACATGATGAAAAACCAAATCAATTGTTTTCATTAGGAACAAAAACCATTGCTTGTTTAGTACAAATCGACCAGTGAATCGGCTGATCTAATAGCGCAATGGATAGGTGTTTTACTGATGCTCTCACTCACACAATATTATCGAAAAGCTGCTGCTGTCAGTCTTTGTGAGCTAGATATGTCTAATTGTGATGTTTGTAGTTGTCGATATTTTATACGATGATTCTGCGTATACGTACGAATGATTATACATATTATGCATTATACAATTAATTACTCTACACAATTGTTACTGCAATATAAGGCGTATTTTATGGCGTTACTGAGCGTTGCCGTAAATGGAGATAAGAAAAACCAATATTCTGTACTATGTATTACTAATAAAATAATAATATAATAATAATATTCCACAACTATCACACTTCGCCATCTAGTCCCAAGCTAAGCAGAGCTTGTGTTATGGGTACTAGACAACTGATAAACATACTTATATATTTCTAAATACATACATATTATAGATAAATTACACCCAGACACAGAACAAATGATCGTGCTCATCACACAAACATTTGCCCTGGGTGGGAATCGAACCCACGACCTCCGGCATAGCAGTTAGGGTCACTAACCACTAGACCAACAGGCCAGTCAAAACCAAAAAAATATAAATTTATTTTTAGTTTAAACAACAAATTATAAATATAGGTAGGTACTAATAACAACGTTTATATTATCACGCTTTCTTATTTTTGCAAGCAATACTGAAAATAGAAAGTGCTTTTTATTGCTTAATATTGACTGAATAAATAGTATTCATTGGTTGCTCGAGTTATCTGTCTATCTATTTAGATACTTAAATAAAAAGAGAAGTCCTGTCTGACTGACTGACTCATCAACGCCCAGCCCAAACCCTTGGACCTCGAAAGCTGAAATTTTGCACAGAGGTTCCCTTTATAATGTAGACAAGGAATAAAGAAGGATTAATTTTTTGAAATTCAACCCCTAAGGGACTTAAACTAACAGACAGACAAAAGTGCTGCTTATAATCAGCACTTTTCGAACGTCAAAATCTGTTGCAACACATCTGTGGTGTAAGTTAATATTACGATTTACTACAGACACAAATCAATATATTTTTTTTAATCAACCTGTTTTGAATAAATGACTTTTATTTTTATTTTGAATGATTTCTGGACATATTGTTTTTTATTTATAATATATTATTTTCAGGACCCCAAAAGAACTTTATTACAATATAATAATAAATAGAAGAATCGATAACTTTTCGATTTAGTCAATCACTAGCGTCGAAGTAAAACAAAATGTATTAAGTAAATTGTGTGGTGCATGGTAAATACACGCTGTGACTAAAGGGATAAGGTTTATAATTGATTGTGTAGTACGTAATGTTTTAAGAAATGCGGATGTGTTTGCGAATGCGTATATCTATTGTTTTTACTGCTCTGCGTGTGTGAACTGACGACACAGGTCCCTATACATTTTCGGCTAAAGGGCATATCTCCTGTTGTTTCTGTCATCTGTGCTCGCGATCTAAGTGAGTGCGGTTTATTTGTGTGCATAATTCGCGTACTTATTAGCGTCTTGCATGTAGTGGATATAGAGAGTGGGAGACAAGCGGCGACACGCGTTCTAATACAAATCAGGAACTATTTCCTTTCTAACCTCTTTTATCTCTTCTGTGGGTACTACCACTTCCACGACCAGGACTTGTAGCTCCAAATCATGGGTAGCTGTTTTGTGCTACAACACTGTAATTGCTCGGTATTAAACACGACTTAAAAGATTGCTTCTAAACTAAAGTAAAGGTACCCTTTACCTGCTTCAATGAATTGAATTAAAAGAGGCAGATAACTAAATTGGGGGAATTGTTCTAAAATACCGTTATCCACCGTAGATTTCGCTAGGCAGATAAATAATTCGCCGACTTGAAATTGGTTAATTCAATAACTAAGAATGCTGAGATGGCTTTCAGTTTGAAGTACGAAGTTTCTTAGACGTTGACGGTTCTAGACAATTAGAGAAAAAACCGGCCAAGAGCGTGTCGGGCCACGCTCAGTGTAGGGTTCCGTAGTTTCCCGTCCCTCACAATAAGTGTTCCCACTTATGAGTTTGAAGGTGGGTAACTGGGTATCCATTATGTTTTATTTTTATTTTATATATATATTTTTTTTCACTTTCAAAATTGTTTTCCTAGAAAGTCCATATAAAGTTCTACTTTTCAGATTTTTTTCATATTTTCTAAAACTTATGGTTCAAAAGTTAGAGGGGGACACACACATTGTTTTTTACTTTTGGAGCGATTATTTCCGAAATTATTGACATTATCAAAAAATGATTTTAGTAAACCCCTATTCATTTTTAAATACCTTTCCAACAATATATCACACGTTTGGGTTGAAATTAAAAAAAAATCACTTCCCACTTTACATATAGGGGGGCTACCCTAAAAAACATTTATTCCGAGTTTTGGGGCACAGCTGCCTTGCGAAAAAAAAATGCTTATCTCTCAAAATACAGTGCTATGTGGTGAATCCTGGGTGATACTACAGACAGACATGGCGAAACTATAAGGGTTCCTACGTTCCTAGTTGACTACGGAACGCTAAAAAGGGCTCACGGATTTAAAGAATACGTATGTATGTTTAGTATAATTGAAGCCTGTGTTGAGTGGGTCTAGAAGAGAATCGATCACTACTTCAACTAAGCCGTAGGTAGGTACCGCCATTAATTTCTCGTTATACACATAATTGCTTGCTGCTCCGGTCGTCTCACCGCGCAATTCTCCGCTGATTATCCAGATCTAGTTAGGAATCCAATTCCGAAGCAATGCATTCACTAAGCTGACCCTAAGGTCAATCACAATAGAAACCAGACCCACTATTTCTATTCATTCCGTTATTGAACGAAGCTATTAAACTTCAAGTATGTGCCTTTGGTTTAGACTGCCATTTAATTGAAGAAAAGATATATTAGATAAAATATATATATTTTACATTAATGCGTGATTTTGGAGAGTTTAGCTATGGTAGCTAAAGGTAAGGTAAGATTGCTCATAGAGTTAGCAACCTTACCTTAAGGCTAGATGACTATAGTAAATTAACTATATTATCTGGAAAGACAATCACACAAAACTCAATAAGGCTACAATATGTTTGTACTCTGTTATTTGTTCTACTTTTCGTAATTTCTTGTGCCCCTTTGGAATGCCTATTACGAACTATTTCTTAGCAAAGTGCCCTTTTAATAAACATTTCTTCATAAATATTAAACTTTAGTTAACGTTTACTTAAACTTGACTTCTATTTATTTTAGCGGCACTTGTCTAATTTGTTTACGAAAAACGTCAAGATGACCATTCCATCATCCATTTGTCACAAACATATCGATTCTAAAAGTTTTCAAACATGATTCAAAAACTTAAAAAGAAATCGTGACTTTTTGTACTGATATTTTGTGTTTGTTTTGGAGAGCAAAGTTAGCACGAGTGTTTTTTTCAAGATAACATCATCGGTGAAGATTAGTGGAAAAACTGCTGGTATATTTGGCTAGTTAAAGCTGTTCCATTCCTTCACCCGACTCGAACGAAGTCCCAAACGAACTAGACAGGAATTCCAATGTGTTTACATGCGAATAAGCAGGCTTCTCGTCGCGGCGACTGGTTTCGGTAAAGTTTTTCCTTTGGGAAGCTTTCGAATCCACGATTTCCGAATTTTGTTGCCGATTCTGACATTGACAGACGGAAGTCTGTCTAACCCCTTGGCACAGTCCGCTTTTAGCTTAATAAAACGTTACATTAACTAAAGAGGCTACATTTTATACTCAATTGGACCATTTCGTTGTCCGCACAATGTCGTAAATTCTCGATGTATTTGTTACAGAATTAATGTGTGTACCTACCGAACTTTTTATTTGCACTTAGGCGCGTCTAATTAAAACATAATGTTAAAAAAGATCTTCCGGAAGTACTGAATCTAATGGCCATGTGTTACTTCACACGGTAAATAAGGATCACAATTAGTAAATGAATCACGGGAATTGTAATGTTTATGATACCTACTCTCCCAGGCAGGGGTATTATATACTATATTTAAAATAAAAAGTATGCCATGCTCTTATGTAAGATATATTATTATAACCTTTATTTATTGATATGCATAAAATAGAGATCACACTATGAAATAAACGTAAAGTAAGCACCTGAATGCAAAACCTCAGATAACCATTAAACACCTGATTACAGTTCGCCTGTTGCCTAGAATATCGAAGCAGTTAAGCAGTCCATTAACAGCTGAGGGCAAAAAAAGAAGCGATCAGTAAGCCACTCGACACCCCTCCGCTTCAACGACGCTCCTTCCTTGTTAGTATTCAATCTGAAGCTTCGCTTTCTGCTGCCTCTCTGAAACAAAATAACTTCTAGCCATTTCACTATAATGTCAATGTAATTTGTTCTCCGTCCCCATTCAATTATTCTCGAGCATTCGTTGTTGCGGTTTGCGTCGCTGCGTGCTTTCGTGCTCGCAGTGTTCGTTGTTGCGGGCATTCGGTCATATCTATACTGTGATTCGGTGGCGTGTGGTTCGGCGTGGTGACTTTCAGAATGACGTATTGCACTCGTAGTTTCGTTCTTCTTCCGTCCTTCTGATATTCAAAAGTGCCTGTAATGGCTTAATTGAAATAAAATATTTGAGTTTGAGTTTAATTATCAGTGATACCAACCACGATCAGCATTTGTTACCCTACTGTGATAGCCACGTGTAAAAATGAACAATACTCTTGTCACAAAACATAGTCTTGATTTGTATGCTACCTTTTTATGGATGTGATATCATCAAAAGAGTCCTCCCGCTCTATGCGGAGGAGAAGGGACTGTCAGACTCCTATTAACTAAAACCCATCAGTGTTCCTTCTAATGCCCTATGCGTGTCAGGGTCGCGGTAACTCTTTTTGAACAAATTGCGCTTACTATGCTGACAACTATTTGTATGCCACCTGCATATACGTCTACGTAGTTTTCTGTTTACCGGGTTATGCATGTATTGTAATATAAAATAGAAGTAACGCATAAAATGTTTTGTAGTCTTGAACCTATCTGAAGTACCTTGGTACACAAATCTTATTCAACCTACTTAAACATTTATTGGTAAGACCTTGTGATTCACTGCATCTTACAAAATAGTGAACCTTGTATAAAGTTATGTACTACCCCTATAAACTAAAGTAATTGTTGGTATGCACTTGGGGTAGTCATCACGGTAAAAGCATTGCAAACATCTACCGACATATTTCCCAAGATGCACTCGTGTGGCTACTTCCTAGTTAGTTTATCATATCTTCCATGGTACACTCGTACAAATAATACCTCTTTCTCATTGTTTTACTACGCTTAGAGTCGAATTTATAAGAAAGAAATAACGGTCAAACAGAGAACAAGTACTTATTTATAGAAATGTGTTTACAAAGGAAAGGTAAAAGGTACTTAAAAACATATTATAAATAAATATTAAAACATAAGCCTTTATTACTGTTTTACAGTGTTTACAATACACATATTATTTAATTATGTTAGACGATCAGTTTTAATCAACAAGTGTCCTTCGACAAAGGCCTCCTCTAAAGTTTTCCATTTCAACATGTTTCTCATTATTCTCGTACACTTACAAAAACTACAGAAAATACTTATAAAGATTAATTTCTTAAGCTTTAACTTATCAAAGTTAAGGCTAAATAAATAAATCCAATTTATCTGGTTATCTGGCGCAGACTAAAGTTTGAGATACGCCGCTCCCGCGCGGTTTATCGCTTGCCGCCCCGCGCGCTCACTGCGGCCACTTGTATGAACGAGCTATGGCACGAGTTGCCCGCGCGCTCCCCGCGGAATGTAGCCCGCGCCGCTTCCCGCGCCCGCGTGCCCACTACGGACACTCCAATGAAGTTCCATACGTTTAAGTTTGTCGCGCCGCGCCCGCCCCGCGCCCGCGTTTGCAGTCTGGCCAAGCACTTAAGCAAAATTGCATAATTATTATCTAGTGAATATAATTTGCAACTACCCACATTCCCGCTCTTAACCGATTTTGTAAAGCATATTAGGCTAAAATGGAAATTTTAAACAAGAATTTTTAAAGCCCTACTTGATGATTTTTCTAAGTTCCTGTTCTTATTGCTAAGACACAGGCCTACTCTCTGCGAGAAGGTCTCACACGAACATATACAAAGTAATCAAAGTATCCCAAAACCCCAGCATTGGCTAAGCTGTAGGTACTTTATCATTATTCATCATGTAATAAAATAAAATGGGGAGATAGAAAAATTAATCAAATTGACATTTATACACAATTTTGTAATGATAATTTAAAATATATTGACTTTCCTAATGAATTAAGTGCATGTTGTGACTATGTTTGTAATAAATTGGACCACAGAATTATTATTGATAAAATGTATGATGACATTGTTAATATTTTGTGCCAAGCCGCTTCTGACAGTAACGAAATAAATTGTGTGCGAAATAGGAAACCGGTAATGGGATGGAATAAGCACGTGAGTGATGCTCACAGGCAGGCCAGGCAAAAGTTTGAGCAGTGGGTGTCGTATGGAAGACCACGTGAGGGTCGGGTTTGGACTGAAATGCAAACAAGCCGAACAATTTTTAAGTCGCGCTTACGATGGTGCCAGAACCATAGTGACCAAATTAAAATGGACAAGTTGGCGTCGCACCATTCTAGGGGCGACTTCCGCAGTTTTTGGAAGTCCACCGATAAACTCAATAGTAGGCCGGGCCTGCCTGTGAGTGTTAGCGGCGCTGCTGATGTCACTGGAATTGCTGAACTATTTAGGCAGCACTTCGCTGTCTCGTCACCATTGGGGCCGTCACAGTTCACAAGCAGTCCTAGTGGTAGTGGTCAGGAGTTCAGTGTCCGGTTTACGGCAAAAGAAGTAAGACATGTAATTATGTCTATGTCGAGGGGTAAGTCTCCTGGCCACGATGATTTAAGTATTGAACATCTTAAGCATGCTGGTCATCATCTGCCCAGGGTCTTATCGATGTTCTACTCTTTCTGTATAGGACATTCTTATCTGCCTGAGCGGATGATGAGAACTGTGGTGGTGCCAATTATTAAAAATAAAACCGGCGATGTCAGCGATAAGGCCAACTATAGGCCCATTTCATTGGCCACTGTAATATCAAAAGTGCTTGACAGTTTGCTTAACACACAGCTGGATAAATATCTAACTTTGCATGATAACCAGTTTGGTTTTAAAGCCGGTCTCTCTACAGAAACAGCCATATTGTGTTTAAAGCAGACTGTCAGGTACTACACTGATAGAAATACACCGGTGTTTGCTTGCTTCCTCGACTTGTCGAAGGCATTTGACTTGGTTTGTTATGACCTGCTGTGGCAAAAACTGCAGCAGGCGGCAGTGCCAGACGAACTGATCCGTGTGTTCCAATACTGGTACAGCAATCAGGTCAATGTTGTTCGATGGTCGGGGGCTTATTCAGCCCCGTATCGATTGGAGTGCGGTGTGAGGCAAGGGGGGCTAACCTCACCGAAGCTCTTCAATTTATATATTAATGCACTGATAGAGAGGCTCAGCAGCATGCATGTCGGTTGCCATATTGGAGGTGTGTGTCTTAACAATATCAGCTACGCAGACGACATGGTGCTGCTGAGCGCCTCTGTCTGTGGAGTGGCAAAACTGATTGGCATTTGTGAAGAATATGCAAAAGACCATGGCTTGCTGTATAATACGAGCAAGAGCGAATGCATGGTCTTTCAGGCCAGGGGGAGTCCAAATTACTTACCAGCAATTAAGCTCAACGGATGCCCACTTAAAAGAGTTGACAAGTTTAAATATCTTGGACATTTGTTAACCTCTGACCTGAAAGATGATGCAGACATCGAAAGGGAACGTAGGGCGCTGTCTGTTCGTGCGAATATGATCGCCCGCAGATTTGCACGGTGCTCGAGGGACGTCAAAATAGCCCTGTTTAGGGCATTCTGTACGTCCTTTTATACTGGCAGTCTGTGGTTGGATTACATGCAGAAACAGTACAGAGCCCTACGTGTCCAGTATAACAACGCGTTCAGGGTGCTCTTGAGGCTGCCTCGCTTCTGTAGCGCGTCGGGGATGTTTGCCGAGGCGCGTGTTGATTGTTTCCACACAATCATGCGCAAGCGGTGCACATCCCTGGTGCGTAGGATGCGGGGCAGCCGCAACAGTATCCTGAACGCGTTTTCAGAACGTTTCGACTGTCAGTACGTGAACCACTGCTGTATGGTTCACGTACAGACTAATGTTACAATTTTATTCTAATTCGTGAATCCAATAATAATTTTCAAATTCCTATTTAATTTTGTAATATTTATTTTGTGATTTTTGTGCCTACTAACATAGTTTATAAGTTTAAATTGTTACTAACCATTATGGATCATTGTTTTCTGACAAATAAATAAATAATAATAATTATTCCACATACAAAACATGGATAGTAGTCCTGCCAGACCCTATACCACTAATGAACCGATATCCAAACACGTTACTACAGCTGTTCTTCTCCGCAGCATGGACGACATTGAGCTGAGGAACATCCAGCTGCAGTTCCCGAGTGCGCTGCGCATCGGCGGCGAGGTGGGGTGCACCGAGGTGCGCGTGCGAACCGACCGCGGCGACATCGTGGTTGCAGTCCAGGGCGACCGCTCCAAGCCCGCTATCATCACTTACCACGATCTTGGGCTCAACTGTAAGTATCTTCTGAATCTTTGGCGCCGTGCCAGGTCCACTTTCTGAATGCTGCTTTTCCTACATGTATTTGTGGGCGCATGGCACGTCTAAGATATGACAAAGAATTGTGATGTATACTTTTGTTGGCGTTTATTACAAATTATTTTCATTGGTTGAATACTTTATTTTGTCATCATTACAGTCATTGATAATATTGGCTATATACATATTAGCAATTAATTTAATAATTTTCGATTTTCAAATATCTCTTAAAGTTTTTCTACCATAAAAATCAAAATGTATTATATAAAAAACTTTGACTGTATTCAGTGCCTATTACATAGATACGTTTATGCCATCCGTGATATCTGGTCAATTGAAGTACTTAGTTATTGCATTGTGAAGCCGTATGAGATATGAGTCTTATTGACTTTGTTGAGAAAATTCTCACACGTTTTCCCGCGACTGGGCACTATTTGTACAGGATACGTGCATGACTTGCACCTTCGCGCGTGATACTTAATATTAGTTATTTCTAAATTAAACTGGTCTACTCTTGACTTTGATCTTGTCTTGACTACAAAGACGAGGTCGACGATGGAACGAGCTAACCCAAAAGAAGCCTCGAAACTACTAAAAAAATAATCATACAAAATGAATATAAACATTCTAGATTTTTAAATAGGCACCAAGTAGTGCAACAAGACATCTGTTATTGTGTGGAACGGCAGTTTTTTTTTAAATAACTTTTGATAAAATCAAAGCTGTTATGACTGCAATCCTACACTGAATCCATGATAATAGTACCTACTCACGATGTCCATAAACATACCGTATAATATTATAAAAAGACTTAACTGTTTATATAGACGATTGTTCTTTAACAAAACTGTAGTGTTTTTCCACGTCGTGTTTATTCGTTTAGAAACACCACTTTAATGGTTAATTAAAGCAGTCTCTAACACGTGGAATTGCCGATGTGTTCCGCACCTAGTAACTACCTTCATAAAATAGCAGGATAGCCATCCATTTGATGTCATACGAATTCGAAATGACAAAATTGCCCTTATAAACGTCGAAGGCAGTCCATTGCAAACCAGTATTGAAATAATGATACAATTTTCAGATTGACATTTCCCATCTTCTCTGCCCTCTTTTAAATCGAGTTGGGATCTCATGATTACCAATTACGGCAGAACATTTTTTGCGTTTTTTTTTTTGTAACAGACATTAACTACTAATGTTTTATCACATTTTTAATTGAGCTCTAAATTAAAGTGGTCCGTTCTCAGCACCTTTTTTAAATAAAACTGCTTGACATGGAGCACGCGCGGGTCCGGAGAATTGAAAGGTTACTTCTGGGCAAAGGCTCACACCTTTCACTTCATATACAAGGCTAGGGAAATAGAAACTGACTTAAAACTTTCAACGGTTTGATAAATAGAATTTGATGGGACATACTCGGTACTAGATTTCGTCGTAACCAAAGGTTTTCATCAAATTCTTAAATCTATTTGTATTATGGTGAAATGAGGTTTCTCACGAACGCTATAAGTACAATCTCATTTTGGTAGCGCAGAATTCTAAAAAAATATGTTTTTTTAATGAAGAATTTTTTTCTTTGACATAAGGGGTGAAAGCTTAGTGATGTTACATAGCGATTTTAATTTCCCTACATTGTTTGGTATGAATTTATCTATTGTAGTTGTACAAAAACTTAGTGGTGATTACCATACCTCGATATCCTTACGCCTAACGAGGTTTAAATATTTTACTTTAAAAATCGTCGGTTAATATTTAATTGAGTCCCAAAATAACATTAAATATTTGGATCCAACAATTAGAAATTCACCGTGTAAAGTTACTTTAATTGAAACTCGAAACAACTTGTGGTAATCACTCATTCGCGACGAAAATTGTAAATACATAATTATTTGATTTGATTATACGTGGGTTACGGCCACGCTACGGCCGTCTGATTCATAAAAGGCAGGTGAGGTCGTTTGGAAAATGAGATACATTTTTATGGCAGCTACGAATTTTCGTTCTATAAATAGATTCACGCCAACGCGAAAACGTATTTTGTGATAACAACATTCATATTTCACTCATTCAGTATATCAATATTTTCTTAAACGAGTTTGTCAGATGGAGAAGATATGAAAATTTCGTTACATCGACCAATACATCGAAAATCATATTCAAGGAGTTCTATTCGTAGGACTTTTATGGTGATTTTACAACCGTATCGTCTTGTTCATCGATTGGTAATTGAAATACATAAAACGGTGGGTAGGACCGTAGGAATCGTAGGATTACATGCAGTGCTAAACTGCTAAATCACGAAAACGTGAACCTAGATTCTCGTTGTAATAAGGCTTTTATTGATTACGTAAGTTTTGTTACGTAACTTGCGTGCTGCTTGAATGTAAGACGACCTTTTCAGGTGGTGTAATTTACAATGCTTAGAATAGAACCAGATTCCCCTTGTTTATAAGGAATCATGTTTAGCCGTAGTATAGTCGTATGTAGGTCACTATCGGTATTGTTTGCGGGAATACGTAGGAAGCGCTCCGCGACCAGCATGCTTTGTGATCAGCTCACTTACATGCTCAGGACTACCATTCAATCTGTTAATTGGTTTTCTGCATGGAAATCGATGAATGAAAATAATGTTAGAGCTTCCCATTGAATTACGAAGAAAATAAAATTCTTGATCACTACAAGATGAAACTTGAAACTTGATGATGTTGAAACTTGGGCCTTGGTTTGCCAATTTCCAATATACGTTTTAATAATGCTTGCTTATTATTTAGTGCTATGATTTTTCAACTATCATTTAGAAATCTACATAATTCCTTTGATCTCCAGTTCATAAGTTTTTGAATGCTCACTTATAAAGCAACGATCTCGAATGAACTTCATAAATACTGTGGAGATGCTGTGCTTACAGGTCAGCGATCAAAGTGAACACAACTTGAAACTCGTATTTTTTATATAAAAGATCCTGAAGGAAACTTTGTTGTCCATTTCATTATATTGTATATCTTCTTCCAAGTGGAAAAAGCTCATACTAGATAATACCAGCCGCTCGGTTTGCCTCGGTTGCTGGTCTGTGAATGTGTGTCCACACATTACATACCGAGTGGTTTCCATGTCTAGGAAAGTACGTTAAACCGTTGGTCCAGGCTGTCATTAAATTTGTAGATCATTGACAGTTGTAACAGGTAGTTTGTGATTCGTATGTCCGACAACCAGTCTTGTTAAGGGGTACAGTGCTGACTGGGTAGTGGAAGTCAGATAGGCAGTCGCTCCATGTAAAATACACCCAACATAGTTGGGAAAAGGTAGATGATGATGCCTTTCTAGTGGATAAAGGAAAGTATGGAATCAAAACGTGTGTGCTTTCGGGTCTAAAAAAAGTTTTGACCCGCAAGCTAAATCTCTACACTGCTTTTATTTTTTCACTTATAAGAAACGTATTAGCCGAGGTTTTGCATAACGTTTTTGTAATGTTAGAAAATTAAGGAAAAAGTATAAATTAAATTGAAAAAAAAAAAATTACAGCTCCAATATCTCCGTAACTAGAAAGCGACTTCGACTTCGCTAAGGGTAGGTACTTTTAATTTGGTTTTACAACTATTATTGTAAATGTAGTGTGAGAACTAGTGGGGGAAGAATTTAAGAGCTCCTAAGCCTCCACTGTCCGGCCGCCCGTCCGTCCGTCCGAACGTCCGTCCGCCTGTCCGTCCGCCTGTCTGTCAGCAGGCTGTATCCCATGATCCGTAATAGGTCGACAGTTGAAATTTCCACAGAATGCGTATTTATGTTTGCCGCTGAAAATAAATAAAAATGGCTCTCCTGCTTCGATGGTACGGAACTTTCGCTAGTGCGATTCGAACTTGGCCGGTTTTACTGTTAATGTGTACCGCAATTTGGTATCTTTCACAATGCCTTCATCAATTCTTATGAATATTCGCCATGTTTTAAAATTGCTCTGCATTAAGTACTTTGTAAAACCATTATATTATTATCTTAAAAGTCTCCTACAAGATATTCTTGTAACTCACTATAAAGGTACAAGTTGGTAGCCGACTGCTCGCAGCAGCAGCAGACGACGTGTCGCAGCGACACTACTGGTTTCTACGTATTTCTATGAAATTCCCTCCGTAGTTAGCGACATGAAGCTAGCGACGCGTCGTCCGACCGCAGATCAGTAGTGCCGCTGACGCCGGAGCAACGACACGTCGAGCGTGTTTAGAGTTATTGACTAGTAGTTATTTGCAGTCGGGTTCGAAATCATGACTGCAGCGACATGACGCAACGACGTGTCGCGACGACATGTCGTCTGCTGCTACCAACGACTACCAACTTGTACCTTTAGAAGTTTATAGATAGACATACCTACAAACGCAAATGCTCATAAGGAATAAAATTAAATAATCTTCTCAACGCAACTTTTTTTTCTAATATTTTACGATTGTGTAATGGTGTTACTAATAAAAGGGTGCACTAAATGTTTTGTACGTCAGCCTTGTAACGAATTAAGTGAAGACCGAGATGTAATAAAAACTGGCCAAGTGAAAGTCGGACTCGCACATGAAGGGTTCCGTACTAAAACGGTATGCTATAATTTTATACATTTTCTTCTATGGCCAATGAAACTTGACCTCTGGATTGTATAGGCGCTCATACGATTCAGGGACCAAATTATATTGGTTATCTGCTGTTTCCATCTGTTGTTTCCATTCAAGTTCAAAATGATTTTCCTAGAAAGTCCTTATAAAGTTCTACTTTTCAGATTTTTTTCATATTTTCTAAACTTATGGTTCAAAAGTTAGAGGGGGGGGGGACACATTGTTTTTTACTTTTGGAGCGATTATTTCCGAAATTATTGACATTATCAAAAAATGATTTTAGTAAACCCCTATTCATTTTTAGGGTTCCGTACCTCAAAAGGAAAAAACGGAACCCTTATAGGATCACTTTGTTGTCCGTCTGTCTGTCTGTCAAGACCTTTTTTCTCAGGAACGCGTGGAGGTATCAAGCTGAAATTCATATCAAATACTCAAGTCTATGGTCTCTTGGAGCTGTGAAAAAATCAAACTTCTAAGTCAACGCGATCAAAAGATACTCCCGTTTATGCCGCAAATTTTCGACACTCGCAAGGGAATCAAAACCTACAGGGTACTTCCCGTGAACTCAGAATCTTGAAATTTGGTACGAAGCAACGTCTTATAGCATAGATAAAGGAATAATTACGAAAACCATAAATTTTTAGTTACATCACAAAATATATTTTTTTTACGGAACCCTCGGTGCGCGAGTCCGACTCGCACTTGGCCGGTTTTTTAATACCTTTCCAACAATATATCACACGTTAGGGTTGAAATTAAAAAAAAAATCACTTCCCGCTTTACATATAGGGGGGCTACCCTAATAAAACATTTTTTTCAAATTTTTATTTTACCACTTTGTCGGCGTGATTGATACACATATTGGTACTTACCAAATTTCAGCTTTCTAGTGCTAACGGTCACAGAGATTAAGCTAGGACGGACAGACGGACAGACGGACAGACAGACATGGCGAAACTATAAGGGTTCCTAGTTGACTACGGAACCCTAAAAATTAATGCAATTGAATATTTTAAGGCTTGACAAATGTACTATGAGTCTAGCAGAATGCCTGAATTAATTTCCGTATTAATAGACAGTGACAGATCTATTAGACTGGATCATGCAAAGTACTATTGGGGTTTTTTCCATCAGGAATTCCTCAGTACACCACACAGCCACAGAGCCTGAATTTGTGCTCAGCTAATGACACTAGGCTCGCCCCTTGTTACATGGGACTTAAGATGAATTCTATTTACTACATTGACATTTTTACTTACATTGTCAAAACTTTGACATTTGATGCCATGTAATTTTAATATTTAGTGAACCAGATTATATGGTTATGTTTTGATTTCATTCTTTGAAGCAATTTAATCTTATGTACCTAATTGAAGAAACATTAAGGGTGCTAAATGGCAAGAACTTAGATAGTTTCAGAATTTTGTATATTGCACCACATTTGAATCCGATAGAATCTATCAAAAGTGTTCAATCTCATTTCAGGGTGATATTATAGAACAAAGTTTAAAACAAATATATTCGTTGTTCTGCCAGCTCTAATTTTAACCCATTGGAGTAATGATACAGCTGTTAGGAATATCAACCACCAATATTTCAAAGTTTCTTATATTTCGAGTGGGTTTTCTGAACCCCATATCTAACTTCTCACTGTACAACGACACAAACAGCAGATCAAATCAGAACTGTCAACACATTGTTGATTTATAATCATTATCTTATCACAGTTACCAAACTCAACATGCATTATATCCTTAGGGTTATAATAGTAAAGCAATAATATACCTAAAGTAAGGAAGTCATAAGTATGTAGGCGTTATCACAAAAGAGTGACGTAACTGCTCGTACTATTAAGGGTTTAAACAGAGCAATTTGGTTCTATAAGAAAAGAGCATTTAAGTCTTCTATTTTAGCTGTTTAAAACGCTTACAGGACCATACAAATAGAAAAATTGGTACTACTTAGTACTAAAGACGACCTAACAAGCACTTATTTATCTATTATGCACTAATAATGCGTCAAAATAAGTTTTACAGTACAAGCACTGTAACAGTATCGAAAATACTATTAAAAGGCCAATCGACACTGTAAAAGTACCTTACACAACCACTATGTTGTAACCTTTTAACTTCTTAAAAGTTCTCTAAACGTTGTTATGGGGCTAGTTCTGTAAAACACAACAAATCTTCCAGAATGGATCACTGTTATCTAATTTGAATAAATAAATTAAAATTGATCAAAATAGCATAACTCTTTTAGAATACTAAATATGACTCTCGGTGGAGCTGCTACATAACTTAATAGCTCTCGCGAGTTTGTGTTACTGCTATGAGACAAGCGGCGATCTAATTCGTTTTCGGTGAAAATATGGCTGATATTTTCTGCCATGATAGCACATTGGCAACACGGTAGGAACCAATGTGTACTATAGCAGCCATAGTCGGGACAAGTTTTAATTTATTTTCATTTCATTAATTTAAATTTAATAAAAACATTTAAAAAAAAAATAATAATAATAATAATAATACAACATATAACAGGAGCATGTAAATCACTCGCACAAACTGATTACAAACACCGCCATGACCAAGTCGCTGCCATCATACACCAACAGTTCTGCCGCGCTAATTAGAAACGCAGTAAAGAAGGTTTTTTGGAAAATTGAGTTACTTATAGATTCTAAATCCTCGTAATGAGCTCTATGTAGTGATTTGATCCTTATTTTGATAGCTGTTCTTGAAGTGGTATTTTTATTATGCAAAAACGCAGCATGTTTCATGCTGACAATTAAATTACTAAGCACAACTGCAGTAAGACACATTACTGCTCTTTGCCTTACAGTATTTGTATAAACTTATTTTTTTCTACTAGTAAGAAACGCAGTAAGAAACACTTGCTGCTTTTATGATTTGTAAATTATGTTTAGTGAATAATTTAAGGATACTACTTATAAATGCAGTAATATTACTACTTATAAAAGGGCCACATACACTTTAGATTTTAAAACAAGCCACGATGAAAATGAATACCAAATCCTAGATTTCCTTCAAATTAAATTTATGAACAATCAAAGTTTGCCTGAGGTTAGACAAAAACACGCCCCTAGGGGTATAAAGGCTTGGCTCCCAGACTGGAGCGGGCTGCGGCTGCCTTTAGGTGGCTCTTGCCCAATCTGGGGGGGCCAAACGCCTCCTGCCGGAGGCTCTATGCCGGGATCGTGCGGTCCATGGCCCTTTACGGGGCCCCGGTGTGGGCGCGTGCTTTGTCGAAGCGGGCCGCCCACTACCTGAACGCGCCCCAAAAGGTGCTGGCCGTAAGGCTAGTCCGTGGGTACCGCACGATCTCCCGCGAGGCGGCGAACCTCCTTGCCGGATTGCCACCATGGGATCTGGAGGCGATAGTCCTCGCGCGAATACAAGAGCGGGGGGGTTATTCGATGATTTTCCACCCACCCAAAAAAAAAAAGGGGTATAAAGGCGACATTTAAATCAGCCATAATTGATAAGCTTTTAAATCTAATGCCCGATACAAGGAAGAAATTTTGGCTGAATTTGCCCGTAAATAATAATAATGAAACTGATATCGAAGAGGCCTGATAGTTCATACTTTTTAAATATTTTAATGGTTTTGTTAAAGTTTTTTTTAGTGTTAGTAGTCGTATAGATCTTTTTAATGATAAGTTCTCAGACGTGCGAATAATTCTAACACTGACTGATCTCCGTATTTGCCATAGACATTAATCACTAATTAGCTGTGATTAAGATAATTAAAATTTTAATGTTCGAAACAAAGAAGGAAGTTTGGTTGAAGTTGATTAATGAAACTGATCTTAAATAAGTGTGACCTATTTTATATTAATATTCCTAGATTTTGTAAAAACTCAAGAGATTGTTACTAGATTTCATTATTTCACTGTAATTAGTGATAATTTTAAGTCCTTGTTACTATAAGTAATATTAATCTATGATTATGATCTCAACATAATGCACTATAATACTTGGCTGTGGTTATAATAATTATTAGTTTTAAGTTTTATTTGGTTCTTCTAATAAAAATACATTAAAATAGTTGTACTATTTATTTCTTCTTGATTTTTAATGGGTATAACCTAGTTATTGTGGTTTTTTACATGTATACACTAATTTCAAAGCTAATAGTCACTCGTTAACTGCGGTTATGGTTTGTAGTCAGGCTAAGCACAACTATATGATAATATTTTATTACTAGTAATAAAGGCAGTAACTGTCTGTGATTAAGATAATTTCAATATTATGTTTTATTTGCTATTTAAAATAACGTAATTAATTAAATATACGTTGTTTTATTTAATTAAGAAGTGGTTAGGATGAATATAACCAAGTAATTCACATCTAAATACTATTTTTAACAGCTATAAGTCACTATTGCACTGCGTTTATAGTTTGTAGTCGGAGTGATAATAATAATTGAATAAAATAAAATAAACGCAGTAAACTGGGTTCGCTAGTAGAAAGCGCAGTAACTCCAAACTTACTGCTGTTACAGCTTGTAATAGTGGAGTTAGTTTCGAAGACCCTGCTAAGCATAAATAGTTTTTATTTATTTAAATTAGTTGTATTAAACATATAGAGAATTGGGTTAGTTCATAAGAAACAGTGCATATGCAGCTATACGTGTAAATCAAAACATATTTGCAAACTTTCAAAATTACATCTAAAACAACAAAATAAAAGTAATTTTTTTTGGCGCCATTTACTCGAAACTACGAATAACCTCCTTACTGCACTTCTAATTAGCGCGGCAGAGTTATCATTTAAATACAAACTAGTATCTGAAATGATACCGTATTATAAATATAAACCGGAACTAACATTAGAAAATAACGATACAAAAATTTATTGGGACCGAACTATAATAACTGATAAAACAATTCATTACAATAGACCCGACATTACTATTCACGACAAAACCAATAAAACAGCTTATCTGATAGACATAGCAATACCTAACTCACATAATATCCAAGCCACAATTTCCGAAAAACTCAGTAAGTACCAAGATCTTGCCATTGTAATTAAAACCCAATGGAATGTACAAACTGTTCATATAGTCCCCATTGTTCTCTCATCTACTGGTATTATACCGAAATCTCTTACACAAAGCCTCAACACTCTACAAATGCCTACTCACACACTCTACATGCTACAAAAAGCCACCATTCTCAACACCTGTCGTATCACCCGAAAGTTTCTGACTTCTTCTACATTATCATCCACTTTCTCTATCTAAATTACACCTTACATCCTTGGTTCCGACCCGCGTGTAAGGTTTCTTAGGCTCTCTTAAATGAGAAGAAACAAAAAGAACCAAAAATAATAATAATAATAATAATGAAGGCGCACTGTCAAATATGAAATCAGCATAATGATTTAATTGATACAAATTCTTCCGCAAGTGCAAGTTATGCAAGAGTCGTCATGATTCTTTTGTGTTTTATTCTTTTCAATGCAAATGGTATGTTAAACAACAATGGGAAATGACATAAACATAAGTTACCGATATTGTTTTCTAGGAACACTCACGACAAGTGTGATAAAACATAATATCACTGGAATTGTTTACAGTGCAAAATACAAACATATTTGGTTCCATAGATAGTACACACGGCTACACATCAAGCTATACAAAACCAGTTAATCTTGGCCTCACTTTACTAGATCTTTTCGCACAATGAACGATCAGATTATACTGGTTTTGTATAGCTTGATGTGTAGCCGTGTGTACAAGTCACCATGAGAGCCTATTTGGGGTTTTGTAAACGTTTACAACACCACTATAATGCAAAGCATGAACACTAATGAGTACGCTAATACATTCTCAGGACTTTTATAAGTAGTAGGAGGTACCGTTTGTTAATGGGGTAATTATCACAAAGTGTCATCCAGAATTATTTGTATTTTAATTACTTAATTAATTATTGCAGCAAACTCTAAACATCTACTATGTCAATAATAATTATTTGAAGATCACCACGAAATAAAATTGGGAATCAAACGAGCTTACCTGTTAAGCGAAGTCTTGATTCTAATTTTATGAGTGGTGATCTGAAAAATAATTATTACCCACCCACCACTACTAACAACCCCAAAGCTGCAATAATTAGTCTACCTAATTCAATGTTAACCTTTTCAGGACAACAAAGCGAATGTAGGCATTTGGAACTACTCTGTATAGGAAACAGAGTTTGTTCCTTTTTTTTTTTTTTTTTTTTTTTTTGGTGGGTGGAAAATCATCGAATGACCCCCCCCGCTCTTGGGCAGAGCGAAGGGGAGTGTCAGACTTCTACTGACTAAAAACCGAACCCATGTTCCTTCTTTGCCCTTGCGCCGAGGCCACGTAATCTAGTACTAAATACCGCGGCCCCGACGGGCGTCGGCCCTTGCGGGCCCCTCCTTGCTGACATCTCTTTGAGGCGCGCGTGGAACACGAACGCGCCGCCGACACGGTCTGTTGCCGTCATGACGACGGCCGGACGGCGAGCTAGCCCATTACTCACCGTCCACAGGCCCGCGTCTACGGTGGCCGGAAGCCATCACGTGGCCCCCGACGCCCGGAGCGCCTTCCGCGCCTTCCGCGGCGGCTGGGACGTTGAGAGGATCGCTCCCTCTCTCGTTCCGCCACCTCCTTCGCTAGCATCACTGCTTCGCAGAAGGAGGCGACGGCGTCCCATTCCTCCTCGCCCCGGACCATGGCTTGCACCAGGGCCGGACGCGAGAGGTCACCGCCGCCGATCGCCGCTACGAGAACACGGCGGGGCTCCGCCCAAGCAGGGCACACCTCCACAGTGTGCTCCACCGTGTCCTCCGGTCGATCCTCGCAGTGGAAGCATCCGGGCGTTTCCTCCCGCCTAATTCGGTGCAGGTACCTCCCGAAACATCCGTGTCCGGTGAGGACCTGCGTCAGACGGAAGGTGAGGGCGCCGTGGCTCCTCTCTAGCCACTCCTCAAAGAGGGGACTTACCGCCACTATCGTGGCGTGCCCTGCACGGGGTTGCGACAGTCGCTGTCTCCATACCGCCATGAGATCGCACCGGAGGTCTGTCCGCCGCGCAGCAATGTGCCGCGGCAGCAGAGTGACCCCCCGGTGTAGCGCCTCCGCGCGCCACTCGTGTAGGCGCGCGAGGACTATCGCCTCCAGATCCCACGGCGGCAATCCGGCAAGGAGATTCGCCGCCTCGCGGGAGATCGTGCGGTATCCGCGGACTAGCCTTACGGCCATGACCTTTTGGGGCGCGTTCAGGTAGTGGACGGCCCGCTTCCTCACGGCACGTGCCCACACCGGGGCCCCGTAAAGGGCCATGGACCGCACGATTCCCGCATACAGCCTACGGCAGGAGGCGTTTGGCCCCCCCAGATTGGGCAAGAGCCACCTAAAGGCAGCCGCAGCCCGCTCCAGTCTGGGAGTCAAACGTCGGAAATGCTCCACGAAGTTCCACCGGCTGTCAAGGACGAGTCCGAGGTACTTTATAGTACACTCGACGCCGATGGGAACCCCTCCCACCGTTAGCTGGGATCCCGACGGTGACACATTCCCACGCCCATGGAAGCACATGGCCTCGGACTTGTGAAGTGCCACCTCGAGACCCAGCTGCCGGATCCTCTCAACGACTATCGCAACCCCGCGTGTCATATTCGCGGCCGCCGCCTCGTGCGATTCCCCCCGTGCCAGCACCAGCGTATCGTCCGCGTAGCAGACGACGCTGACGCCTTCAGGGAGGTCAGCACGCAGCACCCAGTCGTAACCGATGTTCCACAGGGGCGGCCCCAGAACCGAACCCTGTGGAACACCGCACGACATCTCTCGCCGGTTCCATTCTCCGTTTTGACCAGGGTAGATTACCGTCCTGTCGGACAGGTAGTCCCCGACTACACGACGAAGGTAGGCCGGCACCCGGTGATACCGGAGTGCCTCCCTGATGCAGCTCCAGGGCATGGTGTTGAAGGCGTTGGCGATGTCGAGAGACACCGCCAAGACCACACCGCCCCGAGAGACCGCATCCCCCGTCGTGAGGGCTCTCACGCGCATGATGGCGTCCACCGTCGAGCGCCTCTTGCGGAAGCCGAACTGCTGATCCGCAAGATCCGGACCCATTCCCTCAAGGTGCTCGGCGAGGCGGTTTGCAATTACTCTTTCAAAGAGCTTGCCCACCTCGTCGAGCAGCACAATGGGCCGGTATGCAGACGGCGAGTCCGCAGGGCGCCCCGGCTTCTGGATGAGGACCAGCTTCCAATTTTCGGCTCCAAAACGCCAAGGATTTCATTTATATACTTGCGGGAGCCCTTAGTCCAGTTGGTCACAAAAAAAATTGTTAGATAATACACTTGCTAAATTTCAGGCCGGTAGTACAAAAATCAAACTTACATACAAACTCGCGAGAGCCTTTAGAGCTCCCTAATCCGACCCTAATGCAAAATCTGTTCTTAGCAAACCTCTACTCACCATAAACTCCGTCCCTGAAAAACATCAAGATTGTTGCACAAAAAATGAAAGACTTTCAGACAAACTTGTGATATCCTTTAGACGTCCCTTATCCGACCCTGTCACAAAATGCGTTCATAGCAGACGTCTAATAACTCATCCCTGCCAAAAATCAAGATTGTAGCACAAAAAATGAAGGACTTTCATACAAACTTGCGAGGGCTCATAAACCACCCTAATTAGGCCCTGTCGCAAAACTAATTCATAGAAGATGTCTACTGACTATAAACTACGTCTCTGCCAAAAATCAAGATTGCAGAGCAAAAAATTAAGGACTTTCATACAAACTTGCGAGGGCTCATAGACCACGCCAATCCGGCCCTGTCGCAAAATTAATTCATAACTGACGTTTACTGACAATAAACTACGTCTCTGCCAAAAATCAAGATTGTAGCACGAAAAATGAAGGTATTTCATACAAACTTGTGAGGGCACTTAGACCACCCTAATCCGGCCCTGTCGCAAAATTATTTCATAGCAGACGTCGACTGACTATAAACTACGTCTCTGCCAAAAATCTAGATTGTAGCACAAAAAATGAAGAACTTTCATAAAAACTTGTGTGGGCCCTTAGACCATCCTAATCCGGCCCTGTCGCAAAATTAATTCATAGCAAACGTCGACTGACTATAAGCTACGTCTCTGCCAAAAATCAAGATTGTAGGACGAAAAGTGAAGGACTTTCATACAAACTTGCGAGGGCCCTTAGACTACCCTAATCCGGCCCTGTCGCAAAATCCGTTCTTAGCGGACGTCTACTAACCATAAACTACCTCCCTGCCAAAAATCATCTTTGTACGTCCAGCGGTTTTTGAGATTTCGTGATGAGTGAGTGAGTGACCTTTCGCTTTTATAGATATAGATAGTTTGTAAGCGGCTTGCCATCTCGAGTGTGCCGGCCACTTGTTTCGCTTCAGCAATAAAGTACAAGTACAATTAATAGTCAATAGTAAACTGCAATATAGTAGAAAGCAATGGGGTTTTTATGAATTTTGCAATAACTGTCGGCGACGTATCGCTAATGAAATAACTACCAACCAATTTTCGGATCACTTGAAAGTTACTTAAAAACCGACAACTAATATAGACGTCCGGGCTAAAACAATCCGCAAGTTCTTAATGCCTTTTTTATCCCAAAGTTCATAAGAAAATGAGTGAACACTTCATTGATTAATTATATTTCCAGTAGCTCGTATCAAATTTCCTACTTTCGATATGTTTTTGTTGTTTCTTTGACAATAAAAGATTGTAATTGCTTGCTTTAATTCCTTTCAATATCGATTCCCGGGACTCCATTTGTCGACGAGCACAATAGGTGAATAAACAAAAGACGCAAGTCACGGTCACCCCTGGCCTGCCTCAGCCCGCCGGCTATGGACTCCATTAACGGTTTCGGAAAATAGTACGTAAATTAGGTAGGTATCAATCTAATAAATTACTTCAATAGAAATTCCACGAACAATATGACTCACTCAATCATAAAACGTGTAAATCCTGTATTATGTAAAACTACTCATGATTAACGTTAGCTATTAACACAAGCTACACTCAGGGCGGCAATTTAATTGGGTAATTAATTAGTGCGGTCGTTGAGTTAAACCAGTTAATCGGACTGATATCACTCAAAACTATTGCCAACCACCGTTTTCATTATATTCAAAGAGGCAGACTTTCACAGATGTCGGCGCGAATTAAAACTCGAATGCAGCACTCAACCTTATACATTTCATTAGTTATTAATGTTCATCATCGATCTATGTACAATTCTGACCGCCAATTAATATCGAATCAATTTACACCTTTTACGGATATAATCATTATCATACATGAATCCTGTGTATATGCATAAATTATACATAAATATCTCTTGATAAATCATAACGTTTTATACACGATTCATTTAAATTATAAAGAGCCCATTTGGCACCGAAAGGCAGGACTTTCGGAAGCTGCGGTCTGAGCTCGAGGCTGGCACTTGTTCTGATTTCACGAGTCGCCTTGCTGAATTCTAAAATGACGAACGTAAAATAGCGTGTTGCCTTCTTCATGCTTTTTCTTAAAATCCTATAAGTTTACTAAAATTCTGTCAACGTTGTTGAAAGCTCGTTGTCGTTTTTAGACCTCCGCAACACATTAGATAATTAATTTCAGTATGACATTTTCCCCTGTAACATTATCTATTTGAAGGCGATCCCCGTTCATAGCCCTCTGCAGGTTATTACGCTTTGCACAAGCCCAAACAGCACGTTTACGACTCACAAGTAGTTTTTAACATCGATTTTCCAACGGTACATACATTCGTAGAACCAGAATATCTGGGTTGAACTGATTGCTGCTGGAAATTTCATGAATTCATGAGTAACTGAATTAGTGCCTTTCTGTGGAAACATCGATTTTCCTATGGTTCTCATACATTTATTTATCTGTAGAGACCTACTAGAATGATTGTAGGCATTGTAGCACAGATTTATGTTGCTGCCCTAATAAAATAAATCAAGAATAGTAAATATAATATTGTTTATTATGAATAGGTAATGCTGACTAATGCTGTATTAATTAATTACGTAAAAAAAGAAATTGTGGCACTCGGAGACTGCCGCGGTAAAGCTATTGCATAGCATTTTTTATCAATTATTTAATTTGACAACCTCAGTTGGTAACCTTGTTATTTTCCGTAACCATAGCAACCTGGTTGATCACAATATTTTCGTTACGGAATTTCTGGATTCGCTCTCCACGCTCAAGGCCCTCGATAGAAGCTATGCAATAGCTTAATAATAACAATGATCCCGTTTAAACAACGGATACGACGATTACTTTGTACTATATCTAAGTATCTACAATAATCGACATTATTGAATGAGAAATTAATAATAGATATTTTTATGTAACACACAATGTGTTCCTAAGTTCGTTTAGATACATACTACCTACATATCTATATATACAGTGTAAATAGACACGTTCCACTAAATTAATGATTGAGTTATAGGGTTTTCTTTATATACCTACCATTCAAACTATACATAATCTTAAAAATACTACAACAGGCTGAGTCCGTCTTTTGCGAATTTGGCACGACACCCATTTCGATTTTATTAAAATCCGTTCAGTAGCTTAAAAGTTATAATGATATTTGAAACTGAAAGCGACGCCATTATGGGATTTCCACGAAAATTGTTTAAAATGGCACTTTATTTTGAAATACTTTATTTAATGGCAGTCTTTCTCAATTTCTGTCGAGAGTTTGTTATTTTTTATAGCTAAAGATAAACTGATATAAGTTTAGTACCAATCTTTTTGTCTGATCTTATGAAATGTGTTGTTGTCATTTTGTGTCTACCTAAGTATTTGGTTTTTATTGTACCTTCTTTGCTTAAAATTAAAGCTGACTGATAGGCAAGGGTATTAAATAAGTGTGAAAGCACTCGATGTAGTGCAGGTTGGTACTTAGTCGCCAAAGAGTAAAATACGTGCTCTGACAGGCGCGTGTTCCCGCCAATACATTACAGTACTAAATATCAGGCAGCGCCGGTGACCGCCTTTAATGGAACTTTATATAACACTAAGGAGTTGTTTCCTCTTGCGCAAGCTGCCGCAGTTATCAAGTGCCTATTAACAGCTAATTATTACTTACCAAGTTTTATAATATTAACCCTTCATTGTTAATTTAATGTTTTTTAAGCAAACAAAGATGATATTTTTACCAAATTTCACCGAAGTTGAGTACTTAAGTTTGAGTTTACGGAAAATGATGAATATTATTAAAACGTTACTGCAGATCAAAATATATGTAGGAATAACTATGAACATTGTAGTTGTATTACGGCATAGAAAATTATTATCCTACAAAAAAAGTAAAATGGGTATGATACTAAATTATGAAAGGAAATTAATGAAATCGATATAATCAATCAACTTCTACAAAGCCTCGGTTCTCAATATCCGTGGTCTATCAGTCATCATTATCATTTAACTATTGATGTGATAGCTCCAGTAAATTATACTTTTTCTTTATTATCATAGAGTCCTTTTTTATGAAAAGTAGTGAATAGTGAAATTGCTGACGAGCGAGAGCGTTAACCTGGAGAACGAAACCAATCAACAAGCAAATTATTTTTCTATCTAAAATAAAGAGAAATAATAATGGGGCTGTTGGCCACATCGACCTACGTACTACAACTACGTCGACAAAAGTATTTGGCAATAGGCGGCTTATGCTTATTCGGATCCCACTTGCTCTCTAATGAATGTAATGTTCGCAGTAACCGGCCGATTCGTCTTGTTTGAACGACAGCCTTTTCGGTTTCACTTTGTGACTCGACACGGATTCCTACTTTAGCAACATCCCGCCATGATCCCGCCAGTCCCTTAACAAATACAAAGCAACATCCCGCTTTGTTAGATAGAACCGACGAGGTTTAAGGCTTTGATTGAAAAACATTTTCGTTGAAAATGATCGCAGTACTACTTTTGTGCCCAAAATGTTAGATCGCGTGCGTACCTGGCTGTTGGAATGACGTCAAAAGGCAACGAACTGGCGTGTTACGTAAACAGCTGTTCGCGCACCCTCCGCGGAGACGGCGCTGATGTCACTGCGCTTCATTGCACCAAAAGACGCTAATTTATTTACCAACGCTTCGGGAAGCACACGCTCAACCCTCGTCTGATGTGATAGTCGGCCCGGTGGCCAGCAGACCGTGGCGCTCCTAGTAAACGGTAAATTACAGAATATCGATAAATCTTCAACGCTTGCTAGAGCGGATCATTTATATATCTAAAGCTTGTAAAAGTTTCAGCTTCGCGGCTTATCCTTCACAGTACAGCCTGTTGCCGCCTTCCGCCACGGTTCTAATTAATATTTCGCACTCGTTATTTTTACAATGCTCAGTTCGGCGTTCTGTTCTATATAGGTTTGTAGGAAGTTATTGGCCAATTTTACAAATTGAATAAATAACTCGATTGATTGGGTCAGCCGGGTTAGGTCACATTGAAACAAATTTAACAAACATAAAGCTTAGGATGGAGCTTATCGCCTCAACTTGCTTCGACCCAAGTTAACCAAAACGAAAGGAGACGATGTAAGTTCTTACAAATTTTTCTTGTCATCTAGTCGGTGTTCGTTGAACAGAGAAAATCCCTTTTAACCAATTCCTCGTAAGCTATCCCTTGCGGCTTGGATCCCATTCTGAGCACAATCTAAATAAACATACAGAGATGTTTTGCAGAGGTTTTGTTATTTAAAGCAATATAATGAACGACTTGAACATATCATTTGAAATTATACTAAAATATTGCTGTTTATTTAGTTTAATTCAGATAAAATCCCTGCGAGATTATTTGAAGCTGATGAAAAATAGGCGAACTTGGTGAACTGCGGGAATAAGATAAGTGATTCAATCAGACTCTGACCCACAAAGACTCGCAACAATATGAACGAAAACATTTTGGCACCATCACTCTGCAATTTCGTAAAAAGAAGGTCTTCGTCTCTGAACTTTGAAGGTTCACTAATTTCGACGTTTCCGGTACGAAAGTCATTCCGTACATGAAATTGATTTATACTGAATACAGAAATGTCGTTTTTTACACAGTTGCGGTTACCCGCCATGCTATAGTCGCACACAAAATAACAAAAACACCAACAACCCCCCCCCCCCCCCCTGCAGGTGGAGAGGAGTTCGTTCATTACAGCTGCTTTTCATTATTTACTTAGTTTACATAGTTATGTGTTGAAATAACAAACAAAATTATATATTTAATTTTAAAGATGGTTCCTATGTTTTTATGGTTCCCGGTGTCCACCAATGGACAGCGAAACAATTTTGTGTTCACATAATGTTAATCCACTCTGTGGTGGATGGAATTATTTTTGAAAATATAGGTAGTAGGTAATTTTGCCCAACATGTGCACTTGAGCAGTTAAGTAGAAACAGCAAGCAATTTCCTTCCTAAAACAACCCTAATTGAAAATATTTATTTACCTTCCTAAAACTGGAAAGCCAAAAAGCTTGTCAAATCTTAAAACATTTCGTTTTGACCACATAAAGTGACATCCAAGCAGCGCAGACATGTTGCAAACCGGCATTTGGGAAACTGTGACTTGCTGGTCGTTTTATTTGCACTAAGATCAAAATTAAATATTCCCATTCAATCCGAGCACCATATATTAGAAGTGAGTTGATTTTGCGACGAACGGTCGGTCTATATTTCCTTCAAAGGACTTTCAAGAAATGTTTGTTAGTGACAAACAGAGCCAAACCTTACTAGGTTTAATAGAGGAGAACCGCAAGCGAAACGATAGCTTCTCGGAAATACTATTATTTGTAGATTATTGCATTACCTCTGGTCCACTTTGACCTCAATGGTAACAGTCATTATTATAGTTATTTTGCGTCAAAATCATTGATTGGTCTTCTAATAAACGTAACATTAAATTATTATTCTTTTTAACAGACCCTAAGATAAAAAGTCCGTGCAAACTTATAAATATAATAACAACATAACAGGTAAAGCTTTTCTTTTTTCTACAGTGGTGTAGTGTACTGAAACATTTGCCTATGATGCGAAGTGACACTAATAAATGTTACTCGACCTTGTCCAAATATCACTAGTAACGCTACTGAATATGGCTTGCAACAAATCGACATCTCCTTTATAAACATTCTTTCATTTATTTGTTGGCTCATAGAATCAAGTATCTCAGATAGTAGACTTTACAATAAAGGTTTTATTCCACCTTTCTTCCTGATTAAAGTTGTTTCTTGAGTAGCAGAACAATTCTTTAAATTGATTATGGCTTCAAGTTTTCTACAGTCACGTTTGCATACGAAAATAACGTGAAGCTAATCAATGATGACATTAATACTCTCAGGTTATTCATTCATAAGTACACGTTTAATCATTCAGAAGCACTTTGCTAACGAACGTTCCCATTATAATTATTGTTTCAAATTATTACGTACTGCGACATTTATCCAGTGCCAGTTAAACAAATGATCCTGAAATGAACCGTTGCTTTTGCATACTTCACTCTGACATTTGGTGGAGAAAGTTGAAATTGAAAACAAAATTCTTGTCAGAAATGAGGGCCATATCTACAGGTATTGTCTCTCTCTGGAAAACAAAAAAGCTTTTATTTATTACAAAAAACCCAATTAGGTAGGTAGATTTTGTGAAGCCTTGTAGCTTCAGGGTCGTTCAAAAAGTAAAAGTCCTCTATTTGAAAGTTTTAAGGGAAAAACTTCTGTTTATGTATAAATTATTACCCCTTTGCGAAATGAGCCTCCATCGAAGCAGATGCAGTTAACGACGAAAGCGGAAAATATTTTTCTAGCCTAAGTTGATACAAAGACTTTGTGTTCTTCATAATTATGGTGTGATTAGTGCTCCAGAATCCAGAACAATCTCTCAGGTTGCTGGTATCACGATGTTTGCCTTCACTGAAATGAGTAATAATTTTACAATACACACATGAATAAAGAATTAGTTAGCTCCATATGTTTAGAAATCCACAAAAAGCTCCATTAAACCAAACCTTCAGAGAAATATAATTGTAGTATATACCTACCTCGTCCATATTCATCATACTTCGTAATAATAACTCAAACGAGTGGCAAAAAGATGTGATTAAACAATTCAAGCACTTTTCACAATCTGGCATGATGTCAAAACTACGAGTCTCGGTACGTTTTATACTTCGCTAGCTTTATATTACTCCTACTCCTCCACTCTTTTTTCTTATGATAATAGTGTAATTTTAGCCCCATTGGTTGGTTACTGAGCCGAGATTATTACCTGATGTTCACTGGAATAAAACTCTTCAGCATACTTGCTTCTCTGCGGTCTTTCTACGAAGTCTCGGTTACATAAGATAATACCTTACAACAAAGAATCGATTCCAAGTTTCATGTAGTTCATATAGTAGTAGCTAAATATTCCGGAAAAGCCAACTTGCGAGTTGGTGCACCACGCAATTTTCTCCCATTTAGTAAGTAACGGGCGAAAATCAGGAAAAGCCACATTTTCCATTCGAGTTTCATTTTCATTCGGAATTCCGATGTCGAATTACGTAACAGTTTCCTTTACGCGACTTCGTCTCTCCGCCACTAAAGTCCGCTACTCTCACAAGGCCTTTAATTAATTATCATATTGCTGCTTTTATACGAAGCAGTAATACTGCATAAAGAACGAAACCTGTGCGGTGGTGTATGCATAAGTTTTCAGAGTAAATTCCTCTGATCTAACTGGCACAAAACGCTAAGAAAATAAAGCTGATTTTAGAAAACGTTGCTCTTAAAATGATTATGTCGATATACTTAATGTTTTACCACGGATGTGTCAATTTCGAATATATTTCATGATTTGAAAGAAACACGAAAATTCATGTGTGTAAAATAAACACAAATTCGGCTTTGATATTAAATTGGGTATCCAAAACCAATTTTATACCCGATTTTGAGTAATAGATTTTGGCGATGCTAATAATAAGTAACATAAGTACTTCGAAACATGTACATACAAGGTAAAACACAACACACTGAAAGCCGAAATTGGTTGTTTCAAAGTGGATATCATATTCGCATAATGTAATGAAACAATTTATGTTGATCAGGATATTACATGCAAAGTCCGCTCTACTGAATCGAATAATTACTGATAGCGACCGCCTTTAAAGGGGAAGAAGTCCCCCTAACAAAGCCTAAGGGACTTGTTCTCCTTGACATTGTGATATTTTTTTTTGGCTGGACCATACCTGGGAAACTTATAGTTTCGGAGATATTGGAGGTCAAGGTCAGTTACGAATTTTTCACAAGTTTTTTTTCGAAATATCAGTTTTAAGCAATTAAACTTACTTTAAATGCCTTCATGACTAGTTTACTATTCAAAGCATCCATTAGCACAATGTTTTTTTTTTTTAGTTTTCCCGTAAAACGTGATTTTTTACTTAAAAAAAAATTGTGTCCCAGTAAATATTTGCGTAGGCTTATTTAGTTTGATGAACATAATGCTTGGTTGACGGGTTCATGAAGGGTACGTTTACACCCTGTAGATGTAAGTCCGCATCTAGCGTGCCTTTGTAGCCTGATAGCGGCCGGTGTCGGCCGAAGTAATCAACCTGACACACCGCCGCCGCGCCGGTGCGGTAGATAGCTCGTATTGTGCCATTGACTCGAGATGGCCGTGATACCCCTTTCCCCTCAACTCTAATTTGTTCCTCTATCTGGAATTAATGATGGCCTATTTTAGTTGGTATTGGTAGATGGGAAAAGTGTTCGTGTTTTGAGTTTTTGTTAGCCTGTTTGTTTGTCCCACTGCTGGGCCTCCAATCTCTCCTACCAAACCTCTCTATCAGAGTTTTTAACTAATACTTTAATTGTTCATACCTAAAAATAATATGGCTGTAGTAAGGAATCGGTGATCAAAGCAAAAACCATGCAAAACACTAACTGAAAATGTGCTATAACATAACATTTATTTATTTTCAGGTATATTTGGCCCATAGATACAATTACAATAACAACATACATACATTTAATATTATACACACGTCTTTGTGTGACTAGATAATCTAGCTAAAGATAAGTATCAGAAATCAATAGCTGACGCACACCGTTTCCCTCCTGATGACGTAGTCTGATTTAAACACACCCTATACAGATAAATCCGCAAATAACAAGGAAGATTAAAGTAGTCTCTCGAAGCCGGCGTTAGTTATTTTTGCCCCAGAAACATTGTGTATCATGGGATGAACAATCATGTTTCTTCAGCATAAATAACTCGCGTAGTTTTCTTTACGGAAATTCTGTACTCGTTTTGAATATCATTGTGTGCTTGATGTTACACAGATTTGTCAAGTATTTATAAAGAAGGGATAACATGTTATTATCAGGGTATGATATTGAAATTGCGAGCTTTTCTGGGGCACCCGTACCTCTGGCTGTGAATGAGATCTTTTCACTCATTCACGGCTTAATTCAATACATTCTGAAGAGCTTCAAAGAATAGTTGAAAGGACTTCTCTCTGTGACAAGTTTATATGAGTTTTAAAACGCGTTGCGAATACTGAATGCTCCTTCTTCGTTCGGTGTTTGGGTCACTATCCCGAATTGGTTTGTTCTTTGGAATGGTTTTTATCGTTATTGAAGTGGAGGCTTTTTGTTTCCAGCTTTGTATTAAATTGCTGTGTCGCTGCAGTTTATGAAGTATAACTTTCTTTATGTTCGTTTCTCCGTTCATAAAACTTATATAGGTCCTCTGCTGAGACGTTCTGGATTCTTTATTAGGTAAGTAATCCAAGATCTACATAAATATAGGGTAGGGGTATAACTCAGCATAAATATAGGGTAGGGGTATAACACCATGTCAGTCCGACTTCAGGACCTGACCTCGGAACCTATCCTTCTGCAGCGCGGTGTGAGACAGGGAGACGTCATATCTCCGAAACTGTTTACCGCTGCATTGGAGGATATCTTTAAGGTTCTGGATTGGAGACGACTTGGCATCAACGTCAACGGCGAGTACATCACTCACCTTCGGTTTGCCGACGATATAGTGGTCATGGCTGAGACCATGGAAGACCTCAGTGCAATGCTCGATGACCTCAGTAGAGCTTCCGAAAGAGTGGGTCTTAAAATGAACATGGGCAAAACCAAGGTTATATTGAATATTCATGTAACACCCACTCCTATCAAGATCGGAGACTCTACGCTCGAAGTTGTGGACGATTATGTCTACCTGGGACAAACGGTCCAGTTGGGTAGATCTAACTTCGAGAAAGAGGTCAATCGTCGAATCCGACTCGGCTGGGCAGCGTTCGGGAAGTTGCGCGGTATCTTCTCGTCCAACTTACCCCAGTGTCTCAAGACGAAAGTCTATGACCAGTGTGTGTTGCCAGTGGTTGCCAGTGATTACATACGGGACCGAAACGTGGTCGCTCACAATGGGCCTCATCAGAAAGCTCAAAGTCACCCAAAGGGCAATGGAGAGGGCTATGGTCGGAATTTCCTTGCGTGATCGAATCAGAAATGAGGACATCCGCTTGAGAACCAAGGTTCACGACGTAGCCCGAAGAATCGCCAGACTTAAGTGGCAATGGGCAGGGCACATTGCTCGCAGAACGGATGGCCGATGGGGCCGAAAAGTTCTGGAATGGCGACCGCGAACCGGAAGACGTTGCGTTGGAAGGCCTCCCACTAGGTGGACCGATGACCTGGTCAAGGTTGTAGGAACCCGCTTGATGAGAGACGCACGGGACCGGTCAATGTGGCGACGCCTGGGGTAGGCCTATGTCCAGCAGTGGACGTCTTTTGGCTGAAATGATGATGATGATGATGAGGGGTATAACTGTATAGGTACCTGATTGTCCTAATAAGGCTATGTCGTAATAACTACCCAGAGCAATATTTTGCTTATTTGTTAAAAAGTTTGCTCGTTTTGAGATTAGTTCAAATTCAAATAAATGTACAATACACACATAAACTGCATAAATTAAGCTAAATCGTAACAAACAAAAAATCTTATCTTTCCTCATAGATGGTTTAGATTAGCTTAGATTATATTAAAGTGAGAATTACTATAGGTATCTCTTACTGTTAAATATACGATAACACCCTGTAAGTACTTGTGAACATTATGATGCATTAAATATTTTGAATTTGAATTTCCCGGAGGTCAGCCAGAATACCCCGTACCTACATTGCGACGCGCGATTTATTTTGCCGCGCGGATATTTTTACATTGCGATATCTTATACGATATTTGTTTAAACTGTATAGAGTAAAGGGCACAAATATTCTTTAATAAATTTCCGTTCAACAAACATTTTATTTTATTTAGATATAGATTAATCGGTATTATTCGGTTTATTTTTTTGTGAAGCTTATTTAACCCATACGGTTATGGGTTAAATAAGCTTCACAAAAAAATATTCTTTTTAACCTAACATTTTAATAGTAAAAAAGGGTTACAGTGAGTCACTCTTAAAAGATAGACATATGGTGTCGCAGACTTTTTTTTAGAACTTTTAAAGAGAAACAATTCCTTCATACATTATATTTGCGTAACGCTGAAGCTGTCAAAAAGGAAATACCTTTTCCCGTTCTTGTAACATTTTTCTATGCTCCGCTCCTTTTAGCCGTAGCGTGATGTTATATAGCCTAAAGCCTTCCTCGATAAATGGATTATCCAACACAAAAATAATTTTTCAATTCCCCAGTAGATCCTGAGTTTATCGCGTTCAAACAAACAAACAAACTCTTCAGCTTTATAATATTAGTATTGATAATTTAGTTTTTAATTAATACTCGATACTAAAAAGAAATAGATGTGTACTTATAGCTACAGGATATTGTTTGAACCTTGAACTTGTGTAAAGTATGAAATAGATGGGGAGGCGACGACAGACATAATCTCACTAAAGATTCGCTCGTGCCGATGTACGATGCCGTCCGGGTGCAAGGACGACGTAAACTACAGGTACTACAAGAACATCCAACCCCCATCAACTTACTTGTATCAAGTTTGCATGTACTCTCTCGTGATCGAAAATGCAGAAACTTGAACATGAAACTTCAATACTTTGCTTAACTTGAACGTAAGAGCTTCTGTGGAATGACAAAGTTTTATACGACATACCTCATTATTTTAAACGAACACTAAAAGTTCTTTTATTTGCAAGGACAACGTTTATGAGTATAGTTTCGTGAGAGGGCAAAAGAATAACTTACTCGGGAGTACGTCAAATATGTACAGTGACGTATTATTGTTGTTGTTTCGTAATAAAACTACGTGAAAGTTACGTGAAATATTTAAATATATTCATACAATGTCTGGTTTAGAAAAGCTAGATGTAAGTATGGTCCCGTACCGAAGCGTGTTTGTTGTGTGACATTCCGGCCATGCGTGAAAAATATAAGAAAAGTAGCCACAGACTCTGAAAACTTTCATAAAATGTGTTTATGCTTTGATATTTTCTTGAAATACAACGATATTATCTCCTTCTACCGTTTGCTTGACCGTAGAGTTCGCTTGAATTTATCTCCGTAGAGTAAAAACATCACTAGATATTATAAAACCAAAATCCCTCCGGAACGTCCGTCTGTCTGAAGTTCTGAACACGACAAACTCAAAACTAACCTAACGGTTTTTCATAGGGTTTGCTTGGCCAATGGACTGAGTGATTCATGCAATGAGGAACGTTTAAGTGTACAATTTGTTAAAGTTTTATAAGAATTTACTGAAATATTAGAATAATTATTGAATATGGTGATTATTTCGCGCGCCTTATTATAGACACAATTAAAAAGCCTTTGTTTAATGTACATATGGTGTTCGTAAGGCGCGCGAGGAGTTAAATAAAACTTACCCATCGTTTTCTGCATATTAATATTTAGGAATAACGTGTTCGTACGCTTGCCTCCATCCAGCCAAATCCAACGGATTAAAAATTAATGGTGATTGCAGCGTAATCGTGGACCCCATAGGTGGTGATGTTGTTAGTAAATTGCACCCATACGAAGCTGCGGGTAGGGTCGCTAGTTTATAATAAATTGCCTCTGTAATGAAACACGACTTTAAATTAACATGTGCCGCAGTCAGCCATGAAAATCACTATAGAAGCTGTCCGATGAAATTGCATGATATGATAAATGATGGAAATTCTGTTTAATAGCCTGATGCCCCAATCTTTTGCCTGAAATTGAAACAGAGCGCTATCGTTGCCGTGCAGCCAACATGTTTTGCTTTCCAAACAAAACGCTACTAACGTCCGAAATACCATTCGCGTTTCGTTTGTAAAACCAGCTTTTTCATGCCCATTCGAACAAGTCACATTAGCAAATGCTCGTGAACCTCCAAATCGGCCATTTGATATATTATAGCGAAGGATAAAACAGCTAAATTACACTTTACGGCTTTACGATTAGGTGCGAATAGAAGACGGAATAAGAAACTGTTTGAAAGATTCATCCATTTCGAAGACAGAAAAAGAAAGGAAAAGTGCGTGACTTGCATTTTCTCATTATAAAAATATATCGCAACAAATATGAGAACATAGACGCCTGTACTTTTTACAGTACCATTGTTAACTACAAAAAGGTACTGTAAAAAAATGAAATGTCTGCATGAAAATACTTAAGTGTAGAAACATTAACAGCGCGTGGATTTTTAATTAAAGTGGGAACATCTACGTACTTCAACTATCTTTGTATTCCGCGGAGGCAATTATTCAATCTGCAGGCAGTTAATTAAACGCGTTGACGTAAACCGACCATAATGCCCTTATTATGGGCCTGAGTATGTGGTCACGGCCTATGTTGTGTGTCTGTGTGCATAGTGTCAGTTTACGTAATTTGATTGCATCGCTATCGCAGGAGGCCCAGGCACAGGGCCGCTCGACTTCATTCCAATGATAAATCGATATTTTGCTCTACTGAATATTCATTGTTCAATTAACACACAGCAAGGTTTTCGGAATCAGTTGTCGATGTTTCACTCTTCTGGCAACCGGTGATATTAATTAATGATTTAAAGGCAACAATCAAGCTTTTCAGTTGATCAGGTTTTCCAATGACGGAGCAATTTAAATACTGTTTTTCATCGTTCATAACCCAAGACTATATAGTTCATAACACACACATTTATAACATTTCCATGATCTCAATCATGGAAATGTTATAAATGTTTAAATTACACTTAGTTATTAATAATAATACATCATTAGCGTTCATTAAGTTTGAAGACTTTCGGTTTTGTATTTTTAGAGACCGGACGGCCAACGATAGGTTGAATGGATTGTGTGAGAAATTAGATGAAAAGAAAGGTGCAAATGATCCCGTAACGTCTGACAGGGAAGAATGAAAGAAAAAACGTGTTGACCCCTCAAGTAGAACGAGATAAGGCCAGGAAGATGATGATGAGAGACCCGAAAACAGAAAACGTAGCTGCATCTTATATGTACGTGAATAAATATCGAAGATGGTGAGATCACGACACTCTTCCTAATAAAAACGTGTCGTCGTAACAAAAAGAATGGGACATAAACTGTCTACAAAACGGGCGAGATCTTGTCGTGTTTTCAATTTCGCCCGTATGCATATTGATTTGTAATGATTTACATTTTTACTTTACTTTGCCTCTTTACGTTTCACGTTACACGACCACCAGGAAATTGATACACCCTTTTATATGTATTAGAATTTAAATATAAACATGCTATTTAGAATACCTACACAACACACAACGATATTGTCTTTGTAACATAAATAAAAATTGTCCTGTTTCAGATACATTTCTGAACTTTCCTTGATCGTTTCTATATAAGTAGGTTGTTCTTGTTTTATTTTAGACAAAAAAACGTTTATCTAGGAGTGTACCTATTATGGTGACAAAAGACTATAAAAAAAGCCTTTTCCTGAAGAGAAAGTGTTATGAAACGCGTTTCACATAACGTATGCTTTGTCGTTTTACGTACATAATCATTATTGCTCAAGTTTAAACTTTATTTTTGCACTGTTCGCCGCAAATAGGTCGCAGACGTAACGTCGCCAGTTTCAGCAGTACTTTCAGTTATCGCTGACAAACTCGTGAACAGTTTGACTTCCGAGTTTCTGCCTAATTGCTGAGCAGACAAACGAGAAAATGATTTTTTAATTAGAAGCTAACAATGGGTAGTTACACTTGCTATTATCCAATTAGAAAATCAAACTAAAGAGTAGGTACCTGTTGAAACAAATAGAAATGTAAAGGAATACTAATCAAAGAGCAGAGCTTGTAGTGCCTATTGTTAAAGCAGTGCAGCTATGCCGCCTACGTCTGCTTTGAGAGAAATAACGAGCTCGGAGTTCGGCCTGTAACTAACGACATGTGTAACCGTTCAAATAAATGATCCTCCGGCTCAAGCTACCGTATAACCGTTCTCCTAGAAAAATATAGTTCTTATTTTATGAATAAACCAGTCAACTGCCTCAGGCTGTACTTAATTATCCGGCTCTCTGAATAACGAATGTAAAAGTCGGCTGCCTTCGGTTTTTTTTAATAAAACACAATACGCAACTTTTTTTCTATTTAATAAAAGAATTTTCAGTGTGACAGGAATACGTTTTCTCCCATCTTAATTATATCATAATTAAATACTGCGCATTTCACTCTTGAGCTGGAAAATACTATTTTATAAAACTGAAAGGACGTTGATATTGTGATTTCCGTGGGGTATGGTATGAGTGTGACGATTTAGGATTAGTGTCTAATGTTCACCTGGGTGATATCACGCAGGTGAACATTTGATACTAAAGTAGTGTCCTCAATTCACCTGGGAGATATTACATAGTTTCACCCAGGTGAATTGAGGACACTAAACCAACGTTAAAACATTAAGTGTCCTGCAGTGTAAAACATTAAGTGTCCTGCAGTGTTCACCTGCATGAAATGACCCAGTTTTTTATTTTATTTGTTTTTTTTTTATATTTATTTGATTGTTATATGTAAGTGAGCATCGTTACTGTTATATTTCAAACAATTGCGTCCAGCAAGGAATAGACTATTCAAAGCTTGTTCCACATGTGAAAAACAGGCTTATGATTCTTATATTTTCTGGAAATTTAAGTAAAAAAAGTTTAACGCATTTTACAATGACTAAGTCCAATGTTAAACTTGAGCCGCTCAGACATGTGGAATTACTCATTGTTGAAACATGAAACGAAGCTAACTGGCTCAATTTATTTCTAAGATTCAGTCTTGGAAAATAAGTATTGCCTGTTGCAATAACAAGTAAATAAATACCTACCTCTTCTGAACAAATTATAGGCTTCACTTTTATATTTCTACACTTTTAAAAACAGTGATCCTAGTGAGGATAACTAGGGACTCAAACATTACTTATTTTCAGAAATGTACAAGTAGAAAGAAATTAATAATAATAAAAATTCCCGAGTCGCAAACGTTTGATTTCCCATGATGTCGTTAATAAGGTTACTCATTCATTACTTATTTAATGTTAGGTTATTTGCATAATGTTCTCCACTTTAACCGTATATGTCTTTTAAAAGCACTTTTCATCCAGTAAAACTGTTATTTTAAAGTAATGCAACCTCAGCTTTATTTTGGCGCCCACTTGAGGTCTAACCACATATTATGTTGTCTCTTTGTAATCCTCTTTTGATCGCTGCTGGTTTGTTTAATTTCACAATGATATGAAACCACAGACAATACTTTCATTTTGTACGTTATTTACTTTACTAAAACATAAAGATAAAGAAGGCTGATTAATACAGCAATAGAGAGAGTTAAACAAAGAGATTTTTTTTTTAATATCTAACAGCTATCAGTTGTTCCACTTAAATGTGAAGTATGGCAGTAGTAACATCAGAATCTATGGCATTTATGCCATATTGTGATAGATGTATTCTAGTCGAGAATGCCGCCCAAAGCGTGCTTGCGAGCTGCATCGCGAACATACCTACATTGTAATACAAGCACATACAAGGCGAGTTCACGACTACTGCATTGCGATTTCATAACGATAAGCTTTGCCCAAACTAACAAAATGGGTGTTATCGTTGAGCCAAAGCAATTTACTATGAACTAATATATTATTATAAAATGTAAACAACACTTTTGTTGTTGTTACACGGGTTACACCTCTGATGAATAACAAAAGTAATCACAACGCTCGCACCACTTCTTCATGAGACACATACTTACCAGCAAAATTCATGACCTATGCCACAACATGTGTGACCAAAATAAAAGACCTATTTTGCAAAACACTCGGTAACGATACTCACTTAACTTTAAGTCATGTGACTTTGATTTAAAGTCTAATTCGTTTTGTGTGTCCACAGATGTTTGCTTCCAACCGTTCTTCAACTTCGTGGATATGAGGGCCCTTCTAGAAAACTTCTGCGTGTACCACGTGAATGCTCCGGGACAAGAGGACGGGGCCCCGAGTCTACCTGAAGAGTGAGTACTTGACCTTAGCCTCTATGAAGGGATAGCAGCATTGTTTCTTAATAAATAAAATTTCTATTGACTCTCACAGAAAAAGTTTTCCATTCGATGAAAACGTTTCAGTTATTTATAGCTTATTGAAAAGCAAATCGGTCGTGTGTTTTCACGTCTTCGTACATACGTTAATTTTACAATAACATGCTTGTGTAACTTTTAAAGCTAACGCCATCAGTATAAAGAGCTAGAGAAAAGTTCGTACGGCAGTTAAGTTTATTGATGTCTGTTCAGCGCGATTAAGTGGCCCAGCCCACAACACAGGGATCGATACACCTATCTACAAGCTGAGTGACAGTTCTCCTTAAACATTATTTTACTTGATAATGACGTAGTAAATTACGCCTTCTAAACAAAAAACCTTCGTTCCTTATTACGGTCTGGGTACTTTAGATTACGCTACAATTGTTAAAATGTAAACTAGGCACGCCGACTCGAAGCGTTCTAATTGGGTGATCTGGGGTGTATTTTTGTTGATAGTGATTTTCCCTTTACATGCAACGGTCACATTAGACACTTACCGCCTTATTACAAAAGGTAGTTAAACCTGGTTTAACTTAGACTTGGTTTATCTCGCATGACGTCTCACTTCAATAATATTCAAAAGAAAGTGACAGCATGCGAGATAAACCAAGTCTAAGTTTAACCAGGTTTAACTACCTTTTGTAATAAGGCGGTTAGTATATACCTATGTAGACAGAGACGGTCTTCTGCAAATGAAATGCACAAACATGAGTCGACGCAAGGAGCTGTGTACATACACGTACGGGCGTCGCATTAATTCTATTTCGCTTCTACAGTTTACCCGGCATCGGAATGTGCCTCACTATGCACACTGCTTTGTAATTCACATGATATTGACATTCCTTTACTCCAGCGTCTTCTCTAATCCTGAACCTTCGGATTTAATTGCGCTTGATTGAAATGCATCGCATACCCAATAGTATAGGGTGGTTGATTCGTTAATTGATGAATATCTATGTCTAGCCGGCTAATGTTTTACATGACTTTGAATTTGAGACATGAATCGTTTCAGCATTGATTTATAAGCTCATTCTCCTTTGTCAAAAAAGAGATCATGAAAGTGCAGCTAAACACGAAAATTGCAACCGTAACTGATGCAGAAAAACACCATAAGTAATTACCGACTGTGCAGTGCGGTTTAATTGAACGACCTGCCTGTAGCAGATATTTCGATGTTTATCGAATATTTTGTCATTTGCATTTATCATTTTTTGGGTTAACGAACCACGCGAACCTTTTGTGAACGGTGTTACGTTTACATTTCAGTCGTTTACTCAACTAAGTAAATATAAAACGTGCGAGTGTTCACCGTTAACAATAATACGGGTACAAGTCTCCCATTTAGCACGTTAGATAGATACAAGAACTAATGCAATTTTAATTTAATTTTAATTTTAATTTTTTTTTTGCAATTTTTTTTAGTATTATTGTGTGTGTGCTTGATGTACTGACGTCAAATAAATATTTTTTCTTTCTTTCTTTCTTTCTTTCAATTTAAACTATGTTCCGTGAAGATGCAAGACTTAACTTGCGATGGAGGAGTATATTTGATTACTTATTCTGGTTGCAGCCGTCGGAGCAAACCAAAGTTTCATAAACCATTTTAAGTGATAATATCAGTCGCCTGTAAGGAGTTGGGAACTAAGGACGTGCCTTCATCAAACGAGGCTATTTATAGATATAGCACGAGCTATAACATTTTTCGCGATGCTGTCTCTCTCCGACAGTTTCCGTGTAACAATTTAAATCGAAAACGGCGTGCAACCTTTTGAATTAACTAGCTTTTGCCTCTATGAAATCTAGATATCAAATGCTGCGTGGGCTCTTTACTTAGCTATGAATATAAGATAGCTTGAGATGTACCGTTCAATAGTTTTCTTACGTACATTAGCCATTAAAATGTCATCGATATGCTGAACTGCTGAAACCAAAAGTTTTGAAATAAACGGATGCCTAATATTTTTGTTTACTGAAATTGGAAAAATACCCGTTATCATTCCTTACCTACATTGAGCTCAGTTATTAACCGAATCTATTCGCTTTCATGTCCATTCATTGTTGGCGATATTGAATTGCGATGCGATGGTGTACCTACACCGAGGCTTCCTTAATCATGTGGTGTTCGCATCTCATGTAACAAAGCCCGGAGGTACTAATTACCTGCACACTATGTGCAAGTAATTATTACCCACGGGCATCTAGTATGTCCGGCTATTACTACACCTGGTTTAGTATGTCTCAGCCTCCAATTCCTACAAATTCAATTAGCAACGTTAGGCTTTGACCTGCTCATCATTCAATTAATTAGCTCGTGCAATCACAACATGGTTAATTTAATCTCATGTTTAGTTATTGATTAACAATTGCTTTAGCAATATTGTAACTTAATTCTACCACCAAAAGTAGAAAATCTCAACAGCAATAATAGAAGAAACAATATTCATTACAACTTAATGGCTAAGCTTATCCCTCTCTTCGTCGCAAAAATACAGGATCCTCTTAAACTCACAGTATAAGGTTTCTAAACAACGAGCCGGTCTGGAGTCTCGGTTGGCAGATAACGAACGGCGCACAAAGACAGTGTGGTACACACAACAATAACAGACATCCATTTTCTCGTAATGAGAAAACTAAAAAAAAATATTACACAAATAAAACAAAGAGCTGAACCATTCCAATTTCGCAACCCAGCTTTTGAAACATTACCCTAATGATTTTTAATCCCGACCTCTGACTAACACATTACTCTCTGACTTTGCGTGGTCAGTTCGCTCCCAATAGTTTTGTGTTGGTATCCATCACCAGTCACTACCTTAATGATTAATGAACGGAGACAGACTTCCCAACTATTTGGGTGTTGCGATACTAACGCTGAAATTACGGAACTATCTCTCTAATTATATTTCTTGTTAGATAACTTTAGTTCTTGGGACACGGAGCCCAATCCCTCCGGAGTCTTCGGCTTATGAAACAGATTTGAATAGGTTTATAGAATAATTTTTAGTTCAATGGCCAACAAAATGGGAAAACAAGACTCTTCCCTGTCGCGGCCACATAAAATGACCCGAGAACGGCTGGAAGAGGCCAATGGTCCATGAAAATGGTTGATACTAAATTCCAGTTTACAAAAAACTGAATTCAAACGTTTTAAGGTTAGATTTAACCTCCAAAATCGTAGATCGGAATATGTAATACGTATTATGAATAGCATTTTCATACAATCTCAGTAAATCTTTGTTGTAATTAATGCCCGCTAGAATTAACGAAACTTGCACACAGAGTGAAACAAAATGTACCTGTATTACGCTAAATTCATAATCGTTATAACAATCCGCTTTGACTCGTCTAAATTGAAATAATAAAAGTTGGAAACGAAATGCAACTTTAAAAAATGTGGTAAAACGGAATAGGTCAAGTTACGCCTCCGGCGTCGTCTTACGAGAGCTTTTCATTTTTGTATTTTCGTTGGCAGTAGTAGGACCGTGCAGTGGCTTGGCGAGCCGTCGCCATCGTCATTATGAACGCCCTGGAACGCAATAACTTTAAACAGGTCGGGAATTCAGGGCATCCTTGACACCTGACTATAGAACCCCTTTGTTACGCTACGCAGGCCTAATAGAAAGCTCTCAACGAAGAGTGGCACGCATTCATTGGAAGCTAATTAATACCCGTCTAGCGTGTGTCTCGTTTCGCAGTAACTGAATGTAGCAGCAGAGAACCGTTTTCAGCTCTCTCGTTAACTGACGTTTGACGGCAATTCTATTTATACTACGAAACATTTTGTTTTATTATTCACATCGTTCCACAACGAGGTTTTGTATCAAAAAGACGTGCGGGTAACAAAAAAAAATTATAATCCAAAGCAACGCTGAATTTCTGCACTAATAGGTACCCCAGGAACCCTTACACCCGCGACGTGTATAGAACTTGGTAATTATTTTAATGACTGGAGTTTACGCAAACGCTATTCATCAGCGGGGAGGGAACCGTGACCTTTGGAATACATATAACTTTGCCGGTTTTTAATATATCTTTTGAGTTATATTTCACCATTTTTTACCCACTTATCTGAAATTTTTCCAGTTATCGTACTGGTCTTTTGGTTCACAGTCTTAGAATATGATGCAAAAGTCCAGCCAAGGCAATTGTTAACATGAAAAATAAACAAAGAAAAAAAATTGGTTGTCTGTAAAGTCGGTTTTCGGTCGACAGTTTAACGTGACAGCGTCATGATAGATGCGGCGCAAGCGTACAATTAGTGTAACGGGTCAATGAGTTATCCTTTTTCGTGCATGCAGTCGGCGTTCATCGATTTATTAGACGTTGGCACATCAAAAATTTAACATAGTACATCATAAACTAATTTCTTTTTAGCTAATTATTGGAGTAGACTCTCTTCAGCGCCGAAAGATGTCAAGATATGCGAGATGCTAAAGAAAAAGCTGAGTTTGTTTGTTTGTCATTTCATATCAAAGCAACATGAACGGTAATCTGCGCTCCTTTAGAAAATACTTTTATTAAAACAAGTTATTGCTTACATAACTTTTTTCAACACACTTGCTCATAAAGTGGTTATAATTTCACCGCAATTAGGCACGTAATGACACCTATAATCAAACTGTGACTTTTTCATTGCTATTATTCACTAGCGAGTTATAGGTTTTTTTTTTAAATTTTATTGGTTGAGTTGCTATGTTAGTAAAAAAGTTTCGATACAAAAAAGATCGTGTTCAATAGTAAAAATAAATTAATGTACCTAGTGCTTCCCCATTTCATGCAACTTTGAATTTAAATAGATCATTTCAACTTAAACGTTTTTAATAAATGAATCTTTCACTCAAATAATATAACTTTTGTTTTCTCTGATATAAAGAAAAAAAAATACCCATTTTTTCCGTGGCTAAAACTCTATTATCCGCGAAAAGTCAAAAATAGTGAAACCACATTCTTTTAGTCTATGGCCGATCGTCATTGTTACACTAGTGGCGCCACTGGTCAAGACAAAATGCATCGCTACGTCAAACTTAGTACATTTATTTTAGTTCCGTGTTTTCCCGCCTGCATAGATAACTTGGTAGAACTGTAGATGCGCGCGCATTATTTTTTCCCGCGATTGTGAAAAAAAAACAGAACTTGTTTTAACTGTTGAAGTTGGTAGAACTGTAGATGCACGCCCGCTATTATGAAAAAAAAAAACAGAACTTGTTTCAACTGTTGAAGATGACTTTTTAGTATTATTTTCTTCACAAGTGTGTTGAAAAACGTCGTATGATACACGTGTTTATTGATGATTACCGTCCTCGGCTTTCTTAAGACCCTCACCTGACGGCTCGGGTCTCAATGGCGCCTCTGCGGTAATCACCAACGTTATACACTTGTACCATAATGTACTATTATTCAGCCAAACTGGAAACCGGAACTCTTTCAGTGAGTTAAGAAATGAATGGTTGGTGCATTCATTTCTTAAACTTACGCTTTGAAACTTAATTAGTCACGATATAAATGCTTCAAACTTGAACTTGATTAACGGGAAAGAGTAAACGTGTTCGTGTTTTATTTTTATTAGTACCAACCGGACACACTATTCCCGAACCACTGTAACTCGTGAAAGCCAGAATCAACAGCGAGTACCAGAAAAGCGCCGAAAGTCCCAGAGAAACGATTTAACTGTCATAAGTAGACCCCGCAACAAAATTAATCAGAATGACTAAAGAAAAGTGGAGGAGTAAGAAAAACATAGTTTCCGTACCTTTTCTACGTTTTATAAGTGTCCATGTAGGCCTATAGGAAATAAAATATTTAGATTTTTGTGTAAGATATCCAAAAGTCTGGATAGATCACTGCCAATAATAGTAGACAATGTTCCTGCCGACTCCATTAATCCTTTTTTAGCTAGTAATAACACTTACGTGCATCACATTCGCGGGATAATCTACATCTGATACGAACTGTATGAAGCAAGTGTCAGGGGTCGACGTCAGCACGGCGCGATGTTGTACGATGCCAAAATACAGAATGATGGACACAGCTGACAGCAGACGGGCTTTATACACAAAACAGCTGTACCTAAATACACATGTGAGCAACAAAATTATTATTTAGAAGAAAATAAGCCCTGACCAGTTGGGACTAATTAGTTCGAGCCCTGTCCTCGATACTGATGGGCTACTATTATATATGTTTATGTTTGATTGTAGTTTAAAGGAATCTATCTATCTATATAAATAAAAAGAGAAGTCCTGACTGACTGACTCATCAACGCCCAGCCCAAACCCTTGGACCTAGAAAGCTGAAATTTTGCACAGAGGTTCCCTTTATCTATACTAATATTATAAAGCTGAAGAGTTTGTTTGTTTGTTTGTTTGATCGCGACAAACTCAAAAGGGTTATTGGAGTTGGTCAAATAAACACATATTAAAAAAAAAGTTCATTTGATTATTAAATTATGAAATGAAAAAAATAGAACCCCGCCTGCTTCCAAGTTTTGTTTATTTTAAAATGTGCTTGTTTGGGTTTGGGTTTTGGGTTATTGGAGTTGGTCAAATAAACACATATTAAAAAAAGTAATTAAAAAACTAAAAAACCATTTCTGGTTTTTTAGTTTTTTAATTACTTTTTTTTAATATGTGTTTATTTGACCAACTCCAATAACCCCTTTGAGTTTTGTTCCACAACTAAGCATACACACACAGCCAGAAAAGTTACAAATGTGCCCGCATACAAGTTTGTTAACCGGTCTAAAGCAAACCGAAAATTCCCTGGTACGGCGGTCATCCAGTAGTGGACTATGACACGGCTTCTTAAATATCCCCGATGGCCACTGTTGGACAAAGACTCAACTTTAAACATGAGTATTTTGGTTCATTGCCGGCCAGTGTCTCAACTTAATAATATTATTCCAGTATTAAGAAACCATCACTTTTAACTACTTTTTTATTACTACACAATTTCTAAAAAAAAATCTTTTTGACCACCCCGTGGTGTACAGAAACAATTATTTTTACAAATTGTTTCGCTGTATACTAGTGGTAGATAAACGGGTCGGGTGGCTTTCGGGACCGGGACCACGGTCCCGAAAGCCACCTGTATTATTTTAATTATTTTGTAGGGGTACATCGGGACCACAAGAAAAACGAAGTTAAAGTACAGTTAGCAAAAAAGTGATATAATATTATGATCAACAATTACCTAAGTACATAAATTTATTTTTTAATACAGTTGCTCAAAAAGTGGCGTATTGCAGGGACGTATAGCGTTCGGGATGTGGGCTATTACATACTCGTCATTACTCGTGCTTTTTCTTTACCTTTTCCGAACTCGTGCGTTCTCTTTACCAACTGTCAAAATAATGTCCATTAAAAAACCAACCACGAAGTTTTTACTAAAAAAAATCAAAGAAGTTTTTATGATTCATGCAAATATTTATAAAAAGAAGCTACTAATTTGTTTCAATATCAGATTAAATTATTTGATTCAATGAGTTAGGTTAGGTTTCATTCCATTTCATCTCATTTTCATTACATATCAATAAAAAAAATCTACTGAAGACTTGGCTGTATGGGCATAGTTCCTTTTGCCTACCCAGAATGGGTGAAGAAAACAAAAAAAATCTCTGCTTATATTCTTTTACGGTTGGCGCCATTTTCCAAAAATGTTCTTTATTAAATTGCTTCACTTTTTCGCAACTGTATTAAAAATAGTTGTTCAGTACACGTGCGGAACCGTCATTGCAACTTGTTCCGACTGTCAACCCTCACCTTCGGCTGCGCCTCGGCTCGGGTAGACATTTGTCGGAACTCTTTGCAATGACAAGCTTTCCGCACTAATAATGAAATATATTATTTTAATACAGTTGCTCAAAAAGTGGCGTATTACAGGGACGTATAGCGTTCGGGATGTGGGCTATTACGTACTCGTGCTTTTTCTGTACCCATTTCCGAACTCGTGCGTTCTCTTTCCCAACTGTCAAAATAATGTCCCGGTCCCGAAAGCCACCCGACCCGATATACCGGGGGTGGACAGTGTGGACACCAAGAATGATCGATGCAAACAAGCGGTTATTCGCTACAGCCGTCGTCAAACAGTCCTCTTTTGCCACAAAGCCGCCGCCGCCCGCCCGCGGTGAATTCGCGTTTCTCCGCAAACTCCGCTCATCCAACTATTCTAGATCTAGACGCTTGACGGTAACGCGCGGGAAATGACAAACAAACCATGCGTTCGGAAATGTCGTAACAATGCTTTGTGTTGCTCTTGCTTTTTTTATATCTGAAGCTGTAAACGTTAGAATAAGGTAGCTGTTTTAATATTTGATGCCTTCATCATTATAATATTATACTAATAGTAGGCACATCAGTTTCAGATAAGTTAATGCGTTGCAATCAATAACTTTGTTGACAGTTATAGGTAATATTGATAATCTTTCTTTATTGAAAAAAGACGAAATACATATTATTACAGTTATCACAATATTGTTATAATTCCATTGGACAATAAGAGAAGGGCTGTAAAGGGCCAGTAAGTTGATGGGAGAAGCCTAAGTCCTGATTTCCTGAATGAGAGAATTATATTAACTTATAAATACTGAAATAGTAACATATCCTGCTGTAATATTCCAAACACGGTTTTTTTTTGTGTACTGTCCATGAACGACAGAGGGATTAACAGTCAGTAATAGGCTAAGCGGATGATGATGACTGATGAGATATGTGAGGAAATTTTAAAGAGGACCAAAGTTGAAATGATTAATTTCAAAGTCAAATTTCTGAGCAATCTGGTTCAAGAAGTCCTTTGAGATCAGAAAATGCCTCAACAAGGAAAAGGAAAAGGTGCAATCTCGATTTTCCTACAAGAATTAATGGCGCATGACAAAGAATCACTTCAATAGTAGCCGAGTTCCAATTTGTGACGAACATACAGTTGACTTTTGCCTAACTTGTACCGAAAAAACCTATGTTTTTTGATGCCTTTAATTAATTTCAAGCTTTTTTATTAATAATAGGTACCAAATAAAAAAATTGAGTTTCTAAAGAACTGTTCCTAAATTAGTCATTTTAAGATCTGGTGCTTTACTGATCTCAAAAAAACATGTGCCGTTTTAGATTTGTAATTTAGTACATAAAACTTAAATAAATATTAGTTTTCGTAATTATTATCTATAATTTATATCCCATATTTCCACTAAATATAATAAACCTGAGTGAAATAATATTTTTTAATAACACATTAAAAAATGTTCGTCAAAAAGTCAAATGTTTAGTTAGCTTATTAAAGAAGTTTAGAAACGTTAGCTATCTAGGGTTAACTAGCATCTAGCATTGACATTGACACTGACGGTATGACAGACTAACAACAGTTTATCTTTTAATTTATCTCGAAAAGCACGAAGACGTTGCACGAGCACGAGCACGTAGACGACGTTATGACGTAATTTAGAGGTCAAATGAAAGTCAAATGATTACAAGTATTATTGTGAAAATAAACACAATCTTGTGATACAGAGAGCTAAAAAAAAAAAATACGTAAAATAAAAAAACTTTTTTGCGTAAAAAAACAACCGACTTCAAAAACACCAAAAAGTGAAAAATAAACTTCAAAAGAAAAATCAGCTTCTGAAGTAGGTGACATTTGTTTGTTTGATTTGGCTTTTTTTTGCCACCGACTTCAGAAGCTGATTTTTCTTTTGAAGTTTATTTTTCACTTTTTGGTGTTTTTGAAGTCGGTTGTTTTTTACGCAAAAAAGTTTTTTTATTTTTTCATTTTTAGTTGTCTGATAGAATTAATATTTACTATGAAACCTATGCTTGTATTAAATTAATGTATAGCGTCAGAAAAAGCATGAAACACGTAATACGTGCCTAGGATTGAGGGTTGCCCTCGATTTCTCTAGGATTCCATCACCAGGATCTGGTTTCCATATCATGGTACCACTCTTGAAATATCTCCGTTCTAATAAAAAAAGAATCATCAAAATTGGTTCATAAACGACGAAGTTATTCGCGAACACACATAAAAAAACGAACGAAAAATGTTCATAAATTATAAAAAAAATGGTCATAAAATGAAAAGTATGGGACCAAATGGTAACTATTCCGCATCAAACTAAAAAAGAATCACGTAAATCGGATCATAAATCGCAGCGTAATCGGTGTACATACATAGAAAAAAAAAACATAGGTACCGATCGAATTGAGAACCTCCTCCTTTTTGGGAAGTCGGTTAAAAATAGAATAATAAGGCAAAAATCTCCAAATGGTTTTGGAATCAGCGTAAGTTAATTTTTACTTTACATACCGAATTATTTTGGGGTCGGCTTCCAGTCTAATTAGAAGCAGCTGACACTAGAACTTATGAGGATCGACGGTCTATCTGACCTCCACAACCCAGTTCATACTAGCTAATACGATACCCTTGGTAGGACTGGTTGTTAGACTTTCAGGCCACAGACTACTTAACGATAGTCTATGATCTACAATTGACGGAGATCGACTCTATTATTATTTCGGTTATAGTTTAATCGGTTAAAATTAGAATATCTAGAGTAGATCTGTAAATTGAATCGATGTACATAGAACAGCTGACCTACTTTGGTCATCACGTCATTCGATCCAGATCTATAAGGAAAATCATGTTATCTATTTTTAAAGTTGTGTTGTTGGTAATATAGAATGAATAACCCGAGGCTTCACTTGCGTGGACATCACTGATTATCCCAGGGAAACGTACTGTCAATATAAAAATCGTTTGTCCTACCCAGGTCATGGCTTATTTTTTTGCCAAAACCTCCGTAAAGACCAATTCAATGTCACATTTATAGCTGAGGATTATACTCTTTACATACTTGAATTTGTGGCTTGAATACTACCGATGTCCATCGTCAGACCATTGGGTTAAAAAGACCTGCCCTATAACAGACTCTTTAGACGACCTTTGCACTGTCACAATAGATTCTACGACGATATTATTTATTTTTTTTGTTCGTTTGATTTTAGAATTTGATACATTGACTTTCTAGTTGTTTACAATTGCGATGTCCCATCGTTTCATGGAACTTCGGTGTTTGGTGAAGTTAAAACACAAAAAAAAATCATCAACCCTCGGCCTGGGAATGTCCAAAGCGAAGCGCATGTCGGCCACTATTTGCCGCTCCTTTGGCAAATCAGTGGGCACCTCTATTTGCTATCTGAAATATACAGAATTCATTAATCTGTTGCATTCGTTTTTAGTAAAGCTTTATGTTAAAATATTGGAGCCAGAAACTTTTCTATATTCGTTCAATATTCACATTCGTTATTTCGGTGAATCATTTCCAAACAGCGGCACGAAATGTTAGTTTCTTTTAATCAATCATCGCGAAGACTTCATACGTCAAAAGCGTCCGTGTTATGAAAATCATTTTTGATCAAAGTAATACACTGACGCCTACCGCGAGAGGTTAGACTCACAAATCACATTAAATAACAGCTCACCGGTACAAACTCGTAACTTTACCAATAGCAAGTGCCGTATTACGTCTCGTTATGAATACCATCCACATCCCTTAACCGATATCCCTTCCGTCCACCACGCTAGATAAACGACTATCATGACTCTCCTAATATGAAAACCATATTTTCCCGACGTAAAACCGTACTCTGGTTTAAAAGAAAAGTTACGTCACTCGTAGTACACGAAAACGTATAGACCGTACGAATCGGAGTCTGCACTTTTCAGCCGCGTGGGCGTCGTAAACTCCGGATTAAGATTTATTTCCCAAACGTGAACTAGTTCTTATTTGATTTGGTTGGATTTCAATATTCGCTATTTGTTAGGAGTACCTCCTTGACGAAAGTTCGGCAACCTTTGTGCCCCTTCGATCCCTGATGTTGCTAGATGTGGTACTTACAAAAGTGTCTCTTCCCGGATTGCGAAACGTGCTACTGCTTTTATCTGATTATGATTGTAGACCACAATCTCAAAATCATCTCTAAAATGTAGTAATGTCACTAATATCCCCAAGTTCATATCGTGTCTGCCTATGGGGAAACATAACATTCAGCAGTGGACGCACACGAGCTGTGAACTTCATTACGTACCCATAACGTATAAACTCAACGTCGATGCGAGTTGAGTCGTTAATTTTAGAGCCGGAGAGACGGCCGCGATTCGATCCAACAGGGATGTGCAAATCCAAACTCGATAAAATGAATTTAGTGACGTAAGTTGTAGTAACATTTAGTTAGTTAACCGTTTATTCGGTGTCCTTGCGAGCGCGAGCGAGTCAGGGCGTGCGGGTTGTATTGATTTTTTGAACGGCATGCGCCACCGACTACGGCCAAGTAATACTATTTGAATAATGCTTTCTTGTCCCGCTATCAGTATTTTTCATTTTTACATATACACTGAAGAAATTATAACCTTCGTGACCCTTCACTAATTCATCAACTAGATTTCCAAGGGGCACAGACTCCAGCCCTTCCTTCCCTGGCTAGAACAGTTCTAGAACTCGAAGTCGAGAGCAACTATTCTCTCAAGTTCATAAACTTCACTTTTATTATATCCGACTACAATAGGTCTTCGTCTTACAAGCAAGAAATTAAGTGTGAAATCGCTCGGATTTGTCGCAAAGCGATGGTCCTCAATTTTAATGTCGCTACGGTAAATCCCGGTTCAAGATCAGTATAAAACCTTCCAAGACATCCTGCCTCAAGATTGGTAATTTAAGTTCACTGTTCGCAATCGATATGGGGCGTTACATTAGTATTCGACACGGTGGTAGAAATTAGCATTTCCACAAAGATGTCTAAAGCACGCCATATTTTATTCAAATTCCTATTTTTGTATCTCTTAAGACTCTAACAATATTTATTAATTTTGTGGGACTAAGTAAAACATAATAGTTACTTATAAAATAAGAAAGATACACATAGAACTATTGATAAATGGGTGCATTCCTTGAAATACTACTAGAACTCATTTGCAGCAATTTTTTCAGCAATTTTTGGGGTCGTAACTGGATTGATTTAGAGAATTTTTATTATTAAACTGTCCACTTCTACACTATAAACCGCTATGAGAATTCTACAACGTTCTGCAATTCTGCATGCTAAACTGAAATATTTCTGATAGCTCATAACCGAACGATTTTTGGAATATCAATTTGGCAAAAAAGTTTTGAAAATGAAACACCATAAAAGTCATGTTCTAAAATTTTCTTGAAACTTTCCTTTGTTTTTCTCATAATAAATGTATATTACAACAATTGTCGAGCAAATTACAGGCACGACTTTTTTGCCTTATTAGCTTTCTAAACTGGTGCACTTTAAGCAAGTGAATGTTCAGAAAACAATGGTGGTTCCTGACAAGGCAGTATTTTAATAAAACTGTGTGTAATGGCTTCCTTTTTGCTCAATCTTATTCTCTCTTTACGGAACATGGTTGGGGAAATAGTATATTTCATTATTAGTGCGGAAAGCCTGTCATTGCAAAGAGTTCCGACAAATGTCTACACGAGCCGAGGCGCAGCCAAAGGTGAGGGTTGACAGTCGGAACAAGTTGCAATGACGGTTCCGCACGTGTACTGAACAACTATTTTTAATACAGTTGCGAAAAAATGAAGCAATTTAATAAAATAATAAAACCGTAATTAAACTCGCAACAATTTTGGAAAATGGCGCCAACCATAAAAGCAGAGATTTTTTTTGTTTTCTTCACCCATTCTGGGTAGGCAAAGGTAACAATGCCCATACAGCCAAGTCTTCAGTAGTTTTTTTTTATTATATGAAATGAAAATGAAAGGTGAATGGGCTTATTGGTACACCCCTCCAATAGCAATGAGATATACGTCGTTGGATAGCTCTTCTTAACAGTAACAATATTTATTATCACAGTTTTGTTGAAATGTTTGTCCGTTTTGAGTTATAGCTCAAAAACAAAGGTAAAAATGGATACCCCTATTAACGTTAAAATATCTTAGTATGTAAGCTAAAATAACATCAATGTCGTTAAATATTACGTAATTCGTAATTATCACAACAAAACATAACATCACGCCTGTAATTCCTGAAGGGTTAGGCAGAGGTGAAGGTGCCTAATAGTACACCCAATTTTCGTCAGTTATGTTTAAGTCCCATATCATAGGGTGCGAGCCTTTTGCCATCAACCAGGCACAAATCCAGGTTACTACCAAGAAATTCTTGAGGAAAACCCCCGGAAAAATGTATGGAAGATGGTACACCTTTCCAATAGCAATGTCATATACATCGTTGGATAGGTCTTTTTGAATGGAACAATATTTACTATGACAGCTTTGCCTAAATGTTTGTCCATTCTGAGTTATAGCTCAAAAACCAAAGTAGAAGTGATACCTATTAATATTTTAATCTCAGTGTGTAATGGAAAATAAAATCATTATGTAATTCGCAATTATCATAACATAACATACCATCACGCCGGTAACCCCCGAAGGGTCAGGCAGAGGTTTACCTGATAGTATACCCAAGTTATGCTTAAGTTCCAAGTAATAAGTGGCAAGCCTATTGCCATCAACTGTGTACAAATCCAGATTTCGTGGCTACTACTGAAAAATTCTTGAGGGAAAACCCAATAACACTGCCCGACCAGGGAGAATGTATGGAAGCTGGTACACCGCTCCAATGTATGGAAGCTGGTACACCGCTCCAATAGCAACGACATATACGTCGTTGGATAGGTATTTTCAACTGGAACAATAGTCAGTACGGCAGTTTTGTAGAAATGTTTGTCCATTCTGAGTTATAGGTTAAAAACAAAGTTAAAATGAATACCTATAGTATTAATATTGTAATATCTTAAGAGAGCGTCAAAAGTAACAGCTCACTAGCAAGCAAATGAATGAATGAATGATTAATGTATATAACATTATTAGAACGTCATTGGTGTTATTTTCCGTTTCTCTTTTTGGTGTTATTAATTATAAGTTACACCCGTGCCTATCCCTTCGGGGATTAAAGGCGTGATGGTGATATTATGATATGATAATTGGGAATTACATAATGATGTTATATTCCATTACACACTGAGATTATAATATTAATAGGTATCACTTCTACTTTGGTTTTTGAGCTATAACTCAGAATGGACAAACATTTAGGCAAAGCTGTCATAGTAAATATTGTTCCATTCAAAAAGACCTATCCAACGATGTATATGACATTGCTATTGGAAAGGTGTACCATCTTCCATACATTTTTCCGGGGGTTTTCCTCAAGAATTTCTTGGTAGTAACCTGGATTTGTGCCTGGTTGATGGCAAAAGGCTCGCACCCTATGATATGGGACTTAAACATAACTGACGAAAATTGGGTGTACTATTAGGCACCTTCACCTCTGCCTAACCCTTCGGGAATTACAGGCGTGATGTTATGTTTTGTTGTGATAATTACGAATTACGTCATATTCAACGACATTGATGTTATTTTAGCTTACACACTAAGATATTTTAACGTTAATAGGTATCAATTTTTACCTTTGTTTTTGAGCTATAACTCAAAACGGACAAACATTTCAACAAAACTGTCATAGTAAATATTGTTACATTTAAAAAGAGCTATCCAACGACGTATATCTCATTGCTATTGGAGGGGTGTACCAGCTTTCATACATTTTCGCCCATTCTCTTTTAATGAGATGAAATGGAATGAAACCTTTAACTCATTGAATCAAATAATTAAATCTGATATTGAAACAAATTAGTAGCTTCTTTAGAAATATTTGCATGAATCATAAAAACTTCTATGATTTTTTTTAGTAAAAACTTCGTGGTTGGTTTTTTTAATGGACATTATTTTGACAGTTGGGAAAGAGAACGCACGAGTTCGGAAATGGTAAAGAAAAAGCACGAGTACGTAATAGCCCACATCCCGAACGCTATACGTCCCTGCAATACGCCACTTTTTGAGCAACTGTATTAAAAAAGTCTTTTCGCATTATACATAGTATAATATATGTATATATACGGACTTGTAATAAAATCTCTTTGAATATATACTATTTGTATCTGGCTGGTTTTGTTATCATTGAAAGTTTAAATTTTAAAGAACATAATTCCAAATTCAAATTACGAAAATGTGTGATTTTCATTTGTTTTTCGTACCGTCAAGATGAGTGAATCTAATGAAGAAATTCGATACATTTTAAAATTTTACTACAAAAAGGTAAAAATGCAACGCAAGCCGCGAAAATAATTTGCGATGTTTATGGACCTAGTGCAGTGTCTGTGAGAGTAGCACAAATTTGTTTTAAGCGTTTTCAATCCGGAAATTTTGATGTCAAAGATGAACGTCGCTCTGGTCGCCCTATTACGGATAAAATGGATGCTATTTTTTAAAAAGTGGAGCAAGATGTAGGTAGTAGTTACGAATTTACGACGTAGCTGAAGAACTGAGAACTGAGACCACAAAACAGTTTTGGCGCATTTGAAAAAAACTGGGTACACAAAAAAGCTCGATATTTGGGTACCTCACGAGCTCACTGAAAGAAACCTAATGAACCGTGTACTAATTTGTGATTCTTTATTGCGACGTAATGAAACCGATCCATTTTTGAAGAAGCTGATAACTGGTGATGAAAAGTGGATCACGTACGACAAGAACGTGCGAAAAAGGTCGTAGTCAAAGGCCGGTCAGGCTTCACAGACTGTGGCGAAACCCGGGTTAACTCGCAACAAGGTGATGCTGTATGTGTGGTGGGATTGGAAGGGCATTATTCATTATGAGCTGTTACCACCAGGCAGGACCATCGATTCTGAACTCTACGGCGAACAACTGATGAGATTAAAGCAAGAAGTTGAGAGAAAGCGGCCGGAATTAATCAACAGAAGGGGTGTGGTTTTTCATCATGATAACGCTAGACCTCACACATCTTTAGCCACTCATCAAAAATTAAGAGAGTTTGGCTGGGAGGTGTTAATGCATCCGCCGTATAGTCCTGACCTTGCACCTTCAGATTTCCACCTGTTTCGGTCTCTTCAGAATTCTTTAGGCAGTGTCAGGTTAACATAACGAGAGGACTGCCAAAACCACTTGTCGCAGTATTTTGATCAGAAGTCCCAAAATTTCTATAGCAATGGGATCATGTCCCTACCTACAAGATGGCAAGAAGTTATCGACTAAAATGGTACCTAGATACTTTAGTTAAATGTAAATAAACTACTTATATTAAAAATGTTTTGAATTTTCTTAAAAAATGCGAAGAAACTTCTACAACCTATTATAAAGCTGTAAAACTTAAAATGTTGGTGAGTTGTAAAATCTGTGGCTGACTTAGAAAATTAGAAGGTGATGTATAAATCAAGGAGAGAAGTACCTACTCATAAAAATAAGTGTTGCTCTTTAGTTGACGCCTTCGTTGACATATTAAGTTGGCGATGTAAAAAAGACAAATTCGTTTATTAGCTTTCTTATTTTCCCGTGGCTGGTATAAAAACTGAGGTAGGCAGCCAAAAACAAATAAAAAAGTGTAGCTTGACTTATAATTTCCCATTAATAAATTGTGTAAAACACATTCGTACCCCTCAGAAATTGACACCTATCATATTTATATCATGAGTGCTCGCATATAATACAGCAACGTTTTCAAAGCTTTTATGAAAATGTTATAAAAATTATTTTGCGTGACCCGAATACCTAGTCTCTTTGTGAGCACACGAGTTTAGTTGGCGGTGGAACGCTGTTACTTCTAGTTCGCAAACAATGTCCTGGTCGTTTTTGCACAACGTATGTTATGCTTATGAATCTTGCGGAGCATGGACATGGACATTCCTGACATGATCAATCCACAACTTAGCACGAGTTAGTGGCATCCGCTCCGGGTCTTGTCGGCTTTATGTTAGCAAAGTTTATTGTTCTAATTAGCACCACAATAGTCAAACATTTTGGCAGCAACCCTGCGGCATACTACGAATAATTTACAAGTTATAAAGTAAACATACACTTACCTATACTGGCAGGACGCTGGAGGACATGCCTATGTAAACATATCCCAAATCCCAAGTGATTATATCATAAATAGCGTACACATAGTTTGTGATTGTAACCTAGCAGATCTAAAGTTTCTATTTATACATTATCTCTGGCAGTATAAAGATATTGAGAAACTGTATGCGATAAAAATACTTCATGCAAGCTTAGCCTACATTATACTAAGTGGAATTTGAAATCCGTGCGTGCCCCGGATAGTTCATGAAGTTATTTCAAAATCTGGTTCACATTTTTATGCAACTTTGTTTGAATTTCAAGGTAAAATTGTAGGCTACTGGAATCAGGGCAAATTTTTAAGCTTTATAGGTCAAGCTACCGTTCCAATTTTTGTTCATAATAATATATGAATGTTGAATACTTCTATTTTTAACCGACTTCCCAAAAAGGAGGAGGTTCTCAATTCGATTGGTATTTTTAGGGTTCCGTAGTCAACTAGGAACCCTTATAGTTTCGCCATGTCTGTCCGTCCGTCCGTCCGTCCTCGCTTAATCTCTGTGACCGTTAGCACTAGAAAGCTGAAATCACGCCGACAAAGTGGTAAAATAAAAATTTGGAAAAAAATGTTTTATTAGGTTAATTTCAACCCCGAACGTGTGATATATTGTTGGAAAGGTAAAAAACACAGATGACAGAAACAACAGGAGATATGGCAAGGAGGCGTGGTACATGCGAACTCATGTGGCCACGACGGGGCCTTATGCCACTTTCAATAATAAGTCGAATGTCAACTTGCGACGTCTTCACTGCTCGTGATTTTTTACAAAATGCCGCGTTGTTCAGTGAATGTTTGTAAAAATAATAGCTGTATTGTGAATTACACGAAAGATGGTATCTCATTTCACACGTAAGTACTACAAAAATAATGTTTTTCATATTAAATTCATTAAAACAATACTTCGTGGTACGAGAAACATGATGAAAAACCAAATCAATTGTTTTCATTAGGAACAAAAACCATTGCTTGTTTAGTACAAATCGACCAGTGAATCGGCTGATCTAATAGCGCAATGGATAGGTGTTTTACTGATGCTCTCACTCACACAATATTTTCGAAAAGCTGCTGCTGTCAGTCTTTGTGAGCTAGAGATGTCTAATTGTGATGTTTGTAGTTGTCGATATTTTATACGATGATTCTGCGTATACGTACGAATGATTAAACATATTATGCATTATACAATTAATTACTCTACACAATTGTTACTGCAGTAGGCGTATTTTATGGCGTTACTGAGCGTTGCCGTAAATGGAGATAAGAAAAACCAGTATTCTGTACTATGTATTTACTAATAAAATATAAATTTATTTTTAGTTTAAACTGGCCTGTTGGTCTAGTGGTTAGTGACCCTAACTGCTATGCCGGAGGTCGTGGGTTCGTTTCCCACCCAGGACAAATGTTTGTGTGATGAGCACGATCATTTGTTCTGTGTCTGGGTGTAATTTATCTATAATATGTATGTATTTAGAAATATATAAGTATGTTTATCAGTTGTCTAGTACCCATAACACAAGCTCTGCTTAGCTTGGGACTAGATGGCGTTGTGTGATAGTTGTGGAATATTATTATTATATTATTATTATTAAACAACAAATTATAAATGTAGGTAGGTACTAATAACAACGTTTATAATTATTATCACGCTTTCTTATTTTTGCAAGCAATACTGAAAAAAGAAAGTGCTTTTTATTGCTTAATATTGACTGAATAAATAGTGTTCATTGGTTGCTCGAGTTATCTATCTATCTATAAACTTAAATAAAAAGAGAAGTCCTGACTGACTGACTGACTCATCAACGCCCAGCCCAAACCCTTGGACCTAGAAAGCTGAAATTTTGCACAGAGGTTCCCTTTATAATGTAGACAAGGAATAAAGAAGGATTTATTTTTTGAAATTCAACTCTTATGGGACTTAAACTAACAGACAGACAAAAGTGCTGCTTATAATCAGCACTTTACGAACGTCAAAATCTGTTGCAACACATCGGTGGTGTAAGTTAATATTACGATTTACTACAGACACAAATCAATATATATATTTTTTAATCAACCTGTTTTGAATAAATGACTTTTTTTATTTTGAATGATTTCTGGACATATTGTTTTTTATTTATACTTAATATATTATTTTCAGGACCCCAAAAGAACTTTAATACAATATAATATAATAATAAATAGAAGAATCGATAACTTTTCGATTTAGTCAATCACTAGCGTCGAAGTAAAACAAAATGTATTAAGTAAATTGTGCGGTGCATGGTAAATACACGCTGTGACTGAAGGGATAAGGTTTATAATTGATTGTGTAGTACGTAATGTTTTAAGAAATGCGGATGTGTTTGCGAATGCGTATATCTATTGTTTTTACTGCTCTGCGTGTGTGAACTGACGACACAGGTCCCCATACATTTTCGGCTAAAGGGCATATCTCCTGTTGTTTCTGTCATCTGTGGTAAAAAACAACCGACTTCAAAAAAAAAAGACGGGTTGCACTCCGGGAGTGCCGGCAGAAGTGAAAACTTGATTATTAACGTTGAGCATGTTTGATATTTTGGAATGGTTAGGGAATAATTTTGCACCAATTGCTTTAACAGTATAAAAGTACTATCATTTATGTGGTAGAATACAATATTGATTTATTGCGCTATCGTACACAAACATGACAATTTATATTACATTAAAAATTTAACACTTTAAAACTATTACAATTATTTTACATTAAAAAGTTTATCTCTCCGAAAAATCAACTTTCATCCATAATTTCAACGACTTTTTCACCATCATCATTACCAGAACTATCATCGCCAATCTCTAAAACTGATACGGTAGGTTTATGGTAGCTGAAGTAAGAAACGAACAGTTTTGATTCGAACCTATTTAAATGTCTAATAAAGACCGCATCAATAGTAGTTTTGTATTTCGTTGTGCTAAGATTGCGATCATTCGACATAGTTAAACCAAATTCATTATTTAAAAATTCAATTATTCCGCCATAACTATGCTAACCCATTTATTTTGTCTTTCCCTGTCCTCCGATCGGAACTCCGATTGGTAGGAGGAGCGGGAATATTTTTTCCCATGCCTCCGATTAAGCATCATAAAAACATTGTACAGTCTAGTTCAAAATAAATTATTTTTGTATTTTATTGACTGTACAGTCGACATCGTTAACGTTCAGGGTCAAAATGTCCAACTCCCACACGACTAGTCTAAGATCGATAGTTTCCGAGATATAGCCGTTTCAATTTTGACAGCTGTCATCCGAAATGTAGATCTCATTGAGATCTATCACTTGTCCCTACACACAACTAGTCTAAGGTCGATAGTTTCCGAGATATAGCTGTTTCAATTTTGACAGCTGTCATCCGAAATGTAGATCTCATTGAGACCTATCACTTGTCCCTACACACAACTAGTCTAAGGTCGATAGTTTCCGAGATATAGCCGTTTCAATTTTGACAGCTGTCATCTGAAATGTAGATCTCATTGAGACCTATCACTTGTCCCTACACACAACTAGTCTAAGGTCGATAGTTTCCGAGATATAGCCGTTTCAATTTTGACAGCTGTCATCCGAAATGTAGATCTCATTGAGACCTATCACTTGTCCCTACACACAACTAGTCTTAGGTCGATAGTTTCCGAGATATAGCCGTTTCAATTTTGACAGCTGTCATCCGAAATGTAGATCTCATTGAGACCTATCACTTGTCCCTACACACAACTAGTCTAAGGTCGATAGTTTCCGAGATATAGCTGTTTCAATTTTGACAGCTGTCATCCGAAATGTAGATCTCATTGAGACCTATCACTTGTCCCTACACACAACTAGTCTTAGGTCGATAGTTTCCGAGATATAGCCGTTTCAATTTTGACAGCTGTCATCCGAAATGTAGATCTCATTGAGACCTATCACTTGTCCCTACACACAACTAGTCTAAGGTCGATAGTTTCCGAGATATAGCTGTTTCAATTTTGACAGCTGTCATCCGAAATGTAGATCTCATTGAGACCTATCACTTGTCCCTACACACAACTAGTCTAAGGTCGATAGTTTCCGAGATATAGCCGTTTCAATTTTGACAGCTGTCATCTGAAATGTAGATCTCATTGAGACCTATCACTTGTCCCTACACACAACTAGTCTAAGGTCGATAGTTTCCGAGATATAGCCGTTTCAATTTTGACAGCTGTCATCCGAAATGTAGATCTCATTGAGACCTATCACTTGTCCCTACACACAACTAGTCTAAGGTCGATAGTTTCCGAGATATAGCCGTTTCAATTTTGACAGCTGTCATCCGAAATGTAGATCTCATTGAGACCTATCAATTGTCCCTACACACAACTAGTCTAAGGTCGATAGTTTCCGAGATATAGCTGTTTCAATTTTGACAGCTGTCATCATTATTATTATTATTATTATTAATTATTATTATTATTGTTATTATTATTAATTATTATTATTATTATTAATTATTATTATTAATTATATTATTATTATTAATAATTTTATTATTATTATTATTATTATTAATTATATTATTATTAAGCGCCCTGCGCTGCCTAAACGAAACAGTAGGCCCAGGCATACATTTTCGCCGCGCCGTAGAGAGGGGATAGCTGTCTACTCTCCATCCGTCTTACGCTTTTTCGATCAGGGTCACGTGGTCACGTGTCCTGACGAATTTTCGATCAGGGTCACGTGGTCACGTATCCTGACGCGAGTTTAAGATTTTATACCCATCACAGAACAATTTCCCAAAGTGCTCAACGCCGCTAAAGAAGTTTTCACTTCAAAAAAGAAAGAATTTCGTCGATAAGAGGGAACAGGGCCTGCGATTCTATATGCAACTATACAATGTTTTATTTTATTATATTAAACTCTGCTGTAGTCACGTCCCTGTGATTTTCTTTGTTTCAGCAATGCTAGATAAAAAAAAATATGATCCTCTAAAAACTAATGAATGTTTAATATTTACGGCTGTGCCTACCAGCTATATTCGAAAAGTTTTTAACAAAGAAATTGATAGGAACCTAGATTTTAAAGTATTAATAAGATAAATAATTAAATTTGCTCAGTTTTCGTGGAAAAAAAAATTAAAGTACAAAACGTTGAAATCGTGAATTTTTTTGTGATGTTATCGGTCTGAGCTGCATTTGACCCCATCGCACTCTAGGGGGCAAGCTTGACGCAGCGCGGTGGTAATATAATGTAATTGGTTTTATGGTGCCATTTGTACATTATATTTTAAGTTTTTAAACTGACGTGGTCACTGACACTACTATTAATATCATAAACGTGAGTTAGTTTAACGTGAGTTTATCCGTGATCATGATGGTGCTTGTAACAGCGCCGAAATATCGGGAACTCGAAACAATAATCAAACATGGTAAATATCCCGTTTATGATAATAGTAGTATTATATTTTAATTAGAAAATGGATGCACTTACGTGTATCTTTAAATCAATCTGTAGTATCACGCACTACAAAAAAAGCAGGGAACACCGTTTCGGAGTTGGTTTGGTTTTGTCTGGATTTGGACGGTAGACAAGGAAACTGAAATTAAAAATTGTAACTGAAAACATGTTATTTAATAAATTGTGTCCTGACATAGCTTCAGAACGCAGTAACCGTTTTTTTGTTTGAAAAAATTGATAGTACACCAATTTTAAAAGACACAAAACATTGGTCAAAGGTAACCGACAACGCCACCTACTATGCCGCGGGATGATAAATATTTTTTTTTACAAGATATTTAATTTTCATTCTCGTAGCAACATGACTTGCTACGAATCCTGCTGTTATGAGAAGAACATAAGAGGAAGTGTGAAAAAACGTTGCTTTAAAATATTTGCACGTCTCGCGTCTCCTAACCATTTTTCTCCGACAAGGCTTTAATGTAACACTATGACCGTATGACGTAACTTGACGCCGGCACCCTTGAGCTTGTAATGGCTGACCTATTAGTTACAGAGGGATCCTGAGCAATATTCATCTAAGTGCTGCTCTTACGACCAAAGGGTGCTGAAACATTTATTTTTAGAAAATTCTTCGGTTGGTTCATTCCTAAATGTGGTGCGTATCATTTGTCTGGTCCTCCCGCCCATGTACCGTGCAGTGAGTACCTGCCTAATTGACGAATTTAGGTCACTTTAATGCTCGTAAGTGATGCTGCCAATCGAGCACTACTTTAACAATTGTCTTTTTAAGTTTGGTTCAGACGCAGTCAGAGTGAATGCTATATTTGACGTCGTACATTTCTTTGTTTGACTATTCGAATTCCCAAACTGTGTTGTATTTGTATGTATTGTCCTCCATTCCCTCTGCAACATTGATGCCTTGTTGACGTTCACTGAACACACAAGGCTTATCAAACAAAGGTCAGCAAAACCCTTTAGCATGTTCGGTCTGTCTGTATTCTCTCGAGCATATCATTGCATTATCGGGCTTGACTTGGTTTTGCCATCTATGCTATGCTGACTTTAGCACGCATATAATATTGATAGTTCTATTTAGTGCTCTACCAAATCGCAGCGGTTTGCCAAGTCAGAATTAGTAATTCAATTTGGCTTTCCGATTATGTTTATAAAATAAAGTTTTTTCGTTAATCAAGACACGTTTTTATTTAATTCCATTCATTTGTACCGGATATGTTGCACGCAATGTAGGGATCAGTATAATAAATGTGACCTATAAAGTGGGGATTTCAATTTTGTGAGCTATTTTAAACGCGTAACTTTTTAACGTTTCGCCAACGTGGACTACTTACTTTGAATAATTAAAACCTTTTGACATAATATAGCTCGTAATTAGTACAATAACGTTGTTTCTTTTGAATTAACCGTATAAAAGTTCTATTCCATAGGGTCTAGTATAAAAACTAATTAAGTAGCTGAAAACATATTTATAGAAATGATCAAATCATAGTCAAAAACAGACCACACGATGTGTTAATGTAATTTGAATAAATAAAATGTATTTAGAGAGGACAATACTTTGAGTGGGTGCGCCAAAGTTCAACTAAATTTTCAACTCCGATTAATTGGATATCCGAAAATTTTCTTCCTAACATTTTTCATCCTAACAATCACAATTCCTAACTACTCTGTCTCTAATGTTCATAATTCCGAAGCATTCAACTTCATAATGTCAGTAGCAATAAACATCTATTAGGTAAACTTTTATTTGTCCTATATTTCCCCAACATAACCATCTTTTATTACACTATTAGTCAAAGTCATATCTTTTATGTTTAGATTTCTTTTTATTAATAATAATCAGAATTATATACTATGCAGAGATATCCATAGGTTAGGTTAGATCTGTGACCAACTACCTCGAAATTGGTCGCGAAATTTTTCTAACTATTTAGAAAAATTCTTACTCTTAATCTTCAACAGTTAAAACGAGTTCTGAATTTTTTTTCACAATAGCGGGAAGAAATAATCGGTTTTCCTATGCGTGCGCATCTACAGTTCGACCTTAAAGTTACATTTATTACAAAAGTTATATTATTTGAGTGAAAGTTTCATTTATTAAAAACGTACAAGTTGAAATTATCTTTTTAAATTCAAAGTTGCATGAAATGAGCAAGCACTAGGTACCTACATTAATTAATTTTTACTATTGAACACGATCTTTTTTGTATCGTAACTTTTTTAAGAACATAGCAACTCAACCAATAAAATAAAAAATAAAACCCCCTTAACTCACTAGTGAATAATAGCAATGAAAAAGTCACAGTTTGATTATAGGTGTCATTATGATGTGCCTACTTGCGGTGAAATTATAACCACTATATGAGCAAGTGTGTTGAAAATATATGTATTTACAATAATGATATTATTAAGAGGAAATGCGAGTGCTGTCTCTTTCTACTATCGCTGTCTCTCTCCGTCCTCCTGCCCTCAAATTCGTGCGATAAGGACAACTGTAGAAAAAAGTTAGAATTCGAGGTTTGGCTCTCGCCTATTTCCTCCTCCAATATTGAACCAATTTAAAAGATATTTTAGACAATGAATAAGGAGGTTATATACTACGCCGCTATGTTTTTCTTTTTTCGTTAATAGTTGTCAAATTTGTACACTAGGACTCTGTTAACAGCGATCTAAACAAGCAATTTTGAGCATTTTTTGAGGGTTCTAGTGCTTATAAAAATAACTTATCACCAAAAAGGAAAACATAGGGGCATAGAAATAGTTAATATTTATTATTCTGTAAAAAACCATTGCTCTAGGGTCATTAACCAAAAAGAAAACAGGCGAGAGCGTTTGTATGGAGAAAAGACCACTCGCGTTTCCTCTTAATTACAATTTTCGGAAACATGAGTGTTATGAACATCGCCGGTAGCACTACAAATAGTATGAATGAAAACTTTAGGATGAAACATTTTAAGAAGAGTGATCATTCGGATTACAAATCATTAGGAAGAACAATTTCGGGTGAAGAACTTTAGGTGAGCCAATATGGACCCACTTTGAGTAAATTGAAACCCTATGTCGCTACGTACTATTTCTTGTGTGGTATCGTAAAAGTCATACTGCATTTCTTTCGACACATCGTTTATAATCGACCCCACTTGTAAAAAAATTACGTGTCGTTCACGTAAATTGAGGAAACGATTACCCAGAAATCGCGACTCTATTAGAGTTTACACGAACGCTAAAATGGACTTATTATCTGCGACGCCTGGCATTAAGTCGCAGCCGCCGGGACATCCGGCCTCGATGAAATCTCAACAGATACTCTACTCCTCTGCTGCTCTACTCATTAGTGTTGATCGCTACGACCAATCATAACTCCGCATTTTATTACTGGCCCACATTTTGTTAACAAAAGTAACCTCGACCTCGAGACATATCTCGAAAGAAATTGTGAATACAAAGCATAGTTTAAAGTCGCAGGCAAGTTTCACTCGCAATTTTACATACCATGTTATGTCAAAAAGCTACTTTCAGAGCAGTTAGCATTTATTAGTTACTAGCTTTTGCCCGCGACTTCGTTCGCGTGGAATAGTGACTTCCGGCAGATTTTTGGTTTATCTCGCGAAAAAAAAAAAAACTATCCTATGTCCTTTCTCAAGTTCCAAACTATGTCTGTACCAAATTTCATCAAAATCCGTTCAGCCGTTTAGGCGTGAAAGAGTAACAGACAGACAGAGTTACTTTCGCATTTATAATATTAGTATGGATAACACTGGCTGGTCTTTGGTAGATCCTACATTTATGAAACTTTTGTTGTTATTTCGGGTTTTCTCACACATAAGATTCAAATGTATATTTAACCAGTCCTTACCACTGCACCATCAATCAATCAATACATAAAAACTAAAATTCTTGTAACTATTGATATCAGTCTTAATCCTAAAAAAGTATAAAGAAAACATTAAATCAAGCGGGTCAGGCAAATACTTAATAGATTAATAATGCAGTACATTATATTTGCATACCCTTTTTAACTCGCCCTACCTATGTCAATTACCCACTTTGACCGACTCACATACGCCACACTGAATTGCACCACAAAACAAATTACTTATACCTATAAAGTATTTTCTTTTCCCTTTCCCAAGTACTGGCAAAGTGGCAATCACTGGTAGTCTTTCAGCGTTTCTTGAACCCGGTTCTTATGCATAAATAAGTTTGGTTCGTTGTGTTCGGTCACTTATGGTTACAAAATTTTAAATCCAGCTTTACTTAAACTCTAAACTACCATTGGCTCCAACCCTCTAAGAAATTTTAGTAAAATTGTCAAAAGAGCTTGAAAATTCCAGCCGTGAACTATACCTACGGATATTTAATGGATCATTCACTCCGATGTTTCATTCCTGAATAGGTTCAGTTTCCAGTTCATATTTTAGTGAAATTTTAGTTACCCGATTCAGTTTCTTTTTAATTTTATTGCTTTACTACAAAAAAGAAAACATGACATTATAGCTCAAATATTCGAATGAAATCAATGTAATTAGGATAAAGCAGTTACTTTAAAAGCATCATTCATTTGATAACTAAAAGCAATAACTAATTTAGTGATAGTGATGTAATGTCCTTTAGGATCGTGACGCAATTACTGTAGAGTACCTTAGCAAACTGTAGTACGTATTTGAGTGCTGTCTTCAAGCAAGTTTCGAGGTCAACGCGAATACTTGTGTACCAGCCGCTACAGTTAAGAAACTCTTCGTTTAAGTTTTTCAAACTACTGCAGCAGTTCTCAATGTCGTGAAAGTACGGGCCGTGTTAAATTTAATTTCGCTTTCAGTGTAAACCTTGAATAGAGTTTAAAAAAAAACAAAAGTGTTCTCTGGGACAATATGAAACATAAACCGATGAATCTCTACAGGGAGGCATTAAAATTCATAACATCAAAGCCGCCAGAATACCTTCTGTTCATTTTTTACATTGAAAGGACGTATAAAAATGCAAAATTTCAAAATATAGACAAAGGCCGGGACGCTTTGATGGGAAAACAAAGATGTCTCGGGATTCGTTTTCCGACACCTGTTCGTATTGTGTCTTACCTGAAGTATTTACTGTAAGGCACTGAACATACGACATTGCTGAAAACTTGTCGCAGTGTGCCTTAGCAAGCTTTAGCAAAATCGCGAAACTGTATGAACGTACAATTTGCGGTTTGTGTACTTCGACGTTGCTAGGAAACCAAAGGACAGTGTACTCATTATTGTATTTTTATCATGCTGCAATACGGCTGTCGTTCATTATAGTTCCAAAAAACTAATGGAGGTCACTAGAGCGTCTAAACTTGGCTTAGTATCTAGTGGAATCAATTGTAGAAACTATCGATCTGAATAAAGCCGTTTGCATGTTTTAGTTAGATATAAACAATCTCGAACCCATTATGTTGTGGTGTTGCTCCCGGTCAAACATCTTCCTAAAGGGACAACAAAATAACGTTGATGTCTGACGGAAAAGAGCGTTCAACCTTTTAATTTAAAAGGTCGGGGCGACATTAGAAGGGTTTACAGAACAGCGGCCCTCCTTGCAGTGGGGGCAGTCGAGTCGTTCAATCCTTTATTTACCTTCAATGCCTTCAATAGCATTTCTTGGATGATACAAGTTTAGATTTTCTCTTTGGTTACAAGCTAACTACACTGTTGCCTAATGTATAAATTCTGCTGGCGAGCACGAAACTTAAGAGCGTATGGTACCTCAAACGCGAGTTTTATAATGCGTAAAAGTATATGATTCACTGCAGTAATCAACATCAGAAAAATATATGATATTCTTCAGGATATATGCTAGTGCCATAGTGTTGTGAAAACATAATACAACTAACTTTGCTCGATAGAAAAAAATCGCGAAGATACCTCTAAAAATTTCTTTTAACGAGTAAAAACCATACTAAAATACATGTCATCGTTCTGTTTTTTTTGTCAAATAATTCTACAAGCAACAAACTAAAGTCATAGTGTTTTACTTTTTTAGTCCAATCAATAGTTTTTTTGTAAATCGCAAAATACCACTAATTTCGCACTATTCGGCCGCAGCGAAAGACGTAACAACCGCGTTGTAGTGCAAGCTGATTAGAACTTTATTCTAACAGTATTACAAGCGAAGTTTGAACCACCACAAATAGGGTTGCTAATCTGAGGTAGCATACGCTCTTAAGGCCGCTTTTTAATTCAATTCAGGAATCAAGTTCTGACGCCACTCACCACAACTAGTCGTACTCAAGCACAAACGTGCCCATTAGACTAACCATTTCACGTGACCGCCTCGTATTTTGGACAGCGATAACTCGTAAACCACAATTAATGTCACATCGTTGCAGTATTGACAGCTAATAAAACAGTATGAGCTTAGTATCGACGTGAATTCCTCGGGATCCGTCAACAGCTCCCGATATATAAACGCTCAAACGGCAATAAGTCTTACTTAGGTGCTTATTCGTAAAAAGGGGATCCAGAAAACCGTATAATAAATAATGTAGTAAGAATTTCTCCGAGAGCTCTGTCTGATAGCAGATTCCTCCCGAGACAGAAATTTCGTACTTTGTTACATTTATTCATTTAAAGAATTAAGAATATGCAGTCGGGATCCAACTTTGAGAAGATAGTAAGGCTATGCTTAAAACAAAGGGAGGTATTTTCCTTAATTAAATTTTTCTTTCATGGTTTTAAAAAAAGAAAAACATTAAATGCTTTGTGTTGAGCTTGCTTAGTCTATAGCGCTAGACTGGTAGTCGCCGGTAACGTGCTGTTTATATTGAATTTAAATAATGTATTACCCACTTGGTCAGATACCTATATTACTGAAACAACTATGATTGATATATAACATAATATTATTGTTTTCAAAGTTGTGTTACATTTGTTTTTTTACTCAGATGAGACGTAATCCTTTAGCCGAATTTCTTACAAAATGAACATTATTCTTTATCAATATCTTACGTAATCATTGCCTAACGCAGCTTGCATGATAACCTGAGAGAAATCACTGAATTAGATTAACAGTAACTGCCGGTATAAGGGACAAGAATGAGTAATGAAAAGACAATGAACAGTCTTCCCTGTAGTGTAGAGGGTAGGTGAATAAACTGCATTAATGGGTCGACGCGACATATCGGCGCCAACTCCACTCGTAACAAATGTATACATAGTACATTTACTCCCAAACCAATGGTATATATGAACAAGATTTGTTAAACACTAATTAAACATATTTTCGTTTGTCCCACGTTGGGCGCCAAATAGCTCTATACTGGCGCCCAACCTGGGCCCCAACTATACTATACTCAACTTAATTTGACCACAGCACTAATCAGTTTCTGTTCTATTGTTTCTAGTCAATCTTAATTGACTTGAGATTTCGATAACAATCTTCCTTCACGAAAAGGAATACAATTACAATAGTCATTCCAGTCATTGTTTGTTGCTACAAGTTCATCTTGAAATCATCATCATCATCATCATTTCAGCCAAAAGACGTCCACTGCTGAACATAGGCCTCCCCCAGGCGTCGCCACATTGACCGGTCCCGTGCGTCTCTCATCCAGCGGGTTCCTGCAACCTTCCTCCTGTCCTTCTTAAGTTTCAGTTTTTTACTGAAAATATAATAATAGTGAATGAAACTATCTATACAATTCTGAATGAGCTTAAAAGTTAGCAAAATGCATTCGTAGGTAATGTGTCACATGAGTAGGCACATGACATATTCGAATAAGGTTCAGTTATTTGTAAAGCGGAATAGAATCGGCAGTGGGTCTCGTACCGCAGTGTTATGTAACAGACTGCCGCTCGATATAGACTGTACCTACTACATGACGGCGGCGCGATGGCTACCGGCTGACGACGTCTGGTCATGCCGGTTGTTATCCTCTGGGACTTTGAGAAATCACTCACTGGAAAATTGTATCGCCACAACATTTTGCCATTTTAGGCGCGGGCCCACTCCTCGACATTATTCGGGCTAACTGCCCTACATTCTGCCTAATGTCTGATTTACAGTTTTAATCCAGTCCTGTATGATTCTGTTTTGTTATTAACGTCACTTGACTGACGTCATGAATTTCCAATGCTAATAGCCATTAGCGTTTAATTTAAGTGTTGCATGCGCAGCGATTTTATCCGGTTCACTGGGTTTAAATCATTTACGAAGTGACGCCATGCTCTGGATTGGATTACACACTTAGCGCAGAGGTGCATTAATTATGAACCTTTGACATTATTTATTTATAGGTATCATATGTCAGACAGAACCTTGCTCTTTGATGTTCCAATTTATGTTTTACACGACAGTAGATATGTAAGCGCGTGTCAATTTATTTGAAGTTCCGAACTCTAGTCTCAATATTGTTCCGAGCTACAAAGAATTATAGCTGCCTTTTCTTGGCGCACTTGTGTGCGGCACTCTTTGTTCTCTCTTTCGAACATAAATGTATTCTATTTGATGCTAACTTTTTATTGTAGTATGTTCGTGAAAAACATAACAGCCGACTGCCTGTATTGGCATTGCTTTTTAAACAAGCATTTTGATAGATTTATAAACAGACTAAAAGGTTACAAAAAAGACAGGATTTCTTTAACTTATGCTTCCTTTCTTAAAGCTGCCTACGATTTTTTTGTAATTGGAACAAAAATACCTATACACGAACTGTCTTCATGGTGATTGTATAGAATAAAGATTGCCTATAAAACCACCGAAGGCAACAGTCAGAAGAACTTAATAAAGCGGAGCGTAAGTTTAAGAGAACTTCAGTAAAAAGCTGGTCAACATATTAGGAGTGACACTTTAGAATCGGGAGACCTAGCGGTAAAGTGGTAGCCGTGGTGGTAGCGTTCACCGCACACATAGTAAACACGTATTTCACGTTTGCCACAATAAGCTCTCATCAATCTCTGTCATACACGCGGCTTTTGAACATTCTGTACCGGTTAGTAGGTAAAATGACAATTCCTGGGAACTGAAGTTTGTAGTGCAGAACACTAAGTAACTTGGGAGCGGTGTGAGCAACGTGGTTGTCACATAGTGGATCTTAAACTTCGGAGATAACTTTGATAGTGCCGTGGTTGCCTCGACGAGATTTTAGATATACTTATCTTAAACATACATATAGGTACAATGATACCGATCAGTGCTGCCTTTGAAATACCTACGCGGCGTTTATTTCAAAGTTGTATCGATACGTTTTTCGGCGGGGTTGGTCTCCTGAGGCCTACTTGCAGTCAGTACATAATTCATTCATTTGCCGCCGCATAACTCTCTCCACGAATTGCATACACCTCCTAATAATTGACGTTAATCCGGACAGTGATCTGTCAGACACAATGAATATTAAAAACAAAAAGTACAATGCTTTTGCATTATGACTTTAAGACATTGACAACCTTTTACCACTAAAAGGATTTCATAATTATAGGACTATTATAAAATTAATTCATAACTGCACATTTTAATCTTTGTTTATTTTATACGTTTGGAAAACCTTAAATAAAATAGTGCTGCCAGTGCAATGCTTTGATTCTAGCGTCCATGGTACTTAGTTTGACATAGGTACCTACCTATATTGACAAGCAACGCTACCTTGACTTGCACACTTCACCAAGTGTATACTACACTCTCAGATACTACACTATAAATGTTAACAACGTATCCTTTGTTGCAGCTACGTGTACCCAACCATGGATGAGTTGGCCAACCAGCTGAACTACGTGCTCGGCCACTTCGGCATCACGTCGTTCATCGGGTTCGGGGTCGGCGCTGGCGCTAACATCCTCGCCAGATTCGCTCTCGTGTACCCGCGGCTGGTAAGTTTCATGCAGAAGTAAGACAGACACCAGCACATCAAGCTATCTGAAACTGTCATTTTCCCAATCAAACTCGCACAAAAGCCTTTAGGGACACTGGACATGGATCTAGAAATATATGGTAATCGGGTTTGTTCGCCGGCTGGTACTTTTTTTTTTGTGGAAAGTTAATATCGCTAAACCACCAACCATGGCGACAATGGTAGTAATGTTAAGGTTGGGAAACTATTCCATGTGTCCCTTTAAACTCCAAGTCTAAATAGGTCAATCAGAGAACTTCTGTAAATTCGAAAAACACTCCGCAACTTTATAACTTCAGTGAATACTTGTTACTCTCGCTTTGTCGGAAGTAGCACTTCATTATATCTAGGATTCTAGGCGGAAAACACAAAAGCTAATCGTCTGCTTTTTATTCATCAACTAAGGACGGCACGGTTGGCGCAGTGGCTAAGCGATTGGACTGATGCGCTGCGTGTCGCGGGTTCGATCCCCGCACGGAACAAGTATATTTTGTATGGCCTACAAATAGTTGTTTCGGGTCTGGGTATAATATATGTGTATGTGAGTTTAAATGTTTGTGAACGCACCCACGAATCCCACGATACAGGAGAAATTCCTAGTGTGGGGCAACGTTTAAAAAAAAAAAAGCATTATAAAATTCAAGATAATAGCAGCCATTATTACAATGTTTTCCATAATCTTCCGACAATCGCGACCTTCATCGCGACGGTAAGCGGTGCAAAGAACTTCAATCAACATCTTAAGAATCTTTTCGCCGGTAATTGGATTGAGCAGTTGATACAGAAAGCGAAGCGATCTTAGAAACAAGTTTCGCATTTCTCTTTTAAATGATTCGATGGACGCCAAGGCAAAATTGTTGAAACCCAAAACTCTTTGAATGTAGCTCATGTTATATACAGTATACCACGCATCGCCATTCATAAGCAAGGCTTTCAATTCGTTCACACCCTAGCATATTTGAATGCAGTAAATGCTGTATGCAAGGACGCCTCGACTGATATTGGGAACGCAGGCGTTACGTGTAAATGTTGCGTTGCTGTACACGACCTGTCTATTCTGTCCATAGTCACTCCACGTTGATCAGCTGACTGTGTTTGCTAAAACAATAGCGCCCCGCACACGTACAGTTCGGACCGCGCATCTTGGACTGCGTTCCAAACAGCAGTTAGATCTGTACGGTTTGGACTGCGGATCAAACTGTTGTGCTAATTACGATTAAAAATGCATTCACGGTTTGGATTGCCGACGAAACTTACATAACTAGACAAACGTTCTGAACTGTGCGTGTAAATTGATTTTCAAGAGTTTGGACTGCAGTTTGGACTGGCGCGTGGAACGTTATAGCTTTTAAAAGTTTTTTACACAGTAGTAAGAATGAACTCTGTGATAGGTTCGACGCTCCAAACCGCTATTTTTGTAATTTACGTTTATACGTGATGCGCGCGTAAAACTGTGAGAAAGGACTCGCGTCGAGGTGCCAGATCGGACTGTTAGATCCGCACATCTACACGTACAGTTCGGAGCGAGGGATGGAACGGCGCGTGGTGTTTCCCGCGGTCCGTACTGTACGTGTGCAGGGCGCTAATCTCTTTCTTCCACTAATTGGGAGCTGAAACTCCCAAAACTGCTAGACGGACGAAAATATGTTTGAGCAGCATTTAAAAGCTTTAAATTGCAAGTTATAATTTTTCGTTAACAGTGTTTACCGAAAGCGTGACTGCTGAAAAATGCCCAAACGTCGGAAAAAGTTAATTTGGTAAACACTTTAAACATTTCACGGCGTGGGGCGTTCCTTTTCCCGACTAAGCCACTTGAAACGTTCCGTCTCTGACATTCGACACAGTGCTCAGACCGCGGTAATATTAACTTTTTAGTAATCAAAAGACTACTTACTTACGTGAGGTTGAGATCTACTATCATCTGGTTATACTCAAAAGATGAAAATAGATGAGAAACAAATCCGCGCAGAGACAAACGTGGCCTTAGTCATAGTGTAGGATTATACTCGCGGCAAGCTCCAAGGTGATACTCGTTGAGGCGAATACAGGCGGTGACTGATCGCTAATCACACAGACAGAAATAGGTCGCGCACGGAACACGTCCGGTATAAAGGAATTGCAGGCAACTAATCCGTCATGGCTTACCCTTCTCTTCTAAGGTGCATTTCCGTTTCTCTATTCCACAGTGTTTCGAAATCCAAACAATCCGCTTTGTAAACACGTAGCTTCCTTATAGATGTAATCTGTATGTCCTTGGGTCTTCCACCTTTGAAATGTTTTTATGTTTGTGTTTTTCGCTGAGGTTGTCTGTAAAAACAAATGGGTAGTAAACAAAACAAGTCATGCCTGCAAATAAATTGGTATGATCTCTTGCTGAATTATTTATCCGAGTTAATCCTAAAGCCGTTTGGCTTTATCGATACAAGGTGGAGAGGCGGTTGTCCCACTCAGTCCTATTTTGAAAATATTCGGGAAAAACTGACAGAATGTATAATAATTTCAGGAAATCTTGGTGATAAATCTTTCTTGCCCATGCCTCAGGCTGACTCCAACAGGTTTATTCGATCTTCAACAAACGTTTTGTACCTACGCAATTTAATCTTTTAGTCTCTTCAATAGATTTGAAGTCGGATTTACATACTTAACGTATGTAAATTTTCCGATTTTATTGTAGACAATGACCGGATTAGGATTCGTCAGGTAAAATGTTAGTTTCTCTGAATACTTTTTGTGTTTTGGTTCTGTTTAGGTCACAACTCGCCATTCGTATCTAAAACGAGTATTTAGCTTCATAAATCATACTAAATACCGAGGCCCATCGTCGCTGAACGAACAGGTGCCGTTTCTCACACATAAAATACAGATGTTATCAATAGATGTTCAAGCGTCACAATATAATGTTCTTATTTATTTTCCACATGCGGACAATTGAGTCCTCATTAGGTTAGTTATTGATCCTGTTCTAGGTTTACTGTAACGTGTCGCATGACACGCTAGTAAATGACACAAGACATGTACCTCAAACGTGATTGATCACATGTAATAAGCAGATATCGGCATAGATAGAGTATATTTGCCTACACTGCAAGGAAGTAAGCCACATGTGGATAATACCAACCTATAAAATATCGGAATGATTTTTAAGTTCCGAAATTAAGCTGTTATATTAGAGGAAGCTATTATCTACTAGCTTCCTATATAGTTGCTTGAAGGAGGCGCTCGTGGCTAAATAATAACAGCCGCATATGAGTCGATCCTTAAGACGATGACAATAGCTATTGACTTCTGATGTTTCAGTATTTTTGGACACGCCCACAATTTTTCCGATACCCTAGCGCCATACTACCAAGTAAGAAACAAATAGTCCAGGATCCGCGGTCCATTTTTGCACTTGATTACTATCAAGCTAATTTTGATGAGACGGCGAGACGCCCAACAATTTCCTGCACGAAACTCTCGAATTCTCGATTGTGGTAAGTAATAGGGGTAGCAGGGATAAAATATGTTGGTTTGATGATTCTCAAAAGTGTTAAGTACAAACACTTTTGAGAATCATCAGCTGGGTTTTTTTTGTTAAATCTGATGATAATTATCTAAATTATTTGAAAAAATATTTGTCCTACAAAATGTATGGTTTGATCAAAGAGTCCCCTTCCTTCCTTCCAATATGTATCGATAACGAAGTCATTAAAAATGATTACTTACTAACTGGGTTTTGGGGATTGCATATTTTCTATTAAACCCACTCTTTACAAGTTGCCTACAAGATTCTAAAAAAACCGGCCAAGTGCGAGTCGGACTCGCGCACCGAGGGTTCCGTAAAAAAAATATATTATGTGATGTAACTAAAAATTTATGGTTTTCGTAATTATTCCTTTATCTATGCTATAAGACGTTGCTTCGTACCAAATTTCAAGATTCTGAGTTCACGGGAAGTACCCTGTAGGTTTTGATTCCCTTGCGAGTGTCGAAAATTTGCGGCATAAACGGGAGTATCTTGATGTAACTAAAAATTTATGGTTTTCGTAATTATTCCTTTATCTATGCTATAAGACGTTGCTTCGTACCAAATTTCAAGATTCTGAGTTCACGGGAAGTACCCTGTAGGTTTTGATTCCCTTGCGAGTGTCGAAAATTTGCGGCATAAACGGGAGTATCTTTTGATCGCGTTGACTTAGAAGTTTGATTTTTTCACAGCTCCAAGAGACCATAGACTTGAGTATTTGATATGAATTTCAGCTTGATACCTCCACGCGTTCCTGAGAAAAAAGGTCTTGACAGACAGACAGACGGACAACAAAGTGATCCTATAATAAGGGTTCCGTTTTTTCCTTTTGAGGTACGGAACCCTAAAAATATATTAAGTGTTTGGCACTTACTCCACGCACCATCAATACTCCTGTACATCATAAACAACAGGCTAATACACTTTCTGGAGCCACAAATTCCAGAAGAGCAAGCAGGTTTTGTTAAAGGCAAAGACACGCGGGAACAAATCCTGAACGTTCGCCAAATTATAGAGAAAAGCCGGGAATTTAACAGCCCTGTATTGATATGTTTCATAGATTATACCAAAGCATTTGATTGCGTGGAGTGGGGCAAGCTGTGGGGGGTTCTTAAAGACATGGGAACGCCTCAACATCTTATTGACATAGTCCGATGCCTCTACCTACACATCAACAACCGCTCTTTCGTCAAAATAGACACCGACTGTTCAAATGCGTTAGGCAGGGATGCATCCTCTCACCTCTGCTCTTCAATATGTATGAAGAGTAATATCATTCAAGACTCTTTAGGGCTGGGACAAGGGGTTTACTGTTGGTGGAAAGTGGATTTCCAATCTGAGGTACACTGATGACACCGTTCTCCTTGCTACAACATTTGGCAACATGAAAGAGATACGGCACAGATTGGAAGTGGAAAGTGGCAAAGTAGGGTTTGCAATAAATAGGCAGAAAACCAAGCTTATGGTGGTAGATCGTGCGGGAAAGCTATTTGGCGCCTATAACATCTAAGGCATCTATACTGTGGACAGCTTCGATTAACTGGGCTCCAATATAAGTAATGAAGGTAGCTGCGTCACAGAAATAAAACGGCGGATAGCCATGGCTAAAGATGCTATATTACGCCCCCGGAACATCTGGGAAAAACGTGGTATAAGTTTTAAAACGAAGGCCCGTTTGGTCAGAGCACTAGTTTTCCTGATTTTCCTCCATAGAGTTAATAATAATAATAATATTTATTTATTTTCAGGCTACTTTGGCCCATAGATAAATACCTTACAGACTAACATACATACGATATAATTGACAGCTTGTGTTAGTAAACAAAACCTTAAAACTATATTAGTATCACTACACTTGCACTACGTCACTGTGCGATCATGTGGCACTTGCCCGCGGAAGCGTCGAAACACCACCCCCTGCGGCCAAAAGTCCTCTTCCAAGACGAGGTGCAGGTAGCATGTCGGTACTCGCACCACAAACGCCTTAAAGTTGACGTTGCTGCGCGACTCGAGCAGCTGCACTCTCGCCACGTACTTGATCTTCTGGCGCACGTACTCCACGATGTCCTCCGTCGTAGTGGTGTAATGTAGACGGGAGAGGTACAAAGGAGTGTTCGGCTTTGCGGCACGAATATGCACATTGGGCTCCGATGGAGCCGTGCCGCAGCGGTTCTTGATGGTTCGCTGACGGCGCTTCCTCCTCAACACCGTCACGAAACCATCATCAGCCTGGATCGGTTCCTTTTCAGGCACAGGCTTCTCGGAAGGAGCATTTTTCCCCACAAGTTAAGACATGGACAATCCAAACAAGAGTAAGACAGAGGATAGACGCATTCGAAATGTGGTGTTTTAGGCGGATTCTCCGAATTCCATGGACGGCCAAACGCACAAATGTGTCTATCCTTTACCAACTCGATATCAAGACTCGATTGTCAACAGTTTGCCTACAGCGTATTTTGTCTTATTTCGGCCACATAATGCAAAGAGGAGATAGCAGCCTTGAAAAGCTGGTCATTGTTGGCAATACCGAAGGCAAGCGACCGCGAGGCCGGTCGCCATTTTACAAATTTGGAAGTGTCTGTCTTCCAAACGATTGGCTTTGAGAAAAAATTGTTTGTGGAACCTCAATGTCATTTTTAAAGACCTGTCTAATGTCTATAGACACCCCACACGTAGGTATAGGTTTGATGAAAAAAAAAATATAGTTTCAGTTCCATGTATGGGGCGACCCCCTAAATCCTTTTTTTTATTTTTGTATAAAAATCGTAAAGCGGTTCACAGAATACTTGTAGAGTTTCAACTGTGTAGTCTCAATAGTTTCCGAATGAAGTGGCTGTGACATACGGGTGGACAGACGGACAAACAGACATGACGAATCTATAAGGGTTCCGTTTTTTGCCATTCGGCTACGGACCCCTAAAAAACAGCGGGTTTGTAGTAATTTTTGATGAGCTCGTTATCAATACATGTTGGATTTAGATAATGATCATCAGATAAAAATAAAATAGTTACTAATAGATTTTTGAAAATCATCAAATAAATAATTATAATAATATATAATCAATATATATTTTATCCCTGCTGCCCCTATTACCTACCACAATCGAGAGTTTTCGTATAGGGTAATGTTGGCGTCTCATCAAAATGCAGCTGCTCACGGAAAATTAGCTTGATAGTAATCAAGTGAAAAAATGTACCGTGGATCCTGGACTAACATTGTGACGCGGTCAATAATAATTTATAGATGAACGGATAGCTGTCAGTGGGGCGCAAAGTGACATACGTCCGTCTAGCACCGCGCCTAAGCGCTCACTGTCGGATTGCTTAGGTAAGAAAGAGAGCGCGATGACGCAACGCTCGAACTTCTTACAAACCATATAATGATTAATTACATCAAAATAATTTATTAAATAATCAAAAATTAAAAACAACCAAATTTTGTATTTAAATATGGTACGTTATTGTTATAAATTTTACCAACGTACGTTGATCAGTAATACAGATATTTTTGTTGGAAGATCATTTTAAGAGGTTAGTTTACCATTTTTTTGTATCGAGAAAACTTTTCAAAAACGTGTTTTGAAAACAACGAAATTATCAGAAATATGTTCAAGATTAACATATATTTTTTCCGCCGTGTCAAACTGTATAGATTTGGCTAAAAAATTGTTCAATACAAGCCTATTTGGCTCTTGTCAGCGCCTTAAGGTTAAACCGCACTTGCCTAACCCAGTCCTCCCAAGGGGCATCCCTATTAACTGTGCTGTGGACGTCAGATAAGCAGTCGCTCTATGTAAAATACTGATACCTGACCTGAATACCAGTTACCAGTACCTGAGAACCTGGAACCCAACCCCAACGTAGCTGGGGTTTAACCAGGCGGGTGGTAATGAGTTACTTTCTTCACGTGTGTGCTAAACTCGACCTATTTCGATCTCTGTTAGAAAGTAACCTCTGCTCTGATGCATGTAATATTGGAAGAGGTATAATAAGTATACGTTTCCTCATGTATCTTTATAGCTGCCCTTGTATATATTAATAAGCCTAAAGCAGAATGTATTGTGGATTACGGAATCTAGGTAGGTATAATACGTTGATAACTAATCTTTTCCGTGCTAGGTACGGATAAAGCTCTAGGAGCTAGTACGAATATACTACAGGTAAAATTAAATGAAGATATTCATCATAATTAAGTAGATATTGTAAATAGACAATACCGAAGGCCATCAGTTCCAAGGTTAACATAGAGTATCAAGGTGATACCCGCAGTGACAAACAATTAACTAATATCGATTACTTTGATCAATAATATTACGAGCTGCCAATCTTATTAGTTGACATTGGAAATGACATTGCACTAATTAATAATCCAGTATTAATTTTCCATTGGTTCTTCGAAATTATTTCTAGGAAACCACTTTTATAATTTTCATTTGATCTTGGATATTATAGTAGGACTTGTGAATTAAGCTAACCCCAATAGCTAGAGACACCTATTAATGTGTGGGCGGACAAGCAATTGTCTGATTACCTGTAGGTACAGTTGCCTAACTCAACATAGATTATTCAAATCCGCACGCACTTGCTACTGTTTAGTACACCTAGCGCCATCTATTGCATCGTGTTTACCAACTCGCCGACCGGTCAATACTCGTAGACGTCGCGATCACAGATATTATAAACTATCAACTTCCGTGGTTCCACTCTGTGTTACTTTTTTATCTGTATTTCTGTTTCTTGATTTATTGTTTATCTGTACCATTTTATGACTGATGGGAGTAAACGGGTTGAAGAATGTTCTTGTAATTTTATTGAAGAAACCCAATACGAAGCCCTAACATAATGGTCCCTCCGAGCCAAATTAAGAACTAAATCTTCGAGCATTCGTCGCATTACATATACGAATATAATTATTGAAGAAGAAGTCACCCGGCCGCCCGGCCCCATTGTATGTACTTATGTACCTACGAACACGCGCCAACAAGACTGAAGATTCAAGAGGACATAAGAGGAGTGGCAGGTGTCGAGTTTCCTATCCATTTCCCATCCCATCTTTCGTTCTGTGTTAATATTTGTGCTGTGTTCGTAGTTATTGAGCGGCGGTGCCCGGCTGGTAACGTGATAACCCGTCGCCGTGAGTTATACCTACCTAATCTCGCGGGTCTGTGCGGGCGGTACGAGTCGCACGCACGTCCGTATCATACAGGAAGGATTACAGTGAGTACTCTTGTGTTCTTATTTTCCCTTAAAAAATGAGTGAAGCTAAGATGTCGGAATTCGTTAAGAAAAGAGCAGTGATCAAAGGACGGTTAACTATTTTGGAAAATTACATTAAACGATGTGTGTGCCCGTTAAGCGAACAACAAATAATAGAGATAAAGTTACGCGTAGAAAACAGTTCTAGTTTGTTACATAGTTACACCGAGTTACAAAATATTATTGAGGAAAACTCAGATGAGCTCGATATTCCAAAACAACTGGAAGACCGAGATCGTTTTGAAGGTCAGTACTATTCGGTTGTAGCTTCCGCCAAGCTCTTGCTGCAGAAAGAGGTACCTGAAAATAATAGTAATGTAGTCAATAAAAGTAAGATGTTCAGTGTAAAGTTACCGGACATCAAAATACCTACCTTTGACGGTTCGTTCGATAGCTGGTTAGAGTTTAAGAATTCATATTGTAGTATGATCCATGAGCGTGAGGATTTAAATTGTATTCAGAAATTCCATTATTTACGATCGTCACTAACAAATAGTGCGTCGCAAGTTATTAGTGCATTGGAATTTACGGCCGACAATTACTCTCACGCATGGGAGCTGCTCGAGAATCGTTATAATAATTTACGGCTATTGCAACATAACCACGTCAGATCCCTTCATATGATTCCTTCTTTACATAAAGAATCTGCTTCACAATTAAGGAAAGTTATTGACACGGTGTCAAGAAACCTACGTGCACTTGCCTCACTGGGGGAACAAACGCATGCGTGGGACACGTTAATTATTTATTTGGTTGTTTCGAAGTTAGATCCCAGTACCGAACGTGAATGGGAACAGTTTCAAGGTACACTTTATAATGCTAATACCAAGCCGCCATTCGTGAAGTTAGATGATTTACTTAAGTTTCTCAAGGATAGGGCGGACATGTTAGATATGATTAAGGTAAACCACAGTAAACATTCACACGACAGCAAAAGTAGTGAACAAAGTCAAAATAAAAAACAATCGACTCAAAGTTACGTTGCTACTGAAGTTAATAATAATAATAACAGCTCGAAAACAACTAAGCGTGGTCCGCGCGTATGTGTAATGTGCAAAGGTAATCATTCACTATATACGTGTTCTAAGTTTATTAATTTACCTATGCAAGAGAGGATTAACTTAGTTAACACAACAAATATTTGTAAAAATTGTTTACGGTCAGGTCACCCGGTCCAAGACTGCAAATTCGGTCCGTGTAGACTGTGTCATCGTGAAAAACATAACAGTTTAATTCATATAGATTGTGTAGAAAACGTGGTAGGTGCGAGTAATACACAGTCGCAACCAGTAACCACTAACGACACCAATATCTCTACCTCGTTACATACGTCAGCTGATAGTTCTGATTCGTGTAATAAACAAATATGTTCCGTGTTACCTACGGTCCTGCTGTCCACTGCGCTAGTGGATATTGCAGATAATAATAACGAGTATCACACTGCACGCGTGCTCCTTGATAATGGTAGCCAACAGTGTTTTATCACGAAATCTTTGTGCGATAAGTTAAACGCACCTATAGTACAGTCCACTTGCCAAATTAACGGTGTGGGTCATTCTATCGCGAAGTCGACCCACACTTGTAAAATATTAATTAGATCAAAGGTTAACGATTATCAAACTAACCTTAATTGCTTAGTGTTGCCGTGTATCACCAATAGGTTACCGGCATGTAATCTCGATTTTGATAACTCAATTATCCCAGACAATATTCAACTAGCTGACCCGAGCTTTTATTCGCCGTCGGACATAGATATCCTGATAGGGGCGGATAAGTTCTGGGACTTGTTAATTAATGGTAAATTTAGGTTGAAAAATGGGCCCTATTTACAGAATACAAAACTAGGGTGGATAATGTCTGGACCCTTGTATAATCATAATAACGGCCTAAAAATTAATCAGGTTCATTGTTATTACACACAAAAATTAGATGAACAGTTAAAACAGTTTTGGGAACTCGAGGAGGTTCCCAACGTGGGGAATGTCCTCAGTGCCGACGAACAAACGTGTGAAAATATTTTTATGGAAACAACAACACGTACTCAAGAAGGTAAATTCTCTGTGCGTATCCCTCTTAAAGAAGCGCCTACGGTGTTAGGTGAAAGCTATAATACCGCTGAGAAACGTTTGTTGTCACTCGAAAGAAAATTAAATCGTTTGCCCGAATTTAGGGAAAAATATATAAATTTCATGGATGAGTATGAAAAGCTCGGTCACATGAGTCGCATAGATACATACGGGTCACCGCACTATTTCTTACCGCATCACGGTGTTATGAATGAAAATAGTAGTACCACTAAGTTGCGCACTGTGTTCGATGCTAGCGCAGCGACATCTACAGGCAAGTCGTTGAACAGTATACAGTTTATTGGGCCGCCGCTTCAAAACGACATTTTCTCCATATTATTACGCTTTAGGCAGTATAAACACGTAGCATGTGCCGATGTGGAGAAAATGTACCGACAAATTTTAATACAACCAGATCAACGGGAGTTACAATTAATTCTATGGCGTAAAAATCCATCGGACCCCATAGGTATATATCGTCTTAACACCGTGACGTATGGCACGGCGTCAGCGCCTTATCTAAGCATGAGGTGCCTGAACCAACTCGCGCGTGAATGTGAGGATGAGCAGGTAGCTACCGTGATTAAGGACGACTTTTACGTAGATGACGTGTTAATAGGAAATGATGATTTAAATAGTTTATTACATATGTGCGATAAGGTAACTAATACTTTAAAATCGGCATGTCTTCCATTACGTAAATGGATATTTAATCTGGATATTACTGCCCATGACATATCAAAAAGATTGGCATTAGGAGATCAGTGTCAAAATAAAACTTTAGGTATGGGATGGTTTAATAAAGATGATGAATTACACTTCACTACACGCGTAAGTGATAGTACGGAGTGTACGGACCCGCTTACCAAGCGTACCATGTTGTCAGTGATAGCACAGGTGTATGACCCTTTGGGTATGTTAGCGCCGGCAATAATAATAGCAAAAATTGTTATGCAGAAGTTATGGCTCTGTAAAATAAATTGGGACGATCCAGTTCCTAGTGATGTAATGTTACATTGGGAAAAGTTTATTAGTACGTTACAATGTTTACGGTTATTGCGCATCCCGCGTCATGTAATGAGTTCTCACACACAATACATAGAATTACACATTTTTAGTGACGCGTCGCAATGTGCATATGGCGCATGCGCTTATGTGCGTACATACTCAGATAACTCGCCTGTTACAATTAGGTTACTCTGTGCCAAAAGCAAGGTCGCGCCATTAAAGCCGACTAGTATACCGAGACTAGAGTTATGCGGGGCTTTGGTTAGCGCGCGATTGTATAGAAAAATTATTAATTCACTACGGTTGACTTTTTATAAAACTTTCTTTTGGACAGATTCAACCATTGTCCTTGGGTGGCTTCGAATGTCGCCTCATTCGTTGAAAACCTTTGTTCAGAATAGAGTAGTAGAAATAAATGAACTTACCAGTAATACTATATGGTCGCATGTAGGTACTAAAAATAATCCCGCGGACTTAGTCTCACGCGGGCTCAGTCTTGACTCACTCAGTGATAGTAGCCTATGGTGGAACGGCCCACTGTTCTTACAGAATCCTGAGTCGATGTGGTCGCAACAAGGCATAATTTCACAGTGTGACTACGCTGCTACCGACCTACCAGAATTAAAATCACAGACAACTGCTATGGTTTGTGATGTTACACAAAATAAAAATATAGTAATTAGTTTTGATAGGTTTTCTTCCTATAACCGAATACGTCGTACAGGTGCTTATGTATTGCGCTTCATTCGTAACTCACGCACACCACGACACGATCGCACTGTAGGGCCGTTATCTGTGAATGAGTTGTGTGCGTCCACACAGATGTTGACAAGACTTGTACAACGGGAATCTTTTCCTGATGAATATAATAAATTGAAAGGAAACTTACCATTGAAAACTACAAGTGCAATTCATAGCCTTAACATTTTCTTAGATAAAAATGATATAATAAGAGTAGGCGGGCGCTTGGGTAATTCACCTGACTTTGAGTATGATAAAAAACACCCGACCCTACTTTGCTGTAAACATCGGTTAACATTGTTATTGTTTCAGCACTTACATAATAAACTTCTCCATGGTGGTCCCCAACTGCTGTTGGCTACTATGCGTGAGAGTTGGTGGCCATTGGGGGGGAGAAATCTGGCCAGAAAAGTGGTCCGTCAGTGCGTCCGCTGCACGCGACTGAGAGGAAAGACCGTTTCCCCAATCATGGGTAATCTACCTGCAGAGCGGTTGGAACCGGGTTTTCCTTTCATTCGTTGTGGGGTTGACTATGCTGGACCCGTATCTGTACTAAACCGCAAAGGTAGGGGAGCTAAGCTTGAAAAAGGATATATATGCCTATTTGTTTGTTTTATAACGCGAGCTATCCACCTCGAACTAGTCAGTACTCTTTCTTCACAAGAGTACCTATTAGCGCTTAAAAGATTCATATCCCGGCGTGGTAAACCGGCTCAAATTTTCTCTGATAATGGGACAAATTTTGTCGGAGCCATGAAGGAGGTTCAACTAATGTTTAATGAGCACTCACATCAAATTATTGATGATTTATCTAACGATAATATAGAGTTTAAATTTATCCCGCCTTATGCTCCTCATTTTGGGGGATTATGGGAAGCAGGAGTTAAATCCTGTAAACACCACCTTAGGCGTGTTATGGGCACCGCTAATCTTACATACGAGGAATTCGGCACGGTGTTATCACAGATCGAAGCCGTCCTGAATTCCCGTCCAATGTGTCCTATGTCCGCAGACCCACATGATCTCCTTCCACTTAGTCCAGCACACTTCCTGATTGGCCGGCCACTCCTCTCACCAGCCTGCAAGGACCTGACAGAGGCGCCCATGAATCGCCTGACGCGGTTTCAGAGGGTTGAACAAATCAGACAGCAGTTTTGGAAGCGTTGGTCAACCGACTACATTTCGGAGCTCCAGATAAGGACCAAGTGGAAGACCCCTAACCAGGACTTGGCTCTTAACACCCTTGCCGTCATTAAGGAGGACAATTTACCACCTCTAAAATGGCGCATGGGCAGAATTGTGAAGTTGTTCACAGGCAGCGATGGTGTCAGCAGGGTAGCTGTACTCCAAACAGCGACTGGCACTGTGCAGCGAGCGTTTTCAAAGATTTGCCCACTTCCGGTGCCATCGGCGACGAATGATGACGCAGCCGGCGAGACAGCTAATGAGTGTTGAATCCAGAGGACTCCAAGGCGGCCGGCATGTTTAGTACACCTAGCGCCATCTATTGCATCGTGTTTACCAACTCGCCGACCGGTCAATACTCGTAGACGTCGCGATCACAGATATTATAAACTATCAACTTCCGTGGTTCCACTCTGTGTTACTTTTTTATCTGTATTTCTGTTTCTTGATTTATTGTTTATCTGTACCATTTTATGACTGATGGGAGTAAACGGGTTGAAGAATGTTCTTGTAATTTTATTGAAGAAACCCAATACGAAGCCCTAACAGCTACCATTCGCGCATAAATTAATTCAGTCTGCTCATAATCGACGGCACGGTTGGTGCAGTGGCTCAAGCAATGGACTGCCGCGCTGCGTGTCGCGGGTTCGATCCCCGCACGGAACAAATATTTGTAAGACCTACAGATAGTTGTTCCGGGTCTGGGTATTTGTGTATGTGAGTTTAAATGTTTGTGAACGCACCCACGATACAGGAGAAATTCCTAGTGAGGGGCAACGTCTTATAAAAAAAATAAAAAATAATTGACGATGAATATGGACGAATTGAACACGACCTGGGAAGTCACAGGCGGTGCGATTCAATCGTACCACTAAATACGAAATATAAAGAAATTACGAGTCAATATGCGTGACACTAAACCATTACGGACGAATGAACCATAAACTATAGCCGTCGTGAGTGTACCTAATGTAGATTTCTGACGACTTTTCAAATGGGTTTAAAAACCTTCTGTTCATAACATGGAATCATGATTTTCTGCGAATTCAACAAATTATAGTTGTGATTTTGAAAATACTGTACATTTTAACTTACAATTAGGTGGTGAATACAGTCACAAACAATGAAATGAAAACACGCAGAACCTTTTAAAAGTGATTTTCTCCTACCGTATTGTTTAACGTTCCCACGAACATATAGTATTATGGAAACCATACAAATAGTTCATATTTCAAAGTAGTAACCGACATTTTCCAAGAAAATAGCTTTTGAATAGTGTTGCCCAAATGCAAGAGCAAGACCAAGACGAGACTTAGCCAGTCTTGGTCTTGGTCTTGCGTCAATACACCTGGTCTTGGTCTTGGTATTGCGCTCTCAAGTCTTGGTCTTGGTCTTGGTCTTGCAGCAAGAGTCTCGCAAGTCTTGCAAATACATAATAATATTAGCCTATTGCTATTTATTTACTAAACACGTTAGTTTAGATCTAAGAACAACGTAACAGAGTAGGTACATGTTTACATTGACAGTTTAAATTGACATAGGCATAGTAAACCACCAAATTAATTAAATTAACTTCATAATAATTATAAAAAAAAATATGCAACATAGTCCCTAAGCGTAATTACTGACTTTAGGTAGATAAGTACCTATTATGATTTACTGAGCGTGTTTAGTGACTATCCTAAACTCTTCACAAACAGCTAGCGGTTAAAATAATTATCACTTACATATTTTTCATCATCGTCTCGACTTGATAATTCCAATTAATAAAATATGTCGTCGTCGAAACAAAATACCTAGGTACTTAATTTAATTCAATTAATTAATTTATTCAGACATACAAATATCCATACAGTAGTACACAAATTCGCCAAAACATAGAAAGAAAATAATAACGCCCAGATCTCAGTTTGACTAAACTGCGAGACGCAAGAGTCTTGCAGGCTAAGTCTTGTTCTTGCTCAAATCTTGCAGGGTTCAGTCTTGGTCTTGCTACAATAAGTCGGTCTTGGTCTTGGTCTTGCGAAAATGCAAGAACAAGACCAAGACTGCAAGACCAAGACCGATTTTGGGCAACACTACTTTTAAATTTAGCTTAGTGTAGCACATTTCATTGCCCTGCCTGTACAATAAGCCACTTAAAACAATGTGCAACTTAGCTATGAAGCTAGTTTTAGCCAAGAGGCACATTGTTTTGATTTCAGCGTCACAGGTATATACTTATGGCGCTGAAATCAGAGTTATTATGCATAATAAGTTCTTTGTTGTTAAATTACCTTAATATATTCTAGGTGGACGGTCTAGCTCTCATCAACTGCACTTCGAACCAAGCGGGTTGGATCGAGTGGGCTTACCAGAAGATGAACTCGCGCTCACTGAAGAACCGCGGCATGACTCAGGCCGTGCTTGACTACCTGATGTGGCATCATTTCGGACGGGTATGCTTCACTCTTAGAGATGGACGTTAATATGGCATATTGAACTTTAGAAAAACATAGATACCAGTCTGATTGAAGGTCAACCTGACCGAATGGGCTGCGGACATATTTTTAGAATATTGTCTTTCTAAGTCCAGTCGACTCGGTTTTCCCGAATCCTTACGATTTTTTTCTTTTTTCAGTGTGCCATTTTAACGTTCATGTAGTTTATATTAGTGTGTATGTAGTTGTGTGAGTGTTTTCAGGATGACGGTATTCAGTTTCAGATCCAACTCTATATATTGTAAGTACTTACATACAAAGTTACAAACGTAAGGATTGCGTTTTTTTTCTAAATTCTGTTTATTTGCTTATGCGAATCATTATAAAAATTGATTTATTACTTTGAGTGCCAGTCTACTGAAGGAGCTCAAAGTAAAATGATAAGCAACCAATTGGCTACGCGTACGCGATGGTAAAACGGAAAACATTGATATTATATGATACCTAACTCATGTACATTTAACAATGTTAAACATCATTTTGAACTTCATCTGGACTTATTCAGAGGATTTTCTAAAACCATAAGAATACGTCATACGACCATACATCCATCAACTATCCCTATAAAAGTCAGACATTATATTATAACAAATCTATTGCTATGCGCCTGCGATCGCGTGGCGAACTTTATGAACTGCGTGGAAACGCGATGCCGACATTTCATATTGAATACAGAAATGACGGTGACCGTGACCGATTCCTTTACGATGCCGCGATGTTCCGTGCCCTTACCCCTAATGAATGCAAAACGGATCAATTATCACGTAACTATCAACCTTGTAAACGAAACTAAACTCAATTATTCTGTTATAAAGCACATTTCTCTTTGTAAAGCATAAAGCGATAAATATTTGGACAGCACACATTTGTATCCTTTTATTTCTTGGCAAACTGTTGATGTTAGCTATGTGTGGCCTCGTTGGATGAGATACAAGTTTTTTAAAACATCACTGCCCATTAAAGACTATCTATGCTGCCCATCGAGTAATCGATCCCTCTTCGCTTCAGTTCTTGACTTTGGGGTTTATGGATGTCATGTATACAATAACCATTACAACGAAGCTCGAATTAGAATCACAGTGCACAAAAGAGAACCACATGTTAATTTCACTGAACTCGTTCCTTCGAAGCCTTTGTTCTCCCATTTAAAACCTCAATGAATTCGAGCCTACGTTCGTTTAAAAACAATGGTCATTCCCCGCAGTGCCCAGAGGAGAGGAACCATGACCTGACCCAGAGTTACCGCATGTATTTCTCTCGCAACGTGAACCCGACAAATTTGTCGATGTTCATCGACTCTTACGTGCGTCGCACCGACCTGGGCATCGCGAGGGAGAACGCCACCATCAAAGTGCCGGTTCTGAACATCACTGGGGCGCTGTCTCCTCATGTCGATGACACCGTCACCTTCAATGGCCGCCTCAACCCCAACAACTCGACTTGGATGAAGGTGAGTACTCCATCTTGTCAGACAGCATGATTATTTAATTCATCATGATCTTCCTACCCTTGTCCCTTATTATTTGGGGTCCTAACACATTTTTTCTTCCTTATTCTGTCAATTGTCAAATTCTTTTTATAATTATCCACTTTTTGTACAAGAGCAAAAGGCGAAACCCTAAGACCGCCTCTCCTATAACACTGTTATTATAAAGTATGATTGATTTTGTTAACTGCCTCAATTGTCGAGTCCTGGATTCTATTTCCGGGTCAAGCGAAGTGTAAACGGGTGTTTCTATAACTTCTCGGTAGCAGCCACGGGATCTGTGTTTCCAACTGGGCACCAGTTGAATTCAATAGGCTCGCCTCCTATTAAAACATAGCTGAAAAAGATGACGTACTAATTGGTATATCTCTCCTAACCCTTATGTATGTAAAGATTTTTGAAAAACAAAACTTTTATCCTTCGTATAACCTTAACCCAACAATATCTCGAAACGTAAAACTCATTCATCCTTTTAAGATGAACAATAAAAGCGAGAGTGAAAACTTTTACGTTACGTTACGACGCGCGACGGAACACAGAGGCAGTGCAGATTGCAACGTTATATGTAGTTCCCACCGCCATCTGTGCGCTGCATTTGGAACCAATGGCGGCATTCATATTCAAAACCACCACCACCGGATACCTATTGAAACTGCTCTCGGAAGCGCATTCATAAAGCGTGGAAGGCTGAATTATAAGCCACTTGTTTGTTTGCCATTGTTTATTTAATCGAAATTATGAACACAAACTTCAGGTCTAGTCAATTAAACGGGTATTATATGCTATTGATACCCTCTAGTCGTAGTATACACTTCGCTAAGTTTAAACGCTAATTTCTCGTGAGTTAATTACATTTACCATCAATAACCTACTATAAGATAACTGATAATATGGGTTCCAAAATATTAGTTTCGTTACGTAACATACAAATAAAATTATTTCTGTAGGCGAAAATTACTTTAAAATGTTGATAATGTGTACCTATACCTACGTATCGGTAGTCGTGACTAGACTAAAACTATAAGGCTGAGGCTACATTAGGCCGCGAAGCGACCTGCGACACATGAGCGATTAAATCAAGTAAATGAATGCTCACGTATGTGGCTACACCGTACATCGCTCTTTTTTCTCTATTTTCTCTTCGCTCTTCCAGTCGCAAATCGCTGCCTACTGTAGCCTCAGCCTAAATTGGCAAACATATAGGTATGTATAAATAAACAAGTATATACCAAGAAAAAAGACTTTATAAACAGTAAAACCTATATAACAAGACAGCATTGTTACCCCAAATATAACGCATCAGAGAAAGTTTCCGAGTGCAGGATTAAACTGCATTCAAGTCTTGAGGGCACTGTAACAAGTTAATCTGCTTGTCACTGCGGTCGCACAACAGAGGCGAACTTCGAATGGAAATAATACTAAATGCGGGATAACGTTGTAACATTGACCTATATTCCGAACTTGTGCAAGAGCACGGCTTATTGTAAGAGGCTTGCTTTTATACCTGACGATTTATTTTGTGCACGAAATATGGAGCCTGATTTATCTGAATGTGAGGACATTTTCGCGCTACGAGTAATGTTATGGCAGTTTTTGTGCTATATTATCAGGCAAAATTAAAGTTAATTTAAATGTTGATGGGTGGAGAGGAAGAGGAAGCCCTAGGGAACGATGGATGGATAGTGCGAGGAATTGTGTGAAACAGAAGGTTAATGATAGTGTGACGATTAGGATAGGAGAATGGAAGAAAAAAAGGATTGCGCCGCGCGCCGACCCAGGTAAGATCTGACCAGGGCAGGAAGATGATGATTAGTAGAAAATAATTAACTTCCGAATCACTTCGAGATCTAAACGAGGCAAAGGACACGAATAGTTTTACTGATCTCAATATAAATACATCATTAATAAGGAGACACACATTTACTTATTCGATAGGTCAACACACTACCCCAGTCCTTCATATTTAGACCTCAAAACATAGTTACTCATCATCATCATTTCAACCTAGAATCACCCAGTGATGGGTATAGGCCACCCCTTTCTTCTGCCACTCTTCTCTGTTCTGTGCTTACCTCAGCCATCCGTGTTTCTGACGATATCGTCAACTTAACACGCTTTTGGATTGGACCGACCTGGCTTCTTAGGCCCAACCTTAACCACCATTTGGAACCTTACTTTAACGGCTAAAATTTGGTGTAGAAAAGTTTCCCTACATATCCTGTCAGCATCCTGTGCAAAGATTAAAGTTTCCAAAACGGTGATTTCAGATCTCAGATTCGGGAATGGTTCTGGAGGAGCAGCCAGGCAAGATATCGGAGGCCTTCCGCCTGTTCTTGCAAGGCGAAGGCTACGGTAAGTGAACCACGTCCCTCCAGCGAACAACTACATAGACGTACCGATGCAAGCTTAGCTTTGCATTGCAGTTCGAATGTTTGACAATCGCACACGACACGCCACGCTCAATAGATGCAATATCACTCAAATGTTTTATAAACAACACGATTGACTAAAATAAAACACCTGTGCTTAATAGTGAGATGTTTTTCATCAAAAAATACGACTGAAAAAGTGCGCGGCACTATAAATAAATCAGCATGTAAGAATGGAGCTGCTAACAATAAGTTATGCAACATAATTCGGCATCATATTGCATCTATTCAGCAGCTTACGTAAATATGTTTGATATGATTAAATGTTATTCGTTGTTAACGTTAAAATATTGACCAAATAATACTAAATATTGATAGTTCATTGCATATTAATTTTACTTTTAGATACGTTTACTTCGCAAGATCTCTAGTCTCTACTGCCCTATTTTCTAAACTAACTGCTGCTCCTTCTAATTGTATAATAATGTAAAAATATGATATGAATATGATTATACGCTTTACTAATGATAATGGGAAGCTAACTTATTTTGTACGTCTGAAGCCTGAAAGTTTATTTTTATTGTCCTGTTTATGTTTGAGCCTGGATATGCGATAGCGTTATGCAGTCCCTAACAATTGGTATGTACTGAAGGGAGCTTTCCTCCTGTAGAGCTAGGTGAGCTTTCAGTCCTGTGCAACTCTTGTGGTAACGTCTGTAGTTAGATCCTTGATTACTTTCATAATTTACGTAGTTTTTGAAACTATATTATCATATTTTATAATAGTTTTTATATTGTGGTTGTGTTAGTAACTTGATGTTAGTTAGCTAATACATTTGTATTTTTGTCTGTGAATTCGCATACGATTCTGTCATAAAAAGTCACAAATAATATAATTTATCAATCGTCTAAGATTCAAACCAGTCCAGTGAGTAGTTTATCGTAGTTCTAATATCTAAAGTGTGTTGTTAGTTGAGCTTTAGGTTGATTTCGAAAACTATACAACATAGTTTTTATTAAAGAGAATTTAGATAAAGTATCGTACATTACTATTTCTCTAAATTGTTTATAATCTACCTTCAGATTTTTGATTTTCTCCGCCTCGGGGCGACAGGGGCGGAGGGAGTAGAGGTCGAGCGCTGGGCTCGGCGTGAATAGTAGTTCGTATTGGGTCGCGCTGGGCGTTGAACGAGTATTATAGTAGCCATCGGAGAACGGGTGAAAGCGCACGCGCATTGATTAAATCGACTTGTGGAGTCATTTCGCGGCACCCAATTATACTAGTTAAGCAGTACGGTTAGCGACGCTGTGAATGTCGAACGGGTTATTGATAATATCATTGGTTTGCCTTGTCACGGGAGTGCTATTGGGAAAGCACCGAGGCTTTTGTGGTTAGACTAATACGGAGTGAGTGTGGTGGCTCGCGTTAACGGTGTGGCTTGCAGCGACGTGGAAGAATCGTCCGGAACTACCAGCAAACCATCGCAAGGTCATATACACTCATTATACACATACACAGTTACACAACTTGCGAGGGGTCAAGGAAGTGAGACCGGCTCGAAGAAATGAGGTAAGGGTAGCTTTAAGTTCAGAAATTGTAATATTGTTCGGAGGCGCGTATCGCGTCTATTTGATCCCGTTAGGACGGCAGCTGTTCTGAGACCTGTCTCCCATGGGCCCGAGATAAGGTTCGGCTGAGTCCTGGCGCGATCAAAATCTGGTAGCAGAGCATGGTTATACCCACTTGTAAAAATTAGTAGGTACTTGGTACCAATTTACTTGTAAAAATTGTGTTCGTGTTTACAAATTCGACTTGTAGGTGGTGGTACATTGACCTACATACCAGTGTACGCCTCAAGTTGAGTTTGGCGTTATTAATAATAAGTACATGGAATGTGAATATTCGTTGATAAAATAATTTGTTATTTACGTTCGGTTACGCACAAATATAACCTCATCACAAATCGTGTTATGATTGTCAACATTTGAGACATAGAGGAATAACCTCTAGAGCACGTAGAGGAATAAGTTCAAGAGTTGGCATAGCGTCGTAGATTTATTCACTCAACGAATATATTATTATTGTTAGTTCCGGATACAATAATTGTTATTTTTTTTGGTTATTGTTATTTATTATTGCATAATCGCGTATTGAAGTTGGTACTATGGCTCCGTCAGTAACGAAAACTATCGCAGCCAGAATCGAAGCTGAATTGAGATGGTTTTCATCGGTTGTTACGTTGGTAGGTCGCACCGATCGTGAAGATGCGTTATTGTCACGCGCTCGGCAAGTTGACGAACGATATGACGCCGTGTTAAAGTGTCACGCTGAGTATTTAGCATGTCTCGAATCGACGGATCTGTCGTCGGTGGACAAGGATGCTCAGGTGGTACGGGGCAATGTGGACCAGTGTGGGGAAATGTCCATGAGCATAATCCAGGCGGCGGCCGACATTGAGCGATCGCGCATGGGTGACGTCAGGGAATCATGTCGGCCAGCAGGCGTAGGAATTCAGGCGCCGTTGCCACCAGTACATGTACCCGAGTTTAGCGGCGAGTATGCCGATTGGCCGCGATTCCGCGATATTTTTAATAGTGTCGTGCATTCGCGTACGGATCTCTCGCCCGCCTACAAGATGGCTCAATTAATGGGTAGGCTTAACGGTGAGCCGCACGACATCTTGACCCACCTGGAGATTACGGACGCCAGTTATGAGACGGCATGGGGCCTATTAATCGACCGATATGATAATCGGCGATTAATAGTTGATGGCCTCATCGATAAGATTTTTGAAATCCCGAAGGTGTCTAACGTGTACGAAATAAGGGCGAAAATCCTTAATCCGGTCACGGTTGCGGTGAACACGTTAGATCGACTTAAGTTGTCGTTAGGGGACAATAAATATATCATCGTCAATAGGGTTTTACGGAAGTTGCCGATCGACGTGGTGGCGCGCTTTGAGCAGTCACATGGTGGCGAATCGACGGACCACCTCCCAAGTTACGATGACTTGAGGGTGTTTTTAGAAGGCGAGTGCCGGCGGGCGGATTGCCAAGGGGCATCCACGTCGCACCCTCCTCCGTCAACCCGACGTACGAGCGGGCCCAAGCCGGTTGAGCCCCGTCGGGGGGGGAAGAAATACCACGCCCTCCAATCGGAAGTGTGCGCCTTCTGTCGGAAGGAAGGGCACGGTCTCGCCGCATGCGCGGACTTTAAGGCGCAGCGGGTGCATAGACGAAGAGGGGTGGTCAAGCAGCGCTATTTGTGCTTCCGCTGCTTGGGGACTCACTTTGTACGTGAGTGCCACAGGACCACTAACTGTGGAACCTGCGGAGGAGCCCATCACGAGTTGCTATGCCTGGCGGAGAGTAGGGAGGTGCACGGAGCCTCGCCGGGAGGTCACCCCCCCTCTCCTAAGCCAGATTCGGGTGGTCGGTCACCCCCCCCTAGGGGGGGTGGGTCGGCCAGGAATCAGCGGTCGCCGCCCCCTCGGGGGGGTGGGCCAAGGGCTGATCCAGAGCACAACCCGATACCGTCGTCTTCCCCGCGGGGGGGGGATAGGCACCGAGACTCGGGCAGGGGCCCGGAGGTAGTACAGACGGGTTACGCGGCGTACTCGAATGCGTTGGGGGGCATGTTGCCACCCCCGAGTAGTCGCTTCTCCCCGCCTCTCGCAGAACGCCCTCGGCTGACGGCGCGCCCGCCACCGTTCGGAAGGATGCCAGTAGGCTACTTCCGACCGGCACGGATGTCACCGATGGGTCGGGAGGGTTACTACCCGGGTTGGGACCCGTATACTGGGACAGTATTTACTCCCCCTCCGGCAGGGGAGGAGGGAGGTGCCTCCTATTAGCAACTAGCAGCCTGTTCGTCAGTGGTGCCCACCCCGACAGTAACGGTATTATTACCGACGGCTAGGATTACTGTCAGGGGTACTGACGGACAGCCGGTGCACGTGCGAGCACTGTTAGATTCAGGGGCACAAGGTTGTATTGTGTCCAGCTGTTTAGTGAAAAAGCTGGGCCTTACATTAGAGCCATCACGGGATGGCGCCGTAGGTATAGGTGGCAATCGGGTGCCTCACCTCAGGGGTCAGACGACATTCCTGTTCGAGATGGGTGACACGGCATCGGTCACGCGGGTGAATGCCACGGCGATCGTTTTGGACGAAGTGGTTGGGGTCCTCCCTCAGACTCGGTTACCGTCTGCGGTAAAAGGGTTGACCAATGGATTGGAGTTAGCCGATCCCCACTTCGCGATCCCCGGACGGGTGGACGTCTTGCTTGGGTCTGACGTCCTCGGGAAGCTGCTCCGAAGCGGCAAACGGGAGCTGCAACCAAACGGGGTTGTGGCCATGCGTACCGCAGGTGGTTACGCGTTATTGGGCCCAGTACGGGAACCACAGCACTCAACGGATTATAGCTCCATATATTATGGCAGCGTGTTATCCGACGTCCTGCAACGGTTCTGGGCAACGGAAGAGCCACCCACCGCTCTTAGAAATAACCCACGTGATGAGGAGTGCGAAACATTCTATCGATTTAACACGGTGCGCCTCCCATCGGGTAGATTTATGACAAGGTTGCCATTGCTGTCAATTCGACCTCCGCTGGGGAGCTCATGGAGTCTGGCAGAAAAGCGGTTAGTGGCAATGGAAAGGCGCATGAAGCGGGACTCCAACTTCCGACAGAAGTATGTGGAGTTCATGCGCGAATACCTGACGTTGGGTCACATGTCGGTGTCCAGGGTTGACTATCGTCATGAGGAGCATTATGTGTTGCCTCATCATGCTGTTTTGAAGACACCTGACTCAAAGATTAGGGTCGTGTTCGACGGGAGCGCGGAGACGTCTAGCGGGGTGTCCCTGAATCAATGTCTCCATGCTGGTCCTAAGCTGACCAGAGACATTGCAGACATTCTCACGGACTTCAGGAGACACCAGGTTGTCTTCGTTACGGACGTACGGATGATGTTTCGTCAAACTGAGATTCATCCAGACGACCGTCGGTTCCAGCTGATATTGTGGCGAGAGAGCCCAGAAGAACCGATGGTCACGTACGAGCTCAACACAAACACGTACGGATTAAAGCCCAGCCCATATGTAGCCATGCGTACGCTACGAGAACTGGCTGATCAAGAACGGCTCCGCTTTCCCCGCGCGGCTGCTGTCATTGATAGGGACGTCTATGTAGACGACATTTGTACGGGCTCAGACAGTATTGAGCAGGCGCTCATCTTAAGGGATGAATTGGTGGCGCTCATGGCCTCCGGTGGCTATGAACTCAGGAAATGGCTGTCGAACTGCCCAGAGGTACTGGCAGGACTGCCAACTGAGTATCAACAAGACCCGCATTTGTTTGAGGATTCGGAGAATCTTCATGCGTTGGCCATTTTAGGGGTCCAGTATCAACCGAGTCAGGATGCCTTCACATACAGTTGTGAGGCCGAGTTGCTGTCGAAGACCTGGACCAAGCGATCGGTCCTTTCGACTATCGCACGAACGTTCGATCCAACCGGTTGGATCGCGCCGGTCACGTTCATGGGAAAGTGCTTCATTCAGAAGCTTTGGTGGAGTTGTTGGTTAGGGACCGTCACACCAAGAATTCACACGCAGGCTGTAACACCCTTCTGGGCATTTTGCAGCGTGAATTTTGGATTTTATCGGCCCGCAGAATCATACGGAGCGTTGTGTTTCGTTGCTTGCCTTGTTACCGACTCAAGGCAGCCACAAGGCAGCCACAAATGGGAGATCTCCCGGCCGACCGAGTCACGGAGGCTCGGCCATTTGCTGGCGTAGGGACAGATTTCGCGGGGCCCTTCATGGTCAAGACATCGCACCTTCGCAACGCGAAGTCGGTTAAGGCATATCTGTGTGTCTTCGTGTGTCTGGCGACCAAGGCCGTTCATTTGGAACTGGTGGCCGATCTCTCTACGGAGGCCTTTCTGGCGGCGTTAGATCGATTTGTTTCTAGACGGGGAGTACCGTCACTGATTCGGTCGGACTGTGGTACCAACTTCAAGGGCGCCGACCGGTGCTTAAAGGAAATTGTATTGTTTTTAAGTCAGAATGAGCGAGAGATTGGCACGGGCCTCGCCAGTCGGGGCATTTCGTGGTATTTTAGTCCACCTGGATGCCCCCACTGGGGTGGAATTTTCGAGGCAGTAGTCAAGTCTTCCAAGACTCACTTGTATCGGGTCATCGGCTCAACGATTCTCACCTTTGAGGAGTTGTCAACGGTGTTTTGCAGAATTGAGGCGGTCTTAAACTCGCGACCTTTGTGCCCGTTGAGCGCTGACCCGAATGACCTTGAGGCCATGACCCCAGGTCATTTTTTGATTGGCCAACCACTTAGCGCCTTGCCGGAATATCCGTATACTGATGTCAAGTTGTACCGGTTGTCACGGTATCAGATGTTACGGCAAATGAGCCAAAATTTTTGGAAGCGATGGTCGCTGGAGTATCTGCATATTCTACAGCAACGCGTTAAGTGGACGGACAGGACGACCCCACCCTGCGTTGGAGACCTCGTTCTGGTTAAGGATGCTAACCTATCACCGTTGTGTTGGCGACGGGGGCGCATTGTTAACCTGATTACGGGCAAGGATGGGTTTCCAAGGATCGCAGACGTCCAGGTGAGGGACTCGATCCTTAGACGGGCAGTTTCAACTTTATCTCGACTCCCGGGAGTTTGAGCGGACCGACAACGGGTCGGTCCGGGGGGGGTGATTGTTTATAATCTACCTTCAGATTTTTGATTTTCTCCGCCTCGGGGCGACAGGGGCGGAGGGAGTAGAGGTCGAGCGCTGGGCTCGGCGTGAATAGTAGTTCGTATTGGGTCGCGCTGGGCGTTGAACGAGTATTATAGTAGCCATCGGAGAACGGGTGAAAGCGCACGCGCATTGATTAAATCGACTTGTGGAGTCATTTCGCGGCACCCAATTATACTAGTTAAGCAGTACGGTTAGCGACGCTGTGAATGTCGAACGGGTTATTGATAATATCATTGGTTTGCCTTGTCACGGGAGTGCTATTGGGAAAGCACCGAGGCTTTTGTGGTTAGACTAATACGGAGTGAGTGTGGTGGCTCGCGTTAACGGTGTGGCTTGCAGCGACGTGGAAGAATCGTCCGGAACTACCAGCAAACCATCGCAAGGTCATATACACTCATTATACACATACACAGTTACACAACTTGCGAGGGGTCAAGGAAGTGAGACCGGCTCGAAGAAATGAGGTAAGGGTAGCTTTAAGTTCAGAAATTGTAATATTGTTCGGAGGCGCGTATCGCGTCTATTTGATCCCGTTAGGACGGCAGCTGTTCTGAGACCTGTCTCCCATGGGCCCGAGATAAGGTTCGGCTGAGTCCTGGCGCGATTACTGATTTAAAAGAAAACTCCAGATGTTACCAGATAAAAATATTAAAAGTCCTTTTCGTCACAACTTTTAACAATTTAAATGAAAACGCATGGATTATGAACAAAAAAAACTGTACGTAGTAGTACGTACATCATAAAACCATTGAAGAATTTGCATGACTAAACAACGTTTTAGTTAAATATGAGATGTTTGCAATAATAGAATATGCAAGAAATATAAAACTTTTTTATGTGAAACATCTTTATGCGCGTCTAGGCAGTAAACCGATTCATATGCCGTGACGGAATATAGCATGACGTTTTCATGGCGTTTTTCCTTCTCTGCTACGTAAAATCAACCTTTGCCCATTAGCCTAAAGCTGTTTTGAAACGATTGTTGATCTTCGTATTCCGTTTTTGAAAGAATCAATTGCAAAACGTCTTATAGTTTCACACTGCATTACATTTGTAAATTATTTTGTAGATATAAGTAGATTTGTTTACTGAGCTCGCTGTATCTTGCCAAACTAATTTCTAAAACTAAAACATCAGTTAAATAAAAACAAAGTTTTTTTATTAGCGCTTATTAAATTCAATTTCTTGCTCAAAAAACATAATCGAATCGAGAACCTTTTCTTGTCGTCAAATACACGCGACATACAGCGATGTCATAAACAAATGCTCCTGTTAACTATTTTTTTTTAAATTATTTTTTGTTTGTCCACACTCGTAGCTGTGTTAGCACTGAACAGATCCATCCGGCATGCTAGCACGTCGTCATCATTATCGAGCATAAACATCACTTGTGCTCGGCAGTATAATTCCCAGCTTTCGTAGACAAAGTAAGTGTTTATTCTATATGCATTCATTTAAGGAGCGCGGGGTTTATCTAAATATTTGTTTGTATGAATAGTTAATACCTGGGAATACAACGTTCTGCCCGTCATTGTGACTTCTTTGATGTGAAACATCTATAACAAACCGTCTTTATCGTATGCCGTAACGGGAAATGGCATGACGCTGTTACGGCGTGATGCCATTTCCTCTTCGTCATCGCTCTGGAATTCCTTGTAAAATCAACAATTTTTCGTTAAGGTGAATCCTTCAACCAGCCCGCGAAATTCAAATTTTCTTAAGTTTTTTGCAATTTGCAGGCCAGTGATAGGTTGTATGTTGATGAACATTTGATTCGCGGCTGTAAGACATATGTGGTTACAGAATTATAATCATCAAAATCATTAATACAACCCTCCGAGCTCATGTAACTCCCAAGAATGATTATTTCATCAAAAGGTCATTCTTGAGAGTTACATGAACTTGGAGGGTTGTAATGATGATTTTGATGATTATAATTCTGTAACTGCATACGTCTTACACCCGCGAATCATATTTTCACTAACATACAACCTAGCACTGGCCTGCAAATCGATAAAAACGTAAGAAAATTTGAATTTTCGCGCCCTACCGTGAACATCAACCTTAAAAGTTCGATTTAAGAAAAACACATTGATTTGGTTTAAGTAACTGACGGGACGTAGAAATTTTTTAATTCTTTAAATCTGTGTTAAAAAAATCATAGTTTTTTTGTACTAGGTAATTATGAATAATTCATACTTATTCAATATTTAAATAGATGTTTCACATTTGGCGGGCGTCCCGTGACGGGCAACTTTTTGTTCTATAAGACCACACTTGGAAACCTTCTGTTATTACTGAACTTTAAATACCAAGATCAATTTTTTTTTTTTTAAATACGTTGCCCCACACTAGGAATGTCTCCTGTATCGTATTCGTAACCCAATCCCTAATGCATGTCCCTAAGCACAATTTGCGTGGATTACCGCAAACAAAAGTCGTTTTCCAGCATTTATTGATGCTCACTGCTCAAAGTTTCGACGACTACTAATATTCTACTACATAAACTAAGCTGTCTTCAACTATAACATAGAATTGTAATTTATCATAAAACTTACTTGCAAGAATTGACAAACTCGGGGCCGCCCGTATAATATATAGCCAAGGCCGTAACTATTCATACTATCAATCAATTTCGGTAGCCTCCGCTCCTTTTGTAAATCTTTTTAAGGACTATCAACAATCGTCTGTTTTGAAGGTCCTTTGCTAAGTATTTCATATTATATTTAAACTTCTCTGTGTGGTAGAGTGGTAAGTAGTCCTTAGTTTATTATATTTGATGTCTTTAGAAGCACACCTTATTATATTATTGTATAGATGCACCGATTTAAGTGTTTATAGTTCACTCAGCTTGTAAGGTCCTAAGGGCTCACTGTTTACTTTTGTATAGTAAATGAATTGAGGTGTCTCAATGACACTGGAAGATAAATAAGTCTTTTGAGAAATAAAAATTGCCATCACTCTTTTAGTGAAAATTATGTGTCGAATTTACCTCTAAGTAGACTCGACAATTAGTTTATTATATTCTACATAAAATAAAAATTTAATAAACATGATGAGCAATACTCGTTCATTATCTCTTAGCTGAGGTCTTAAGCTGCAGTTACAGTGACCGGTAGTCGGTAGTTGAGTTGCAGCCTGGTATTACATTGTATGTGACAAGAAACAGCAATGATGTAGTCACTGCATTAAACGTTATTCAGCTGCATCCAGTTAGTCTGGAAGCCGAGCCCAACATAGTTGGTTAAAGGCTCAGCAAACGACGTTTTTTTTCTAAGTAACATATTTAAATAGCGTTGTATGTTCCAGTGGCGCCGTTGTCGCCGACTAAGATCACGGCTTACCGGCGACTGTCGGACGCCGGACGCCGCCGCCTGTGCCGCCACTCGCCCGTCATCCGCATCACCGAGAACCCTATCTCGGAGGCCGTGGTCTGCTAAGCGACCACGCATCGCCTCGCCCGCACTGGAACACCCCGCGAACGTCTTGTAATACAACTAAGAACTTGTAACAGCCAGTCCAACAACTTCAGTAACACTCGAATGTGTATAAAGACGCATTCGATTCTTACTTCCCTATGTACGCCGTATTATGTATTCGATTGATTCGTGGGGCCGCGTGCTCGAGCCGGCATCGGTAACATCTAGCTAAGTTCCTCACATCTTGTGAGTCGCACTGTTGAACTTATATCATTTATGGAGAATTTTATTAGAACCCACTAATATTATATACATAATTAAATGTACCACTATCGAGCGTTATATCATTCAGTTAGGCTAACCTCACGCGTATCTATACGTATTTATTTACGCGACTGTGTAAGGGAGTTAGTTAGCGTGGTTATTTTGTAATTTAGTAATAAATTGAACACGAGGGGCTGCTGTGAGAGCGGCGCCGGGTCGGCGATGAAAAAGCGCGCCACTTATCCTTATGTACAAATGGACTCTTCGCTCACATTACACAATTCAACAATGACTATGAAAAACTGTAAGTAAGGCACTTGAATGTGCGTATTAGATTGTAAATGATACTAGTCGTACTAGAAGGATTGTTGTTTTGGGTGGTATGAGAGAAGAGTCGTCGTGTGCGATGTACCAGCGAGTGGTCGCCTCCCCTGACTGAGCCGGCGGCGGCGTCGCACGCCGCTGGGTGCTATGCTAAGACCAAGATAGATATTGACCTTGATCATTTGATGACAGGCGTTTTGGAACAATTTTGGCTTCGTTTTGCAATATTCACAAATATGTGGTATTTTTTTCACGTATAAAGGCCTAGGTAATGCCTAATGTATCTTGCCAGTCACTTGCGACCAATCAGGCAAGCTGTTTTTAAACTTATATATTCTATTGATTTTGTCGTTGATCATATTTTTAATCAGTATTATTTGTATCGTTAATCATATTTTGTTATCAGTATTAATTTGTATAATTATTTCGTTTTACAATAATAATGAATAAGTAGGTATCTGTATCACCGCTTTTAGTAGTTAACCTAAATAATGTTAGAGAACAATAAAGTTAATAATCGTGCAGCTGCTTAAGTATTTCCCTATACGACTAAGTATTTATTTTTAGTATAAAATATTTGTAACTTAACGAGTATATTAGAGGAAAGAATTGTGCTTAGTTTTTAACAGGAAGGATTACGATTGTGGCGTAAAGTTATCATAACATGTGAAGATATACCAAACGGGTATCATTATACACTTCGAATTTATCGTAAATCATAACGCGTGAATGATTGATAACTTTCACGCCGGTAGATACGAGTAATTTACTAATCTTTTGGCCGGCTACTTCTATTTGAATATTAATGGATGATTGTCTGATTAGCTAGGAGTACTCGAAAGTAATTACTATCCGGTTGTATTGACTCAATGGAAGGAGGACGGCCATTCATAAATAGATTGTTCGGAACAGTTGCAAGGATATCTCATAATAGTTAGAATCTTGATGAGTAGCGGAATCTCTGTAGATCTGTTTGTCCCGCCTCCGCGGTATGGCGCTCAGACAGCACATAGAGGCACATAGCAGCGAATCGCGTCATACCACACACTCGAGCTCGCCTCTAAGCTTTGTAGACGTACAATCTTCGCATTATTTAGTTCATAGATTCAACAGTCTACTATTGTTTTAATTTCAACTGTAGAAGATGTTCAATTTAGATATTTTTTGTTCACCATGATATTTGTGTGAATTTATTATTGATCTATTAAAAGTGTTTTTATAAAGAAACTTGTTGTTTTATTCATTACGAAATACCTCCACACACATAACATCAGTAACGTGGTCCACTCAGTGCCGGATTAAGCAAGCGCGGGGCCCGTAGCTAATTCTATCCAGGGGCCCTTGATCTGCCAGAGAGAGATTCATTTCCCCCCATGTTGCAAAGGGACAACAACCTTCGCACACTGAAGACCTACCCATCTTCCAAGGAGACAAATATGAGAAAGGAAGTATTAGCGAGCGAAGCGAGCTCGAAAATTGTACTAATTGTCTGACGTGGAGTGTCTTTGTCGGAAAAGGAGTAATGTTTCAGTTTTGTGGCATCAAGTTAATTCAATATACCACATAAGGTCATGTAAGTTTCACTCAAATAAAATTACAACCAGGTGGTGGTTGGATACGCGGGGCCCCAGTTTGCGCGGGGCCCGTAGCAATTGCTACTTTTGCTATATGGTTAATCCGGCACTGGGTCCACTATATATAGTAGAACAGTACTTCTTTATTTCGGAACCGCATTGAATGTGATAGTAAACGAGTAAAACGTACATAACCTCACAACACCTCACCCCACGGGGGACAAACTACTAAACACTATTGCACGAACGCTTTTTTGTTTTTCTAATATATCTCAAAATCTAAAGCTGACCCGAAAATGTATAATAAATTAGTCATAAAACATGCAACAAAAATGAAATTTTAATTAATTAATGACCCCTCCCGCTCTGGGCGGCGCGGAAGAAAGTGTCCGACTTCTACTGACTAAAACCCACCCATATTCCTTCATAGACCTTTGTGTTCCAGGGCCGCGGAATCTCTTTCGATCAGTCCATCAGCCCTGTTGTATGTACCTACGTACCCTAACATATTCTTTTTGCTTCATGCATGTTCACTGTCAACAATTTGAATAATGTTTCCGATAGAGTGACATCGTGATACTCATGTGCTTATCCCAATTCATTTGGGATTGGGACAACATGTCATCTCATCCTCATCTGACACCTCATTTCTTACTATATCTTCCTTTACAGTTTACACAGTCTCCATACAACGTTCGTTGCCCAAATGTTCCATGATTTACTCAAAAGGGATGTTTTGTTACTAGTAAAAATTAATCATGAAATAAAAGAATAATTAAATCTTTATTATATTATTATATTTTGAAGTAAAATATGTCAACAAATTGTGTTTAATAAAACATCGACAACTTTACATTCAGATATCATACATTGCGAATTTTAAACTAGCTATACATGAGTACTTATAATTAAACATATACATTTATCTTAAACAAATACCTGTGAGACGGATTTTTAAAAAATAACTAAGTTATGTTACAAAGGCATAGAAAATATTGTCAACATACGCTGATAATATTGCCATACTATACATAGTGTTATAAAAAAAAGGCCTGATCACAGTAGATATAAAAATTAGAATAGTGAAATATATTTAATTATCTGCACTTAAGAGCGTATGCTACCTCAGATTAGCAACCCTATTTGTGGTGGTTCAAACTTCGCTTGAAATACTGTTAGAATAAAGTTCTAATCAGCTTGCACTACAAAGCGGTTGTTACGTCTTTCGCTGCGGCCGAATAGTGCGAAATTAGTGGTATTTTGCGATTTACAAAAAAACTATTGATTGGACTAAAAAAGTAAAACACTATGACTTTAGTTTGTTGCTTGTTGAATTATTTGGCAAAAAAATCAGAACGATGACATGTATTTTAGTATGGTTTTTACTCGTTAAAAGAAATTTTTAGAGGTATCTTCGCGATTTTTTTCTATCGAGCAAAGTTAGTTGTATTATGTTTTCACAACACTATGGCACTAGCATATATCCTGAAGAATATCATATATTTTTCTGAGGTTGATTACTGCAGTGAATCATATACTTTTACGCATTATAAAACTCGCGTTTGAGGTACCATACGCTCTTAATAATATACACGTACTCATGTCGGACGATATACAGATTATAGAGTTAATGCTAGATGTATTTTGTAGTACCACACAAACACCGAAAACAGTGTGGACTAGGCTTGATAGCAAAATCGAAATCGAAACTTATCAGAAAACAATCTCAAATTATAATAGCACATTATTCCTTACATAAAAACACATTAAATTACACCGGAAGTTACTTTACATATATATGGTCTTTAGACAGCTATCTAACATGTACAACGCACATACAAGGTGCAGACGATAATACGACAGCAAATTAAGCTTCGTATACCTCTTATGGCGTCCAATCTGCACACAAACATTTATTCGATAAGTCCAGTCGTTTAGTCACAGGAAATTAGTTTTCAATTTAAGTAGTAATACCTATGTTTAAAATATTATATATTGCCCGAGATTTTATTTATTGTTGTATTGCTCGCTCCACCTTGTATATTACTGAATTACATCGATCACTAATAAAAAACTAGATACACAATCCCATGCAAAAATTCTCTAAAAACTGTCGCCACATGTTTTGACGTAATTCTAGTTGAAATAAATATGCATTAATGTAAATTCAACCTTACACACATTGCATAAAGTTGTATTCACAAAGCTACGTACAATAAGTTATAACTTTTTGCAACCGATCCTCGCTGGTCAACCTATATCAAAACAAACTCAACCTTACGCGCATGTTTTAAAGTCAGAATTACAAAGTGCCGATAAAAAGCAATAAAATTTTAGGACCTCGGCTCGCCGCTTGGACAAGGAATGAATGGAGTCGAACTGTTTAATTGTTGTTACTGTGGTTGTTACTATAATTTTAATTTTAAAATTTTGTTAAACCTGTTTTATTAAATTGGTGTACTTAATAAAGGATATTCTATTCTATTCTATAGTTTTTAAATGGAATGGTTATAATTTACCTGAACGTAAATATGTTTTTGAATAATACGGCACCACATTCATTTAGTAATGAAAGAACATAATTGGACCAGTCATAATTCAAAAACAGTCACAAACACACACAGACAGGACAGTCATAATCAAATCGGTTCATAAATAACCGAGATATGCGGAAACAAACATACAAAAAAAAACAACATTCAGGTGAATTGAGAACCTCCTCCTTTTTGGAAGTCTGTTAAAAATGGTACTATAATATAATATTTAGAGCAACGGTAAAGAAGTCCCACTAAACAAAAAGAAAACAATCATACTTTAATAATTAAATAAAAATAATAGTGTCTCCAACAAAATGGAACAGAATCAACACACATAACTCGAACAATTTAAGTGGGCATGCGATAGTATGATTAGATACGTTTAATATGGGTCTTTACAATTGAGATGCCTTATAACTCCTGGTATTTATTACGACTTAATTTAAAAACGTGTTTTCGATGATATCTTGACAAAATATCAGTATTTACAATACAGTGATAACATTTAATTAATGATAATATTAATACTTACCGGAAATATGAAATTCCATCCTTTTTTAGCGTCCCCTGGATGTGTGATTTTTACACTTTTTAAACGAAACTGAGGCATGTTTACCGTCGGAGCGTTCGAATGCTACTAGATTAAAAGCGGACCCAAATGTTGAATGGGTGCTCATTCGGTTGGGACATTTTTTGTCACTGATTGTGTATCTAGTTGTATTAGTGATCGATGCTGAAATACCGACACAGAAAATTTAAATCTATTTAGAAGCATGATTATTGCAAGTTATGCTATTCACTAACAATTGTGCCCTACCACTGTACTAACAACATGAATATAATATGCATTTAAGAATAACATGTTATATTTTATCTATAAATGATGCTATTTTGAAGACGTAGGTTCTATTTCGTTTAGAAGCATCTGCCATCGCCAAGTCGGGCAATAGAAGCATTAAGTATTTTAAAGCCATTTGAAATATTTGTCTATTTGTAAAATTGTTAAGATTCTTCTTCAAACATAACTGGTGAATTGTGGGTGTACTCATAGGTATAATGGCAATTATGCCGGGGCCACCAGGCCACCATAACACCTGTAGATGGACATCTTTGGAGGAAGAAATAGGTTCCTAATATCCCTATACCTACTGGTAGTACTGAACCAGTTGTGTTCCTGTAGTACCGGTTCCTTTAGTATAACGTATGTTTACGGCTATTAAATGTATGAAGACATGCGGGCCCTAAGGGTTAGGTTACGCTATAAAAGTTTTATTGTACGCTACAAATAGGGTTTTGCCATATATTTCAAGTAGCAGGCCGTAAGGGCCGAAATAATCAACAGTTAATGCATTAACGAATTCTTGAGCCTCCACACCACTATTCATTACATCATCGGTTCTACGGCTAATATGGCCGACCCATTGCCACTTCAGCTAACTTATTCTAGTTATACCGTCAACAACAGTTCTCTGCTGGATCGCCCGTTTCCAGATTCGATCCGTCAGAGAGACTCCAAGCATAACCCGCTCCATAGCTTACCATGATGTCCCGTGATCACAAAAGTAAGGCTTGCGCAATTAATGTTAAATCATTGTGAAATAAAAATAATATATACTCGCGAAATGAAAACATAAAACACTTTCCAATTCCTACGTTATGAATACATGTTTCCTTTTCAGATTCTACTACCTATATAATATAAGGATTATACTATCTAACTATAGCGTAAGACTTGCAAGCAATATAGTTCAGAGTGCATAACATTTTCGTTCCGCGAGGTTTTTTCGATTGAATACACGCTGGACGAATACGACTGTATTCCTCACAGCGTGTGCCTGCCTAAATTAGTTACCTACATTTGCTACGGAAATAAATTTACAGATTATAATATATTCTCTATCCATCAGCAACAGATTGTAAATAGAATAATAATTTACTTAAATATCACTTCTGCTGCTCTGCAGCTGATTTGATTCTTCAAATTAAGCAGAGGCATTTAATTATGATAATATTATATGATTTTATATACAATTGGTAGAAGACGCCACATTTACATTTTTCAGAGAACTTAGAACGAAAAACAAACACCCATATCTATAGTAAAGTTAAAGTAATTACTTGAGTTTTATAGATGACTTAAGCATTAGACATGAATTTAAACGAAGTCAGTACCGCCAAAGAAAGTAAACTAATGAATAAAATTATTATCTTAAATACATAATAACTTGCACTCAAGAAATCACTTCGACTTGTTTATATACGGGTGTAATAGTAAGAAGCAATATTGTAAATATATTTTATGAGTTACCAGGTACCTCGACCCTTTTGTACAACGTACGCGGGGCGAAGTCCCGGTTTCTGTGACCGCTATTTGTGAAATACGATGATAAGTATGATCGACACGATGATGATCAGAGCAAGAAACAGGTACACCTTCTTCTTCCGCAGCTTATTCTGAAAAAAGAACAGAAAAAAATAAATAAAAAGAAAGCTGAATTAATTCTTTTCATTATCTTCTCGCCCTTATCGTATTCTACTTCGGGTCGGCGCAACATGTTTTCTTCTTCCATTCTCCCCTGAGTGTCAGATTTAAAAAACATCATTAAGGGCGGGACGCCACCAAAGCGTAGAGGAGATGTGCCAAATTCAACCAATCACAGGAAGGGCGAAAGACCAGATGTAAATTTTAACGAATGTGATAGGTCGATTTTCACACATCTCCGCTTTGTTGGAGTCCCGGCCTTACACCTTTTTCTTTCAAATAATTTCTCACACAATCCATCCACCTTTCCTTTAACCTTCCTCTGCCAATACATCCATCAACGTTAATAACCATCACTTATTTAGTCACAATCGTTCATCCCTCCTCGGGAACTGCCACAAATTTTGGTATAATTTTCGGCAAAGTCGCGTTCCCCTGCCAGAGACAAGCAGAAATATTCCATGCATGTAACGCACACAATATAAAAACCGGAACAACAAAGCTGTTTTTCATTACTCATACTCTGAAAGTAGGTCATAACATGCCTGCGGAGCGGGTTGAAAGTACTACTTTTCAGCCCTAGGGAGAATCGCTTTCTACTGACAGCTGTCAATTATTTGATGTAATTGGGAGCAAGCCTATTGCCATCAACCAATGTAGTTAGGAGCAAGCCTATTGCCATCAACCGGTTTAGGTAATTGGGAGCAACCCTATTGCCATCAACCAATTTAATTAGGAGCAAGTCTATTGCCATCAACTGATGTAATTGGGGGCAAGCCTATTGCCATCAAACAATTTAATTAGGAGCAAGCCTATTGCCATCAACCGATGTAATTAGGAGTGCTCCTATTGCCATCAACCAATCTACTTAAGAGCAAGCCTATTGCCATCAACCGATGTAATTAGGAGCAACCTATTGCCATCCACCGATTTGAGTAATTGGGAGCAAGCCTATTGCCATCAAGTAATCTAATTAGGAGCAAGCCTATTGCCATCAACCGATGTTATTAGAAGCAAAGCCTATTCACAGATTTAGGTAATTAAGGGCAAGCCTATTCCCATCAACTTTCCTTGTATTCGTAATGAAAAGCACAGTGTTTACCTCGGGTTAAAGACTTATTTAGTCCCTCGAACTATTAGCGCCCTCGCTGCGCTCAGGCGCCAAACCCCGTCTCGGGGACTAAATAAGTTCCTTTCACCCCTAAGGTAACAATGTACTATTTCATCACTCATACTCTGAAAATAGGTCAGAACATGCCTGCGGAGCGGGTTGAAAGTACTACTTTTCAGCCCTAGGGAGAATCGCTTTCTACTGACAGGTGTCAAATTATTTGTTGTAATTGGGAGCAAACCTTTTGCCACCAACCAATGTAATTAGGAGCAAGCCTATTGCCACCAACAGATGTGATTAGGAGCAAGCCTATTACCATCAACAAATGTAATTAGGAGCAAGCCTATTGCCATCAGCTGATGTTATCGGGACCAAGCCTATCAATGCCATCAAACAATGTAATTAGGAGAAAGCCTATTGCCATCAACTGATGTAATTAGGAGCAAGCCTATTGCCACCAACCGATGTGATAAGGAGCAAGCCTATTACCATCAACAACTGATGTAATTGGGACCAAGCCTATTGCCATCAAACAATGTAATTAGGAGCAAGCCTATTGCCATCAACTGATGTAATTGGGGGCAAGCCTATTGCCATCAACCGATGTAATTAGGAGCAAGCCTATTGCCATCACCTGATGTAATTGGGGGAAAGCCTATTGCCATCCACCGATTTGAGTAATTGGGAGCAAGCCTATTGCCATCAACCAATGTATTTAGGAGCAAGCCTATTGCCACCAACTGATGTAATTGGGGGCAAGCCTATTGCCTCCAACCGATGTAATTAGGACCAAGACTATTGCCATCAACCAATCTAATTAGGAGCAATCCTATTGCCATCAACCGATGTAATTAGGACCAAGACTATTGCCATCCACCGATTAGATTTAACCGATTTTAAGTGTTTCTCTTATGTTTACTTTTTTAATTTTTTTGTCAATTTCTTTTGTCCTTTGTGAAACCAATAAATAGGTACCTTTTCTTTCTTCATTTTTTCGATTTAGGTAATTGGGCGCAAGCCTATTCCCATCAACTTTCCTTGTATTCGTAATGAAAAGCACAGTGTTTACCTGAGGTTATAGACTTATTTAGTCCCTCGAACTATTAGCGCCCTCGCTGCGCTCAGGCGCCAAACCCCGTCTCGGGGGCTAAATAAGTTCCTTTCACCCCTAAGGTAACAATGTACTATTTCATCACTCATACTCTGAAAGTAGGTCAGAACATGCCTGCGGAGCGGGTTGAAAGTACTACTTTTCAGCCCTAGGGAGAATCGCTTTCTACTGACAGGTGTCAAATTATTTGTTGTAATTGGGAGCAAACCGATTGCCACCAACCAATGTAATTAGGAGCAAGCCTATTGCCACCAACAGATGTGATTAGGAGCAAGCCTATTACCATCAACAAATGTAATTAGGAGCAAGCCTATTGCCATCAACTGATGTTATCGGGACCAAGCCTATCAATGCCATCAAACAATGTAATTAGGAGAAAGCCTATTGCCATCAACTGATGTAATTGGGGGCAAGCCTATTGCCATCAACCGATATCATTAGGAGCAAGCTATTGCCATCAACCGATGTAATTAGGAGCAAGCCTATTGCCATCAACTAATCTAATTAGGAGCAAGCCTATTGCCATCAACCAAGCTAATTAGGAGCAAGCCTATTGCCATCAACCGATATAATTAGGAGCAAGCCTATTGCCATCAACCAATGTAATTAGGAGCAAGCCTATTGCCATCAACTGATGTAATTGGGGGCAAGCCTATTGCCATCAACCGATGTAATTAGGAGCAAGCTATTGCCATCAACCGATGTAATTAGGAGCAAGCCTATTGCCATTAACTAATCTAATTAGGAGCAAGACTATTGCCATCAACCAAGCTAATTAGGAGCAAGCCTATTGCTATCAACTGATGTAATTAGGAGCAAGCCTATTGCCATCAACTAATCTAATTAGGAGCAAGCCTATTGTTATCAACCGATGTAATTAGGAGCAAAGTCTACTCACCGATTTAGGTAATTGGGGGCAAGCCTATTCCCATCAACTTTCTTTGTATTCGTAATGAAAAGCACAGTGTTTACCTCGGGTTAAAGACTTATTTAGTCCCTCGAACTTTTAGCGCTCTCGCTGCGCTCAGGCGCCAAACCCCGACTCGGGACTAAATAAGTTCCTTTCACCCCTAAGGTAACAATGTACTATTAAGAAACGGGTACGGTGTGGCATACACAAATAAGAACTATACAGGCTGTTGACTTATACATGTCATGTGTTACCAAGTTATTGTGCATAATTATAACAAATAAATCAGCCTATTAATGTCTCTAGCTCCTCTAAAGAGCTCAACAACTACTCGAAAAAGAGGGCAATACGCGTACCTTGTAGTTGGCTGCCTGCCGGAGCTCCTGTGTGCCACTCTCGACATTCACCGCGGCGTATTCCACGCTGGTCTCAATGGAGTTCACCACTTCGCCTTGCTGATGTATCATGGTGCCCAGCTCCCTGAAGATCTGGTTCACATCCATTATGTCACTCTGGAAATAAACAAGCAGTCATGTTAGGATGTGTTGTAAAGATCGAGCTTAGTAAAATAAAATTGGAATCCCAACAACGTTAATCCTGATGATGTTTGCTCCACTGATAACATAAAGAGTTAAATTCTAAGCAAGCAAGCACATTTCACAATTGCTATCATAACTATATCTCTTGAAATAAATTGTAAAGAAAAATATTGTGTGGACAGCAGCAAGTCCCAGACTTAAAAGTTGGCTGGGTTAAGTGGGTACAGTGAACCCAGCCAACTTTTTTAAGTCGGGCCGACTTAAAAGTTGGCTGTCTGTTGCCCCTCTGCATTCATATTCCCCTTTTTAGGGTTCCGTAGTCAACTAGGAACCCCTATAGTTTCGCCATGTCTGTCTGTAGGTCCGTCTGTCCGTCCTCGCTTAATCTCTGTGATTTACACTAATGTTACTTTGTTTTGTTTTTTTTTTTTTAAACGTAGGGGAGCACTAAGAAGGGGTTTTTGGAAATTTAACATTTAAGGGGGTGAAAAGGGGGATGAAAGTTTGTATGGAAAATCGTCACTTTTGTAGTTGAACCGACATCCACGCGGGCAAAGCCGTGGGCAAAAGCTAGTTGCTTTATAAGAATTGTCACGTTGGTCCATAAAGGTTCGCCATCCCTGCTCTAGAGCAATCATTTTCATATAGTCAAGGTCTACTAATAATAGACGACGTGCTTAAAGAAGACCTCGTTTTAGGGGTTCCTTTCTTTTATTGATGACACTTAGCAAAACTTTATTAAATAACGTTTGATTAGATAGTAGAATAATCCCAGCTTGAATTGAGTGCCTAGTAAAATGTCCTAAAATAATCCATGCAAATCTATACTAATATTATAAAGCTGAAGAGTTTGTTTGTTTGTTTGTTTGTTTGTTTGTTTGAACGCGATAAACTCTGGAACTACTGGTTGGATTTGAAAAATTCTTTTTGTGTTGGATAGTTCATTTATCGAGGAAGGTTATATAACATCACGCTACTACCAATAGGAGCGGAGCATAAATGAGAAATGTTGCAAAAACGGGAAAAGAAAATTCCTTTCTGAGAGCTTCCGTTGCGTGCGCTGCGAAAACGGTTTAAGTTACGAGAATATCATGTATGAAGTAATTATTCGTCTTTAAAAGTTCTAAAAAAAAGTCCGCGACAGCATCTGTCTATCTTTTAAGATTGACTCACTGTAACCATTTTTTACTATTAAAATGTTAGGTTAAAAAGAATTATTTTTTGCGAAGCTTATTTAACCCATATGGTATTAATTTATACCTATCTAAATAAATGTGTTCGTTAGAACGGAAATTTAATATAGAATATTTGTGCTCTTTACTCTATACAGTTTAAACAAATATCTTAGAAGATATCGCAATGTAAAAATACCCGCGCGGAAAAATAATTACGCGGGTTGCGTCGCAATGTAGGTACGGGAGATTCTGGCTGGCCTCCGGGAAATTCAAATTCAAAATATTAACTGCATCATAATGTTTACAAGTATAGAGTGTTATAGTATATTTAACAGTAAGAGATAGATTTTATAGTAATTCACACTTAATATAATCTAAGCTAATCTAAACCATCTAAACTATTGTAATAAAGAGGAAAGATAAGATTTTTTGTTTGTTATTTTATGTTATAGCTATATTTATGTGACGCAGACGAAGTTGCGCGGGTCAGCTAGTATACAATATAGAATGCCATTGTAAGTTTTCGACTATTTGTTCGTACTTATAATTATCTCAATAATAATGTTAAAATTATGTTATATGTTATGTTATTGCCAATTCATAACAAAATACTATTCTAATCAAAATATTTAGTTATTGTAATGAAACCTGTCATGGCTGAATCATCGTTTCGACTTATTAGAAATCTTGTTATGATGTTTGTGTAGGTTTCCGAGGTCGCGTGGAAGAAAAATCGTGCTAATTTCACATACGAATGTTTCTTAATGAGTCTGTATCATGTAAAATCATGTTTCTACATTTATTGTTGTTTAATCCTGAATTTATTTTACAATTTGTGCTAGAACTTAATTTACATTTATTACATATAATATTTTTATTATTTATCTTAACACTCAAAAGAAATATCAAAAAGGGCCTATTTAGTGTCATTACAAATAAGCAATGTTATGTATCATAAAACGTGCTTTGATAAATTGGTATTTATCACTCAGTTCTGACATAACAAACCAGTATAAAAATAACATGAAAGTATACAAATGTATTTTTCCTTTTCAGAGATTTAATCTCGCACAGTTGTTAATTAAAATGAACAAATTGTGTTTGAGGATAACGTTTACGTAACAGATATTTTAAACCGTTGTAACTTTAGGTACTACGTATAGGTACACCATTAGTTGAACTGTTACATCTTATCGATTCGTTTTGTGTTGCTAAAATTCGTTCTTTGATAAGCGACGTATGTATATGGTTTCTAAAAACAAGGAATTTCGTATGAGATGCAGTATTCAATTTTTTATTAACAATTGAATGTTTCTGAACCATAATAACCCTTAATGGGAGGAGTTGAAGATACCTATTTGTCTCCCATAAGTCAATCACTATAAGCTAGTAGTGACGGTAGTTTCATACAAGTGTACACGCTTGGGTTGCACACATAACCTTCGTTCTTCATGATGTTAAGGTTTCTGAACAGTCTGCTTGCCTTATGGGTATCCTGTATTGTTGCCCTCTAGGCACGACACTGCAAGCTTGATATTTGTGTTACGTTCTGTATGAACAATCAGCTACATAGCTGACTGGGGTGGTAGTGGACTGTGTTATTAAGATTTGGTGTGCCTAAATGATGCTGGTCCACATTTGAAGCCCATGGCTTACTAGAATGGTTGAAGATCTCTGTTACATATTCTATTGTCTCTTGTTTTGACCACAATAGAGCCTGATCCATGGAGCACTCCGTGCTATAATGCTTTCGCTGCATGTAGAATGGTGCACGTGACATTTTCATAATAGCAATACAACCCATCTCTAAACATACTATGAGGTCATGTAAAACGCATTACATTTTGTTTCATTATTCTTTCAATTATTTTTTTTTGCGAACGATAGCTTTGGGCAATGTAAATTAATTTAATTGATTTCAGTTATTACTGATTCCATATTTTAGTACTATGGTATTTAAGATGCAGCCTCAAAATATTCAGCCATGATTGTAAATCAGGGTAAAGTTCGAATTGAAAAGGAATGGTACATCTAATGTCACCTGAACCATCCTAGGGCTAAAGAACTATAGCATAGAAGTAAGTTATAGTTGTATCGGTGCCTACCTCAAGCTGCTGAACGTCCCTCTCTCGCTCTTCTAGCTCGACAAGCGAGCGCTCCGTCTGCATCGTGATCTGCTCCTGTTGGCGCAGGGTCGGCTCCCCCATCTCCATCAGTTCCTTGCTGCGAGCCAGATCAGCTGAAAAATTAGAAAAAATGAGTTATGTTTATCACTTTAGAGTTTATTCTTCAGACAGACAGACATACAGACAGAGATACTAATACATCATCATCATCTGCCTAGCCTTTTCACAACTATGTTGTGGTCGGCATGGACAACTCAGTGTCTATCGACATTTTTTTCGAAGCACTGTCTTCGTTATAAGCAGCTTTGTAACATAAACCAGTTTATAATACATTTTCATTGGCAGAATTATCGACATCAGTGAATCAGCCTAAATTGCAGTATTTAAAAAAAAATGTAGACCTCATTTTACAACATTGTAGAACATGAACATGTAGAAGAGCACGGATTCTTTAGCTGACAAAAATGTACAGGTTTATAAATGCTAGGCACAAATTATATTTGAAACCTGTAGTTTTTTGAAACTTCAGGTTTTGTTCCCTAGACCACAGCGGCATGACTACACAGAACTACGGTGCACACGACAACGCTACGTAGTCTGACTTTATAATAGGAGCATAATCACAGGATAACGAGCGTCATAGTGCGATGACACGTTTGTTATGAATAGATAATAAAAAACCCGAATATATATTCCTAGAACCCGTTACCCGTCCTGTAATTCGAAATTAGATTCGAATTTGTCAATCCTTTTTATTTTCATCTGTTCACGTATTTGTGGACTGTACGCAGTACAAACAGGACATCCAACCACTAGAATCTGTAATATTTCTTTAATAGTTTTCAATTTTATAACTCAAGCATTAGGTTCAACTTTGATTGGGAAAATTTTACAGTTTCGGGTAGCTTGATGCAGTTCAAACTTACAGTTATTATACCTCTATCATAAAGCGTATTACAACGAGAACCAAGGTCAATATGAGACAATATTAGGGTTATTATAGAGGTAAAATATATTATAATGTGAGGCAGTAACGACAATGACCGTCCAGGGATTTATCTATGAATGGTCATAGCCTAATTCTAAATTGGGTAAAAAGGTATGAGAGTACTCACTGCCCATAGCGAAGGGATCCCCGATTTTCACGGACTGTGACTTCGACTTCTTCACATCTTCTTTGGTTTTCTGCGCGGCCAGCCTTTGTGTCGCCTGCCGAATACTTGTTTATTAAGACCATCATCTTTACTGTTAAACTTTCCACCATTAAAATCAAACAATACATACTACTACATTTTTTTAATGAAATCAATAATATACCAACACTATGACTTGCATAGAGAAATAATTAATTAATAATACTTATATTTTAAGCACTACCTACTATTATACTAACACAATTCAAAGGAAAGAAAAGTGCCGTTTTTTCTTCAAATTTTCAGAATTATCGCCAGAGAACTTAATTATGAATCCCTACAGTACTATATTAAAGACACAATGAAATAGTGAAACTCAATCAAATAAAATAATTTGTTTTACGGTAGAAAGCTTAGAAGTAATTGCGTGTAGTTGTTTGCCAGACTAAATAAAGGATATTTTTAATTAGTACAGAGTTACTCATGTACCTACTCGTTTAAATGCCAATTTCTTGATTTTGTAAAACCGCACGTGCGTCAATTAATTTCTATAAACAACTCCATAAGGTCGGAAGGGCTAAAACCCTTCTGACTCACCACGCTCTGACGAACCTTCTATAAACCTATTACATACATGCAATACACACACGGTCTAAATAAATATGTTAAACCGTGTAAGGTCCAAAGAAGATGGTGATTCTTCTTGTTCTAGATCTTACCTGGGAACCTTCTAGTTACCTAGACATAGAAGCTCTAAATTCAACAAATCCACGTCTTTTTAAATGTTTTAACTTTGCTTTAAATAACTCTATGAACTTTGTCATACTTAAATGCATCAGCACAATGTTTTGAGTGCATTACTTTGAGCGCTACCGTAAACCGTGATTTTACACACTAATACAGGCGTTTCAAAACAATCATTTTTGCGCAGTGTTATTTACGGGTGCGCCAAAGTTCACCTAAATATTCAACTACGATAATTGGAAATCCGAAAATGTTCTTCCTAACATTTTTCATCCTAACAATCGCAATTCCTAACTACTCTGTCTCTAATGTTTTAATTCCGAAGCATTCAATTTCATAATGTCAGTAGCAATAAACGTCTATTATACTTTTATTTGTTTTCCTATATTTTCTCAACATAACCATCTTTTACACTATTATTCAAAGTCATATATTTTTTGTTTATATTACTTTTTATTCATAATAATCAGTATTAATGCCCGGTTTCTGAGGCACTTCAGTGGTTTATCTGTGGTTTATCTATCCAAATGTACGTAGATAAACCACAGATAAAGTGCCTCAGAAACCGGGCATTACTCCCATTAAAATAGGTGGACAAAATTTTAGAAATCATTCTGACCGCTAAAATAAGGACAATAATAAAAAAATATAAGAAAAAGGCATTAAAATACCTACTTTTATAGGATGAGTTTGTTCTAGAGTGCCGGAAATTTATTATTTTAAGTCAAAATAAAATCACTTTATATAGTGTTTTTTTTTGTTTAGATGTCTTTATTTAGGCTTACTGAACGCTGTGTTAAAATTTGTCCACCTATTTTAATGGGACCTTATATATGTAGGTACCTACCTACTATGCAAAGATATCCATAGGTTAGGTTAGATCTGTGACCAACTACGCGCGAGCCGAGCGAGCGGTGCCGCGGCAGCGGCCGTCGAGCGCTATACCTCAAAATTGGTCGCAAAATTTTTCTAAGAATTTTTTTCATAGTGCCCCCAAGACGACACTCTGACCTGAATTTCATTCATTTATTTCATTTCAAGACAAAAATCAGTGAAACGACCTTTAATCATTTACAGTTTTAAGAGTGAAAATATTTATGGTAATCATGTTTAGGAATAAAAGCGTTATGATAAGAGTTTAAATACAATTATTTACAATAATGATATTAGGAATTACAATTTTCGGAAACATGAGGGTTATGAACATCGCCGGTAGCACTACAAATAGTATTGTTACGACGGTCATCTAGAATCTTCGGGAAACTTCGTTAATAACTGTGTAGTAACTAGTAGGTACCTAGAAAATACGAGTAGAGACGAGTTCATTTGTTTAGGTATAGTTACATTGTATTCAAGGTCAGCCGACGCGTGGCGTCAGCGGCAATTGACATTGTAATTCCGACCGTATGCCGATTGCGTAAAGTAACTTCTTCCTTGTCGGTTCTTTTATCTTTAAGTTTATTTTTTGTTAATGTTTTTTGTAGATGCTTTCTTGAATAATAGAGAATTATCTCGAATATCTTTTGTTTGCTGGGGTATAAAAGGACCGATTGAGGACGAAGTTAGTTCAGTTCACTTTTAAGCGAGACAACGAAAGCTTCGAAGAGAAATCTAGTGCGATTAAGTATTCAGTAGTGAATTGCGATTGTGAATAAGTGTATTGTGACTTTGTGAGTAATAAAGTTAATTCGTGTGTTTAATTGGTAGTGTTTTTATTTATCCCATACCCAGCTCGTAACAATTTGGTGTCAGAAGTGGGGATAAATAATGCCAATTCTACCGAAGGACGACACGGATAGTATCCGTACTAGGAGCCAGCGGCAACAAGGGAGGGACCAGAGGCGATTCGGAGACTCCCCGACACAGACACCGGGCGGTGTCCAGCCTACGTCAGAGCCAGTCGCTGGTTCATCTGGCGTTTCTCCAGCACCAGCAGTACCAGACTTGTCTGCCTTAATGGCGCTGCTGCAAGACCAGGCTCGCCAGTTGCAGGAGCAGCGGCAACAAGATAAGGAGGAGCAAGCTCGCCTTCAAGAGGAGCAGATTCGTCGTCAAGAGGAGCAGGCCCGTCGGTTGGAGGAGCAGTTGCGACGAGACAAGGAGGAACAGGCTCGCCAGTTGCAGGAGCAGCGGCAACAAGATAAGGAGGAGCAAGCTCGCCGTCAAGAGGAGCAGGCCCGGCGCCAAGAGGAACAGATGCTCCTGATAAAGGATCTTCACGCATCAGTCGGAAAAGAGCTGAGCGTGATGAAGGAGCAGGTACAGCAGCACGACAACCGTATCGCAAAGGCCGAAAGTCAGATCGCCGATGTAAAGAAGGCCTTAAGTGAAATTAAGGTTGGAGACGGGGCCGTGACTTCAGTGATTGCTGCCCCTTCGGTGCGTGGGTTTAAAGTGCCTCCATTCGACGGAACATCTTCGTGGTCGGCCTATAAAATCCAATTTGAGGCCGTTATGAAGGCGAATGGGTGGACCAAAGGGCAAGCCATGACCGCGCTCACTTTGGGTCTCCGAGACCAGGCCCTTACCATTCTTGAGGCACTCGGGAAGGATGTGACCTATGAACAGCTGCTGGAGGCATTAGAGTCCAGATACGGCGACGCGCACCTGGAGCACGTTTTCCGTGCTAAACTAAGGGATCGCGTTCAACGAAGTGCTGAGAACTTACAACAGTGGGCCCTGCAAGTTGAAACGATGGTTCGGAAAGCATACCGGTCTGCCCCTGCACTCATCGATGGAAATTTGGTACAGGCGTTCGTCGACGGAATACGTGACTTGGAAGTGAGAGCCGCTGTGAGACTCGGACATCATAAGACGCTGAAGAACGCCTTAGCACATGCTCTGGAAGTAGAAGCAGTGAGACAAGACCATCGAACACACTACGTCAGAGAAGTTGTGGCAACACCTGTACATCAGCGTCCGCGAAAGTACAGCCCTAGGTGCTACGCTTGTGGAGAAAGTGGTCACCTACGGCCAAATTGTAAAAAGCGACGCACACCGAGGGAAGACCAATCACAGCGGGAAAAGGCGACTGATATGACTGCCCAGCAACAGTGGAGAACTCGCAGTAACAATGATGAACTTTCAAGACCTTGGCGTGAAGACTGTATGCAGAGTTCCAGACAAGAAACTAAGGAAGTTGTGTCTGTGAGGAGGCTAAGAACAGATCTCAGCGACGAATGGAAGGAAACCATACAGCAGGCTCAGCAAAATGACTTGGACATCAAACCGATCTTCGAGTGGATCAAAGCTGGTGCTCCGAAGCCCAAGTGGAGTGATGTGGCTGCGATGAGTTCCATCACGAAGAGTTATTGGGCGCAATGGAACAGCTTGGTGATCCAGGATGGAGTCTTGTGCCGTAAATGGGAAAACGCTCGTGGGGACAGCTGTCATCTACAAATGGTTGTCCCTAAAGCTAAGGTACCGGATGTTTTACGGCTCTACCATGATGGATGCTCAGGAGGACATATGGGGGTGAAAAGGACTCTACTGAAGATCAGAGAGCGCTTTTACTGGATCCACTGTCGAGATGATGTGGAGGACTGGTGTCGCAAATGTACCAGCTGTGCGGCTGTGAAAGGACCTCACACGCGAAGCAGAGGGGCATTAAAAGTGTACAACGTGGGAGCCCCCTGGGAGCGGATAGCACTGGATGTTGCGGGACCATTTCCAGAAAGCGATAGCAGAAACAAGTACTTCATGGTTGTCATGGACTACTTCACAAAGTGGCCAGAAGTCTTCGCCATTCCTAACCAAGAAGCTACAACAGTCGCAGATAAATTGGTTCAGGAAGTTTTCTGTCGTTTTGGAGTACCCTTAGAAATTCACAGCGATCAAGGGAGGAACTTCGAATCGCAAGTTTTTCAGGAGACTTGTCGATTGATGGGTACCCACAAAACCAGAACCACCTCTTACCACCCACAATCTGATGGAATGGTGGAACGATTCAACCAGACGTTGGAGAGATATCTGGCAAAAGTTGTGGAAAACAGGCAAAGAGATTGGGACAAGCATATACAGCCGTTTCTTCTGTCCTATCGGAGTGCAGTTCACGAAAGTACGACTGTAACTCCAGCCTTCGCGAACTTTGGAAGGGAATTACGCTTGCCTGCAGATTTAATCACTGGAACCCCCCCGGATGTCCCACGCAGTGTAACGGATTACGCGAATGACCTGCGTAACAAGTTAAATGATGTGTATGAGCATATCAGGCAATCCGGGCAACAGATGTCTGAGAAGATGAAGACTCGTTATGACCGGAAGGCAAACAGTCGTGGTTTCGACGAAAGTTCGCTGGTGTGGTTGCATAACCCAGTGCGGAGCAAGGGAAAGTCTCCGAAATTGCAAGCAAAATGGGATGGACCATACCGAGTTGTGACCAGGATCAACGATGTCACCTACAGAATACAGAAGGGTCCGCGAGGTGCGCCTAAGATTGTGCATGTAGACCGATTGGCGCGATATTACGGGACTAATGATGCTCGGGACGAGCATGTCTAAGGAGGGGGCAGTGTTACGACGGTCATCTAGAATCTTCGGGAAACTTCGTTAATAACTGTGTAGTAACTAGTAGGTACCTAGAAAATACGAGTAGAGACGAGTTCATTTGTTTAGGTATAGTTACATTGTATTCAAGGTCAGCCGACGCGTGGCGTCAGCGGCAATTGACATTGTAATTCCGACCGTATGCCGATTGCGTAAAGTAACTTCTTCCTTGTCGGTTCTTTTATCTTTAAGTTTATTTTTTGTTAATGTTTTTTGTAGATGCTTTCTTGAATAATAGAGAATTATCTCGAATATCTTTTGTTTGCTGGGGTATAAAAGGACCGATTGAGGACGAAGTTAGTTCAGTTCACTTTTAAGCGAGACAACGAAAGCTTCGAAGAGAAATCTAGTGCGATTAAGTATTCAGTAGTGAATTGCGATTGTGAATAAGTGTATTGTGACTTTGTGAGTAATAAAGTTAATTCGTGTGTTTAATTGGTAGTGTTTTTATTTATCCCATACCCAGCTCGTAACAGTATGAATGAAAACTTTAGGATGAAAATTTTTAGGAAGAGTGATCATTCGGATTACAAATCGTTAGGAAGAACAATTTCGGGTAAAGAACTTTAGGTGAGCCATTATGGACCCGTTATTTACATTGGTGTACAGAATGCTTAGTTAATGGTTTCGTGAAGGATTCCTTTACAGCCTGTATAAACAACTTATCATAATGCCTGTTTTTTCCCAATACTATGTATATTGAGGTCGGCTTCTGGTCTAACCGGATGCAGCTTAATATCAGTATTTTAAAGTCTATCTGACCGCCATAACTCAAGTCATTACTGGTTAATACGACACCCTTGGTAAGACTGAAATTCTGAATTTCAGGCCACTGACAACCCGTAACGACGTCCAGCTTATAAATAACTGCTGTGACCAACGGCTTAACGTGCAATCCGAGGAAACTCGTCACGTAATGGCTGCGGCCATTCGGTCGAACCCTAATAGTTATTTTGTCTACCGAAAAATCGGAAAACATTGAGTGATTAGCGCCCGAGACTTGTGAGTTCGGTCGTCAGCGCCTTGTCCATTGCATCATGGGTTTAGTAGATTACTGGATAACTAACTTTGGAAAACAACTCCCAAATATCAATTACTATTCGAATTGTTCCACACGAAAAAGTAACGCACAACGAACATTATCAATGGACAAAAATTTTTATCAAACGCTGTTATCAACGAATAATTAAATTGATTCGCTATAACTATTTTTAACAGGCATTAGTTTCAAAATCATACATTCATTAGGCAATTTTTATCAGTTTAGAACTACAGGTTTAAATGGACTATGATTATTGTAGTTTTTACCAAGTTTTGTTGTTACTAGTATGAGTTAACTTCGAGATTAGACCTATTTCGTAATAAAGTATGGCTTCCAAAACACTATGTAACTATACATTGAGTGTCAGTGAAAACACTAATTAGTAGTCAATAGTCTAATTGTGTAAATGGTATAGTATGGTCAATCCCATTTACACAAATGTGTATTTATATAGTATCCACATTACCTACTGAGTTTGTGAAATTCTATACTAGCGAGTAGGGTTTTAAGAGGAAACGCGAGTGGTCTTTTCTCCATACAAACGCTCTCGCCTGTTTTCTTTTTGGTTAATGACCCTAGAGCAATGGTTTTTTACAGAATAATAAATATTAACTATTTCTATGCCCCTATGTTTTCCTTTTTGGTGATAAATTATTTTTATAAGCACTAGAACCCTCAAAAAATGCTCAAAATTGCTTGTTTAGATCGCTGTTAACAGAGTCCTAGTGTATAAATTTGACAACTATTAACGAAAAAAGAAAAACATAGCGGCGCAGTATATAACCTCCTTATTCATTGTCTAAAATATCTTTTAAATTGGTTCAATATTGGAGGAGGAAATAGGCGAGAGCCAAACCTCGAATTCTAACTTTTTTCTATAGTTGTCCTTATCGCACGAATTTGAGGGCAGGAGGACGGAGAGAGACAGCGATAGTAGAAAGAGACAGCACTCGCATTTCCTCTTAACTAACAGCAGTTTGGTTTTTAGCCGACTTCCAAAAAGGGGGAGGTTCTTTTTTTGTGTGCTGGTATCAAATAGACTCTAAGGGCCTTATCATACTAGCGGATTGCGAACGTCTTCAGCGGCGCGGGCGCGCAACGAATTCGTTACGGACACACAACGAACACACCGCGCATGCGCAGCGAATTAGCTGCGCGTCCGCTCCGCCCCGCAGCCGCTTCCAAACCGCTAGTATGATAAGGCCCTAATGACACTGATGTGTAAGTTGGCTTGATACTACTGGCTTTGAGTGTTTGCTTTTCAGCCAGCAAGATTGAGAGAAAGTCAACTCGCCGTTCGCCGTCGGAAAATCGCCGGTCTTTTTACAATTATTATAATCATGTCAGATTCTGAATTACTGTCCACATCAAAGTGACCTTACCTGTTGTTATAATAAGGTTACTACTGGGTGGCAGTTGCAAACGATGAAGTAATTATGAAACAACTGTAGTTACAATCATCATCATCATCATCATATTAGCCCGGAATCATCCACTATAGGCATAGGCCTGCCTTTTTTTCTGCCACATTTTGTGCATCCCTTATCCAGGTGTTTCGCGCAACTGTGACGATTTCGTCAACTCAACGAGCTTTAAGACGACCCTGGCCTAGCCTTAGCCACCACTAAGTCAAAGTCTTGCAGCAACAGCCATCTCCGTGTTAAAAGTCTGGTGTGGACTTGCACAAGTCCGCTAACAGTTCCAGTTACAAATTATAAAACAACAAACCTGGAAAGAGTTGAGAGTGATCATGTATTCATCACTGAGGCGCTCTTTCGTCAGCTTGTTGGCAGGTTGGTCTGTAGGCAGCTTCATCAGCTCCATTATGAGTGACGACGTATCCTTGGCCAACTTCTGCGTGTAGTTTTGTATTTGACGCCTGAAAATTAAGGTTCTGTTAGTGTACCAATTAATTGATTTGTTTATTTGGAGAACATAAATGTATCTGTCAGTATGCAGTTTGGTGAAATAATTGTGTATGCTGTTAAAACCATTTTTTCATTGGTTGAATAAATTTCACAATTAGGGAAATAACATCATGATTTTATGTAAAAAAAACACTGATTAAGTAAAAAACTGGTTTTTATCTGTATGTTCAAGAAATTCACTCACAGTTGGTTCCGAAGCTCTTGCGAGTCCTGCGGAGTCTGCAGCTGGTTGACCATTTTGGACATAGAAGACACTGCCAACAGAAAGCGTAGTTATTGAAGGAAATACATTTAAACAGACAAATGTCCAAGATAATGCACCAATTCTACTCAGGAAATGTGACTGGAACCACTTGCAACCCAATGGTGCCGGTCAAGTTAAAGACGATTAGACCTGTCATACTGTATCCATGGATCAGATTGCTGGGTTGTACAGAAGATTCATGAAGATTTGAAGAACGATTTCATGTAGTTGAGATGAAAATGGTGAGATGACCGGAATAGATAGAGCAGAAGTTTGAAAGGACATCATCCGTCTATGAATATGTGATGAAAAGATTGATTTTTGGCTATTGTGCATTTTGAGAAACAAAGACTTTTGTTCCATAATATCAGATTTTTCTTAACAGATACAGTCTGTGAAAACATAGGAGTCTGCTTTATTTAACTTTTTCTACATAATATACATATGCCAAACCGCCTCTCTCCTATTTTCCAACCTGTAGGCATTTGTCACCTTTAAGAATATTTGAATACTACCACAACAAGCAAGAGACAAAAAATTACATGATGATCCGAACAATAGTTAGATGCTTTTTTCAAATATAATCGCACATTGGTAGGGGGGGTGAATTATCTGCATTGACAAACTAAAATGGTCTGGTAGAACAATACTTGGTTTCTTTGTTACATTATCTTTCATGAAAACAACATTTGAACACATCAACTGATGACAAAACCCAGACCCAAAACAACTATCTGTAGGCTATACAGATACTTGTTCCGTGCGGGGATTGAACCCGCGACACCGAGCGCAGCAGTCCAATGCCACTGCGCCAACCGTGTAGTCCAAGGATTTGATTTGGTACAGTGGTTCCAGATGGGGCCAGTCATCATAAACAAGCCAGTCAATATAAAAGAGAGAAAGAAGACATGTTATTTTCAAACAAGCTAAATTTTGGGTCAGTAGGTCATCTTAGGGGCAGATTGTTTATATAATACTGTTTGTTTATAGAATCTCTTGCTAAAACAGCATTTTTTAAGTTAGTGCTCAACTGCTCACCAGCACATAATAAGAAGTCTACTATGGAATATTTATGTAGAAACATTATTTGTTACCTATAAAACAAACATAGTGATCTATCATCAACTTTAATCCTAAGAGCTACACAATATTGCTATATGAGATATATGCAATACCATCTCCACTTAGTCTTAGTATATGAGTTTTTAAAATGACAATAGAAACGCAAAAACCTATGTATGACTAAGAATAAACAAACGAAACTATGTAAGTCTTGTACAAAAGATAAAAACAGTGATAAAAAGTTGATAATCAAACTAATAGAACTACTCACCATTTTGAGATATCTTCTTTATGTTGCTGGCGATAGTCTGCGATAGCCGCTGAAAGTTGTTACTATTGTCCTCGTAGGTCACCCCTCCCTGATATGAGGAATCCATCCTGACTTCGATACCTATAACATTGACACATAAGTAAACACTCGCGACAACTCCACCACCATCAACAGAAAGAGTAGAACAACCTCTTAAGCCACTAATCGAGTTACACTAATAGTAAATTATAAAATAGTTTTTGTGACGTGCGTTGTTTTTCCTATCATAAAAAACAACGAAAGCAAGCACTATTGCTGACTATTAATATTAGTCCAGGGCATAGAACGCTGAGAAATATAAGCAGGATTGAAACGTTTCCCAATCAATAATAATACGAGACCTTTTTATCTTTTTTGAAGAAACTGCACAAGAATCGTAAAACACCCCCAACGTTCAACAGTCAAGTCAGCCCTCTTTGAGTCAGCCCAGATTATAATTCTGCTATTTTTTCATACGTGCTCCTGTCAGGCTCAAACATAGAGTAAAGTAATATATTGGGCTCAAAGCTGTCATTTAGGCGTTGCGTACACAGTTCGTAGCCTGGAATCGACTAAAATGAAACCGATTCGTTCGCTATTACTCGAATGGTTCTCGGGAGCATGCTTATCACCGATGATAATATGTAGAACAACGAGGACATTGAACGTGAACGCAGAGCGCAGGCAGGATAATTTTGATTGAACGGCATCCATAGGACCAATCGTAAAGAAACTGGATGCCTGAGTTCTGAAAGTCACTAAATCCATTTTCTTTGTTTTGAGATATAATCATTTGAAGTGCAAAAAAAATTGTTTAAAGAAAATGGATGTATAAATAAATTTGAAAAAAAAATGGGATAATAGTTTATTGAGTAAGCTTTAATATGACGGTCTGAAATACAATATGTTCTTATTGTAATGATCAGTATTAAATAATTTACATATAGGACTTAGCGCAAAAGTAGTGGAGTTAGAGACTTCTAATGAAAATTCTTTGGAATTAGTGACATATTACCATAACTTACCTTACCTTACTAAAGAACAAACAATAGCAAAACTATAACTTCTTTTCATCATTAGCCCTAGCTGTTAATTTTACCACAAAATTAAACCTTCCTTCTAATCCTCTAATTACTTTAAAATCACGTTTAATCAAATTTAACACAGTTTCATTATTTTTATTCATAAATTTCTTCTGTGTGTCGTTATTTACAAAATCCAGCTCTCTTGCTGTAGAAGTGGCTTCTAACAGCATGTCATTATAAAATAGTCGTTTTTGAACAGGAACATACTCAAGCAGTGTCTTGATATCCTGAAATTTTGCTGGTTTTAATGATATCATCCTTTGGTAACAGTTGCTGAGATCTGCGATGATCTGGTGATCTGGCCACCGATGCCAACACGATACAATGTCATCTTCTTAATATTTTGACCTGTCATTTAGGTAGCAAATTCAGGGTCTCAAAATCTTTGAAAGCGTACATTTCAGCATACAGCTAAGTATTCCAGTTATTGACGGCTTAATATGAGCACACAGATATTGCAGTTATTGATGGCTTACATGAAAAACGAGTCAAATTCAATGAAAAAACGGGAGAAGTTCTCTTAGATGGTGAAGTTGATCATAGTGAAATTGAAGATATTATTATAGATGTTTAATATTATGATGTACAGTATCATATACCTACTTAATTAATACAACGTTTCGAATAGGTATTGAATTTCAAGCTCTGGACAAGAAAAACCTAGTTTTTTTTTTAAATTCAATATTTAAACTGTTGTTTTTATAAAAGGATACATCATAAACTTTAATTTCACTATGATGAACTCCAATATCTGATACAAAACTCTCGTTTTTCATTTAATTTGACTCGATTTTCATCATTCATTTCATTTGGCAAAATCGTGGCACTCTGTGAACTAATAAAATCTTGAATAATCCATGTGCTGAGTCGTAAATTTATCATATGCGGGTAGTTCTAGTTCGGTACACTTATCTGTTGCCTATATATCAACACTGGTAGAATTTTAAAATGCATGGACTTAGTGACTTATCACCAAAATTTCACTGGACTTGGGTATTTTTTGCTTAAATTTGTGACTTAGTGACATTTAGAACTCAGTTTAAAGGATTTAGTGATTTTAGGAATTGGAAAAAAGTCACTTCGCGACATTTAATTTAGAAAAGGGTGAGACCATCTGAAAGAGAAAAAAAAAAGATTTTTTTTGAACTGGTTAACTCAATATCGGTAAAAATGGACTTAGTGACTTTTAGAACTCAAGCATCCAACTATATTTTGCATAGGCCGCTTTATACTAAAATGGCAATATAGTCAATTAAAAACTCATTCACAATGTTCCAACAAATAGGCCTCTTCATAGACAATTGCTATCCTGCTAAATGTAACAACAATGAACCGTCACCGTGTTTTGCAAAATGTAAAAACATTTTGAATTAATAGGTTAACATTATGTAGTCTATGATGACATCCTACGTTTTTCTTCTGAGTATTCTACCGTTTACGGACTTGTATACGTATACATGGATGTATGTGTACGTGTAGTAGTGTAATTTTAATGTGTATTTGTCTTCGTGTCCCTGCTCTGTTTTTTTACTTAGAAATTTTAAATGTTGTCTATTTGTTGAAAGGTCTTGACAAAGACTACAATATATTGAATCCCGCATGAATTGATCGATCAGCGCCTGTTTTATACACAATTCTTGTGACAATGAGCTTAATATTCACAATTAGATAGTTGTGTATGGCTTGATCTTCTGTCACTAGTGTATCAAGTACATAGAGCAGTAGAAAAGAAAGCGAAAATGTCAGAGATCGCGGTCCGCCGTTGTGATGTTTGAGATCAGTAAGTTAAATGTATCGGATGAGGAAGATGGGTTGTTGATGATCAGCCAGCTGAGCGAAGTTCAGATCGCGTAGCTTCACCGCAACGTCAAGTCGTGCGACGGGTACTCGCTGTCGGTTCGCTTTATTTACACGAGCCTTTTACGTTATTCATCATGAGTTGGCTTCACCGTGAGCTGGAAACGATGGATCCATCGATCTTTCTACAATATTCGCCCTCTCCTCCGAATGGGCTGCCGCAGGAGTCAAAGCTGGCGACCTACATGGTATGAAACTTTCTTATTTTTGAGTTGATGTGTGTCTATGTGGTCAGGAGACTCATGTTTTGATGTTTCAGAATCGCTCTGCTTCAACCCCTACGAGATCCATGAACCAGGCACTTGGGAAACTCAGTCTGGATTCCTCACCTACTGCCATCAAGAAGGTGATGAGTTTTTGAATGATGACAATAAATATTTTTAGAATATTATATTTGTAGAACTTATTTTGTCCTGGTTATTGTTGTCCTAGGTGCTGATCACAGAATTTGTTCCAATGAACTACTTCAGTCCACCCAGCCTCCTGCAGCCTGAATCTCCAGAGAGTCAGTCACCCTCTATTATGGGAGGTCTTCCCAACACATCCCAAGTGCACCAGGTAAACATAATTACCTAAACTCATACTTTATACCCATGGAGTAGACTGAATATACTACACAACATTACCTGCAACAATCAAAAACATCTTCATAATAAATAAGTCTCAGAAAACAAACAATAACAATAGAAAATGACTTCAAGACCAGAAACAGCCTTGTATCTGGAAGTTAAATGCTACTGTTGTGATAAATTGGAATAATTTAAGTTGCACTGACATTCAGGAATGCTTAGAGAAGTTATGAAAATGAAATATTTAAATAGAGAAACTTGTGATTACGTTAATGTTCACATTCAGTAAGCGGGACATAGAAGTGCATCAGTTCCGTTTGTGTTATTGAAATGTTATCAACAGGATTACTGTAGGTTCAGTTCCCAATATTTGAAGTACAGCTTTACTATGTACAGCTAGTTATCCCTGACCAACTTTCAAAACTTGATCTGAATGTCAAAGCGACTGTGTGTTTTAAAAACTACAGGTATTCAACTGATCTATTATATAAGGAAACGAATGTACTTTCAGTACGGAAACTATTAATTCGGCTTTTAATTATTGCACAACACAAAATGAAACCTGACTCCGGGTTTAAGCGAAGGCTGGATGTAGTATATAATACACCCAAATGTAAGACTAAGTTTGCTCAAGGTTTTCCAAATTACCTTGGCCCCAGCCTATATAATAAAATAAGCAAAAAAATAAAAATAAGAGATCTAAGCTGTCGCGAGTGTAAGAGGTCTATTGATGAATTTCTGAAAAAATTAGATTACTATGAAGTGGAAAATATCTTGAGATGATATAATGTGACACACACACACTCATTTAAACACAAGCCCTCAGATATACACATACACACACCCACACACGCACACTTATACACACACACACACACACATATACAAACAAATACACACGAACACACATACAAAAATACATATTATACAAGAAAAAAAAACACAAAGTATGGCATATTAAATAGGGGAAAAAAAAATGTACTTTTTAAATTATTTTTATCTTGGTTTCGAATACCTAATGTAACTGTTTTTAGAATTAGTCTTTTTCTTTTTGTTTTGATTTTATATGAAATACTTAGCAAAAGGACAGTCAAATATTTGTAAACAAAACTTAACATCTAAAAATTTTGCGTATACTATGTGAATTTACGCTACTACCTACAAGTTGAAAAAACTCAATGAACAACAATTTGAATGTTTGTTAAATTTACCCACAGTTTTGATTTGTAATTATCTAAATATTTTCTCTCAAATATGCAATTATAATATTGGTAAAGTAGAACGAGGAAGCCTGTGCCACCGTAATACAGTTTATAACTAGTACGGGGGTCAGCGTGAATCGGTATGTAACAACCACAATTTATTATTGTGTACTGAGTGATTGGGTATCTAATATTTTTAGCACCATAGTAAAAAAGTACCTAGTGTTAATTTTTTGTAAGGTTGTTATTCTTTTGGCAAATAAAGATTATGATATTATGATATGACTATCTTGATTGTTCCTTTGAATAAAACAACTGAAATCAAGTCATACCACAATTGTTAACATAAATAATTGAAAAGAAGGATAATCTTTAGTTTAACCTCATTAACAGTAAAACTAAGGTTTACTTTACCCATGTCTGTGTGACAACACTTACCCCCGTATTTATAGTCAAGTCAAAGTAATTACTTGGACTGAAGTAATTACTTATGCAAATATTTTTATGCAATGGGCAAGAATTTAAACGAAGTTAGAACCGTCAATGAAAGCAAAACTAAGAATTCTAACGTTTGATAGTTCTAACATTGATGATGCTATCTAGCCGATTTCGGCCACAGCGACTGCATTCGCTGACTTTCCAAAGATTGTCAAGAGCTTTGTTCTGCTGCTCTCTCGTGTGCTCTTAAGTGGCTAGCATATCCAACTTTGGCCGAAAAGGTACGAGCACAAAGCGGACATGTCAGAACACCATTGATGATATTATAGGGTATAGCTTTAGGTTGCCTAGCTTTAAGGTCATCACGCTTTTGATCCAATTGTGACCTCCTTTTTTCTTCAAATGTGTTAACTTGCTGATGCACACGACGTCTCCACTCGGGCCGATTTTGTGCCTGCTTTTCCCACACTAAAGGGTCAATTTCGCATCTTTTAAAGTGTCTATTCTGAACATCCTTGAAACGTAAAAACTGACCACCACGTTTCCGTTTTCCTTCCTGGAGTTCAGAATAGAAGATGCGCTTCGCCAGTCTCTCGTCGCGCATTCTGGAGATATGCCCACACCACCTTAGCTGGCGCCTCATCAAGTAGGCCTCCACGCCAAGAACCTTAGCCTGCCTTAAGACCTTTGTATTTCTAATACAGTCCGACCATCTGATGTTCATGATGTTTCGGAGGCATTTAATATGGAATTTGTCCAAGGTCCGTATATGTCGGCGATAGAGACACCACGTTTCCGACGAGTAAAGAAGATTTGGGAGAACGATTGCCATGTACACAGATATTTTGGTACTCAGTTTCAGATCATGCGATCTGAAAACTTTAGACCGCAATTTGCCAAAAGCTGTTGCTGCAGCACATATTCTTTGATTAACCTCTGCGTCGAGATCCCCTTTGCAAGTAATTATGCTGCCTAAATACTTAAAGCTTTCCACTTGCTTCAGTTTGCAAGTGCCAATTAGGATATCAGGAACTAGCAGCTGTTCGTCTACGTTCATAGCCATAACTTCGGTTTTCTTGACGTTTATTGAAAGACCAAACTTACAACAAACATCATTGAGGCCACTTATCAACGCCTGCAAACTGTCGCAAGTATCCGCAACAAAACACAGGTCATCAGCGTACATAATCTCGGTTATCGTTGTATAAGAGACTTTTGTGCGGGCTTTAAGTCTGGCAAGGTTGAATAGATTTCCATCGGTTCGAAAACGAATCCGAATACCTTCTGAGATACGTTCCAGGGTTTCTCGAATGACGACGGCAAAATACAGAGCAAAGAGTGTTGGCGCAAGAACACACCCCTGCTTCACGCCACAGGTGACATTAAAAAAGTCTGATTGCTCGCCGTTTACCGCGACGCAACAGGACATGTCGTCATGCAGAAGTCGTATCATCCTCACAAATTTTTCAGAGCATCCTAGTTTTATTAACAGAGCCCACAGAGCTTCCCGAGGAACACTGTCGAATGCCTTTTCAAGATCGACAAAGCAGAGGTATATGGGTCGACCTTGTTCTTTGCTTTTCTCTTGAAGCTGGCGAACAGAGAATATAGCTTCACAGGTTCCTCTCTCAGGACGAAAGCCAAATTGGGTTTCTGGTAGGATGGTTTCTAACATTATGGAATTACTAAACTACAGAGAAAAAATTGTATCTTAAACAATGACATTTACTCAAGTAATAGTAATGACTTGTTTGTAAATACAGGTGTTAATGTGGTTAACACTTAATTATGGTAGTGAAGTTCATTGCTAATAAACACAATCTTAATTAAACAATAATATTTTTATTGTTACAGGAGAATGTAGGTGGGACTACATACTTTTACTCCACCAACGACAGCCTGAACACATCCGGAGCATTGAGTTCTGCTGCCTCAATTGGTAAGTGTACTGAAAAAAAGTAATAATATTTCCTTAGTAGATGCAATGGTTACTGCAGTGTGCATTAACTATGGTCAGTTATCAGTAATATTTCAGTACAAGTTTCTTATCTTTTAACCAATCAATGTTTTACATACATGTGCAACATGCACCATAGTAAAAGGATTATTTTCTTATCTTAATTGAGCTGAAACTGTTTACTTGAAAAGTAATCATTTATTTTTGTGAAAACGTAAGTCATGATTGATTGATTTTGATAAATAACGGTGACTTGGAAACTGTAAAAGGATCCGAGAAAACAAGTTGCCATAGTATAACTGAGAAATATCAACTTTCACACGAATTTTCAAGGTGTAGAAGACATCTACCAAACGATAAAATCGACCTATTCTGTACACAAAGTAAGTAACTCTATGCAAGTATATATACATAAACAATGGTTTCAAACTGACACTCTACCATTGTGATGATAATTATATTGAATAGTACAGGGGTCATGGAGTTATTAAACCTAAAACAAAAACATTAAAAAAATATTATACAAAAATTAACAAGTGCCTTTCATCTTGTTTACCATGGATACCCATTATAATAGAATTGACGTGAAAGACGTGAAAGTGTGCCATTATGGAGTCTTGCCGGTTCTTCTCCTTAGGAAAGGCCCACCTTTTCTCGACGTTATTTAGGTGCCCAACTGCCCATGTAGGCCTATCTATACTTCTATACTAATATTATAAAGAGGTAAAGTTTGTGTGTTTGTATATTTGTTAAATTGTAAGGGGTAATCTCGGGATCTACTGAATCGATTTTAAAAATTCTTTCACCAATAGAAAGCCACATTATTGCTGAGTGTCATAGGCTACTTTTTATCCATGTATTCCCACGGGAACGGAATCTACGCGGGTGAAACCGCGGGACGTCCGCTAGTGTGAAATAATTGTACATTGTTACCTTAGGGGTGAAAGAAACTCAGTGGTTACCCGAGGTAAACACTGTGCTTTTCATTATGAATACAAGGAAAGTTGATGGGAATAGGCTTGCGCTCAATTACCTAAATCGAAAGAATGATGAAAGAAAAGGTATTTATTGGTTTTACAAAGGACAAAAACAATTGACATTTTTTTTTTAAAAGTAAACTTATGAGAAACACTTAAAATCGGTTAAATCTAATCGGTGGATGGCAATAGGCTTGCTCCTAATTACATCGGTTGATGGCAATAGGATAGCTCCTAATTAGATTGGTTGATGGCAATAGTCTTGGTCCTAATTACATCGGTTGGGGGCAATAGGCTTGCCCCCAATTACATCAGTTGAGTGCAATAGGCTTGCTCCTAAATAGATTGGTTGATGGCAATAGTCTTGGTCCTAATTACATCGGTTGGGGGCAATAGGCTTGCCCCCAATTACATCAGTTGATGGCAATAGGCTTGCTCCTAAATACATTGGTTGATGGCAATAGGCTTGCTCCCAATTACTCAAATCGGTGGATGGCAATAGGTTGCTCCTAATTACATCAGTTGATGGTAATAGGCTTGCTCCTAATTAGATTGGTTGATGGCAATAGGCGCACTCCTTATTACATCGGTTGATGGCAATAGGCTTGCTCCTAATTAGATTGTTTGATGGCAATAGGCTTACCCGAAATTACATCAGTTGATGGCAATAGACTTGCTCCTAATTGAATTGGTTGTTGGCAATAGGCTTGCTCCCAATTACCTAAACCAGTTGATGGCAATAGGCTTGCTCTTAACTACATTGGTTGATGCCAATAGGCTTGCTCCTAATTACATCGGTTGATGGTAATAGGCTTGCCCCCAATTACATCAGTTGATGGTAATAGGCTTGCTCCTAATTACATTGGTTGATGGCAATAGGCTTGGTCCCAATTACATCAGTTGATGGCAATGGGCTTGCTCCTAATTACATTTGTTGATGGCAATAGGCTTGCACCTAATCACATCAGTTGGTGGCAATAGGCTTGCTCCCAATAACATCAGTTGATGGCAATGGGCTTGCTCCTAATTACATTTGTTGGTGGTAATAGGCTTGCACCTAATCACATCAGTTGGTGGCAATAGGCTTGCTCCTAATTACATTGGTTGATGGCAATAGGCTTGCTCCCAATTACATCAATTAATTTGACAGCTGTCAGTAGAAAGCGATTCTCCCTAGGGCTGAAAAGTTGTACTTTCAACCCGCTCCGCAGGCATGTTATGACCTACTTTCAGAGTATGAGTAATGAAAAAGATTTTGATTTTGAAGAGGTTGTTCCTAGATACATATTAGGCGCTTTTTCTATATCAAACAAAAAGTAAAATGCAGTGAATCGTGTTGAATACCGTACGAGTTCAAGATATTTGGAAGGCAATCGATCGATAATCGCAGCAATGGACATGGCGTATTGAGCAAGCATTGCTTCTCTGCTTATCGGCTCACAAATCATGATATTTCTACTTTTCATTGCGTTGAGACTTTGAGACACGTAATGATTGTAATGATCGTGACGATTAATTGGCATTTAGATATTCCAGACAGGGAATTTCGTGTTTAAAGATAGCATGTTTAAAAAGGTTTCAAACTAAAGCGTCCTATTTTTGCGAAGAACTTATGAATAGATCCGTATGTGACGAAGTCTTAACTCTTATTTTATGATGTCCCCGTGACCTTCGTCAGCGTGAAATTATTGTTATTATATTACTTCCCTATTATAATCTGTAGAAGTATAACTATCTGCCAGTAAAAAACGGTCTAGCCGTTTCGTAGATTAGCCGGAACAGACAGACAGACAGTTTTTTTTTTAAAGAGATTTTGTTAGTTTGCCTTTTAAACTTTCAGAAGCATTCAGTAAAAAGCTATTTCAAGGGGAATTATAAAACGAGCGAATAAAAAATAACTAAGCGACTGATGATGATATACTGTTTTATAACTTGAGCGGTATTAATTTGAGTAAGCGAAAAATAAACTAAACTAACGACAAATATTGATTAATAATAAAATCCGGAACGAACTTACAAAAAGTGGGTTGTGATAAATCCATTTCAGATATTAAAATTACTAACTATTTTTTTTTTTTTGATAAGTTCTTATAATGTTCTATTATAAATGCGAAAGTTTGGACGTATGTTTGAATGTTAGTTACTCAATCACGCCAAGACAGGTAACAGACTGGATAAAACATGGTACAGGTAGATAATAGTTTCGAATTATAATATAACATGGGCGATGGGCGACTATTACCTAACACAGCAACAACACATAAATATTAGCACGTGAAAGAAGTCGCGAGCAGCTAGTACTATTATAAATGCGGACGCATGGATGGTTGGATGTTTGTTACTCAATCACGGCAGGTAGTCCCAACGGATATGGATGAAATTGGCCACACAGATACATTATAGTCTAGAATAGCACATAGGTTTTCTATCCCGGTACGTCCCCGGTGGTATTTCCGAACTAAACGCGGGAAGACGTGGACATTAGCTAGTGTTCACATAAAAACCCGCATAGAGACAAACATTTCAACTAAGAGAAAGGAAGAGTACTAAATACATGTTAGAAACAATAATAAATAGTTCGAAAAAGGTAGCACTTAATTAATTAAGGAAGAGTACCTATGCAACCTATAACTGGAATCCAAAGTGCCCGGCTGATGGAAATCGGCTCGCCTAAATTGTGGGTGTACTATGAGATACACCACTGCTTAACCCTTAAGGGAATTAAAGGTGCGATGTTATGTTATGCAACCTATAAATACTCGAGTAATTAGTTATCGAATTGTCTAATGCAGGATTTTCTTCGTTGTTTAGCCTACAAAGTGATGCGTGAAATAGTCGTGTATTTCGATATGCATGAGCCGTGACTTATCAAACGATGTACTACTACGAGTATGTCTAACTAGCTTTTGCCAGCGGCTTCGCCCGCGTGAAATGGCGATTTTCCATACAAACTTTCATCCCCTATTTAACTCCCTTAGGGGTTGAATTTCGAAAAATCCTTCCTTATTCCTTGTCTACGTTATAAAGGGAACCTCTGTGCAAAAATTCAGCTTTCTAGGTCCAAGGGTTTGGGCTGGGCGTTGATGAGTCAGTCAGTCAGTCAGTCAGGACTTCTCTTTTTATTTATATAGACTAGCTTTTGCCCGCGACTTCGTTCGCGTGGAATAGTGACTTCCGGCAGATTTTTGGTTTATCTCGCGAAAAAAAAAAAAACAAAAAAAAACTATCCTATGTCCTTTCTCAAGTTCCAAACTATGTCTGTACCAAATTTCACACAAATCGGTTCAGTAGTTTAGGCGTGAAGCAAAGACAGACACAGACAGACAGAGTTACTTTCGCATTTATAATATTAGTTAGGATAGGATTGATACGTTTTAGTTACGACTAATCTTAGCACCAAAGTTATTCCAAGGGTGGTCATAAACACGTCGGGGCTGCGGGTTGTTCGATAGAAATACCGCGGCCTCGGCACAAGGGCTAAGAATAAAAACATGGGTGGTTTTTAGTCAGTAGAAGTCTGACACTTCCTTCCGCTTGCCCAGAGCGGGAGTATATTTGATGATTTCCTAGCTACAAAAAAAGGGTGGTCATAAAGCCGTCATATAAACCATCCAAAAAAATAGTGTTGTGATAAAAAGCCATAGCGAAGCAATTCGAGACACAGTAGACCTTTTAATTTTTTTTAATTTTTTATATTAAATGGGCTTACTCTTGACCTCAATCTTGCCCTAAGGGCAGAGATGAGGTCGACGATGGAACGAGCTTGAAATCGGCTTATGATTGCTACTGCCGCGGTCTCTACTGCGCAGTCTTGGCGTTCAGTGTCATCATCTCTTAAGGAATTGCATGTTTCCGTTTAATAATGGCAGCTTTTTCTTCTTGTTTCAAGGGGCCCCGGATCCATGCATGGGAGGGGCTGTAGGTGCCGCTGCGTCACCCTACGCCACACAGATCTACTCCGGAACACCGACCCATATCCCGCCCATGACGTCGAAATCAGGTAATAGATGGTTTAGTTACTACCATCAATTTTATTTCCAGGGTGGTCGCATAGATGTATTTTGGTGAATGACAAGCTAATGTTGTCTAGCCGGACAGCACCAAATGTTCTGCAATGTAATGTTAATAATAATAATAACATCATTTAATCTTAGGGCCTCGTGGGTCTATTGATCGTCGACATCTTCTATTCCTTGTATTAACACTTCTACGTGTAGGTAGGTGTATAAAATAACATTCCTCTCTAATGAGTTCTTAACTCATAGATAAATTAATTTATCAACGAGAGTCGTATTCATCTAGGAAATAAAATTAATTTCCTCGATAAAAACGACCATAATATGCACCATAACATTATACAACCAGTCGTTCTTCTGTTCAGACTTTTCATTTGATTGAGAATTAAAATTTCGTGTTTATTCTTGCATTTGAAGAGGGCCTTGAGTAACTTTAAAATTCTTGAAATTCGTTAACTTTTCATGTCAGTGTATAATAATTCGTACAATTGGGTAAAATTATCACCACCTGTTCTAATTGTTTGTATTCAGATCAATAATTATTCATGCTTCAACCAACAGCGAATTCCGTACTAAAATTGTTGCATTAATTATAATTACGCTTGTGTCGTCTTGCAAATAAACAGACTCACTACATCGTCAATTAGTCGAGTCAACCAGGCATTTTCCATATGCTAGCGAAATTGACCTTAACGATACTTGTCTCATCAGTCAATAACGTAATGTGTGTGTTCAAAGGCTTCTCAATAATACTGGCCAATTTAAGAGCTGCGCATAGGTCAATAGGATTCCGATGTGCACAACGAACAATCGTCGATCCAATCACAACAATATTGGTTGATTGCATCGTAAACTTCAATACATCATTATATTTTTATTGACTACTTTTTCCGCTATTTTTATCATAATTATGTCGCCGTCCTGGCGCTTTGTTGTCATACTGCTCTAGGGTATACTAATGGTAATTAATACAAGGAATAGATTATATTCGGCATGCGGCAGGCGCGCGTGCTCAAGTCTGCCTTCACTTGCGACAATGCTTTGCATAATCTATACGTCAATCTTCTCTTAGACAATGACCTGAAAGTCGTTTCTATCAGCACACTTAATACTAGAATAATATAAAACCCAGTGAGTGTTAACCAGTGTCTGCTCGCTAAACATCTGACACAAAACATTAGAACAATGACTGAAGAGATTTTATAAAATAAATAGCAGTTGATGCAATTTTATTTGTTTTCCGAAGTTGCCTATATTTCTTTTCTTAAAAGGCACACAGTGATATTACGATCATCGATGTAAGTATAATTTAGGAATGCTTTGGATTTAAATATATAAACCAGTTATTAAAATGAACTCTCAAACAATTGATTACATAGCAAGTGATGCGCTTGCGAACTGATAACAGTCCCCCGATAAGGGAAATCAAGCGCAGCGTAGTTTGTTATTTTCACCAACGGAAATAGGAAAATTGCTCTTGACAGCCGCCATTACGGCGGCAGCAAATCAGATGCCAATTGTTGTGGTAGTCTTGTGAACTGACGACGAGTATTCATTAACGTATCATAATCTGAAGGAGATCCCTCCCGCCGTGCTTTGTGCCAGTAATTGAGCCATGAGAAGACTTGATGAGTTGAGTGCTGCACTCGTAACAAGCGCGCTAGATTGCTCGAATCAATCTAGACGACGTAGCACTGCGGATCAGGACGCCGCTATCAATTTTCCTCAAGAGACTGCAAATTCGCACGGCGTTTCAGGAAACGGCTATCAGTTATCGTTAAGGGAAATTTGCTAGTTGAGCTGTGACTAGAAATAAACATAATTATGTACTCTGTCCTCAGTTGTAAAATGCGACAAACTTCCATCAGATCAGCGGTGTCAATAGCCACCTAAGTTTACCTAAAAAAGATTACGACAATCCAGAAAGAGCTAGACTGGCGACAGCCGTCTGACCTTGGCCGTACCTTCTAGAACCACGGATCAATACGTATATGTATAGCTAAGGCGCTTTTCCCGATTTAAAAAGGTTGAAATTCAATGTCGCGATTTACTATTCTAGTGGTCGAATCACATATGTATGGAGTAACAATAATGCCAGTCTAGGGTTACGTCATGTTGAATTGCGATAGGTCATGGTTTATATTGCTTACTGCGAACTTTATGAGGTCGATACTCACTTTTATCAATGGTTTGACTGCACTGTGTTTATTGCATTTTCGTAGTGGCAAAGGTCGTTAAAGATAAAAAAGTACATAAGCATTGTTTAAAATGTACGTATCGACCTAATTCTATCACTTGCGATTCCATTTGTTACGAAATTGTTTTAAGAAAGAGATAAAACAATTTATTATTTGTTTGCAGAATTCGGTCAGGAGGGTGAGTAGAGTAGCAGTATCCCTCTTTTTGTTCGAGACCGCTTTCTTTATTGTGGCCTTTTAGGAGGCTTATATTTGCTATTGTAGTCATGTTATGGCAGTGTTATGTATCAGCTGACCACAGTTTATTATGAGATTGAAAGAAACTCTTGAACTATTCTATGGAGCATTCATGAAAAAGAAACTTATACTCGTTGCTTATCAGTGCATGCACTTTAAGTCGAATGAAGTGCATACTATAATATGAAGGCTTCAATACCGTTACTATTAGGCACAGTAGGATTTTCTTATTACAAAAGTAATGACTTATTTCACAAGATTTCTTGTGGCAGTCACCAACATTTTGTACCAAACACCTGAGTACAATTTTGCATGAGTTGCTGTTAAAAACTCCGTCGTAATGGGCGCCAAGAAATCTTTAAAATTTGAATCTAGCAACAAACAATGCTTTGCGCGTAAATTAGTAATTTAGAGTAATGTCATCGTATCAAATTGCACCCATTTAGTATTTTATAACTAGTAATGCGATTAGTCACACATTTGTTTGTTTTTGTGTTAAGCTTAGCATTTTTTATTGTTCATGTTATTTTATTTGCACGTGTTTTGTGTACTCGTGTGAATAAGCATGTCTTTTCCGCAGTTTACATCTACTTATTTGTTTAGTTTTCGTTGAAATAGACATAATTATTATAAACCCCCATAAATTTAGTGTGTCAATACTTGCCTTTTGCTAAACGCGACCGTGATGAAGCTTGATTCAATTATTTTTCGAGGAAATTAATATTTTGAAGTTTTTATAAAACCGCTACTACGACATTCTCACCCAATCTTTAGTCGTCATCTATGCCAGTTTTTTTAAAAAAAATCTTAAAGTTTGTGTATGAAACGGTTCTCTCTGTTGTGCTAAGGTCTCGCCGCATCGTTCTACATGCCAGAAACGATCCGTTCTGAGATCTACGAGAGGAATGACGATGTGTTCCTGCAGACTGATCTTCGCCAGTATCCAGGTATTTATTGTAAAACAAGACTTAAGTATATAATTATCACAGTTGAACCCATCAATTAGTCTAGAAGGAATTCTAGTTGTCTTACGTTCTCGTGTGTCCTACTGGTTTAACCTAATTATTGAATTTTCCATACGATAGAATCATGTGTTCTCTCGTCGCAATCAAAAGAAATCAATAGTTATTTCCTGCACATCTGTATTTCAGTCTCTGACCTTTCACGCTTGAACTACTGACCCTGTTCTAACGAAATGGTTGGAAAGGTAATCTGGGGCCTTTAAATTTGGTAAACTATTGGTTACGAAAACATTTTCTCGAAAACTGCTGGCGATTTTAAAAATTATTTCACCGTTAGAATGTTACATTATTCCTGAGTAACATAAGCAAGTTGGCTTTTGTTGGCTTAGGCTAGCTTTTGCCAGCGGCTTCGCCCGCGTGAAAATGACGATTTTCCGTACAAAATTTCATCCACTATTTAACTACCTTAGGGGTTGAATTTCGAAAAATCCTTCCTTATTCCTTGTCTACATTATAAAGGGAACCTCTGTGCAAAATTTCAGCTATCTAGGTCCAAGGGTTTGGGCTGGGCGTTGATGACTCAGTCAGTCAATCAGTCAGTCAGTCAGTCAGGACTTCTCTCTTTATTACAAGTTTAAAAAATAAACATCCAACCGTGTTAAAGCCAGGACGGGTCCTAGATAAGTTTGAACAAACCCATGTTAAAATACACTCCAAATAGGCGGGCAACAGTTAGTTCTAAACAACAAGTAATTCCATCTTCCTGAAACCTAATCCAGGAAGATGGAATTATTCGTTGTTTGTGTGTTCCAAGCGCCTAATAGTACCCCTTTCTGTCCAGATTTGCCCGAAAACGTGGAGATGTACACAGAGCTAACTCCGCTTGAGAGCGCTGCCCCTCACGCCATCGCGACGTCATACCGTGCAGTCCACCGCCAGACCGGCGAACACTACGCCCTGCGCCGCTTGCACTCCTACTCCACCTCCATCACGAAGCGCCTAGAGATGTGGAAGCAGGTCGACCATCCTAACGTCGTTAAGCTGCACGATTGGTTCACTACCACGGCGTTTGGGGATCACTGTAAGTATGCATGTCAACAGCCTACTGCCGAAAAAATCCGCCACACTATTCTTAAACCACTGCCACTCCTGATAGCCAGAATCGTCAGTGGCGACTACCAGAAACGCGCTAAGATGATGTCGAAGTCTAAGACAAATAATTACATTTATTTGGATCCCGTAACGAAATTAATCACAAAATAATAGCAGTGAAGTAGGACGAACATAATTTCCACTTCCCTACGTTTCAGCAAGAGAATGAGCCTAATGCCTAATGGTTTGGCCATTAGGCACCAAGCTACGACAACTGAGATATGCCTAACACCACGAAGTCCACGGATAAATATGATCATCTCAAAACGGTGAAGGAAAACATCGTGAGGAAACTGGCATGTCTTAGAACCAAAAAATTCGAAGATATGCGACATCTACCAATCCGCACTGGGCCCGCGTGGTGGATTATAGCCCATCCCTCTCCTAGAGAGGAGGCCTGAGTCCCTGCAGTGGGAATAATTATAGGCTGATGATGATGATGATGAATTATTTGCATATGTTAATAAAAAATGCTATGCAATAGCTTTACTGCGGCAGTCTCCGAGTGCCACATTTAGTTTTTTTTTCCAAGTCTCGGATCTATGGGGATTTTTACATATAATTTATAATGGTGTCTTGAACAATCCTACCAAATTTCAGCCGGGTGGGAATTAATGTAACCTTACCTCTATTTTTTGGTCAAATTTGACCGGACTATAAGCAAGGGTTTTTGTTGTTAAACTTGTTTTGGCGATAACTTACTATTTGTAATCAATAGATAAGCCGTTAACATCCGCATCAACGATAACTTCACAGACCGCGATTTGACGGAGTTTATTTATATGAGGAGCAACAATTTAAGGTCTGAAAGTCTGAATACTGAAAATAACAATAAACGTAAACTTTAAAAGAAACCCATGAAATTTCTGCAACTTTACTTGCTCCGCAACGATTTTTGCGTAATGTTACTTAATTAGATAATATGTGCGAACGGCTTCTTGAAATGTCATTTACCCTTGTTGATATCTCTCACGAGTAGTGTCAATTACCAGTCTTACGGTGTCCGCTTTTTAGGCTTCCAATCATCTGCAGGGGTAGCCTTGTTCCACCCAGTAATATAGGCCACCTCGCATTGATGCTATGCTTCCTTGGTCTGCAAGTCTGAATTAGGTCTTTTTTGCGACGATCTTCTGAACTGAATTCCATCAGTTCATCTATATAATGGCTATAATAAATTCACACTGAGAATAATTAATAATCGAATATTGATAGAGCTGAGAGCGTCGTGGCTTCAAACACAAACAGGCACTTTACTTCATCATCTGCCTAAAATGTTCGCCCTAGAAGAGGGATGGGCTATAAACCACCACGCGGGCCCAGTGCGGGTTGGTAGATGTCACATATATTCGATTATTTTGTTTCTAAAACATACCGGTTTCTTCACGATGTTTTCCTTCTCCGTTTTGAGAGCAACGGTGATGAAATACGAGTTACGGGTAAGGCAAACATACCGAAGTAACCGAAGAACCACAAATTCGACCGTATGTGTTATCCAACTTGGTCCCCCTGGTGTATCATGACTCACAAGTTGCTCATAGTGCGGAGGATTGCGCAGCAACGTTACAGACGAATTTCAATCTAGATCCATCCAAACAGAATTTCGCATATACAGGGTGTCTCAAAAGAAAGTTTAAATTTAGAAGATCGATTCAAAAAAAAGTAAGCAGTGTATCGAAAAAATGTTTATCAATTATTAAAGTACACAATTTATTTCTTGAAAATAATATCTTCCAAATGACCCTCGCGTTCGTGGCACTCATTTAATCGAACAGTAAAATTACTTATCACGGCTCGGCAGGTGGATTCAGTAAATACTGAATAACGCTCTCCACGTTTTCTACCGTTCTTGATGACCTTGGCCGCCCAGATTTTGTTGTTTTTCCAGCGTTGTACCGGTCTCTTCAAACTTTTTGACCCATTTTCGAATAAGAGGAATGCTTGGCGCATCATTTAAATGTAAAAAGTTCGAACACTACAGAATCTTCTACGCGCTAAAGTCGCGGAATCATGTTTTTGTAAAACTCTTGCACGCACAACGCACGGTCTGTTCCTGAAAAACGCTCCATAGCGACTGAATTCCCAAGAGCCAGGCTACCGATTGACATAACCCCCGCGCCTCTTGGACTCGTTGCGTTCACGCAGTAAGCTAAATAAATATAAACTTTCTTTTGAGACATCTTGTAGAATACTGATAATATTCATTATTTTAGCAGTGTTTTAAGGACGCATTTACGATTGATAAGTCAAATCATTACTTTTTTAAACAAAAGTATGTTTATTAAATACAATGCTTTGTATTTTTAAAATGTTTTTGCTACTTATTGTAGGTAGATGTGCAAGGTACAATTCTTAACTATAAATATAATTTTAGATATGTCCAGTTTCTCAATAAATGTACCGAAGTGAAAAATTTTTACTTCGGTGTGTTTCCTGTGTGGTTTCCTCTGAGAAGGGATCAGATCGGAACAGTGATTGGTATCGGCTCAGCAATTCACTGGACTCTGTCGACAGCCCTAAGATGTAAGAAGTCCTGCAGCCTCTTGGGATGTGTCTTCGGGAATTAGTAGACACAATCTCAACAAACCGGTCGTAATTCTGCGGGGTCGGCAAAAGATTGAAGAGGGCGTCATCAATGGATTGTTTGAACGATTTCCAATCTGCCTTGTTGTAGTTGAATCGGCGTTTAAAGGGGACGTTTATAGGTCGGACCACGGGTTCGATGCAACACATAATTGGTCTATGTTGAGTGCGAGGGATAGGCGAACACACGCTCTTGGTGCACTGAGCGCCGATAGAAGAGCTGACAAATATTAGGTCTGGATTGTACCCGCGTTTCCAGCGACCACTGTTAAAAGAGGCCGGTTGTTTAGCGTCATGAATTAGTGCTAAATCATTCGCCTCGGCCCATTCTTCGACTGCATCTCCGCTTATGTCCGTGTCGTTGTAGCCCCAGTTGGTACAGCGGCTGTTAAAGTCACCGATTACAACTTTAGTTGGCTGGCTGTTAAAGTTCTCTGGTGGTACGAAATTAAATGTGGTGCCGGGAGGTTTATAAATGGAAGTGATGGAGCAGTTGCCAACATCTACTGTTATAATTTCTATGCCATTCTCGTTTGAGCATTTGGTGGAAAGTATACTTACGCCGGGAGCAGCAAACACTGCGTTACCGTGTTTTGGGTGACAGATCTCGGCGATAAGCGTGAGTCCATCGATGTGTGGCCGGCTTTGGGTTTCATCTCGATGGGTCTCTTGCACACAAAGAATGTCGCAGTATGTTTTGCGGCATAAATCGGAAAGTATCTCTGATTTATCTTGAGAGAACCCTTCGATGTTAATCGAAACTACGCACAAAGCCGGTTTTGTAGGAGGACTTGGGATTGTCATCGTGGTGAAAGGATTAGCCAGTCAGCGTGGGGACTCGCTGACTGCCCAGGGTGCGCCGGACGTATAGTAGTTCAGTAAATACGTCACTCGGGGAGGCTCCTTTCATGCACCCCAGTCGATTCTAATATTAGATGAAGTTAGGTCCAGAACGTAAGCCACGATCGCAAATTCAATGTATGCAAGTGAATCGGGCGTTTAAACCCTGGCAGCATGTGAGTTTAATTGAATAGTAAGTAGTTTTTCCCACAGCAAAATAAACATTTAGTCCACAATCAAAAGGAATCATTACAGACTGCACACTATAAATTACACATCATAATTGCACAGTGATAGTTTGACCAATTTTATGCAATTGTCGTCCTACTTTACTGGTAATTGCCCTGCTACGTTACTATGCACAATGCAAACGGTTGTTGCTATCTGACCTCTAAACAGATTGTTAATGTTAGCAATTAGCATTTGTGTTGATAGAAGTCGGCGTTTATGTGATCAAAAGGATCAATTAAATGTCAGCGCTTTTTTTCCTTCGTCACTGCGAGCTGCGTGGTGTTCGATGCACGTGGAAAGGAATAAGAAGCTATTATGAAAAAGGCGGCAGGCATTGATTGGGTTGTGCAATGGTTATTGCAATATTTAATCACACTAATATTATTAAGGCGAAGGTTTGTGTGTATGTTTGTTACTTCTTCACGCAAAAACTATTGAACGGATTTGGATAAAATTTAGTACACAGATAGTTTAAAACCTGAATTAATACATTGTTTTTATCCTGATTTTATCTTTTCGTGGGAAAATTTGCGAGCTATAGCGGGTGAAGGCGCTGGCAACAGCTAGGTCGGGTAGAAATAGAATAGTATTATCCTCAGATCAAATAGCAGCCAGATAGAGCGTGTAGAACAAGAGATTGCTGTCACCAAGGCAAATACAAATTCAAAAGTGAATACAACCACGCGTCAGTACTAAGCTACGCGTCGTACTGATTAGACGTCACAAGTGACTTGTTATTTTATGTCAAATCATGCCGTCTTGTGTCTTTAAACATTGTAAAAGTTGTTCCCAAAAACAAAGAAAAGAAGATGGAATATCTTTCCATACGTTACTATTGTATATTTTATTGTTTTGTTATTTATTTTCCCTATAAATTTTCAACACACTCAGAACGAAAAATATTGACAGTTATTCGTTTGTGTTGCCAGTTTACATCGAAATAGGTCTCCTTGAATTAGGGGAATTTGCATTGTGTGTAGGAAGATCGATGAATTTATACATGTTTATGCAGAAATAATTTTGTATAATCTATACTAATAATAGTATAAAACTGAAGAGTTTGTTTGTTTGTTTGGTTGAATGTGCTAATCTCAGGAACTACTGGTTCGAAAAATACTTTTGTGTTCGATAGCATATTTATCGAGGAAGACTATAAACTATACAATATCATGCTACGACCCTTAGGGGCTGAGCTGTTGGTGACACCGCGGGGAACAGCTAGCATATTATATAATTACCTTTGTTTGATAAAACTGTTATTTATTTTAACCAACCAAAAGGTGCTTTATTTTCAATTTTGAGTTTTTAGCAACCGCTAAATATTGTTCATCATCTACTTAGCCTTTTTCCCAACTATGTTGGGGTCGGCTTCCAGTCCAACTGGATGCAGCTGAATACCAGTATTTTACATGGAGCGATTGCCTATCGGACCTCCACAACCCAGTTAATACTGCGTAATACGATATTCTTTGGTAGTGACCTGAAAGTATGGCTGGTTGTCAGACTTTCAGGTCACTGACTACCTAATAACTGCCAAAGATCTACATTTATATGTATTTATGAAAATATTTTTTCTTTCTTTTTTAATGTTTTCGAATTATAATACCTATACATAATAAAAATGTTAAAAGACCAATTTCCAGAAAGCGTTATAAAGTATTGTTCTTGTCTGATGTTAATTAATAAACTCAATGGAGTGTTAGTAATTATAAAATAATAATAAAATCATTTAATTCAAGTCACTGACTCATAATAGAAATAATAATACATTCATACAGTAATATTACATACACAACATTATCTTTATCTTTTAAAAAACGTTGCTCCACACTAGGAATTTCTCCTGTATCGTGGGTGCGTTCACAAACATAGAAAGTCACATACACAAATACCCAGACCCGAAACAACTATCTGCAGGCCATACAAATATTTGTTCCGTGCGGGGATCGAACCCGCGACACGCAGCGCAGCAGTCCAATCGCTTAGCCACTGCGCCAACCGTGCCGTCATATCACATTCAATACTATTCAATAAAAAAATATTTAGCACGGCGGGCACAAGCTAACTTAAACCTTAAATAACTTTTATTCCACCTTTATTTATTTAATAATTATTATTCTGTTCAATTGATATTACTTATGCACCTATAAATGCTAAAGTGCATTAATTCCATTTTTATACATTAGTACCTACAATAATTGAAAAAAATGTGGGAGTTTTTACCAATACCTAGCAACATTACGCACACACAGATGCACATGTCCATACACTGTCGCTCCTAGCTGTCACGCACACATAAATATTAGGTAACTTCACATTGTTTTTGCGCATGTTATATCTGGCTGTTATTTGATCTGAGGTATTATCCTACACAATTAATTTTGTGTAGGAAAAAAAATATAAACTGTGATTTATTTCTTTGGCTACGCTAGAAATAATTTCAATATTACAATGTGACAGGCCGCTCTTTGTTTACTTTTGGCAGGTCTATATTTAACAGTAAACGATCGTAAGTACTTATTATACATTTAAATCGAAGAAGTATTAAGTATGTCTTTACAATACAATACAATAACTAACTTGCCTTGCTGCTTGCACTGGCTGGACAGGTCCACTCAAATCCGTGTGGGTCTTCATTCAAAAGGCCATCACAGGCACCTGACTGCTCTGAGAAGAATAATAATAATAATATTCCACAACTATCACACAACGCCATCTAGTCCCAAGCTAAGCAGAGCTTGTGTTATGGGTACTAGACAACTGATAAACATACTTATATATTTCTAAATACATACATATTATAGATAAATTACACCCAGACACAGAACAAATGATCGTGCTCATCACACAAACATTTGTCCTGGGTGGGAATCGAACCCACGACCTCCGGCATAGCAGTTAGGGTCACTAACCACTAGACCAACAGGCCAGTCAAAGACCTGTACAAGCCAACTCATAAAGAGGACTATGAAGAAATCTGAGAATCTCATTATGACTTGACTTGTATGGCTGTTTCTTCTCAGAGCAGTTGGTACGAAACACCACCTCATCTACTTATAAAAAATGACGACTGGATGATGATTTGTTTGTAAAAACGTGTTTGTAAAGTAAATATCATTTAGGTTCTCTATTGTGTCATCTAACTTTTTTATCCATAATTTAAAGTGCCATAACTTTTTTTGTCCTAATCATCATTTGTCCTGTCCGTCAGCAGCTCGACGGAGCCCCACTATGCGGGGCTCCTATTTCTGTCTACAGGGTTTAAAGGGACCTAACTAACCGAACCTCGGGGTGCCCCTGACGTCGACCGTCTAGGGTTAGCGTTTCCGACAGCAGGTCGACGGAGCCCCGCCACGCGGGGCTCCTATTCCTGTCTGCAGGGTTTAAAGGGACCTAACTAACCGAACCTCGGGGTGCCCCTGACGTTGACCGTCTAAGGTTAGCGTTTCCGTCAGCAGCTAAACGGAGCCCCGCTACGCGGGCTTCCTATTCCTGTCTGCAGGGTTTAAAGGGACCTAACTAACCGAACCTCGGGGTGCCCCTGACGTTGACCGTCTAAGGTTAGCGTTCCCGTCAGCAGCTAAACGGAGCCCCGCTACGCGGGCTTCCTATTTCTGTCTACAGGATTTAAAGGGACCTAACTAACCGAACCTCGGGGTGCCCCTGACGTCGACCGTCTAGGGTTAGCGTTTCCGTCAGCAGGTCGACGGAGCCCCGCTACGCGGGGCACCTATTTCTGTCTGCAGGGTTTACAGGAACCTAACTAACTGAACCTCGGGGTACCCCTGACGTCGACCGTCTAAGGTTAGCGTTTCCGTCAGCTGCTCGAAATCGACGGAGCCCCGCTACGCGGGGCTCCTATTTCTGTCTACAGGGTTTAAAGGGACCTAACTAACCGAACCTCGGGGTGCCCCTGACGTCGACCGTCTAGGGTTAGCGTTTCCGTCAGCAGGTCGACGGAGCCCCGCTACGCGGGGCACCTATTTCTGTCTGCTGGGTTTACAGGAACCTAACTAACCGAACCTCGGGGTACCCCTGACGTCGACCGTCTAAGGTTAGCGTTTCCGTCAGCAGGTCGACGATTGAAATTCGGAATAAAATATTTCGGAGTATTTGGCTGTTCCCATTACAATACGTACCCTTATTTAGTCCTAAAATATTTTTTTAGGACAAATTGTATAGGTAATACAATTTATTATAAACGAACATTCGGAATTATACACATTATGTAAAGCAATAATTAGGACATATTAATTTAGTTCATGTAAAATTAGGAGATTCAATTATTATAGTAATCGATATTAAGACAGAATACTTTTAGAACTAAAGAAAATTATGTTAAACAAAATTTCGGAAATTTGAACATTATGGTTAATTAAGTTTATGGCAAACGTGTTATGGAAAATGATTTTCGGACAAACAATTTTAGGAGAAGTAAGGGAGTACCATCATTTATCACATTGCCCTCAGGCTAGGGGCCACAATCTTCGCAGCCTTATGAGAATAATTGATAACCAGTGCCAGCAGTGTAATACCATAAATAGAATGATGACTAAGAAACAGTTTTTGCGTGTTTCTACGGATTATTTTCATTGAATGTTCCGGTTGAATCCTTTTCCACAGCTCGGGTCGATCCTCAAATTATGATGATTATGTTGAGTGACCACCAGTTACATAGGTAACGAGTTTCCTCCGTGTCTCGGAAAACACGTTAAGCCGTCGGTCCCGGCTGTCATTTCATCATCTGCTTAGCCTTTTCCCAACTATATTGGGGTCGGCTTCCAGTCTAACCGGATGCAGCTGAACACCAGTATTTTACACGGAGCGACTGCCTATCTGACCTCCACAACCACTGGGTTGTAAGTATTAACTGTAATACTAGGTAATACAATACCCTTTGGTAAGACTGGATGTCAGAATTTCAGGTCACTGACTATCTGTAACGACTACCAAAGATCTATATATATGGCAGCCGGGACCAACAGCTTAACGTGCTTTCCAAGGCACGGAGGAAACTCGGTATGTCGGGCGGTCACCCATCCACAGGCCGACCTAGGCAAGCACAGCTTTACCTAAAGATCGACCCGAGTGGCAGTTCTTATCTTCTAATAAATAAAGAGAGAAGTCCTGACTGACTGACTGACTCATCAACGCCCAGCCCAAACCCTTGGACCTAGAGAGCTGAAATTTTGCACAGGGGTTCCCTTTATAATGTAGACAAGGAATAAGAAAGGATTTTTCGAAATTCAACCCCCAAGGGTTTTAAATAGGGGATGAAAGTTTGTATGGAAAATCGTCATTTTCACGCGGGCGAAGCCGCTGGCAAAAGCTAGTTAATAATAATAATAATAAATATTTTTTATTGACACAAGTAAAAAGTTATACATTCCGATTTGAAACCCTGACTCCTGTGCTAGGTGAGACCTGTGTTACAGAAGTCAGTGTCTACACCCCTTTTTGGTACTGAAGTTTACAAATTATTATGCATCAGAAATTTAAAAAGAAAAAATAATAATAAAAGGAAAAACAAAATAACCATTAAAAATAATAATAATGCATGCATGCTCTTGTGTGGTGTGTGTATGTGTGTTTAAGCGTAGGTGTGAATTAGTAAGTGTGTTATGTCTATGTCTGCGTGTGTGTGTGTGTTTGGTGTGTGGTGCGACTATGTGTGTGTGTTTGGTGTGTGGTGTGGGTGTGTGGTGTGACTGTGTGAGTGAACGTAGTTGGTGGCTAAAATTCGGTTACAACTTAGACTTGGTTTGCCCACCTAACTATTTGTCATCTCGAGTGGTATTGTTCTTTAATTAGGTTTTCCGTCTGTTGGTAATCCAGTGTTTGAAGCCATGAGTTTAATTTAATCTTAGTTTTAATTCTTGTTAGTGGGTTGAAGTTTAGGATGATGTTTATTTTATTGTATAGATAAATGGATAAATATAAACTTTGCCGTCGAGCGGATGCGGTCTTACATTTGACTGTTTTACATGCGAGCCACGAGCTCCTCGGTCCCGGCTGTCATTTGACAGTCGTAATCAGTGGACCGGAATTCTAACAACCAGTCAGCTGCATCCGGTTGGACTGGAAGCCGACTCCTACATAGTTGGGAAAATATGATGTTCTGGTTGAATCCTGGAATCATGTGAGATGTAGTTGATCCATAAGCTGCAAACAGGGTGGAAGCTCTCTAAAAAAGGGTGTTATTATAAACTTTTTTTTTTTCATTTGTTACTATAAAAACACACTTACATACATTGCAAGTTAAAAAAAGCTTGTAAAAATATAGCTGTTCCATACATTAATTTGACCCTGTAGCACGCTGTATTTGCTGTTTTTCTCAAAATGATATATTGAATACGTGCTAACCGTTTTGCATCGGTGTCCCTTCCGTCCGGTGTCCTTCCGTATATTATAAGTACCTAACTTTACGTAATATTTAGTATGACTGTTCAAAAAACTTATTTAGCTTTACTGGGATACAGCCCGGTTTTTGCATAATATGAAAATAAACAAAACGAAACAGAAAATGCCTTTTTTATTCGCATTAAGATACACATATTTTGACGTCAAGTATTTTTAAAGTTTCGTTCATCCCTACAAATACTAAACTTATGTTCTGATTATATACCGACAGAAAACAATACGAGCTGAAGCAAACACAAATGCAAAAAAAAAGTTATTACAATTTCAAATCGCTATCAATATTCAATCACGACAAGGAGAATGACAAGATTGAAAGTTCTGGAAAAAACGATGCACTGAATTGATTTGTTTACCAGATATAAATTTTCTTAAGGGTACACCCGGCACTATCGTTGGTTTGGAGATGTAGCCTCACGGAATTTAACAACTTTTGAAAAAAACATTATATCTGAACTTTACTCTTTTAATTTTGACTGCCTAGTTGGTCTAATCGACGCAAGAACGACTGCTGTTTTATTTTCAGAACCTTAGAGTTTTACCGGAGTGTGTTTTTGTGGTCAGTTTTAGACCATTAATTGTCTCACTTATTACTGTCAAGAAAGAAGAGAAGAAAGACAAGGAACAATTGAATTGTCAACCACGTCCACAACCCATATTTTATCAATTTTGTATTAATGTAAAGCTACAAAACACAGTAAACAATTAATTTCACCAAAACCTCCCACAGGCCAGAATTTTGGAATAATGGTTGTAGATAATCAAGTGATTCCTTGTCCGTGTTTACCTCTTTTTGGGACTGACTACATGATACTCAAAATTTGAGTTGATATTTCTTAAGATTTTCTAAGCTCTTTTTCCTTTGTCCGACAGCAATGGTGTTAGTATACAACTACCACCCGGCGTGCGCCACGCTGATGAACAAGTACTTGTCCGGTGGTGCCGGCAACCCGAACAACGACGCCAATGGCGCCTTCCACGACCCCTTCTCCTCCGACCCGGATGCTCCTCGCCCATATACTCATCAGGTTTGTAGATTCTGTCTGACAGGTGCTGTTAGAGCTGACACGTATGTGTCAGAAACTGTAAAACAAGTGTTTGAAAATTTGTTAATTTTTTATTTATTTGACTATTTGTAGTGTGAGCATTGACGGCCCAGTTGTGGCGGCCCCGACTTACGAACAGTGAGTCGTGGGTTCGAACCCAGTCAGGCGCACTTCAGACTTCGTGTAATTTATTTCATCACCACTGCTCTCAAAACGGTGAAGGAAAACATCGTGAGGAAACCGGCATGTCTTAGAACTAAAACATTCGAAGGCATGTGACATCTACGAATCCGCACTAGGCCCGCGTGGTGGATAGAAGAGGCCCGAGTCCCTGCAGTGGGAACATGATAGGCTGATGATGATGATGTACACATTAAATACAGAAAAGATAAAAAAGGAACAGAGAATAATACAAAAGTGATATCTTGACCTCATTGGTCAGATTGGGTTCTAGCATGGACTTGGGCACGCCATCTACAATGAGCTTTGACCGTTGCTTATTATTTTCACTTCTATTCACTGTCAAAGAAGTAAGTGGATATTCCCCTTCGATATGTTCCCAATGACGTTTCAAAGTGCAATTTATTGGCATAATAACCTCGCACTGAGAAGTAATTCGACGATTCGAATTCTTTATTCGAGTGGTCAACTGATTGTAAAGCAAAATAATGTACACTTTATTTACTGCGGAGAGCTTACCTGAGACAAATCAGGTCCTTTGCTGTTTTACAAATATGTGAATTTCCCTTTTGCACTCGAAGTTGAGAAAATTCGCATTTTAACGTGTTTTTGAATTGGGTGACTGACAAATTAGTACGGCGACGAAAACAAGTCATGTGTTCATGACATATAAACCGGTTGATTTATATGCTGAAGCTTTCACCTAAAATGAGAGCATAATATGCAAGTGAATGCAATAACACATAACTTTCCATATTTACACCGCGTTTACACCTATACACAAGTTGTGATATTCGTTTCGACAAGCACGAAAATATGTCGCCTATAAAACATGTATTTACATGTTGCAGCCATTCACATTCGTTTATTATCATTTACGTAATCAAAATACAATTTAATTACGTAAATGATAATAACACCACGCGCACACCAATTGACCACCGAAGGCACCAAGCGCATGTGCGTATTGTTCAAAAGAGATACCGCACAAATGGCTAAGAAGGAGCATGGGTGATTTTTAGTCAGTAGAAGTCTGACACTCCCTATCCCTGTGCCCAGCGCGGGAGGAGTCATTAGATGATTTTTCATACGCTAAAGTCAAAAAAAGGGGTTGAAATGTCGCCCTTTCGTAATCGTTTTATCCCCCGATGAAAAGATTACTTTTGGTCGCGATAACCGACATCGGTCGCGGTGGCCGACATCCACACGGACGAAGCCGCGAGCATGAGAGTTGATGATATTCGCCTTAAAATTGATTTCTTCTGAACAGAAAAATGCGATGCTTCGTGCTGTGGCAAGCGGTGCCTTGCTGCCGGAAGCTGTACTGTGGAGCCTGGTCGTGCAACTGACTGCAGCCCTACGCGCCGTGCACACCGCCGGACTTGCTTGCAGGTATTCACACACTCGATGATTGGTGACGGTCTTCAGAAAGAACATGTGCGTAGTATTTGCAACCGGCGTTCGTGTATGATCTAAATTATAACGTACCGATTAACAAGGGAGAAAGTAAGAAAAAAAAACGTGTTGCGCCGACGCCTTCTTGTGTCTTGGTCCATGTCCGGAAGTAAAACAGTTACACATAGTAATCGAACACCCCCACGTGCTCTCGGTACGCCTATTCAAAAATACCTACAACTTGTTTAATTGCCATTTCACAGTAGCCTCGACCCCACGAAGGTGGTGATGAATGGTTGCCGCGCTCGCATCTCGTGGTCTGGCGTCACTGACGCTCTCCACGCCAACAGCAGTGACACCGCTCAGGTTAGTTAATTAGTCTCTTATTATTGGGTTCTTCTATGAGTGCACTAGACCTTTCACAGTCCTAACAGATAGTTAATGATCTGAAAGTCTGATAATTACTCTTACCAAGGGGTATCGTGTTACCCAGTACTAACTCGGTTCTGAAGCCGTTCCGTGTAACATTCTGGTATTCAACTGCATCCGGTAAGATTAGAAGCCGAGCCCAACATAGAAAACACATACATTGGGAAAAGGCTAGGCAGAAGATCTATGAGTGCACTAGAGGAACATCTCAGCAGAACCCGTAATACTCCCATGTTGTTTACACAATTTCTACTAGTTTTTCCATTTTCTAATTCAAGTCGTTTCTAAAAGCAAGGTTATGAGTGTGTTATGTGACAGGCTCAGCAAGACGACCTGACGGCGCTAGGCCGCCTCGCCCTAGCCCTGGCTTGCCGCACCATCCACTGCGACAACCTAGCCGCCTCCATGGAGCTCGTCGCAAGGACCTACTCTCCCGATTTCAAGAACCTGATACTGTATGACGAAATCGTTACTTTACTACACTACCATCTAAGCTTACGTGCAACGTTCTGATTGTTATTTTAATATTTTCTTTTTACTCGTTGCATGTTTCCAATGCCATGGTCTCTGGCAATTATCACATTAAACTCACACCTTTTCAAAATTCATGAACTTAACTTCATGAATTTTATAGCCCACTTTTACGATATTCGACTAATTCACTTACCGCTTCACGCATTGAAAACTTGATGCTGTCTGTCTTCAAACAATTCAGTGAAACGAACATATTTTAAAATGTTTACCGTGAAGGGGGAAAGTCCAGGGTGGCCCGCGTAATTCAAATTTTACTTTGGATTTTGCGAATAACAGATGAATTTCTGGTTGTATTGATTAAATTATGATTCATTAATTGAGGTAAATGCGAATTTCCTGGGCTACCCTGGCGCTTCTTAGCGCGCCTTAATAAACTCAGCAGTCAAGGAAAGTTTGGAATTCTATTCCTTAAAATAAAAATAAATCCAAATAATATTTTTCATCCCTTCAATTCGAAAAGTGTCGTTTTGTTCCTCTATAAGTGCGAGCAAAGTAGCTCTTTTCTCCATTAGACTTTTTAGCGGGCAGTAATGAGATTTGAATTTAGAACATGAATCGTTCATTGAAATCGAACGCAAATTGTATTGTGTTGGCTGTACGGTGCGAGGAGACGCGGTAACTAAATTAAAAAAAAAAACAAAACCGCGCGATTTACTTCCCTGTTCTAATAATCGGTACGGACTTTATTGTATTTTATGCAAAAAAAATGAGCTCTACGTCGAGTTCTGAAAGTTATAGTGCATTAACTCCTGAAACAATAAAAATAGAAGATAATATTTTTAACGTCATACAAAACTTAATCCCTACGAAATCCCGAGAGAAATATTTAAAGGCATACGACAATTTTGTTTAGTAACATGTTGTCTAAAACTGGACACATATTCGTAATTAATATGTCTGATGGATTTAAACGTGTCGTCACTCTATTTTTATTAAATAATAATACTATTACATGAGGAGCCTTTTATTTCTCATAGAGGGTGATGAAAAGTCGAGTGTATCACTCGGGTGCAAAATATATTTTGGGCTCGGGCGACGTACTTTGAATCCCTCGCTACGTTCAGGATTCTACTAAAGAATCCCTCACTACGTTCGGGATTCTACTCTAGAATCCCTCACTTCGCTCTGGATTCAAAAAAGCGCCCTCGCCGTAAAAATATTATTTTGCTCCCTTATGATACAATCTACTATTTACTATGGTGGTAAAACGGTCTTGTCGGGTGTTATATCAAAATATGAACCATTTTTGTGACCCTATTAATCCTCTTCTGACCCGACAAGACTGATCAAACATGCAATAAATTTGCTTATTTGAGCATCAGCCCCATAATATTGGTATTTTGGGGCTGATCACCACAATAACTTATCATGTTTTTGAACGAGGCGGTAAGAAAGGTTATTATCATTTGGCATTGGCAGGATTAATATCAGAAACGTGATAAGTCAACGTGCCGCGGGTTCGGACTACACTCGCCCCGAAGTCTCCGGAACTGGTTTCATAGCTGTAGTAGCTCTTAGTAAACCGACTGGACAGTCGACACCATGCCGAAGACGAAGAACTAGTACTCTGTATCAAAGATTTTAGTATTCCGTAAACCTGGCACAGAACACTGTAATACGTATGTCTTTGGAGTTACCTTTCAGATCTATTGTCTAATACTAAATGGATGTAGATCATTATTTATTTGTCCGCTAGTCGTCGGTGTTACATACTTTCAACCTGTTAGGTACTGCTTCAGCTTTCGATGTTTCAACGTCTTATGTGACCCGTATGCGTCCCCTTTACATGCGATCTCATACTTGTACGTGCAACACTTGAGATTGTTATTTATGTATTATGTTAAATAAATAAGAATTAAATGCATGCCTAAATTCCATTTAGGTATTTATTATCGTCGTCGACCACTCGCCGCACCGTCACTGATCTCATGCCGATGATAGGTGCAAGGTTTTACACACAGGTAAATTTATTTGTTTCATATTTATGTACTATTTACGTTTTTTTTTTCTGTAAAAGTAGTTTTCTTACTTACAGGTAATATAAGCAGTTTCTTGTTAGTACAAAGCATTTTTATGTTGTAACTGTAGTCGTTCATATTCTTGTAGTTAGACTAATAGAACTAAAGTGTAAGTGAGCATGTATCTGCTTTTATTCGTGTCGTAATAGTCACGAATCCTTTACATGTTTTATGTTGCAACCGCTAGTATTTATGGTTCAAAATCAACTAACTAGAGTTGATTTTTATGTTATTAATATTATTAGTAGTAAATTCGTGTCTAGTCCACCATCAAAGGAAGGCTAATGTAACAGGCGATGAAACCAGGTAACACTGATCATGTATAGTACACACAAGTTGAAGGAAGCTAATTGAATTGTAGAAAGGTAGTGGAATAATACTGATGTGATTATAGGTGGAGGCCTTGCAGCGTCGCGCGGATGTTTTCGAGGATCAACTGGCTCGTGAGATTGACAATGGCAGACTCCTACGCATACTCGTCAAGTTAGGAGTCGTTAACGAGAGGCCCGAGTGAGTGACACTCAGTTTAGTCTGTCCGTCCATCTCGTGGTGTGGGCTATTGGAAATATCAAGAAGCATGTCAATGTGTTTAAGAAGGCAACAAGATTCATCTCCATGTCCTTCTGTTTAAACAAACTTAGAATTTAATGTGATCATTCTGTACCATTTGTACTACTAACTAATCTGCTAGTTGCGTCAAAGTACAAGAAAATTCCCACAATCACAAAATTTGCTGGCCTAGATAACAATTTGGTTATCTTAGGCATAGACATATATTTCCACATAAAAAAAAAACAGATTTTAATGCCATCACCATATTATATCAATAATAAAAAAAATAGAGTAACTTATTTCCGATTATTTCTAGGTTGAATCTAGACGCCTCTTGGTCTGAGACTGGGGACCGGTACATGCTGAAGCTGTTCCGTGATTACTTGTTCCACTCGGTGTCTCCCGATGGACGACCTTGGCTGGACCAAGCGCATCTGGCTCACTGCCTCAACCAACTGGACGGGGGCACTCCTGAAAGGGTACGGTGACCAGTTATACTTGATATAATTATCATCAGCCACATCCCGACTTTACACGGTATAGATAGGCCACGTCTTTGCTTGGACTTTTCTCTTTTAAGGCGACATTAGCTGCCCGCGACCTTGAGCGCGCGTTTAACTCATCGCCTAAACAAATAAGGTTGAAAATGGCGATGCGTTTGATGCTCGTGACTGCCAAAATGAACGATAGTTCGCAGATTTAATTTATTCAAAAAAAAAGTACGCTGTAATGTTAAAATATTTTTACATTGTCTTTAGTTGGTTAAATTTCCTTTCTGATAGTAAACAAATAAATAACAGTTGTCACTCAAAATATTGAGCATTTCGAGACGAAAAAGTTTTTTCGTGTGATTTTTTTGTGATTTTGTGATTTTTTTTTTCGAGGTTCTTGATTACTTTTAGAAAATATTTTTGCATAAGTCTTTTACCTATACATTTGACTATACACTGTATTTTTTTTGGAATTGTAATAAGTAGCAATACGGCTAACTCTGCGACGAAAAACAGGTCGTTTTTACGGTTCCCCCGTTGACTGCGTCTTAATTGGAAGTGAACAGCTACATTATTACGTAGAGATACATTTTATGGTATAGTGAACTTTCTAACAGACTGAATGAACTATTTACATAATGGGGTGGGGACGGGGGTGGTGGTCAAGTGGACAATCACTGGTTTAGCAACCCGCCCTACACTTTGCATGTACACGTAAACAGGTTACTAAATAAACATGCTTCTCTTGTGTGTTATTATGTTATTCATAAATCGACGGTGGGAAATGTCGTATGTCGGACACACACATTGAGGGGTTGAAATACATATAATTTTTCAATTATAGGTAGTTGTAACAATCAACTTATTTAGGCTTTCCGTTCGATAATTGCAAAATTACGCTGTAAAAAGTGTAAAAAGATGTGATTATATCATCAAACAAAAGTATCTTATTTTTTTATCAAATCTACTGTTTAAAGGTTTGTTTTCAACACCATGTTTTCGTTCAGGTGGAGCTGATGTCTCGCGACGAACAAAGCGTGCTGGTGGTGTCCTTTGCCGAACTGAAGCATTGCCTCGAGCAAGCATTCGACGAGGTGATGCACGCGGCCGCCGGGCCTTAGCCATCCACCGCAACGAGCGGCTACACATTGCAATAATCAAGTAATAATGTCCCATGGCTGCCTTCATCGATGTACCGGTGTTCTTTACATGCCATCACTAATGCGTATAACGTTTACCTTAAGAACTGATGAAAAAGTAATAATAGTATTCAATATAGTCTGTCGCATGTCAAGAATTCCGTCTTATGTTTTAGTATGCATTACAAAGGTATGCATTTTTTGACGATGTAAGGAGTCCGATAAAGGAGTTAATGTTAATATAATTGTAATGTGGAGCCACCGTGTCGGTTCGTGTTCAATTCTGTCATCCGGGATCGAAATATGTTTGTAGGTGCGTCGCGATTTTTGTGCTGGTTTCGTACAACTTTTATATTTTGATGGCAGTTATTGAACTATTAGCGATATCAATAACTTTTCCCCTATTGGGGCACAACACTTTAGTGGGATTACCAAAAATAGCAAACTCTTAGTGAACGAGGCGCCAGTCGCCATGTACCTTATCCTTCACCAGCTCTCTCGTGTAGTATAGTAAGACGCGACAGAGCCGTCAGAGTAACATTGCTTTTCAAGGACGATTCCTAACTCTGGGTTGTAACGCGATCTCATTTCGGAAGCGGTCTCGACCCCTAGAACGCTTCTCAATAACTGCGCCACATTACAAATGATTCGATATTTTTATACGTTTGTGGATCATAATGATAATCTTTAAAAGAATGTAATGGATTATTAAATTAATTAGGATCGTATTTTTATTTTATATAAGCTAGCTGGAGCGAAAATTCCCGCAAACTCTATCGCGCCCACTTAAACTTGGTTAGTTTTGTATAGGGCCTTATCGATGTACCGTTACGATCAGCCGCCTGAACAAATGCCAGAAACATTCCAAACTAACAACAACAAAAAGATGAGAGCTATCTAACGACTGCTTCTCAAATAAGTATTCAGAATTGAGCAGTTGTACTGTGCGGGGCGGCCCGGGCGCGGCGGTTCGCGCTGTGTCGCCTTTAAATGTATCGAGAAACAACTATTGCACGCGTGCTTTAGTAATTAAACACAGATTTATCTTTATAACGGTGATTTCATCTAGAACAAGTTAATGTTTAAAGCGTGCCGCCTTCATGTGTTTAAGTATCTGAAAGCACGACGTACACGTTAGTATAGGTACCGTACGTCACGTAGATCTGAATTTGTACGTGTTGAGGGTGGGGCGATGCGAGCCGTTGCGACGGACGGCTCTGTTAATGTTAGCAAGGTCGACAAGATCTCAATAATAAATCAATGGCAATAAATACCTTTTTATATGGCCGCGGACGACGCGCAGTGTCCGCCCTAACCTCATATATCACGTTCTTGCAGTTTTATTCTACATAAAAGTTTCTTGCCAGCTACCGATTTCCCTAACTGTACTACACTGTACTTCACTTTAATGAAAACTTGGTTGGTTCTGTTCCGCAGGCAGATATTGCATTAATCTAATAGAATTTATGTAAATAAATTTCCCCTATCGATCAAAATGGTAATTATTATTAAACATTTAGGCAACACTTATTATATAGAAGTTAAGCAGGGTAAGTGAACAAAGCTTTGGCTTTAACGTTTAAAGTTATGTTGCTAAGCACTTTGCAATTAAGTACATCGCGCTCAATTCGTCCATCCTATTATTGTGATCACCCCATAATGTTAATGGAATATACAAACAAAATACGTATTTTTCGAATGTTGCACGATTTGCCTGCGGAAATCCTAGACTCCCATGTTCAAGCTTCAAGCTTCTTAACGAAGCGGTACACTACAAAGTGTACCTTTTTTGTATGCGCTTTTCAGAACTAAATTAAGTTAAAATCAAAATAGATTAAATTACCTAAACATAGGTAACTCATTAATGATTTTGCAAATTCCGATCTATGTAGAGATGGACACTCTGAGAATAACATATTTTGAGATAACTATAAGTGTATATTTTTTTTCTAACAAATAAAACGTTTTTAATACTATGTGCGTTTTTTTTATCGTCTTTTCTATTCCTGCCGGCCTGTACTAATGGAGATAAGTGATAAAAAGCATGCCGACGAGGACATACTCCAAGCGTACTACCCTCACTCCTTCACCTTCAATAGAGAATCATCCCCTATTTAAGTACCTTAGGGGTTGAATTTCGAAAAACCCTTCCTTATTCCTTGTCTACATTATAAAGGGAACCTCTGTGCAAAATTTCAGCTTTCTAGGTCCAAGGGTTTGGGCTGGGCGTTGATGAATCAAGGGTCTATCTATAGGTTAGTCATACTAAACTTTAAGCAGAGTCGAGGGCGTTATATCGTGAAACAGCTTCACGCGCAGGTTTCGGCATTGTTATGGTGACAACAGATGTACAATTGGACACCATAACTGAGGAGCGGTTTCTAATGTACGTACCTACGCAAAATTATTTGAAATAAATGGATCGTTCAGACCTTCAACCAGGCGAAAAAGATTGTTAAGAGAAGAATTAAACCTGAATGAATGAAATGAGCAGTGTGGTGGCCCAGTGGTGGCCGTTTATTCCCGTTGTCCCCGTACGCCGTGTCCCCGTCCTACGGGGACAGCGAAATATTTAAAAATACTTCCCGTTCTCCCTGTTAATATAGTTGAATAAAATAGAAGGAAGAACGTGGGTCTGCTGACGGAAGCGCTATCCCTAGACTAGACGGTCGACGTCGGGGGCACCCCGAGGTTCGGTTAGTTAGGTTCCTTTAAACCCTATAGAGTATAGACAGAAATAGGACGACGGGGAAGTGCAACAACTCCTAACTTACATTTTCCGTCGTCCTGCTGAATGAAACGCTAACCCTGAACGTGAAGGAAGAACTAGTTTAACCTAGGCAAAACTACTTTGTCCTGAAATCGGGTTTGGCCGGTAACAATTATAAGTTTCTATAAAATTGCAAGACTTACCTACTAAGAATAAAGCTGCCCAGTTATGAAGCCATAGAAAAAGCCAACAAACTTCAAGTAAATTGGGTCAATGTACAGATAGCGCGCGAGTTGAATGCAGTCGGGGCTGAGGTAAAGAGCGGGAGCAGTGTAGTGCTGTGCTATTCACACTTGTGTAATGCGGTAGTGCTGTCACGCACTACCGCATTCCTAAGCTCTGCATTCAACTCGCGCGATACCTGTATTTTTATAAGTTTACTTCCCGATATCCGACTGTACGTTATGGGGACAACGGGAAATAAATTTAAACACGTCCCGCTGTCCCCGTGACGGGGATAATACGGGGACAACGGGAATAAACGGTGGTGGCGGCCCCGACTTACGAACAGTGAAACGTGGGTTCGAACCCCGTCAGGCACATTACTTTGTGTAATTTATTTAATCACCACTGTTCTCAAAACGGTGAAGGAAAACATCGTGAGGAAACCGGCATGACTTAGAACCAAAAAAATCGAAAATATGTGACATCAACCAAACGGCACTGGGCTCGCGTGGTAGTCGTAGGAAGCCCATCCCACTCCTTGAGAGTAAGCCTGAGTCCCTGCAGGAACATTATAGGCTGATGATGATGAATGAAATGGGGTCGCATGAACAATGGCAGAACTGCTGCCAGCCTGCTACGATGAGAATGCTAAGCGGGACGTGTGTGGTGTTACGCGAATGTTTGAAATAAGAAATGAGTAGGTACATCAGAGGAAGTCGAAAGTAGCACCGGTGACTGTAAAGTTGTGTGGTAATCGGTTATTTTTGTATGGACACGTGTTAATGAAAGTTTGAGTATGAATGTTCTTGCATATGGGTAGAGGAATACCAAAGAAACGATGGATTGACTGTGTAAAGAATGATATGCTTAAAAAAGAGAAGTCCGAGATGAGAGATGTTGAGTTAGTAACAGAGAAGTATGGAAGAAGAGAACACATGCCTAAATTATATTGGTATAATGATACTTGTGCAGATCGGTTAATTAACACATTCATGATTCAGTTACGTTTAGTCACATGTAATGTAACAGGGGGCGACCCTATTGCCATCAACCGGGCACAAATCCAAACTCCGAGGTTACTACTGGAAAATCTGTTGGAAAAAACCAATAACACTATGCCTTTTTTTTCGGTGGGTGGAAAATCATCGAATAACCACTTCGCTCTGCCCAAGAGCGGGGGGGGGGGGGGCCCGCTCTTGGGCAGAGCGAAGGGGAGTGTCAGACTTCTACTGACTAAAGACCAAACCCATGTTCCTTCTTCGCCCTTGTGTCGGAGCCGCGTTATCCTTTCGATAAACCCACAGCCCCAATAACACTATGGCTGACGCTGACCCAAGAATCGAAACCAGGACCAACGAGGAACTATGCATGTTTTGGTATGGGGTGGAAGAACGAGGAATGGTTTTATTAAGTGTGATGTGTGACAGGTTGATGAGAAAACAAGGCGATTTACGGCTCGTTATATACATTTGAATGTCTTTTGTGAAAAGTAACAACCGAAATAAAAGTACTCTGTGAACAGCTGTTTGTGTATTCTGCGCTTTGAGTACCTTCTCAGTAAGGCCCAACGCACACCGGCGGAGGCGCGTCGAAGATACTGAGAATAAATCAATTTAAAATAAACATTAACTCGCGCGGTTCTTGTCTGCTCTCGTGGCAGATTGATGTCTCACCGCGCTCGTCTTGCTTTGACATAAGATTTAAGGTTTATTTTAAATTGATTTATTCTCAGTATCTTCGCCGCGCCTCCGCCGGTGTGCGTTGGGCCTTTAGGGCTATCAAAACATAGACAATACAAAAGAGTATTTATCATATCAACGCTATTAAGGTGAATGCGATAGCCCGCGAAAATCGAATTTTCTTACGTTTTTTTACAATTAATTGCCGGTCAGCGTCAGAATGACTCACTCAAGGAACCTTTATGAACTGAGAGGGTTGTATTGGTGATTTTAGTTTATTTTACTCAATAGGGTCACATTTGTTACGGGCGCGAATCCTACTTTATATAGCATACAATCGGACACTGACCGGCAAATTGCAAAAATCGTATCGAATTTCGCGGGCTACCTTGTCGCATTCACCTTCGTCATACGCATGTCATACGTGAATTGTTGTAGGCGTTATGACGCACGTTTTATCGAGTGGGTGTAGGGGTTGGGGCTGTGGGTTGGGGTATTTTCATGTCCGAGAATAGCAGAACTGAAAAATTTGTATTACTACGCCCACAACCTGCGCCGTGACCTGTTTTGTTATGCAGTCGGCGCCTCAGTAATTAGTAATCAATAGATGCAACACCCACGTCTGTTTCACCTGGGACCAACTACGTAGGATGTCCGCCGTCCAATCTTATCGATGCAAACGTCGCGTTCAAGCAGTGTTACACTAGTAATAAATAATAAATCGTCAGTTTCCCATTCAAAATAGGTATTCTAAAAGTCATACATACATCTTATTTATTTGCTTTTCCCTGTTAACTCATTTTCTGATTTCCAAAAAGAAGGAAATTCTCAATTCGAGTGTATATAATTTTGTAATGTATTTATGGACTGATAGTTGAAATCTTGCTATTTATTTCAGGCATCCTCTGATGAAGGTCATGGCAAATGGTATGAAACCAGTTTTTTTTGTAGGGTGGGATATCGTCAAATGACTCCTCCCACTCTGGGCAGAGCGGTAGAGAGTTTCAGACTTCTACTGACTAAAAACCACCCATGTTTCTTCTTTGCCGTTTGTGTCCAGGCCACGGTATATCTTTCAAACAACCCGCAGCCCCGACGGGACCCGAAGTCTGAAAGAAGGCATAAAACCCTAAGAATCAGTTTCACACAGTAATAACCATCCTAATGCTGAAAACATTTATTTCGAATTTTTCAAAACTGCTGTACTGTATCAACTGTATGCTTGCTTATTAATAATTAAAGTTTTATGAAATGTGTAATTCATTTGATATTACATACTTACAAATTAGAAAAAAAGTACTATTCAATTAAAATCTTTGAATAGCAAGCTTTATATTTGTGTTGCCAACATTGAAAAAAAGATGCGAGAACGCTTTCATCTTTGCTTTTATCTGAACGCAACCAAATTCGAAAATCCTTAAGGTACAGTTACACATGCTTATTTAAAGCACGAAAGCATGCTTCAACCGAGCATTTGCTGCTTACAAGCACGTGTGTCCATACCTTGCTCAAAATAAGCATGCTAATTTCGAGCATACTCAAAAATCGACAGGCGTGCGATTTTTGAGCATGCTACCTGCGGCGCGGGTAGCGGGGGCGTGGTTTAAGCACGTGTGGACAGGTCTGCTTATTGAGCATGCTTGTTAGTAGTATTCCGATCGTCGCTGCAGGAACAGGCGCCGATTTCTCGCCAAAAATGGCTCGCTGGGGTGACGAGAAGACTTTGAAATTTGTCTGGAAAGTTCCATTTGGTTCTAAATCCATGTTCTTATTATTATCTGTCATGTTCTTATTATCTTATTAAAAAGCATGCTTATAATAAGCATGCTTAATAGAAGCAAATGTATTGAGTTCCAACAGCATGCTCATTTTAGGCATGCTAATAAGCATACTATTTTTGAGCATGTGTAACTGTACCTTTACGTCTGTCATCCGTCAGCATTCCGTCAGTCACATTTGGGACAAATGGCACTTTACGTCAAATAAACAAAATAGCGCAAGTGTTTGATATCATTTTATGTATTCTACTCTTTGGCAAAGTGTGTGTGTGTGAGGCACGGCCACACAGGTTTATTTTATACACTTGAGAACGCTTACTTGCTCATACATAAGTGCATCCGATCAGTATTTTTATCCCATGTAGTTGGTGGCGCTGCCAGTTTCGTTAGACCCGGCGGCAACAGCGGCAGTGCAATGAATCCGGTCTGCTATAATGGGGGGGCCCATGACCGACTGATACACGAAGCTGACCAGCTTATTTCGTATATTGAACGTGGGTCCACTATCCTCAAGTTTTATCCAAGAAAGAGACCAGAGCGTCGTTCCCTCTCCGTGAGGCGAGAAACGCATCAAATTATTTGGAGTAGGACAGGCGTTTCACAAAAGAATGCATACGAAGGAGCTCTGGATATCAGAGATATAAAAGAAGTGAGGACTGGCAAGGCATCCAAACACTTTGATCGGTGGCCAGAAGAGGTGAAGCGTCTGGACAACACCAAATGTTTCACCATCTACTATGGAACAGAATTCAAACTGCGCGCAGCTTCACTTGCAGGTGAGTTTGTAAACATGTCTATTTATACCGAACCCAGCAAGTTGTCACATGTACCACTAGTTGGTTGTGAGGGTTTCACACAACTTCCATTGCCAAGTTGTTGTTATGATTACTTTACAAACAATTCTGTTTAGCAATGTGAGTTTGAATCATTGTGCAAAATTAAACTCTTGTAGCTCAAACGGATAAGGAGTGTGAAGCCTGGGTTAAGGGCATCAGGTTTCTGATTGAAGAGGCCCTCAATGCATCATATCCTTTACAAATAGAGAGATGGCTGAGAAAAGAGTTCTACGCTATAGAAAATGCAAACGAGAAGTAAGTTCGAGTCTTGTTTATTTTATAAAAATGATTATTAAAATATTCCTAACCTTCATAGGACAACCATAGTCATGAATGATTGAATAAAATATATTGTTTTTCTGTTGGCTTGGTGATATTACTAACAATTCAATGTTTTTAAATTTTTACCCCTTGCTTAAAATCTTGGTCATGAAAAATAATGTATTTGATGATTCCTATAGCTTTTTAACACAGTTACTAACATTTACACTTTCATTGTCTTTCACTATTAAACAATGAGAGTAAAATAACAACAAAAAAAATAAAACAATTTAATAACCTTTAGTTGCTGCTGTTTCACTATTAACTAATGCCAGGATACATGATTTTAAGTATTAATCCATAAATTAGTATTATCTATATAAATAAAAAGAGAAGTCCTGACTGACTGACTCATCAATGCCCAGCCCAAACCCTTGGAATGTAGACAAGGAATAAGGAAGGATTTTTCGACGTTCAACCCCTAAGGGAGTTAAATAGGGGATGAAAGTTTGTATGAAAAATCGTCATTTTTGATATTTTCCGACATCCACGCGGTCGAAGCCGCTGGCAAAAGCTAGTAAATAATATATTTTCTATACAAACTTTCATCACCTATTTAACTCCCTTAGGGGTTGAATTTCGAAAAATCCTTCCTTATTCCTTGTCTACATTATAAAGGGAACCTCTGTGCAAAATTTCAGCTTTCTAAGTCCAAGGGTTTGGGCTGGGCGTTGATGATCAGTCAGTCAGTCAGGATGTCTCTTTTTATTTATATATAGATAGTGTTTCACATGACATACGTCATTTAGACAATAGGATAATAAAATACGGTAATTAGAGCTACTGTATCATGTTGTATCACATAAATATGTTGTGCACTTAACATACTAACCCTTCGTCCTAGCTCGTGGTGGCATCGCTTTGTCTCGTTTTGGTGCTGCATGGTGGAACGAAAGGGGCGGTAAGCCTGTAGACTGTCTGCACAGTAATGTGAAGTGCAGTGCAGTATTTATACTAGGGCTATAATAGCTGGTTCTCTTTTGTTTGGTGCTATCTGCAGTGTGTTGACGGGTTTGTTTCCACTAGTTCTACTGAACAGTTCAGTAATGGAAATATTTCTTTCCACTATTTCTACAATATCAAGTGTTACCAAATTGTAGAATTAGTGGGAACAAAATTTTCCTTTTCTTCTACCTGTTCTATTACACAGTTCTTCTTTAAAAATGTGGATGGGTATAAGAGTAGAGGAAGACAAAAGAAACGATGGATGAACTGTGTTAAGAATGATATGGTAAGATAGGAGGGATCTCATGAGAAGACGAGAAACAGAGAAGTATGGAAGAACAAAATATGCTGCGCCAACCCCAAATAAATTGGAATAAGGGCAAGAGACTGATGATGAAGAGTTTCACTAGTGATTCACTAGTATTATTTTAGTGTCGGTGAAAACCGATAAAGAGTTTCACTAGTAATTCACTAGTATTATTTTAGTGTCGGTGAAAACTCGCAAAATGTGAATTTATTCCGCTTTGAATTTTGTTTTTGTATATTGACACAAATAGCCTCAGGTTACTGTGTGAGTTTCCACTCAAGAAATATGTAGTAGAAAATTGGCAAAGACAGAGTTCAGACTAAGACAAAAACCCATTCATTTTAAAGTAGAACTGTGTAAGAAATCGGATCTCGAAATTTAAGAGGCTTAAACTAACAGGGAGAATATCAAAGAAATAATAGGAAAAATTATTTCAATAGTTCTACCGTAAAAGTAGTGGGAACAAACCCTCGCAAGCAGCAGAAACAGCCGTTTGTCAGCCGATTATGTTAATTTTATGCAGTAACTGCAGTCTTTGCAAGGTAATGTGATGCTGGGCGGGTACCATTATTGGTTCTGGATGATTTCATAGGTATTGTTGAAGCATGACTTTTGTAGCAGCATGAAAAAATTACAAGATTGAATGGGTATTCCATTTTCAGGTTTTTGCTTCCTAGGGTTATTATTTTTTAATTGACCATGCCTGGTTTTGAATATATTCTAAGGTAGAGACATAGTTAATCTATTGGATAATACTTTTGGTAAACTCTCTTGGTAACAAATTGACAATGCTTCGGCGATCTCGTTCCTTGTTCTCCAAATAATTAGAAAAAATATAGTTTTTGATTTAATCCTGCATCCATTATACAGGCTGTAAGGGACAACCCTAGTTTTTTTTAAGTTACTTTATTTCTGTGTTCTCAATAGAACTATCAGATTAATAAGGGTTTTATTGCTCTAGTATCACCTTGAAAGAAGTGAAGGGGTTCCTGCCTAAGATAAACTGCAAGATATCAACCAACAAACTGAGAGACTTGTTTCAAGAGGTTGATACTGACAAAAGAGGTGAAATAGGTTTTGACGACTTCTCGAGTCTGTACCAGAAGCTGATCTTTGATGAAAATGTGAGTCCCCCTCTTCTTTATTTAACGTCTTTTTTGCCTTATCCCGGTCTTCTAACAAAAATTATTGGATACTGCGATGTTGAAACAGTTGTTTTTTTTTATTAAGACTATTTTCTGATACCATGTAGAATGTCCACGACATCTTCGACAAGTACTCTCTGTACTGCAAGAACGGGTCCACCATCACACTGCGGGAGTTCCAAAGCTTCCTGCGTGTGGAGCAACATGACAGGCTGGGCGATGACGAAGCCGTCGCCTCGCAGTTCATCCGGGATTACCTGCGCGATCCACAGAGAGATACTTACGAACCGTATTTTACTCTACATGAGGTAGGATGTCTGAATTTTATACCTACGATCCTTTGTTTTTGTAAATTTTAAATGAATATAAATTTGGAACTATTTGCGGTTTGTACTTACTTGCTAGCTTGGTCTGAATAACATGCTGCTTTTTTGTTACAGTTCGTCGAAATGCTGTTCTCAAAACAAAACACGATCTGGGATAGTAAAAATGACACCGTGACCCAAGACATGGCAAGACCACTGTCCCATTACTGGATATCCTCATCGCATAATACGTAAGTCATTTCCAAGTCAAAGCGCAGCGCATTCAATACTTACGAATACAATGTCAACCACTTGATTACTTTTAGGTATCTAACGGGCGACCAGTTTTCGAGCGAGTCATCTTTAGAAGCTTACGTTCGATGCCTAAGGGCAGGATGTCGGTGCATTGAATTGGACTGCTGGGATGGGCCCGATGGTTCTCCTTTCATATATCACGGCCACACACTGACGACCAAAATAAAATTTTTGGATGTATTAAGAACAATCAAAGATCATGCCTTCATCACCTCCGACTATCCTCTGATATTGTCTATTGAGGATAACTGCACATTACCGCAGCAACGCCGCATGGCAACCGCTTTTCAAGAAGTGTTCGGAGAGATGCTGCTGACTCAGCCATTTGATAAAACCGAGACATGGTTACCCTCGCCCGAAAACTTACGCAGAAAGATAATACTAAAACACAAAAAGTTACCAGATGGAGTTGAGGACAGTTCATTCGCAGTTCTACAAGAAGAGGGAAAAGATCTTGATCTGCGGAACTCCATTAAGAACGGTATTTTATTACTTGAAGACCCAGTCGATAAGGACTGGAATCCCCACGCTTTCGTGTTGACAGAGTCCAAATTATATTACACAGAGCACTACAGCTCTCAGACGGAGGCGGACGCGGAGAGCGACGGGGAGGTCGAGGCGGAAGCGCCCATCGTGCCGCAGGACGAGCTGCACTTCGGCGAGTGCTGGTTCCACGGCAAGCTCGCCGGCAACCGGCAGGAGGCAGAAGAGCTGCTCAAGAGTCACGCTCACCTTGGTGACGGTACTTTTCTCGTACGTGAAAGCGTTACCTTTGTAGGCGATTATTGTTTGTCTTTTTGGAGGCAGGGAAAGGTCAACCACTGCCGCATCAAGCTGAAGCAAGAGCGAGGCATTGTCAAGTATTACTTGATCGACACCGTGTGCTTCGACAGTCTCTACAGTCTGATTACGCACTACAGGCTACATCCATTGAGGAGCCAGGTGAGGTGGAAATTTACTACTTTTTACTACTAACTACTTTTTCAATGTTCTAAATCTTTTATTTATTTATTCATTAACACATACATTTGTTGTAACAGGTAAGACCCAAGCTAACAAAAGTAGTCATAAATTTCTAATAGTCCAATCTCAAATAACGGGTCTGGGTAGAAACACAGTTATACAGTGGACAACATACTAAGTGTCTCCCTCTGGAATTCCGCCAAAGAACAAGAAAATATGTCCAAACGCCGAGACACACTATTCAGTGTTCTCATTGCTCGAATCACTGGTGTGAATCACATCATAAAATCTTAATCATGCAATCTTAAAAAGTAAGTTGTAAATATAAATGTACCTTCAGGGTGTACGTAGTACGTACCCTTCACGAAGCCGTCAACCAAGCATTATGTACGTCAAACTAAGCAACCCTGCGCAATAAATATTATGTACGTCAAACTAAGCAACCCTGCGCAATAAATATTATGTACGTCAAACTAAGCAACCCTGTGCAATAAATATTGCTGGGAAACGACTTTTTTTAGGGTGAAAAATGACGGGGAGAACAAGTGCCTTTCGGATTCGTTAAGGGTATTGTTTATTTACAGTCTAGTTACAACAAAGCCTCTTTTCCCAGGAATTCTTAATCACGCTGAAGGAACCGGTGCCCCAGCCGAACAAACATGAAGACAAAGAGTGGTTCCACCCCTTCTGCACGCGCATACAAGCCGAAGAGTTACTGCGTAAGGCCAACACCGACGGCGCCTTCCTTGTCCGACCCAGCGACAAAGATCACTCGTCCTTTGCTATAAGTTTCAGGTAATACTAACTTTTTATGTAAAACTATCGACACGGTACGTGTATACGACGTCTAGCAAGTTTTAATATGAATTAAATGTAAATAAGGACATTTGATTGACACGTTGCAATGAAATTGACTAAAATATTGTATTCTTTGTGTTCATATCTGCATATTTTAGATGATTTTTCAAGCGTGGCCAGGCTAAGGTGGTATGGAAGACGTGGTACGTGGGCGGCGAAGCTTACTTGCTCGCGAGGTATGCTAGACAGATTCTATAGGAGACTGGGCTCAGTCAGGCTCAGCATTTAGATATTAGGCTAAAAGCAATTCACACTTCATACACTCAACATTTTTATTGTACTGTACTATGTATTATTGTGAGTTTTTTCTTCATTATAACCATTATCAGCATGAGCTACGCCTGCATAGATTTTGCCGAAACAAGTTGTATATAAAATGCGTTTTCAAAATAACTTATTGAAACTTACTCTTAAATCTCCATTTCCCAGGACTGCTTTAGGATATTGTTGGCTATTTATAAAGTTTAAGAAGTTCCAAGGTGTTGAGAGTCCAACGGTTGTTACATATATCCGAGGACCGGGCTCGCTAGAACAATCACTGCAATCAAGTATTTGCGTTCCGGCCCCTCGGCGACTTTCAAGTAGCTAGAACAAATAGGAAAATTGATGTTTGAATTGAAAAATGCGTTTAAATTGCATCTATCATGTTATTTATTTGATTATCTCGGCCTTCGTAGACGTCACTGCATCTTGCACCGGTAGCTACCGAGGGGGGTTCGCGTGGCTCTTCTGTACACTAAGTGCTTGCAACTTATGCGCCTATAATAAATAGTGGGCTAGTCTACTCTAATTTTAGTACGATACGACGATACGATTTTATTTTCGATTCAGTATCTGATGTAGTGAATATCGTTCGGCTAAATTTGAACCTACGTTGCGTGAATATAATCTGGAGGGTGATTTAATGTGTAGGCGGTAACACGAGGTTTGTTGACCCTCAGAGCTTTACCCTTACAGGAACACTGAGGACTACGACTACGCTGATACAGCTAAAATCTAGTCAAACCAGCTGCTAAAAGAAAGGGAAGAAAGTGAGGTGGAAATAGGGTTAGTTGTAAACAAGAACACACAGCTTATGAATCAGTAGCTGAAATACATAAGCAACATAATTCTTATTATGGACATCACAACACCTTCGTCAACTTGTTGCAAACTTCCAACAATGTAGTGACGAATCATTCCCCCTCTACGTCGATTCTCGCTATTTCGTGAAACAAATGACGTAGCTGTTTTAATAAGTTTACGCTTGACCTCCCCGGGGTTGGAAAAGTACACTTAAAACATATAGTGAAACAGTTTTATTTACATTTATTTAAATTATAAAGGTTATTTATTATTCTCCAAAATATTGACTTGCAAACAATTATAACACCTTATTCTTAAATTTAGATTGGGATATGGGCAAGAGAATGATGATCACATTTCGAAATGATATCCTTAAACTTAAAGGTATCAAACACCCTGTGGATTAACTTAGTTATTCCTGTATCCTGTAGATTTAGTCGTTATTATTATTATTTGATAAAGTTAAGGTAGTATTGTACTCATGCATGTATCTTCCAATTTTAATTATACATGTGGATAGCGTAGTTAGCTGCACTCTGATTTATTCTCGTACAATTAGCTGAGGCATGTAATGAGTATTTTGCCAGCATACCTATAGCTACAACTGCGCCGTCTAAAGCTGGAAACCGTTTGCATTGTACCGTGCCTGAATGAGGTCACGTATAGTCTTGAACATTTAACACCTCGTGATGCAATACTGGGGCATTTCCATAAAAAAATTGAGTAATCGACATCGTAGCCCTTTGTCTTGCTGTTACTTTCAATCATTCCGTTGATTAACTACTTTCCATGACCTTATATGGTTAAGCCAGTTAAGCCATCCCTCTATTGAAACAGGCAGTACAATTAATATTAGTATGATATTCAGACTAATTTATGTTTTACCTGCATTTAGTAGAAATTTTGAAGAATCATACTTCAACAATTGCTAAGATATTTTAATTTAAACAGCCTCCTTCACGTCGATCCAAATGGCTGTACAAAATATCGTTCGACCAATTAAGTTCGGGAAATGAAGATATGACTATGAATATCATGGATGCGGGTGAACTGATTGCATTTTCCGCATTCTCCCATGCGTTAAATATGCGTTTCAGTAAACCAACACCCGCATGTTTAAATTAAAATGTCTTAACAATTGTTTGAGTATTAACATTTCAAAAACTTTTGCAAAATGTAGGTGAAATAAAAATTGGTCTGAAGATAACAATATCGTTTTCACTGCCTATTTTAAACAAAGGGATGACTTTATTGCTGTTCACACGATCAGGGAAATACCTAAATCAACGAATTTATTAAAATTAACAACAAGGCAGGGGTGTACTTTAACCTAAATAAATAAAACTATAATCCAATAAGTTTGTTATCTTTTTTAAACATAACAACTAGCGGACCTGGCAAACGTCGTCCTGCCCGGGCAGCAGCGCCACTTACCGGGTCCAATTGTAAATCTAAATCATTCTTATATCCACTTGAACACAAACAAAAACTTTCATCAAAATCGGTCCAACCGTTTAGGAGGAGTTCAGTGACATACACACGTACAGAAGAATTATATTTATTTAAAGATAATTACAAAAACACCAGTCAGATTATATTGTTAACTAGTGACCCGCCCCGGCTTCGCACGGGTACAAAAAAGGTATTAAAACCTTCCTCTTGAATCACTCTATCTATTAAAAAAAACCGCATCAAAATCCGTTGCGTAGTTTTAAAGATTTAAGCATACAGACAAACAAACAAACAAACAAACAGACGCGACTTTGTTTTATACTATGTAAGGAAGAGTATCATAGTAAGAGGGAATATTTGTGACGCAATAGCGTTTATATTATGATTTACGATCAATACATGTTTTTCGATGAATGATATTCGTTTATCAGACTATGATTTATGGTTTATTTTAGTATGCAACACTCTGGCGTAAAAATAGCACAGGGAGTTTTAGTAGGAGAACGCGTCACACGGTCAGTAGGTGGTTGTTTGGGACAGAGTTTACGACCTAGCATGTTCTACACGAATATTGTGGGACTCTATTGATTGATTATATTTGTTACTAGTGACCCGCCCCGGCTTCGCACGGGTACAAAAAAGGTATTAAAACCTTCCTCTTGAATCACTCTATCTATTAAAAAAACCGCATCAAAATCCGTTGCGTAGTTTTAAAGATTTAAGCATACAGACAAACAAACAAATAAACAAACAAACAGACGCGACTTTGTTTTATACTATGTAAGGATTCTATGACTCAGATCAATTCTATGATATCAGTATTCTAAAATTTTACTGTATTTAAAACAAAAATCGATGATTTAAATTTCTTCAAAGTGAATATTCTGCATATTGATTACACTGGGGAACAAAATTGAACTTTTTTTTGGTTTTATCCGGTTTTTGAACGGTTTCTGCTAACATTAAGAAGAAGATGTGCAAATGATCCCAATAGTTGTTGTACCATTTGTGGCGAGTATTTGTTTAAAGAATGTAGTAAAACACCCGTATCTATAAAAAGTCATAGTGATTACTTGAGTAAATGTCATTATTTAGGATACGATTTTTTCTCTGTAGTTTAGTAATTCCTTGATGTTAGAACTATCAAACGTTAGAATTCTTAGGTACTAATTACTTAAGTCTAAGTAATTACTTTAACTTGATTATAGATACGGATGTAAGTGTGTCCAACTTTGTGAAACAAACCTGCTTGGACTGCTTTGAAAAGTCATTAGAAGTTAACAGTAAGCCCTGGATTCCAAATTTTGTATGTGGAAGCTGTGTTTCATCGTTACGTTTATGGGCAAACAAAAACAGACCCTACTTTAAGTACCAAAGTCCTATGATTTGGCGTGAACCATCTAATCACCATGACGACTGTTATTTCTGTGTTATGAATATTAACGGTATAAACCACAAAAATCGTTCCAAGTGGGTCTATCCTAACTTGCAGTCTGCAATTAGACCGATTCCGACTTCTACCGATAAATCAGCACCTCAGCCCGAACCCAGTACCTCCAATCTAACATTTCAAGAACTTTCAGAAGGTATTGATGATACTGTGGATAGTTGGACACTAAATTTTCTTTTTTGATGGTCCTTAGATCAGGCAGTCAATAAAGGAGCAAACCATTAGTAACTCCATGACAGATATCGAAAAATCAGCGTGGTCTGAGTTCGTTTGGGTGGTTCAAAACTTCTTAGAAAATAGAAAGTTACCTAACTACTCTGATCGCATTGCACAGCTGATGCTGCACTTCCAGCGACTCGAATGAGACGTGAGCATGAAGCTACATTTTCTGTTTAGTCATTTAGACGGTTTTCCGGAAAATTAGGGCGACTTAAGCGAAGAGGAGGGAAAACAAGACATTCGCACAATGGAAGAAAGATACCAAGGTCGTTGGAATGCTAATATGATGGCTGATAACTGTTGGAGCATTCAGAATAATAGTGTGGACTCAGCCCATTCCAGAAAGTTTTATAAATATATTTTTTTAAGTGTTAGAGTTCCTTTATTGAAGAATTTAGTTCCGAAATTCATGCATTTTTCTTAAAATCTCCCACCATCGATATCTCAAAAAGTAGAGATGCTACTGGAAAACGGACTTTAGATTTGTAATCAGCGCGGCAAAATCATTTAGAATCAGCTATGAAACTTCATAAAACAAAACCCCTGTTCCCCAGTGTTATTCTATGAAATGATATAGTTTTTTTCGGGTAGGTGCAAAAAAAAGTAAACACTTGTTCTTGTAATTCAATTTTGTTTTTAATAGTATTTTTAATAATTAAAGTTATATTTATCCTAAATATTTTGTAATAACATACCATAAAGCACATATTGTGTGGGCAGTAACAAACTAATGCCCTAAACAGTGCTATTTGCATTTCCTTGCTGGCTTGAGCTGTCACTGAACTTTGACCTCACTGATTCACTGCACTTGGAACACAAAGTCTCTATCATGAGCTCTATAGCTGATATTGCGGAGACACAGCGTTTAGCTATCACATTCCTCAACCAGCGGATGGCTGATTTCGAAGATCACCTGAAGATGTCATCGCCAGGAGTGGACTTGAGCGGGCTGCATAAGGAGTTTTCGGCCTTCAAGGAGCATGTCTGGAGTGTCCTTAGTGCCCTGCAGCTGCAGATTGCTGAGGTGAGCAGGAGTGTCGATGTAATAGAGATGCGCCACAGGAAGAAGTTCCTACTGCTAGGCGGAGTGCCTGAGTCACCTGATGAGAATATTCCAGAGAGTGTGGCATCCATTCTTCAGACTAAGCTTGGCATAACTGTTATGGCACCCTCTTCAGTAACGGTGTGCCACAGGCTGGGCAAGGCTTCTGAAGGTCACTGTAGACCTATCCTGCTGCGGTTCGTGGACTCTGACATTAGAAGCCAGATTTGGAAAAACAAAACCAAACTCAAGGGATCTTCATATGTGGTGTCTGAATTCCTTACTCGGCAGCGCCAGTCTGCGTTTACTACAGCTCGCAAGCTGTTTGGAGTGACGAACGTGTGGACAATGGACGGAAACATTAACGTCAAACTCGCTAATGGCAAGCGTCGTCGAGTTTTCACTGTTGAGGAAGTCATCGCGCTGGGAGCGGAGTATGGCAAGTCGCTGGATCAAGTGCTTCCACCTGACTCCAATCTTGGCTCGAATAACACAAGCCCGGCGCCGGCGCAGGTTCTCACTCGGTCGAGGCGGATACCAAAGAAAAAGTAACTTGTTTGTTTGATTCCCTGTACTGTAAGTGTTTCCCATTTGTTTTGGTTCAGTTTCTTTGGTGCTATTTGTCTGTTCGTCAATAGTTACACGTCACGGTAGCATATTGTTCGTGTACCGACGCTTTTTTTAATTTGTTTAATTTAGTAACTTGTTTCTTGACAGTCCTTTTTTTTTTGTATCATAATGTCACTGTCACTTGTCATTTGGTCTTGAACTGTTTGTATTTCTTTTTGCGTTCGGAAATGCGAATAATTTTTACTAGATTTTTTTGTAATATTTTTTTTTTTTGTGAACAGTCAGCCGGCAGGTTATGCAATTTATTCTATTTATTTCACATTTATAATTTAATAAGTATTTTATATATTATTATTATTATTTTTAGCTTATTTATTATCTTATTACCTTCATAATGACTATGTCTGACGACGACTCTTTTTATTCTTGCCGTAGTTCTTCCACGTCTTTTTCATCTCTTGACAATTCTCTGCCCGTAAATAGTTTTCTAAGTAGCGAGTGCGAGCGATTTAACAATTGCTTTAACGTGTGTCATGTAAATGCTCAGAGTGTACCCCAGCATCATTCAGAGATGTTGGATTTATTTTATGACGTTCCGTTCCATGCTATTTTAGTGTCCGAAAGTTGGCTCAAACCCGAACTCCCCTCAACTTCTTACTCTATACCAGGCTTTGTCATAATTCGCAATGATCGCACTGGTAAAAGAGCCGGCGGTGTTGCCATTTACCTGCGCAGTGACATCCCTTACAAAATTCTTTTCTCTTCACCCCCCATCTATACCAGCAAACCGGAGTACTTGTTTCTGGAAATAATTGTCAAAGGGGTTAAGGCCGTTCTAGGAGTTGTTTACTGCCCACCTACTGTAGACTACTTCTCCATTCTTGAGTCTCTATTTGAATCTGTTTCCTCAGAGTACAAACATCACATAGTGATGGGTGATTTTAACACTGACCTTTTGAAGGACAACCCTAGGTCACGTAGGTTGAGGGCGATCCTGGAGTCGACGAGTCTGTCTCTCATTACGCTTAGTCCGACACATCACAACTTAGACTCAAGTGATTCCTGGCTCGATCTCATGCTTACGTCTTTAGCTAATCTCGTTGCTAATCATGGTCAGGTCGCTGCCCCTGGGTTGTCTAGGCATGATCTGATTTATCTTTCGTACAAAATTAAACCCCCTAAGCAGCGGCCGGCTATTGTTCTTATACGCAATTTTTCTAGGTTGGATAAAGAAAAACTCGTTACTGATGCACAAGCTCTTGATTGGGACGATCTTATTCAATCCTCGGCAGTAGAGGAGAAAGTTGACATATTTAATAGGTCTGTTCTCCAGCTCATAGACACGCATGCACCTCTGAGGGCCGTGCGTGTTAAGCGCCCTCCGGCTCCATGGATAACCCCAGGAGTTAGGATGGCCATGAGACGGCGGGACAAAGCTTTTAGGAGGTATAGACGAGATCGCAGTGAGGACAACTGGAGCCTGTATAAGTTGGCTAGAAACCGTTGCAACCAGATGGTAAGGGCATCTAAACGCCGACACATTTGTGAAAATGTTCTAAATTCTTCACCGGCTGATATCTGGAAGTTTCTTAAATCACTTGGCATATCAAAGTCCTCCACTACTGTTTTACCTTCTACTCTGTCCTTGAATGCTCTTAATAAGCATTTCTCAACGTCCACTACTCTTTCACTTGATGTTAGGAATAAAACCATTCAGGACATTACTTCCAAGCCCTTATTACCTCCTGACTCTTTTACTTTCTCTCCCGTGACTAGCCCTGAGGTCCTTAAATTTTTTACGTCTATTAAGTCTAAGGCTGTTGGCTGTGATGGAATCGGCAGAACTATGTTATCTTTCATGACTGAATCCTTAATTCCTATTATTACTCACATAATAAATTTTTCCCTTTATACTGGTGTGTTTCCAGCGCTGTGGCGTAAAGCCTACATTATCCCTCTTCCAAAAATTTCCAGTCCCACTTTGCCCAATCACTACAGACCGATCTCCATTCTCCCTTTCCTATCTAAAATCCTTGAAGCGGTTGCTCTTAGGCAATTATCCTCTCACGTCCTCAAAAATGGCCTGTTATCCGAATTTCAATCGGGTTTTCGGCCTGGTCACAGCACGGCCACGGCCCTACTTAAAGTTACAGAAGATATTAGGGATGGCTTGGAGAATTCGAGGGTTACGGTGTTGGTTTTAATAGATTTTTCCAACGCTTTTAACACCGTTGACCACGATATCCTCCTGGCCATACTGTCTCAAATTGGGGCCTCATCGTTGTCACGTGAATGGTTCTCATCGTATCTTCGTGGTCGCCAGCAGGCGGTGCGTGCTGATCAGGTTTACTCCGACTGGTGCGATCTGGTAGCTGGCGTTCCACAAGGCGGTATACTCTCTCCTCTGTTATTTTCATTATTTATAAATTCAATTACTACTATTCTCAAGTGCTCTTATCATCTATACGCTGATGACCTGCAACTTTACGCTCAATCCGACGTTGCCAACCTTGACCATTGCATCGCATTACTCAATGCTGATCTTCAAACTATCAGAGACTGGTCCAGTAAATTTGGGGTTGCTGTCAACGTCGGAAAGTGCCAGGCCATTCTCGTGGGTAGTTCGTACTACCTGAGAAATTTAGATACTAGCCAACTGATACCGCTTATGTTCGACAGCTTTGTGATCCCTCTTTCGCCACACGTTAAAGACTTAGGCCTGCACATTGACGACACACTTAATTGGAACAAGCAGGTGGCTCAGGTTAGCCAGAAAGTCACATACTCACTGCGGTCTCTCTATAGATTCAAACATTTTCTACCATCTAGCACTAAAATAACTTTGGTCCAGTCACTGGTGATTCCCATTATAGACTATGCTGATGTTTGTTACTCTGATCTCTCCCAAGAACTTTTAAACAAATTGGATCGTCTTCTCAATAATTGCATTAGGTTTATTTTTGGCCTTCGTAAATACGATCACATCTCTTCATACCGTTCTCAGCTTAAATGGCTGCCTATCCGACTCAGAAGATCCCTCAGATATCTTTGCACGCTTTTCACTATATTAAAGGATCCATGTACTCCCGGTTATTTAAAAAAATACTTCAAAGTGTTGGGCAGTTCACACAGTCGTAACCTTCGAGCTTCTAACAACCTACTCCTTGAAATTCCTTCACACCGTACTGGTTTCATGTCATCTTCTTACGCTGTCTCAGCCATAAAACTCTGGAACGCGCTACCCCTTGGCATTAAAAAAGCGGAAAGCAAAATGGCTTTCAAAAGAGCTGTGCGGAAGCATTTTTTAAAATCGGACTGAATTACTCTTAATTAAGTGTGTAAAGTCATGGTAATTATTGTTTGGTTCCTCGTTTTATGAACTATTTGTATGGATTATAATATATATTAGTTTATTTAATTCCATTTTTATGTATATGTATTAGTATGTACGATTTATGTAGGTATATTAATTTAATTTATGTTAACAAAATAGTGTTCTCCTGATTTATTTATTTTTGTACTCTACCACAATTATTATGTCCTATTTGACCCTAAGGTTGACTGGTAGAGAATGCCTTGTGGCATTAAGTCCGCCTATGTACCACGTTTGTGCATAAAGTTTAAATAAATAAATAAATAAATAAATAATATGAGAAAACAATTAAGTATGTGAATCGAAATTCTATGAAACTATTTGCTATAAAACAACGCACAACCACATTGCTATCGCTAGTATATTATTATATTAAATTTTTGAGGGTATATGAAAAAAAGTATTGTTACTGATACTGATCTTACTAACAAAAATAAAGTTAGCTATTTGTAAGTCCATAAAACATATATATATTTTTTGTTTTCCATTGTAATTATTATAGCTCTGCTGTCAATTTCTTTTGCGTACATAAAAATATTCCTTTTTTCAGTGTAGTTATTCTAGCTCTGCTATCAATTTATTTTACGTAGATTATTTATATTCCTCGTAGTAAACAGTCTTTTACAATAAAATTGATGAGGTAAGTTGTAATGTTGTGTTAAATATGATTACAGGACCGAGAGGGAGATCAAACATTGCCGCATCAAGCTCGAAGGCAGGCTTTACACCATCGGCACGGTCAGATTCGAGAGCCTGGTCGAGCTGGTCAACTACTACGAGAAGAATCCCTTGTACAAAAAGGTCAAGCTATGGTTCCCCATCAGCGAAGATATTGTGAGGCGCATCATTGCTGTAAGTATAGACATATGTTGTATAATATAGCAGCATAACTATTACCTTCCAATCTGGCTTCACCCTTCAAGTAATATCAGGCGTGATGCTAGTCTGTCGGGGCTCCGGGTTGTTCGAAAGAGATGCCGCGGCCTCGGACACAAATGGCTAAGAAGGAACATGGGTGTTTACCGCTACGCCCAGAGCGGTAGGAGTCATTTGATGTATTCCCACCGTGAAAAAAAAGGTGTGATGCTATGTTTTGTTTGTAACGAATTTCACGTGCAAATCTCCAGTCGCCCAAGTTTCTGTCGTGCAAGTATTACTCACACAAATCACTATTCGTGGTTATGTCTTTTCGCACAAGTGTCTTTCGCACAAATGTCTTAGATCTTAAAAAAAGTAACTCCCTATTAGTATTGTAATAATTTTGCTGCTTTTAACTGCCTCGTTGGTCTAGTGGTCGCAAGCGCGACTGCTGAGCGTGAGGTCCTGGGTTCGATTCCCGGGTCGGACAAAAAGTGCTATTGGGTTTTTTATTAGAAATTTCCCAGTAGTAGCCCGGAGTTTGGAAGTAGGCGGTATAATACCCCCGTGCCTCGGTGCGCACGTTAAGCCGTTGGTCCTGCGCCTGATCTCTCTCCGGTCGTGTCGGATTGCCGTCCCATCGGACTATGAGAGAAAGGGAACAGAGAGTGCACTTGTGCCTGCGCACACACGCCTGCACTATAATATCTCCCGCGCAGATGGCTAACCGCCGCCATGGCCGAAAAACGGTCAGGAGGACTATATAATAATTTTGCAGTGGCAAGACGGCAAGCTCCACTATGAGGAAGCAAGACGTTGTAGATATAATAATAATATTAGTTATTTTTCCGGCCATATTAGTAACTTGTAAATAGTAATTAAATAATTACTTTTTGTAAATACATTTCTTAACAAACACAGGCCGCTTGTGATACAGGTTTGCCCTAAACTAAATAATTAACTTATTATTTATTTATATTCAGGAGCCGGATGACAACTCCGTGTACGGCACTCCTGGATACATGGACCCTACGGCCTTCACTTCTAAGGTACGTCACTTGTCTACAATCACTTAAACAGTACTTGATAGGATTACTCCGTATAAAACATGCATATAACTCGCATTTTTTTGTTCTATGCAGAATAACCATTTACTAACTTTAAAGAAAACTTTTCGATTTCAAATTATGTATTTATTATGCGTGCGTGTGTGTGTGTGTCGTGTCTATCTGAGTAAAATTAGGAGTACTGTCGGATTGTGTAGTCTTACTTCTTATGTAGCTGTTTTTCTTCGACCAACTTCGTATATATCTGCAAAGAGGTTAGAATATTTTTGTATGAAACCTGGTTTGCCTAACCTCCAGGATATTATTAATTTTTGAAATAGTATACTTGTATGAAACCTGGTTTGCCTAGCCTCCAGGATATTATTAATTTTTGAAATAGTATACTTGTATGAAACCTGGTTTGCCTAGCCTCCAGGATATTATTAATTTTTGAAATAGTATACTTGCAAAAAACCTGTATGAATACAAGCAAGTATTTTAAAAGACTTTGTCTTTTCATCGTTCGTTCGATCGTGTGTGCAGGATCAAGTTTCTTTTAGTTTGCAAATGTTGAAACTAAGGACCGACCGAAGGTTCGGTTTCGGTTTCGGCTGGTTTCGGCCAAAAAATCTGGTTTCGGCCATAGTTTCGGTTTCGGCCAATAATTGGCCGAACCTTTCGGCCCCGCCGAAACAAGGTATACGTGAATTGTCGCGCATCATTCAGCTAACTTCGAGTGCCAGTTGAGTTCGCTAGCCGGCGCGATTGTGATGATTTGAGGTTGTGAAATTTTTCTCGCTCAAAAATTACAGATAGCGCGCGAGTTGAATGCAGAGCTTAGGAATGCGGTAGTGCGTGACAGCACTACCGCATTACACTAGTGTGAATAGCACAGCACTACACTGCTCCCGCTCTTAACCTCAGACCCCGACTGCATTCAACTCGCGCGCTATCTGTAGGTATTTGTTTTTACTTATGTTTAATGATGAGGTATTTTAATGGTTTTCATTAGGGTCTTGTGCTACAGTGTAAAATAAATAGGTTGTAAGTAGGTGTGTATAGAAAAGAATTCATTAGATATTTTACTTGGTTCTGTTGAGTTATTCCCTAGAACTTATAAAATATTAATTTATGTAGAAATTAATTTAACACTTAACAGATGTGTGAAGATACGTGTGATGTTTGATTCAAACATTACTACATTTGTTTGTAATTGTTGATGGATTAAATTTTGTACCCGTATTCGAACCGCCCCGTAGTTCCGATACACAACTATCTCCAGTGATTTAGGCGCTTTGCACATGGAGCAACTTAATTTGAGGCAACTTAAGCAACTTTAAAAGTTTCCTGTAACTAGTTGATAGTTGCTACAACGTTTACGGTTGCAGCAATTTTATGGCACTCTGTGAGCAACTTTCATAACCGAGTTGCTCAATCTACGCAGCGAACAGCATTCAGTGTGACGATGAATATCGAAGAAGCAGCAATTGCTCTAATTTTATTACGTCGTCGCCGCAGTATTTAACAGTTGCTAGTTGCGGCAATCAAAAACTAACTCAGTCATCGATTGCATCAACTGAAAACTGTTGACGATTGCCGGAACTCGAAACTCGAGTTGCTATGTGTGCGCAATCCAATTGAAATATATGTAAACAGCTAGTTGCCATTTGCTGCAATAGTTGCTCCATGTGCAAAGCGCCTAAAACCTTAACTAATTAATATAATTTAAAAAGTTCGTAATGAAAATTATTTCTTAAAACACCATCTTTGAAAATGATATGAGTATTTTTTTTGTTTAATAATTAGAAAAAAAGTTATATCGACCAATAGAATTGTTTTACTAAAAAGTTTCATATATTTTCTATTAGCGTGAATGGCCTTCAGTACTATTAGTCATGTCGCATTTTTTCCCTTTAGTATGCGAGGTGCTTATTTTTTTTTTTTTTTGAAATTATTAAAAAATATAATAATGTTAAAAATGTAGTGCTTATTTTTTTTAAAGTTTGACAAATATGTTGATTGTATTTTTTTTTAAATCACATTTTTAATTTTACAAATAAATAGCTATTTGTTTCCTAATTACCTACTTTAATTGTTGCATTTTTTTACACGTGTTAACTGTGTATATATGCGTAAAAATACAATAGATTTTACATTCCATAAATATTTAATAAGTTTCGGTTTCGGTTTCGGCCGAAACTGGGACCAAGGCCGACGGTCCGTTTACGGTTTCGGTTTCGGCTGAAAATCGTGTTTCGGTCGGACACTAGTTGAAACGGACAATTTACGTAATACTTACGAACAATCCAAGTTTAACAAATGCTTGTTGATTAAAGTAGCTTTACTTATAGGGCTGAAATAAAGTTCAATTTTACTATTTAGAAACATAATTAATTGCATGACATGGCACACCTCAAATCCCAAAGGTATAGTGTCTGCCCGCATGATAAATGTTCCAACTACTAAAGACAGTTCCGATCCACTTTTATTGCTAGAGAAAGCAATAAAAGTGGATCGCACATTTGATAAATTAATTAAATTAACATTAAATGGACAAATAAAATGTTATTAATAGAGTGATAAATACTTATGGAGGAAGAGGGAAACCAAGGAAGCGATGCATGTATTGTATGAGGAATAGAAAGTAAAAGGTTTTAATGATTACGTGACGATTGATTTGACAAGGGAGACCGGAAAAAACCGTATTGCGCTGACCCCAAGTAACATGAAAAGCGAGAAACCGAGAAAAATTTCTCGGTTTCTCGCTTTTGATAAAGCGGCATAAAGGTGGCGAGACGCGGTGTCACGCCCTTCTTCCTGCGATAGATTAGGTCAGCGAAGGAGTTTTTCTCTCGGACGAGATTACTAACTTGCAGATGCCAGCCTTATTATCTAAGATAAACCTGCGGTGGCAAAAATGGCAACTGCCTATATAGCTTGTCCTAAACTAGTTGGTGCTAACCTAGGCAATGTGCGTTTATACAGTTCAAAAACTTTCCTTACAGCGTGTAATGGTATTTGTATTTTATTTGTTTGACTGCTGGGCAAATCCACGGCACGGTTGGTGCAGTGGCTTAAGCAGTAGACTGCTGCGCTGCGTGTCGCGGGTTCGATCCCTGTACGGAACAAATATTTATAAGGCCTACAGATAGTTGTTTCGGGTCTGGGTATTTGTGTATGTGAGTTTGAGGGTACTTGTTAAATCATCACTCAACTTGCCCACGACCTACGTTGCGGCCATATTATATTCATGACGCGCTGTCTGATTTTAAGCCCTGAGGTTGATGAAAGGTTCTTCCTTTCTTTTTAGGGTTTAGTAGCCGAATGGCAAAAAACAAAACCCTTATAGATTCGTCATGTCTGTCATTGGGAAACTATTAAGACTACATAATCTGAAACTTGGTAGGTTCTGTTTTTAACACGCTTTTATTAGGTTGACCTGTATGTATGTAACTATGTTAACAAATCTAAGAAAACTAATTTAACCATCTTCTAAAGATCGAAGCGTTATGAAAATTGGCAGTTGTATGTGATTTTGATGACAATACAATAACATGGTACTATCGAGCTGATCTGATGATGGAGCCGGAAGATATGAACTGGAACTTCATGATGGATGATCGTATCATAGCCGTGTTTGGACTTCTTAGAAAGGTCTTGTAATGAACGTTGACCATGATTAGGTTTCAAGGTCTGATGATGAAGCCGGAAGATTGGCACTAGCATTCCATGATGAAATATCGTATCATAATAGCTGTGTTTGGACTTGTTAGAAAGGTCTTGTAATGAACTTTGACCACGATTAGGTTTCAAGGTCTGAATACAATAATATGGTACTGTCGAGCTGATCTGATGATGGAGCCGGAAGATATGAACTGGAACTTCATGATGGATGATCGTATTATAGCCGTGTTTGGACTTGTTAGAAAAGTCTTGTAATGAACGTTGACCATGATTAGGTTTCAAGGTCTGATGATGAAGCCGGAAGATAGGCACTAGCATTCCATGATGAAATATCGTATCATAGCCGTGTTTGGACTTGTTAGAAAGGTCTTGTAATGAACTTTGACCACGATTAGGTTTCAAGGTCTGAATACAATAATATGGTCCTGTCGAGCTGATCTGATGATGGAGCCGGAAGATATGAACTGGAACTTCATGATGGATGATCGTATTATAGCCGTGTTTCAAAATCGAACAGTATTTTAAAACCTCTTTTCAAACTTTTTTTTTTAAAAATTCATTTTCTGGAACTAAAACTCGCATTTTTCAAACAGCAAATTCAAACAGAAAATTTCTCATTCCGGCTTTTAGTGTAATACTCTGTTTAGGCGCGCAATTGCATGTCAATGAACTTTATTGTATTAATGTAGCATTTTTCTAACTTGATGTTTACTCTATGCTTTAAATTTTCCCACATAGATTCAGGAGGGGGGAAGGATTGTGGATCTATAATGAAAAGGTTAACCCCGTGCATGTTTGTTTTTATTTAATACTAGCTGACCCGTGCCCACTTCGTTGGGCATAATTAGTCGAAAGTAAGCTAATTACGTTTCGAAAAATTCAATTTCGGGGACGTCCGCTGCGTAAGGAGCCGACCACGCGACTGAGCCGCGCGGGTACCTACCTCTCAGATCAGATGTAAAAGGCCACGCCCCTTTCTCCCGAAGCGGGCACGAACGCGAACCGAATTAAACCCGAAACCATCCCGCGCCCGCCGCTGCTTTGCATTTTTCTCCGATTCACTTTGCAAAACGGACTACCACGTAAAAGCCTTTTAATATAGCCTATGACACTCAGCAATAATGTGGCTTTCTATTGGTGAAAGAATTTTTAAAATCGGTTCAGTAGATCCCGAGATTACCCCTTACAATTTAACAAATATACACACAAACTTTACCTCTTTATAATATTAGTATAGATGCAGTTGTATACATGATTTGCGCATTGTTGGCCTCCCATAACATACCGAGTTCCCTTCGTGCCTCGGAAAGCACGTTAAGCTGTTGTTTCTACTACTACTACTAAATACCAATAGGGTATTTCACCAAAAAATCTAATTAGTCCGTCAGATCATCATCAGCCTATAATGTTCCCACTGCAGGGACTCAGGCCTCCTCTCTAGGAGAAGGATGGGCTATAATCCACCACGCGGGCCCAGTGCGGATTGGCAGATGTCACATGTCTTCGAATTTTTTGGTTCTAAGACATGCCGTTTTCCTCACGATGTTTTCCTTCACCGTTTTGAGAGCCGAGTCCGTCAGATAGATTTCCAAAAAATAATGAACACTAACTTAACTTGTAAACGTAAACAAAAGATGAAGACGATACAGTGCATCGAAAAAAAGTCGTGTCAAGTCGTGTGACGTCACAAGATTTACTTTTTGACCCAGAAAGTGACGTCACAAGCCCCCACTCATGATCTTTGACACGTTTTATTTTTGTCATTTTTTTTTTTTCTAGCCTACTCTTTCCCACTCCTGGGCAAAGGCCTCCCTCCACTCCTTCCATTTTTCTCGAACCCGTGCGTCCTCCTTCCAGTTCTGGCGGAATCTGTCTAACTCGTCCCGCCATCTCCTTCGTGGCCTACCGCGACCCCGCCGCACTGTGTTAGGGCACCAGTTTCCGGCTATTTTGGCCCACAGTTTGTCCGGCATGCGGCAGACATGTCCTGCCCAGTCCCATTTGAGTTGGGCAGCCTTTTGAGCCACGTCAGCTATATTTGTTTTGGAGCGCAATATTGTGTTTCGAACACGATCCGTTAATTTAACACCTATTAAACTGCGCTCCATTGCTCTTTGGCAAACCCTGAGTTTGGACTTCTGGACTTCTGGATTCATTTTTAATTAATTTGATAAAACAAAAAACACGTATCCAATTTTTTTTGATAATCTTACAGACGGACTAATTCGATTTTTTTGGTGAAATACCCTATTGTAGATCTTTGACAGTCGTTAAGTAGTCAGTGTCCGAAAGTCTGACCATCAGTCTAACCAAGGGGTATCGTATTACCCGGAACCAACTGTGTTGCGGAAGTCAGGCACGCGGTCGCTTCATGTATGATACTAGTGTTCAGCTGCATCCGGTTAGACTGGAAGCCGATCCTGACATAGTTGGGAAAACTCTAGGCAGTAGATGATGTAGTGGTATACTTAGTTATTGTATTTCTTTTTTATATTTTTTCTTGTACATGTTTAAGTAAATTTTTAGAGATATAATTTCTAATTTAAAACAAAAAAAAAGTAGTTATAAAACTAAAAAACCCGACTGAAAAAACGGAAAAGCAAAAAACAAGCACATTTTAAATTAAACAAAACTTGGAAGCAGGCGGGGTCCATTCTATTTTCATTTTTTCTTTTCATAATTTAATATTCAAATGAACCCCGCCTGCTTCCAAGTTTTGTTTAATTTAAAATGTGCTTGTTTTTTGCTTTTCCGTTTTTTCAGTCGGGTTTTTTAGTTTTATAACTACTTTTTTTTTATTTCCAACTTCTTAGTTCTTTTGTGTTTGTTCTTTCGTTGGTCGCGTAAAATTCTTCGCATATGATTTAACTTTTGTGCTTGTTTATAGGATTTCTCACTTTGAATTTCTTTTAAACATATAAGTGTTATATATTTTTGTAATTTCCTTTTAAAACCCTTTATTTTGATACCCTACTCGATGGTATTGTTTTTTTTTTTATTGAACTCCGCGGTTTAGCCCCCAAAATCCGCATTCTTTCTTTGTTTTTTAATTTTAAAGTAGCCTATAACATTCGCGCCATCAAGACAAATCTAACGAGGTATATTTCATTCAAAACGGTTCATCCGTTTATGAGTTATGAGGGAACAAAGAAACGGACATACATACATACAAACATACATACATACATACATACACGTCAAACACATAATCCTCCTTTTGGGCTTCGCCGCAGTCGGGTAAAAATAGTGTAAGCACATGAAGCCACCCTAAACTGTCAATGCCCTAGCGATATTATGAAAATGTTTTAAAGAAATTTGACAGGCTACAGTAGCTTGATGCGCTGCTTGTCTGTGTCCGTCTTAGTTGTTCATAATGCTTTTTGGAAAACTTTGGTAGAATTAGTAGTTTGGTAGAAATTTTGTAGTTTAAAATTCGACTTACCTCGTCGCTCCACAAATTGCACACATACGAGTATGTAACTTCGGTTCCATTTCCTTAAACACATTACAAAGGGATGTCGACTGCCCGTTGTGTGGCGACTAGTGTAAATGGTACTTCAATCATTACTTTCTCCTGCTCTTCATATTCCTTAAATCGCCACGACTTGTAATATGGATGTGATTCCACCAGGTGACAGTGAAAGCACTGTATGACTACCGCGCCCGGCAAGATGATGAGCTGTCGTTCTGCAAGCATTCCATCATCACTAACGTGGATAAGCCCGACGAGGGATGGTGGCGCGGCGACTACGGCGGCAAGAAGCACCACTGGTTCCCAGCGAACTACGTTCAGGAAATTGAGGTTCCCCACATAACGGACGTCCCTGTTAGTATGCACTGATTTTTTTTTTTATTAAAGGGTGAGCTTGACTAGTTCACTAGTGCACTTACCATTTAAAATTAAAGATGTCTGAGAGGAGTTAAATCATGATTTAATATTGTTTATAAAAATAATCTAACTTTAAAGTGTTTTCTTAAGTATGATGTAATTCAGCACAACATTGTTACCTGATGTATAAAATATCTGTTAAAGCCAAGACGGACTTTTTATAATAAGTTGTCGGATTACCAGGACATCTTAAAAAGGTTTGGATTTCTTGCTTGCTCCAAACTGCTCCAGCTGACTCAGCTGTCTTTTGCCAATCTGTGCCATAAGTTTCCGGCTGCTTGCATAATATCGTCACTCCATCTTTTAATCTTTGTACACCCGACATTCTTTTTTTTTAATGGATTTTTTTATTTTATTGTTAATTGTAAGTATTAGTACCCATTTTCCATCGCCACTCTCTAAATATGAGCAGACCATTTTCAATCAGTGTAAGAACTAGCTTGACTTCATCTCTCGCCTTTGTTATCCTTATTAGAGAACTTTTGCCTCTGTTTTTCAATTTGCTGATCATATTATTATAACTCTGTTTCAATCCACTTGGTCGTTCAAAACTTTAGTTTTAAGTTTTGTCGGTTTTTAACTACAAAACTAAAAACGAAACATTTTATATGTATGATGAGAAGTTGTCTATAATAGTCCAGTACCTATTCCAGGTATTCACTCTGCGGTAGATTTATTTCTCTGTTCAGTAAAAAAAAAAATAAGTATTGTTTCTTATTACAGGGTCTCGAGAACGAATCCGCAGCTCTGGGATCTTTGCAGAAGGGCTGCATTGACGTGTTAGGCGCTGTGGTGGAGCTGGTGGTGGGTGAGGAGGGCGGCGCGGCCCGCTGGCTGGTGCGTGTGCAGAGTCCCACCATGTGCCAGACCTTCGATATGGCCGCGCCGTCCCGCGAGGTAGCGCTCGAGTGGCTCTCCGCCATCAAGGAAGCGGCCTACAGCGCCAGCGCCCGCTCCCTCCAACACAGGAAAATGGAGCGCACATGGAGGATTGCTAAAGAAATGTCCGACCTGATAGTCTACTGCCGCTCCGTGACCTTCAACCAAGACCGCATCCGGACCAAGGGCTTCATATACAATGAGATGTCCTCCTTCCCCGAAACTAAAGCCGAAAGGCTTATGTGCCAAGGGGAGACTGCCTTCTTCATGAAGTATCACACCAAGCAAATGAGTCGCATTTACCCAAAAGGGCAGAGGATCGATTCTTCAAACTACAACCCGGTTCCTTTCTGGAACGCCGGCTCTCAGATGGTTGCTCTGAACTACCAGACTCCAGATAAGCCGATGCAGATTAACATGGGAAAGTTTAGAGAAAATGGCGGGTGTGGCTACGTGCTGAAGCCCGACGTCATGTTAGACGAAATGTACAATCCATTTACCAAAAAGAGCATCGAGAAGAAAGGTAAACCGATGACAGTGATGCTGCGTCTGATCGGGGCCAGGCACCTCATCAAGATGGGTCGCGGGACCACCAGCCCCTCGGTGGAGGTCGAGGTTATGGGAGCTGATTATGACAGTGGCACCAAGCTCCTAACCAAGACTGTAGGTCAGTATCAAATGTTTATTACTTTCTTATTTCTGTTTATGTGAGCTGTGATGGCCCAGTGGTGGCGGCCCCAACTTACGAACAATAAGTTGTTGCTTCGATCCCAGGCAGGCGCATTGCTCTGTGTAATTTATTTCATCACCACTGCTCTCAAAACGGTGAAGGAAGACATCGCGAGGAAACCGTCATGTATTAGAACCAAAAAAAATAAAAATAGATTTTAGATTGCAGTTCTATGATGTATGATTTGTAAAGCTTGTATTTTTTAATATGTATTCTGTGGAAAATGTTGTTGGTAACACATTTGCTCATACTTGTGATATTGTTATTTTATATTTATGTAATGACACATTACATAAATATAAAATATGTTTGTTTTCCCTAATAAATAAAATAAAATAAAAACTTTGGAAAACATATGACCTCTCAACCCGCACAGGGCACGCGTTGTGGATTATAGTCCACCCCTCTCCTAGAGAGCAGGCCCAAGTCCATGTAGTGGGAACATTATGGATGAAGCATGTGGTTTTTTTTTTTTTTTTTTTTGGGACAAGCCCGCCACACTATTCCCAAACCACTGTAACTCCTGTTAGCCAGAATCAACAGTGGCGACCACAAGAAAAGCGCCGAGACAATGAAGCTCGACGAAGTCCCAGAGAAATGATTTAACTGTCTTGGATCCCGCAACGAAATTAATCAGAAAAGAATAGCGGAGGAGTAGGAAAAAACATAGTTTCCACTTCCCTCCATATCAGCAGGAGACAGAACAGAACAAGGCCAATAGGCACACAGGGACGTATACAACTGAGATAAGCCCAGTTGCCTAGCACCACGGATATTATTGTCATTAATATTACTGGGTCCTAAGTTGTGGTTGTTGTTGTGTTGTGGTTGTGGTGTAAGCATGTGTTTACTCATAGCATTTATTTAATTATTTACAGCTGACAACGGCCTCAACCCTATTTGGAACGACATTTGCGAGTTCGATGTGGCGACCCCCGAACTGGCTCTCATCCGTTTCCTTGTCCAAGATGAAGACATGTTCGGAGACAGGAACTTCATCGGCCAAGCCGTGTTTCCGCTCACCTGCCTGCGCTCCGGCTACAGAAGTGTGCCGCTCACCAACGCGTACTCCGAGGAACTAGAGCTGTCTTCGCTGATGGTTCATATATCTTTTATCACGAGCAAGTAGATTAATTAGTAAAATAACTACTAACCTAACCAAAAATCACAGGATGAAGACGAAGAGAGAGGCAAAATTTATATTTACTATCTACATTTATTTAAAAAAATAATCTTTTATATTATATATATTATATCTTGTTATTTACATACATATGTCACAGTCACAACTGTTAATCAGTTAATAGCACTTTTATGTTGCATTACATTATCAAAACTATTTCAATTACCCCTTGCCCTTGTGGCATCTGGCAATAGGAAATTAATGTCAAAGGGTATTAAATTGGTTTATAACAATTGGAATAATTATATAATAACTCTTTAAATAAGTTTTAGTTAAAAAACCTATTGGTTCAGTTTTAATTAACTAATTCATTCAGTAAAAACCAAAGATTTGTCTGGGTTGGTTTTGACCGATTAACAGTTTTGACCGTGTTGACATACATAATATACATTTCTCGAATGATAAATGATCTGTTATACTGCAGCTCTGTATACTTGTAGTCAAAGTTTCGAAAAAACTTGCATATTTCTTCGAATATTTATGTTAAATATATTCGAACTAAAAATTATTAGGACACGAAAATATTAGGCAGCTGCGAACTGATAGGAAGAAAGGTTTTAAAATTGTGATAGTTGGTGCTTGACACTGGAAACACGGGATACCACCTACCACGCTGAATAATATATTGGGAAGTCATACGCTTTTTTATTATGACTTTTTCTTTAACCCAATGGTAGAAGCCGTTAGTTTTCAGTATTTGAAAGTGAGTGCCTAACAGAAATGTATTAGAGAGATAAGAGTAAACGTAAGCATGACCCATTTCACTACTTAGTTGTAGGGTTACCGACAAATCAGGCTTTTTGACCTTCAGTCCGGACCTTGACATAAATATGTGAATACTTTACTATTAATCAAAAGTAGACTGCAAAAAAAAATGTCCGGATTCTTTTATCCGTCTATTTGTCAGGTCTTCCAAATTTCGAATAGGTAACCCTATTGGATTATCTAAGCTCAGTCATAGAAAAATTGGAACACCGTCGGCATCGGCTTTGAAGGCCAAACATGTTTTAACTAAATTTGTAATTTTTCAAGTGTGGTGCTTGTTCAACAAGGTAACTTTCGAAACAGAGTATCATGTTGCCTTGCGTTCAAGGAAAAGAATGCGTATGAGCTTACTAAGACTGATATTCTAGTAACCTGGACCCAACAAAATAATTAAAATCAATTGACAATGAATTAACATAATATTTAATCTATTTATAATTCCCAGAATTGGGATTAAAACTTTTTCAATTGACGATTTATTTTAAACGTTCCTCGAAAATTAAAACAATTCCTCATCAATATCTATAATAATTTGTATAATAATATATCCTCATAATAATTGGACAATATTTCCCAAAAATAATACATAACCGAGTTTAACTTTATATCGGTGTTTTAGCATAATATCAGGTACAAGTTAAAAACTGTTACAATCATGTTTACACGTATTTGTATTTGTAGTATTTAAGTGTAGAGTAGTCCTATCAAATTATTGAAATTCTAGTTGTAGTATTATACCTTCATACGTATTATGAATGTATTTAAATTATCCAAATTAATATTCCAAATTTTGTATCAGTTTGTAACGAGAGTGAGTTCTGCTAACCCTTTTTATATTTTTATATAAATGTAATAACCTGACTGGGAACAGGGTCCGAGCTTCTTGCGATTAATACTTTACCCACAAATGGAATGCATTTTGACAATAAGTGCTAAATATTAAAAAATACGCTGTTAGTTTATGGAGCTCGAAATATCACAGTTGTTTGTGGTGTTTAAAGGTTCTTATAGACCAGCATTGTCAGTCATCATTGCGTCCATGTAAATGTCATCATTTCAGCCAAAAGACGTCCACTGCTGAACATAGGCCTCCCCCAGGCGTCGCCACATTGACCGGTCCCGTGCGTCTCTCATCCAGCGGTTTCCTGCAACCTTGACCAGGTCATCGGTCCACCTAGTGGGAGGCCTTCCAGCGCAACGTCTTCCGGTTCGCGGTCGCCATTCCAGAACTTTTCGGCCCCATCGGCCATCCGTTCTGCGAGCAATGTGCCCTGCCCATTGCCACTTAAGTCTGGCGATTCTTCGGGCTACGTCGGTAACCTTGGTTCTCAAGCGGATGTCCTCATTTCTGATTCGATCACGCAAGGAAACTCCGAGCATAGCCCTCTCCATTGCCCTTTGGGTGTCTTTGAGCTTTCTGATGAGGGCATGTAAATGTAGAAAAAAGTAAAATATGAATTTTCAGTAATGTTTATACTACATAGTCTTTTCTAACATATTTTTCATCAGTACACACTCACGTTACAGGCTTGTTTAACATATATTACTATTATAATAATATGGATTATTCATTTAGGTATAGGTAGAGTAATCTGATAATGAAATAAGCATAATTTAAAATTATACCCTAATTAATAGGAATATGTATTCTCGATGCATTTATATGTATAGGTTATGCTTGCTAAGTATAACAGTGTGTTTGGATAACGGTTACCGATACTTTATGGGCATATAAATCAAAACACTGGTATTACTAGTTCATAGGAATATTTTTAAACTATCGAGATCTTGAATTCAAAGGCATTTCATTGAACATACCCTAAAATAACCGATTTAAAAAAACAAGATGGGTACCATTCGCGGAGTTTTGGGTTAGAAGTATTTATTTACGCGTATTTGTCGATAAAAATGAGTATAATATCTGTAAAGTATCGGTAACCGTTATCCGAGCACATTGTATAATTATGTTTAATGCATTTACACTATGGTAACATCACCGCTCAAAGCCCTACCCTAAATAGGTAGGCAAATAAGAATAGCACACCCTTATTTCGCCAGTTATTTTAAATCCACAATTACAGAGTGATTCGAAAAAAAAACAGCCGTTGCACCCTGTATGACAGACCTTGAGTTTAAAAAAATATTTAATTGTATACAATATTGGATTGGCTAGCAAAATGGGAAAATGGTAATCCTAAACTCGATAACAAAAAAGATTAAAATTGATGATTATTTGGTGATACGGACCATCTCATCATCATGCATCATCATTTCGTTACATTTAACTCCGTAATTTAAATAAATCTTGAAATATACCTTCTAATTAATTATACAATAGCGGTCTGTGTTTAACATATCGATGTTATAACAATCTTCTCAAAATATATTAATGTCCTTGTGTGTCTATACTAATTACATATATTTAAAAAATATATAATATACATAATTCTTTTTCGAAATATGTTTTATCACGATCTGTAATATTATTATCTGGCCTACATAATTGTAATAATTGCGTGTAATGTTAATGATATATTGTTGTATGTATTTATTCTTCCTCTTTATTTTTATATATATATGTATTGATGATACTAATATGTGTTAAAGTATCCTTGACGAAGCCGAAAGACACTTCTTCTTTCTGCTGTAGGCATTACCTGCAGCCCGTCGGAGCCGCGGATTTTTGTACTAGATGATGTGGCCTCGGCGCAAGGGCAAAGAAGGAACATGGGTTCGGTTTTTAGTCAGTAGAAGTCTGACACTCCCCTTCGCTGTGCCCAAGAGCGGGGGGGGGGGGGGTCATTCGATGATTTTCCACCCACCAAAAAAAAAAAAGCATTACCTGCACGCGTAGAATGGCGATTCTATCTTTATTCTACCAAGACTAAACAAAGAGATTTTCTTTACAATTCGACATGAAATCCTTCTACAATCTGTCATTTGTCGATTCTTACGTCGACAAAACTCCTTTTTTACGGTGGCCATGCTATACGTGCTGGGAATCGTATTGGTTAGTTAGATGGTGATGGTGGTGGTGTTTTACAGAGATATAGGAGAATTAGGAGATCCACATTTCATCTTTAGCAAATGATTTTTGAAATACAAGTTTTTAATGTTACTTTACTTTAAATACCTCCATGACCTCCGTATTATACTATAGACTACATCAAGTCCCCGCGTGACCCATTTTTCACTCGTAAAAATATATTGATGTACTTATAGAAATAGAATGCTTAGTTGTCTGTTTCGTTAAGGGTCCGTTAACACTTTGTACGTAAAAAAATGTGGTTACATAATAATATCTTATTAAATTCGTTATTTATTTTTACAACTCTTTTGACATTTTTATTTCAAATTCCGTATTTCTTAAATGAACAAAGTGTTCAGCTGTAGTAACATATTTATTAAGTACTAAAATAATAAATAACTCACACAGTAAGTTATTTATTATTTTGTGAATTGGGGTCAGAGTATACAGTGGCAGTATTATTAGGCTACTCATACTAGCTACAATCGTATTGCAAACTAAAATCTAATGAGTATTCATTGACAACACGCGAAACTGTTCGTCACTCTAATGAACTCATCTAACTTCGTGATAATACCTACGTAATAATAGTAGTACCTAATAATATTAGTACTATTATGTATTATTATCACCGAATTAGGCGAATCACAGAATTAGATGAGTTCACCCTACTTCATACAAAGCAGAACAAAATTCCGCCGTGCGATCAGGGCAAAATATTATGTTTGTAAGTGAATGCTCGAACTATCTTACGAGCGCCCCATTTTCGTGTTTTTTTTTTTTTCGTTTTGCTATATACGCAATAAATATTGTCTCAAAGATTTAGTAGAAATAATAAATAAAATAAAGTATTTAAAAATGTTTTATTTTTTATATCCTTATTTATTAAAATAACTAATCTAATTAAATACTAAATTAAGGTAGATGTTCCAGGGTAGCCCGCAAAATTCAAATTTTCTTACGTTTTTAGCGATTTGCAGTGCTAGGTTGTATGTTAGTGAAAATATGATTCGCGGGTGTAAGACGTATGCAGTTTCAGAATTATAATCATCAAAATCATCATTACAACCCTCCAAGTTCATGTAACTGTCAAGAATGAGTATTTCATCAAAAAATTTAATTCAAAAATCTAAAACCCGACTACTAACAAAATCGCGGTCTTAAAAGTAGAAAACAAGAAAATAATTCTTGTCTGATATTCTTCGTAAGTCGCATGCCACTGATACCTGATGCTCCTTCATGGCGTTCTCATTGATACAAGGTGGCATGCGACTACGAAGAATATCAGACAAGAATTATTTTCTTGTTTTCTACTTTTAAGACCGCGATTTTGTTAGTAGTCGGGTTTTAGATTTTTGAACTAAATTTTTTTATTTCAATTTTATTTTTGTGTGTACTTAAACTATAATATAATACATATTTGTAATGTGCTCGCCAAGACCTTTCATTTGATACCAAACTTGCTATGGTTATCTCAATTTAATATTTTTTGAGGTAGGTAAGTTTTTGACATTTAAATTCCGTCAAAGAATTTATAAAATTTATACAGCCTATGTCACCCGGGCTATTCTTACGAATCTATTGACACCTAATTTATTAAAATCCGTTCAGTAGATTAGGCGCTACGGTGGAACATACATACATAGACTGCCAAAATCATTACCCTTCCTTTTGGCTTCGCCGTAGTCGGGTAAAAAGTCATTCTTGAAAGTAAAAACGTAAGAAAATTTGAATTTCGCGGGCTACCCTGGAACATCAACCTTAGCAGTATTGAACCGTCGCGCATCGGTCTCCACCTTCACTTGTTTTTTTTTTTAATTTGTCAAGTCATCGAGTCATCGAGAATATCATTGAGCATTGCCCAATAATTTCGTAAAAAATAGGTTAGATTTTTTATCTGTATCATTTTGTAGAGTCTGTGGCATGGCATAGCGCATAGTTCACTCAGGCACTCACGCGAAGCTATTTACTTACCTTAGTATCTCTAAGTAGTCTGTGCTTACCTTCCCGTAGTCCGTACAACTGCCTGATAAGATTTTTTGTAGTTTCTGATACTGAATAAGTTTTATATTTCATAGTACAATAATTTTAACTAGATTTTAGTAAAATAAAAAACATTATTGTTCAATAAAAATGTCATATGTTTTTGAAACACTTCAATGGCCGTACTGTTCGAGTGTCAATAATAAGTGTTTTGCTGTTCCGGAACTGTAGATTGATATGTTTCTATCAAGGAATGTGATAATGAATAGCTTTCAATGGCGCAAATGGTTTCTTTTTTTGATTTTCACTGTGTACCGGAGGTTAGACACCGTCGATGGTGAGTGCTTTTCATCACTTGTCCATTTGCGTGCGATTTTATATTATCTAAACACAAATACAGTTCTGTTATGTATTTCTGGTGTACTGGCTTACTTGAACACAGAACTTTGTTGTTGTTACGCATAGCTGTAAAAGCCATCAAAATACATCAGATTCAATGAATGTAGTATTTTAGGGCATATCATTGTCACAAATATTGCAAAACGTGTTTCAAGAATGAAGTTTTACGTTACCTGAAGTGAAAGGAGCTTTGTGTGTTTAGATAATATTAGAGAAACAAATGTTATGGATACAGTGAAGTATGCTGTAAGAAGGGGATAGGAGGCAGAGGTTCAGGAAGCTTAGTGCATTGCATTTAAACAAAGTACTCAAAAAGATGGATTTGTTTCACACAATTTATTTTACTAATCAAAGTTTGACAAAAAGCAGACATCTGTTTATATTACAATTTTAATGATAAATAACACTGAAAATTATTGTGATGTAAAGGCATAAATTACATCAATTTGTTACTCACAAAGTATTTGGTATTTAAAACAAACCAAGTAACACTACCAGGTGTATCTGGGCATTCCCTTAGTCATAATTATTTTACTATTCTTTCTGTAGCTTATACTTTATATTCCTCTTGTCTTGGCATATTATCAAGTAATTCTTTCTCTCAATAATTTTGTTTAGCTCCAAAAAACTTCATATAAACATCATATTTTATTTCTTTAATTGCTTTTTCACAAACTTTATATATTTTTAAATATTCTTTAGAAAATAAATTTAAAAAAATGTTTTATTTTATTATTATTGCTGCTTGATTTATCAATTCCCATCCTAAATATTGTTTTGGTGGTTATAGGTTTAAAATGTTTCTGCAATAGCGAGAGATGTCCCAACTCAACATGCGAGACAGATGGTTACTGTTTTGCTTCTACTAGCTTGGAGAATAAAGTGCAGAAGTTCACATACCAGTGAGTATAATTATGAAAATTAATTTGTTTATTAGACTATTGTTTTCAAAATTATAATGACTACAGTAATTTTTCCAAATTTATCCAAAATTATATGTAAAGGCATTTTATTTTTTATCATTGATCGGAAAAGGTACATATTTTCATTCCCTCTAACTTCAAAAATATAATGTTGGCTGACAGTTATAAAAATAAAACAATTGGCAAACTCAAATCAACACAAGCTTGTTATATACTGTAGGTCACAGGTATAATTCTAACCTATTTCTATCAAATGATTGACCTGTGTAGTGCGGTGGTCTTAAGCTGTATGAACTTGAGCGTTGCATTTCCTCCTGAAAACCCAGTAAAATGCAAAAACTCTACAATGTTTTGCTGTAAAACCGATTTCTGCAATTCTGATGAGAATACACGAGAAAAATTGTCCAAAGTGCTTCATGCCTCAATCATGGGTAAGCTGTTCTGTGCACTTGCGGGCGTGTCATGTATCTATTTTGATGATGCAGATTTTGAGTTTGTTTGATGTACTATTAGAAACATATAATTAATTGCATTGCCATTTCCTATAAGTTTTGTGTTGAGATGCCAATACTCTAACAATCGCTTTTGAATTAGTGATTTGAATATGTACCAAAGTGTAAGAAAAGAGAACGAGCGGCTGCAGGTGCCGACAGACATAATTAGTATGATTTGAATGATGTGCCGTACTCCTTAACCAACTCTATTTTCCGAGTGTGCATTGTTTGCTTTAACCTACTAAACATAATGTATGGTGGTTCCACTTGCGGCGCAGCTGCATCGAGCTCAAATCACTGATACCCATCGAGCATCCCTTCAGTTGCTCTACGACGAAAACTAAAAATGAATCGGTGGTGATAAAATGTTGTAAGTCACATGACATGTGCAATGAACACCTGCGCCTGGACCTGCAACCGAAGCCGCCAGGTAGGAGCGACGTGGAGGTAGCCCTCGATGTGCCCGCTAACTACTGCACTCTAGCTTCCCGCTGTTGACACTCGACGCCCGGCAACCACACGCCAAGCGCCCTGCGCCCATGATCCAGCGGGCGCCTACTGCCTTGGTGTATGGTGCGAGACTGCATGGCTAATGATTTTATTTTTCTTCGTTTTTTTCTAATATAACAAAGTTTTTTTCCTTAGACCGGCATTGATCACCTTTTAGGGTTTATTCATTCTTTTTGTACTAATCTGAGAATTTATGAACGTAGATGTTGGGACCGGCAATACCTATTCCCTCCCGGGGACATGCCTATATGGTGCCGCGAAGAAAAAACCCGTAATATAACGTGCTGCGCCACGGACTACTGTAACCGTGATCTGTTCCGTATTGCAGGTACAGTATACATTCAGAATATGACGTCGGGGCGCGCTGTTTGGGTAGCTTACATTGTGATGTCCACATCAAATGTATTGTTCAGTCTTACCATGTAACAGTAACGATCATAAGAGGTTCTTAATATAACTTCAAAAAATATCAGCTGCTCGGTTACAATCGTGCATGAAAACGTACTTAACGAATTATGCACATAATTCTGTTGGCATTGGGGCATTTCCCGATTGTCCTTATTGTTTCAGTCGTCACGTGTTTCACATTTACAAGTTAAAAACCTTGTTTCTGAAGCACTCATCCTTAAACTGAAACGTATCGTTCAGACATGAAGTGGGACATCATTATGCATATTATATTAAACAAGGGGTGCCATTGCACAGAAGGCATGACAGGGTTGCATTGAACTAGTGCTAGTGCCATTATTATACGACATTGAATGTCTTGATTACAGAAAGTTAAGAGGAATGTGTAGTCATTTTACATCAGGCGATAAATAAAGCCGTAAGTGATCATAAGCCGGTTTTTTCCACTAATGTTTATTGTGGGTACACCTCTGCCTAACCCTACTGGGATCACTGGCGTGAGATATTAAATAATTATGTTTAGCATGATAATACAATTTTAAAACTAACAGCATGTCAGTAACCATAGTTTCCTTACCTATTAGTTTTGCTAACCACTTTTCGTCTCTTATTATTTAATTTACTGACAATTGGCTATGTAGACCAGGGCCGAAGCTTTCAAAACTGGTGAAAAATGAAAAAAAAAATACAGTAGAATGAAACCCAATGGAAAAAGTAGAGAATATAACAATAATTAAAGGAAAAATAAATTACGGTCGATCTGAGGTCGGGAAGTGGGGGTGGGGGGGTTTTTAAGGGGGGAAAGCGTTTATCTCGATTTCCGGCAAAACTACAAGTCCTATGGAAAATATGTAATGGCAAAGTTGTAGAGAATAAAAAGATCTACAACTTTGATTTTAACACTTTTTTCACATAACCTCAAAAAGGTGAAAAATTCAAAAAACCAAGTTTTTGGTTTTTTATTAATATCTTTAGCAGCTGATTTTGCTTTTTCTGAGAAAATTTACCATTGCAATGTATATTTTTTATACATCATCAGAAAGTAGAGATTATAAGGAACACAACGCCCACCGACTTTTTAAAAAAAGCTGATATTTTGTCGTCAGAATTTTCGATTGAAAATTGGGGTGCTTTTTTGATATTAAGTTAAAATAAGCCGAAAAAATTAAATAATTATTTTAAATCAAATAAATTACAGTGTATTTGGGACATATTAAGGTAAGTTTTCACCAAATCTCGTAAAAAATATTTTTTTTTTTAAAAGATAAATAAAAAACCAAAAACTAGTTTTTTTGAATATTTCACCTAAATTTTGAGGTTATGTGAAAAAATTGTTAGAATCAAAGTTGTTCATCTTTTTATTCTCTACAACTTTGCCATTACATTTTTTTTCCATAGGGCTTGTAGTTTTGCCGGAAATCGAGATAAACCGCTTTCCCCCCTTAAAACCCCCCCCACCCCCACTTCCCGACCTCAGATCGACCGTAATTTATTTTTCCTTTAATTTTTGTTATTACCCGACTACGGCAAAGCCAAAGGAGGGTTATGATTTTGACTGGCTATGTGTGTATGTTTGTACTTTGTATGTATGTGTGTAAGTATCTTCATCTGTTCCCTCATAGCTTCTAATCTACATAACGGAACTCGACATATGAGGTATCGTTAGAACCGTCTTAATTTTCCGCTGAACATAGGCTACGTGACGTGCCACAAAAAGCGATTTGGCGCCCTCTAGCGGACAAAAAGTAAGGCTTAAAAAATAAAAATGGAGATAAATACGCCGTGTTTGGTATCATTTGAAAGGGCCTCACTTGTACATTTCCAAAATATTGCTCAAATTAAAAATCACGCCCTCTAGCGGACAAAAAGTCAAGAGTAAAAAAAAAATTAACACCAAAATTGTTTAAATAAAAAAAGTAAAAAACTAAAACCCGACTACGACAAAAAAACGACGCTGAAAAAGTATTTAACAAGATTTTCAGGATAGAACAAAGCCGTAGTCACACGTTATAGGTACCAAACTAAACACTTTAATACCGTGTGACTACGGCTTTTCTTTTTGTTCTATCCTGAAAATCTTGTTAAATACTTTTTCAGCGTCGTTTTTTTTGTCGTAGTCGGGTTTTAGTTTTTTTATAAGTCTTTTTCCATTGGGTTTCATCCTACTATAATTTTATTTGTTTTCAAAAGTTAAATACCCTGGTCTAATGGGGCATGTAACTAACTGCGGCACGGTATAAGTATAATGTAATGAGAAGAGCTAGGTGGCTTAGGCTGGTATTAACACATGCCTAACTGTCGAACAATCAATTGGTTTTCCTTTGTGCACCCATACATTTTATGTTTGGACAAATTAACATGTTTTGAGGCGAATAAACACTCATCAATGTCATAAAAGGCCTTATTGTGCTTTATTAAACTATATTATTTCGAATATTTAGATACCTGATCAAATCATCATGAAACAATCTTGTACGATTGTATCAATAACATAATAGACCTCATTATGTGGCAATTTGTGGTTAAGGTAATGTAAGTCCAATTTGTAGACATTTATAATAATATGTCTCGCTTAATGCATGTGTGTTATTGGATTTACGCGTGTGTGTGTGTTCATTTTATTAGTTTTACGAACGCTTTTGTCAATAACCGCTTTCAGATTCTGATATCATTGCTTGCTCTTAAGTTAAAACGTTCCCACAGAAATATCTGCAGAATAATCAGAAACTGAAATACTAATGCGCTGCAACTTCTGCTTATTTAGTTTTTATTCAAATGTCATCATCATTACCATATTAGCCCGGAATCACGCACTGTTGGGTGTAGTCCTCCTTTTTTCTGCCACATTCCCAGGTGCAAGCGTCTCTCATCTAGGTGTATCCCGCGATTTTGACAACCCAACGAGCTTTAGGACAGCCTTGGTTTTTTTGGCCTGACCCTGCCCACTTCATGAATAAACTGTGGTTACATACAAAATCAAAACATTTATTTAAAGTAGGCCATTTACATTTACTTTTGAATACTCGAACAAATCTTCTAATATATAAAATTCTCGTGTCACAGTTTTCGTTGCCATACTCCTCCGAAACGGCTTGACCGATTTTGATGAAATTTTTTGTGCTTATCCGGTATCTATGAGAATCGGCCAACATCTATTTTTCATCCCCCTATTTTTTTTTATATGGCAAAACAACGTTTGCCGGGTCAGCTAGTACAAAATAAAATAAGCTACAGTCCCAATCGCAAGGCATAATAACTGTGAGTGTACTGTACTAGTTGCCCATTCCCTAGCTTAGATCTCTATGGAGAAGTACGGGCAAGAAACTCCATGGACACTCTTTAACCGACTTCCCAAAAAGGAGGAGGTTAAAAATCAGCTTCTGAAGTCGGTGGCAAAAAAAGCCAAATCAAACAAACAAATGTCACCGACTTCAGAAGCTGATTTTTCTTTTGAAGTTTATTTTTCACTTTTTGGTGTTTTTGAAGTCGGTTGTTTTTTTTTTGCAAAAAAGTATTTTTTAAATCAGAATAGGTATTGTTGAATCAAATGTAATCAGAGTTTATTTTTCATTACCTTTTAGAAACTTTGTAAAGCTTCATAGCCTTACTAAGTTTCTGTTTCTGTAAAGCTTTGAAGTTTCAACGACGTAGAAGACTTATAACAAGTTGAGCATTTGTATTCATTGGAAACATGTAGGTCAACGTTCTATGAATATTTGTATGACTACTCTCAATTGACTGCCATTATATGTTGCATATGAACGATAATACCCTTGTTGAAATTGTATGCCGCAATTCTAAGGAGCTTCGGCCAAACCTGTTTAATACTGCTCTGATTTGTAATGGGTCTTCTCAATTCTAGGTTTCTGTTTTGCTACCTTTTAAGTTGGCCTAGCATAAGCATACAAGCTTAAGATCGTAAAATGTGGAGTACCTAAGTATGTATTTCTGCATGCTCCTTCGGGTTTGGGTTGGTATTCCATAAACAGTATCCAGTAGCTCACGGTCATTTCACAATATAAATGGGAGTAAAATTAAATGCTAGTTCACATTTTTTGCATACATAAAAGGTAATATCGAAATTTTTATTCAAAAATAATATCCTCAACTGCTTATACCTTTGTTAAAAAACACATACGGCCTTATTGCAACACAGGTTGGTCCAAGTCTAAACAATCGACCCGTTTTAGTACTTTATTCCGAAAACGTTAAAGTTCTAAGTTCGTTAAAGGTTTCCTCTAGGTAAGCTTTTTAAGTCGTAGTTGATTTTGTACAAAGTTTTAAGTTCAAGATCGTTACGTCAGTCGGACGGAAATTACATCAAAATAAATAAATTAACACAAAAGTTTAATCTTGGACCAAACTTAGAACTTGTTTTGTAATGAGACGGTTAGAATTTACGTTTCTTGAGGTTTGATTGCTTTACCTGAATCCCTTAAATTCAGTTTAAATACTAATGCTCAAATTATGAATAAAGAGCCTGGTACTACAGCGACGGCGTGGAAAGTATTGCCATGGGTGATGGGATTGATGGTTCTCGGCGTATGCGCTGCAATCAGCTTCTGGTGGGCGAAGCGATCCCATGGCCCAAAGAAGAGGGTCCCGACTAGAACGCCATACCCGACTGATGATTCCGTCTGTGAGGCCAGGCACCCCATGATGAGAACCACGACCATACGGGACATGATTGAGCTCACCACCTCCGGATCTGGCTCCGGTAAGTAGTTCACCGTATTTATCCGTTACTGTAACCCCCGTTCGCTCGTGGTTGCCTGGTTACCCTACTCGACATTTAACAGTAAAGTTGAGATAATCACAGCCCAAAATCCATACGGCTAAAAACAAAGACAATATGGAGCTGCCATGTGATCCAAAAATTATACGGCAAAATAATGTAGGCACAGATGAACGTCGTATGAACGAGGGGTTACTGTAAGCCTGAGTCACCACACTGCTGGTCAAAGGCAGGGGCGTATTTTGAAATTTGGCGCCCCGGGCCAATAACTTTTGCCGCCCCAGAAGTCAAGAAAAATTTGAAAAGCAGTCTCTTTTATTTGCTACAAACGAGTAGGTAAGTAATAAATCAACGAAAACCTGAAAACGACCTCAACAACGTCTGTGTTGACCCCAGTGTAGTGGCGTGCGTTTTTGCCGCCGAGGGGCCCACCCTAATTTGGCCGCCCCCTCCTTTTCATCATTAGCAAAGAAAACTAGCAAAAGTCAAAATACTTTTTTAATTATATAAAATGTTACACTTCGGGTTTTATTTTTGAAAGTCAAATAATTTTTTTGAATTTTTTTTTGCTTATATTTGTCAATATTATTATAGCTAATAGTGTGTTAGGGTTTGCCGTTCCGAAAATTCACAAAAAAAGGCGAACGAGCTCAAAAATTTTTTGCCAAATCAGATAAATTACGAATTAGACTTGAGGGCAAATGCAAAAGCGAGCGAAGCGAGCTCGAAAATTTTTGCTCCCTGGCTCGGAAAAGTAACTGATTTTCTTTTTATCATTAAAAAAAATATACACTGATGCCAATGTTACTACAATGCGAGCGTAGCGAGCAAGAAAATTTTAGCATTCCTGATAGGTTAGATTGTCTTTTTACTGTGAATAGCAAGCGGTAGGCGGCAGATTAGAAGGATAGTGCTTGTTCACTTGATTTTTGGGGCGGGCATACGGCAGACTGGAATATACATAAGACTAGTACGAAAAACCGCCCCAAGACGGCGGCGGCGGCGAGGAAAATACGCATTTGCTTGGTTGTCCTTATTTTTACAAAGTAGTCAATAGTTTTGCAATTATCCGATCTGAAAACCATGACCTGACGTTGCCGCCTGGTTTTGTTATGTTAATTTTGAATTGAAATTGTTTAGAAAATATAAAAAGGTGAGAAGTAAAAGTGGAAAGAATGGTGCCAAAATCAAAACAAAATGCAATCGGCCAGGGGCGGCCGGGCGGCTACGCCGCCCCTGGCTTTCTGGCGCCCCGGGCCATGGCCCGGATGGCCCTAGGGTAAATACGCCCCTGGTCAAAGGCCTCTTCCCGTGACTTTGTTCTTTCGATCGATATCTTTACGTATTAGGACATGCTGTCGAATAGCTTAACTACAATTAGGCTGGCCCCTGGCTCATTACTGAAAGCAATTTAAGGTTCGGTCACAGTTATTGTGCACTGAAGTATCTGCCCAGTGTAAGCGGCATCTGCACTTCTGCAGCCAGTCTGTAATCCATCTTATACATCTAAGTATCAATATACATCATCTTATCGGACAAATGTCGTATCTTGTGCCAATCGTCTCTCTAAATTGAGGAAGAGTCCAGTTCAATATTCTCAACGACAATCTGGCACGGCCGGCCACCGTTCACGTACGCTATTGTAGTCTTCATAAACATTCTGCTACACATGAATGAATTCATAAATGCATACATCGCTAAGTGCCAACGTGAGCGATCATTGCCTCGAATCGATCTGCATTGATGCATCAAATGAATTGAATGAGCTAATAAAAATGATGACAATATGTCGTATATGGACGTCAAAAGAATCTAAAACCACTTTCAGAATTTTACAAACAGTTTTTGTTTGCACGTTATTCTATCTACTTATTCAGAATACTCTTTCGTGATTGTTTTACGAGATTTGTCAATAATTTCTCAGTAAACTGAAACTTCACTGAGGTTGAAAGTATCTGAGTAAGATTTGATACATAATTATCAAAATGCCGTTTTCATTTATACAAAGCGACATTCAAATCTGAGGGTGTTCAAGCAAAGTAGGGGCCCGCAAGGGCCGACGCCCGTCGGGGCCGCGGATTTTTGTACTAGATTACGTGGCCTCGGCGCAAGGGCAAAGAAGGAACATGGGTTCGGTTTTTAGTCAGTAGAAGTCTGACACTCCCCTTCGCTCTGCCCAAGAGGGGGGGGGGGGGGGGTCATTCGATGATTTTACACCCACCAAAAAAAAAAAAAGGGTGTTCAAGCAATTGGCGACTTGAAAGGACCTTATTAAAGAGAATTTTTAATCTATTGCATAGATTCTATCGCGGGCCTTGAGCGTGGAGAGCGAATCCATAATTTCCCTAACGAAAATATTAAGGATTCAGTACTCAACCAGGTTGCTATGGTTACGGAAAATAACAAGGTTGTCAACTGAGGTTGTCAAATTAAATAATTGTTTGTCTCTTTGCTTTCTCCTTCTAAAATATTCTTACTCGTATAATTTGTGTACAAAGTGTTTTAAATATGAATAAACAAAGTGCATTTATTAATGAAGAAAGTCACGAATAAATAGTGAAATAAAATGAGTGAGGAGTGAGTAGGCTCTAACATTCATTTTATTATTAGTACGCATCTATCCTACGTTTTATTGGTTTTTGCATTACTATTCTGCGAATCGGTCTAAAACGATTCGTTTTCTTATAAAATATCTAAAGTAAAATAAATAATTTTCATATTTTTCAATGTTATAACACTTACGTCAGGCTGTCAATACTTTTTCTTTTAAATTTTCTGTCATAGAGTTTCTTACTAGCTTAGTCTATGAAGGTTTTGATTTATATAATGTACATCGCGCGAAATTCGAAGATCAAACTCTTAATATCGTTATTTTTGTTCGAATTTTTTGAATGAATAATTATTTTGGTGTGTAATTACACTATTAATACCTAATTATTTATACCTATTATTGCATATGTTGATAAAAAATGCTATGCAATAGATTTACCGCGGTAGTCTCCGAGTGCCACACGTTTTTTTTTTTATGGATATGGGTGCTGGCTGGTACCTCTTTAGCATGAACTGGTATTCATTAGTTTATATTTAATAAACTGTCTCGTCTATAAGTTAGAACGAAAATAACTTTAGAAGCCCTTGTGCCAAAGTCCGACAATATACGTGTACACATAGCTAATGGTCAGTTAGCGTGCGTGCAAAGAAAACACATGTTTTTATTTTTACCCGACTGCGGCGAAGCCCAAAAGGAGGGTTATGTGTTTGACGTGTATGTATATCCGTTTTTTTGTTCCCTCATAACTCCTAAACGGATGAAGGGATTTGAATGAAATGTCGTTAGATTCGTCTTGATGGCGCGAGTGCTATAGGCTACATTCAAATTAAAAAACAAAAAAAAAGCGGATTTCGGGGGTCAAATCGCGGAGTACAAAAAAAAAACCATTACCATCGAGTAGGGTATCAAAAAAGTGACAAATCTTATAAACAAGCAGAAAGTATAATCATCTGCGAAGAATTTTACCTGACCAACGAAAGAACAAACACAAAAGAACTAAAAAGTTGTAAATAAAAAAGTAGTTAAAAAACCAAAACAACCCGACTGAAAAAACTGAAAAGCAAAAAACAAGCACATTTTAAATGCTTTTTTGCTTTTGAGTTTTTTCAGTCGGCTTTTTTGGTTTTTTAATGTTATTTTTGTAAGTCGACCCTAACACAGTTGGGATAAGCTAGGCAGATCATGATTTTGTCTATCAAAGTCTCATACAAGTGTTCAAATGTTTATAACAGTCTAGCGCCGGCTCAGTAAACGTGACTATGTTGCATTTATTCAACGATTAGGTCATGGCCATAAAATTAACATTATGTTTTTTCCTGTAGGGTTGCCTCTCCTCGTGCAGCGTTCCATCGCTCGTCAGATCCAGTTGGTGGACATCATCGGCAAGGGGCGCTTCGGAGAAGTTTGGCGAGGACGCTGGCGCGGCGAGAATGTCGCCGTCAAAATATTCTCTTCACGCGAAGAGTCGTCGTGGTTCCGTGAAGCTGAAATATATCAGACGGTGATGTTACGACACGAGAATATTCTGGGCTTTATTGCTGCTGATAACAAGGGTGAGTTCGTATGGCATTCTATTATAAATATTTATAAAGTTATCTTGTTATCTTAAGTTGCCTCGTTCATCAAATCTGCGAAAACCATCTTCGGCAACGTAGTAGGCGTCAAATGGTTGTGAATAGGTGTACTGATGGTGATAACTTCTACTTTTTCAGAACTGTATATTATTTGTCCGTCTTTCACTTTTCATGGTTGAAATATACCATCGCATCAGACATCATGTTTCCATGTGATAACGTTTAGCCAGTGTGGACGCAATTTACGACGATAGCTTGTGCATGTAAAATGTATCGTAGGTAAAGTTACTTTAAATCATAAAGGGGGATTTTACACAGGTTTCGTGGATACAAATTAGCTTAAAATAATAACAACAAAAAGAAGGATTGTCATAGTTGTAGGCGCGGTGGCAACCCATAGCAATAATAACAAAGTTCTGTGCTACCGTGTTAACAGGATAATAAATATGTATAACGGTTGACTAATAGGCTATTAAAGTAAACAAACAACTTATCGACACTAATTAGGTCATGTAGGTCTACTAAAGGTGAACTTTATCGCGCTTATATTTGTTCATTTTAATATTCACCTTCCTACCTACTCCACACCTTACGTGTTATTAAACGGTATGGTGAGAATAAGGTGTTTTCATGAATTTATTGCTGCAGCAATCCTAAAATGAAGGCTAATTTTTCATGCTAGGATAGTAACCTAGTGTCAGTAAGTTAGTACTTCTGGCTTCGTGTAGACAAAACTAGCTTCATTTCCAAGCTAGGAAGCCAGTTTACAAGCCAGTATAGTTGTTAATAGGATGAAGTTCTATTTTTTAGGCTAGTTGCGCCCCCCACCACTGCTTTTACTAGCCTGGCTTGTGGACTAGCTTCATGTGGTCGGCGAAGCTAGTTTTAAGTTGGCTAGTAAGCAGTAACCACGCGGTAGGTAGGTAATTATATCCTAGCTTGAAAAACTAGTCTCGTGTATCCCGGGTATTAGTGTACCGCTTCCAAACGATAATCACACAATAGGGGATCGGACTGACTCAAAAAAAATATGATTCTGTTTAGTCCGTCAGTTAGATTACCAAAAAATATTGGATACGTGTTTTTTGTTTTATCAAATCAATCAAAATTTACGAAGATAAAGCGCGTCAAAGATCATGGAGTGGGGCTAGAAACGTCACTTGAAGGTACAAAATGTACTATCATATGACGTCACACAAGTTTTTGAAGCACTGTATCGTCTTCATTTATTGTTTAGGTGAAAAAAGAAAAAATACGTGTCCAATATTTTTTTATAATCTATCTGACTACCTATTACATGATTCTAAACAAATAGGAGACCATACCATCCTCGCATATTACATCGATATTTTCCTAGAATGGAAACAAAACTACGTGGATTGAACTGCACTGCTCCATGCGTCACAATCTGGACTATGCTCCAGGGTGATTAATGAATTGTTAACCATTAATTATTAGACTGATAAATGGCTGCGTCGCATGTCATTGCTGTTTTACGCATCAATTGATAGATCGGTAAGATCAACGTGTGACGTCACACTGCATCTAATACATTGTATGAAAATAACAAAGATATCTATCAGTTCAGTCGCACGTCATTGAGTATTTAAATCTTTGTCGTAGATAACGGCACTTGGACCCAGCTATGGCTGATCACGGATTACCACGAGAACGGGTCGCTGTTTGACTTCCTGAGCGCTCGAACTATCGACTCGATCACGCTGGTGAAGATGTCTCTGTCCATCGCTACTGGACTCGCCCATCTGCACATGGACATCGTTGGCACTAAAGGTAGGTAGCTCACCAAGAATGTGGTATCCCGTCATGCATCTTGCTGCCCTTGTACCATGTTACTTGGGAGCGGTACCCTACCAAAGAAACTTTTTTCTCCTGCCAACCTTCACGCTATCATTTACCTACCCCTTTTGTTGCATCCCACTATTCTCACCCTTCGGTTGACCACTTACCTTTGTCTGTTTATCTATTCTAATAAAAACAGCGACACAGCAACTAGTATATAATGTTCCAGATGCGCTGATCTCTGATTTTACCGAGGGCCGATACATTAGCCAGACTAGTTTATATTGGATATGTAAATTTCCAGAATCGATGTTGACTAGTGTTTTAGCTAGATGACAATATCGTGCCCTTAAAGCGAAAACCACCTAAAGTCACTTATGGGCAAAAATGAGTTACAAATACCTTTAGAATCTCCTTTTCAAGATCTACATACTGGTAAAACCCGTTTTCCGATATGACACTCCGTTCCGGATTTAGCTTTTAGCTAAAGTAACATAACAGGAGATTTTTGAAATAAAGAACATGCAAAACCCAATAAGTGTCATTTAAAGCAATGTTTCTGCACTGTAAACAATGTTTTTCGCCAGGACAAAACATTTAATAGCCGTCTATGTGGTTTTGGCATGATTCAAGTTAGATGAACAATAATAATTGAATAACTGAGTAAAGAGACTAAAGATTTCTACTTAGTTTTAGCAATTACCAATTAGGTCAACATACAAATTACGTTTAATTGAATTCGTAAAAAACTGCTGTCCAAACTCTATTCTTCAAAAGATAAGAAAATATTGCAGCTACAGGAACAAACACTAATCTGCAGCACTTATCAAGCCAATCCTTAATTTTTCCTACTTGTTTTGTGAGTTAAGTTATTTTTTCTCTTCCACCCGAATAATGAACACAATAAAAAATCAAACATATACGTACACCTCATTATCAAGTATTTCAAGAGAACTACCCGATTTGGAAATCAAAAGAGAAAAGAAGCTCGCCGCGAGCGAGTCGAGGCGAGCTTCTTTTCTCTGTTCCGCTTTCTACTGTTCTGTTTTGTGACGCCGATTGGCCCGAGGATGCTATTTGTCGAGGTTTTGACAGTCTTAACAGGGGAGTAGTTTGATTTAAGTAATGGTCATTTTACGATTGGAACCTTTAAACGCGATTTTCTCGAAACTACATTTTGTGCAGTTAGTTGGGTTTTGAAGTAAGGGGACGATATCTTCTATATTCGTATTAAGGTCAGCTCGATCTATCGCAGACTACTATTACTGAATATAGAATGTTTATTAGCGAGCGAGCTTAAGCTTTTAATGAGTAAATAAGAGATGAACCGTTTTCTTAGATAACTGTTGTGATTTGTTCATCTGATTTTTATTAATGCACTAACTTTTATTAGGTAAAAGATATTCTATAGCAACAACCTAAATAATAAAATGAAAATTAGTAAAGCTATAGAAAAAATGCCTATCGCATTTTGTTTGATATAATATGACGAGGTCAAATCTGACGTCTTCAGATAATAACGAGCTATTGACAGACTATTTGAGTAAGTCCTTTCATTCTCTCATGGCAACATTCATCAAATTGATTACCGAATTAGTCTCTATAGAAAAAAAAGTAATTTGATCCCCGTATTGTATTAGTACAATTGTACAATCCCTTTCACCTATAGCCCCAGTTAAATATACGTGCTGATGTTCAAGATTGTAGGCTTAATAGTTCGGAGGCGATTACGTGATTATTTTATTTTTATAAGGCTTTCGTTTGTGCCTTTCAGTGACCAGTTAATTGATCATTTTCGAATTGTAGATAAGACTGAGCCTTTATTCACTTTTCTATAAAGTGATAAGAAGGGGAAGTTTTACCCCGGGATGCTAATACGGCACATAGCGTTATGGCTTTTTAGAGCATCATTTCTGCCACTCTTAATACTTAATGCTGTCACTGCCTGTTTCTTTAGCTTGGATGTGTCATATTATCCTCATTTTCCCTTATGAGGGTAGGTAAGCATAAACTACGAAGCACCATCCTTCATGCGCTACGACTCCGTTCATTGTTACAATCACTTATGTGAAACGCGAAGAGCACGTCTCGATGCTTCTTCAGTAAATCGGGTCAGCAGTGAATGTAGGTTCGCAACTTCACACTTATAAAAGAATGTTTCCCAGCTAACACGATAATGATGATTGATGACCCTAATGCGCAACGGAGTGGCCGATTTCTGTCTGAACGTCACTTCATTTGAATTAGGCAAACGGTATTTGAATATATGTGAATTGTTTGGTATTTCGTTTAGTTTTGAGTTGTGATTGTGTGTGTATAGACTTTCATATATTATGGATACTTTTAGCATACTGTTAAAAATATTGAGAAGTTTGATGTGTGATACATCTCTTAGAATCTTAAGACATGCTTTGTGTATAAAAACTATAGAAATGCAGGCTAAAATTTACGTCCTTTGGCTCCTAACCGATTTGGGAATTAGATGTAACATCTGCTTACGAATATCTAATTAAATAAAGCTCCTCTTTAAACTTAATTTCTCCAACAGGCAAGCCAGCTATAGCCCACAGGGACCTGAAATCGAAGAATATCCTAGTGAAGAGCAACCTAACCTGTGTGATTGGTGACCTGGGTCTCGCCGTACGTCACAACGTCGCCAGTGACTCCGTGGATGTACCCACCACCAACAGAGTTGGAACCAAGCGCTACATGGCACCTGAGGTGAGCTACTGACCATCAACACCCCACGTGTACGAATAGGGAATAATGCTAAAAGGGCGCTTGATGCCACCTAAACAACTAGAACACAAAGCTAACCCTCAAAGGCCATTTCATGAATTAATCTTAATTACCTAATTGGTTGCGTGGGGTGTAACACACCCCAGCGCATCTTGGAAGGTTTATAACTTTTATAAGTTACAAGGTGTGCGCGTTGAAGTTATTGTTAGCTTCATAAAAACACGTGTACTTACTTCATATTTTATTTATATGACCAGGGTGTCAATCACCACTTCGCGATTGCGTGACCAATTAAGGGTTAAAAATATTATTAATTAACTTCAGCCTTTTTCTTGTAACCCTATTGGGATAGTACAATGATTTCCTCTGACTGGAGAAATTGGTGGTACGGCTTCCTAATGTTCCCAAGCTCTTTTGTTAAAACGCGCTGAATATAGTCTTAAGGTTTCGTTGAAGAAGCCGCACCTGGTCATATTTATTCAGTTCGGAGAAGAATTGTTTCAAATTATTTTTAGAACGCTGTCTAGACTGTGTTTAATTAAGTACTACTACGTTGGTACCTGACCTGACATAAATTGTGCCATGTAACTAACTACTTACACACGTAATTTCACCTCTTTTAAATGGAGTTTAAACATGAGTGTGCTATGGTATAACATAAATAATAATAATAATAAATATGACAGGTGCTCGATGAGACAATGGACACTCGGCAGTTCGATCCCTACAAGCGATCAGACGTGTATTCGTTCGGGCTTGTCCTGTGGGAGATAGCGCGGCGCTGCGGCGTGATGCCCGATGAGTACCAGCCTCCGTACTACGACTGTGTTCCCCCAGACCCTGCCCTCGAAGACATGCGGCGTGTAGTCTGCACTGAAAAGCGGAGGCCTAATGTGCCGAACCGATGGCATTCGGACCACGTAAGTTGCACTTTCTTCAACCAATATAGTTGGTACGAAAGGTATTTACAAGGCAGATGTGAGTGACAATGCCATGCGTAGTACTCGCAACTGTGTGTATAACCAGCTTATAAATATGGACGAGGCAATTAGGAGTATGTGAGAATCGTAGCAGGTGGCGTTCTGTGGTTTCTGCCGACCCCCATAGGAGAAGGGCGTGAGTATATGTATGTAATAGCCTGTTTCGACGCCCTCACGCGTGTGCCTTATTATCTATTTACCAACCTCTGTTTCTTAAATAGATTGGGGTCGATTGCCTTTCTAATCTGGTAGATAATCACTACATATTATAAAACAAAGTCGCTTCCCGCTGTCTGTCCCTATGTATGCTTAGATCTTTAAAACTACGCAGCGGATTTTGATGCGGGTTTTTTTAATACTAGATACTTAGAGTGATTTAAGAGGAAGGTTTATGCGTAAAAAAATGTTTCCGTGCCTGCGAAGCCGGGTCCGGGTCGCTAGTTCATAAATAAATGATTTCCGATAGATACTTAGTATAATTAAGAATATTTAAGGAAACTCTATCAGGAACTCGACTGTATAGTTTTTGTGTTTTAACGTATTTCGGTTCGTCTTAGTACCCTGTATGGGCTCTGAAACAAGAAGCGGTTCGACATAACGGAATCCCTTAGATATTGGATATCTTTATGGAGAGCGGTTGATGGACACCTTTTATGTTTTGGAAATAGGAATGCCAAGCAATGCAAATCTATCTATCTATATAAATAAAAATAGAAGTCCTGACTGACTGACTGACTGACTGACTCATCAACGCCCAGCCCAAACCATTGGACCTAGAAAGCTGAAATTTTGCACAGACGTTCCCTTTATAATGTAGACAAGGAATACGGAAGGATTTTTCGAAATTCAATCCCTAAGGGAGTTAAATAGGGAATTAAAGTTTGTATGGAAAATCGACATTTTCACGCGGGCGTAGCCGCTGGCAAAAGCTAGTAGATTCTAAAGACGTTTGTCTGAAATTGAGTATTGTTTTTGTTTTTATTCTACTGTAGTCGGCAAACACCATCCAAATTCTCTTCTGGCTCAAGTTCAAATCATGACATGTATGTGAAAAATCGATTCGATAGCTGATTATCCAACACTGTTATCACTTATCAGCGACGTATTATCAAAACTCGCGTAAACAAACTATTACACAACGAAGATATTTACATACATTATATTCAATAACATGTTATAATTAACTAGTGAACTAGTACTTACTGCACTTCTAATCAAAATAACACGTGCCGTACGCTATTCATCTTTGATATTCTAAAGGCAACTACATAATGGGCTACGAATACTAAGATAACAATAAAACAATGCAAACATTTAGAAACACGTATTTACTCTTGTTGAGTTTTTTGTTTCAATAACTCACGGGACTGATGTAGGGAATTTGGCTTTAGTTTTAACCACAATCCAAACTTAATAAAATCTGATGTTAGTGGTAACGACGGAAGGTGACCCCCTAAAAGGACATACACTGACCTTACTGATGAGCTTCTTCAGTAAGGACAGATGCGTAGTACTCGCAATCGGCGTGCGTGTATGACCAGAAGTATGAACATGGACGAGGCAAAAGAACTATGTTAGGATCGTTGCAGGTGTCGTTCTGTGGTTTCTGGTTATTCCCATGTTAGGTGCGACTTAAAGTATGTTAATACAATCAGGTCTTCGAGTCGTAGAATAAGTCAGAAGAGTGCGTAGAATGATTGTTATATGACGCAATTGTGTGTGGGCAGGTGCTGTCCTCGATATCGAAGGTGATGAAGGAGTGCTGGTACCAGAACCCCGCCGCACGCCTCACCGCGCTTCGCATCAAGAAGACGCTCGCCAACATTGGCACCCCTGACTACATCAAGCTGTAAGTGCGAGCGAACACAAAGTACACGCCTTATTTCATTGAGCTCTCTCATGTTCAATTTGCCGATAGACGCCGACTTCAACGCTACTCTACGAGTGTTGCTTGTGACATCGATTGCTGGTCACTCTCATTCTTGTAACATATTATGTGCTATCTCACTTCATGCTTCAAGGAAGACAAAGTACAGGCGCCACTCAAAAATCTAGTTTGTTAGATTCTTACGAGTGTCGCTTGACCATATCCACTTTGTATTTCTTCGCAATCGATTGTACACGTTAGTGTATTGTATTTTTATGTTTACACGATTGTATAATGTTCAGGGATGTCGAGCTGGATGAAATAAGGGTTTGATACTTGGCCTTTGCGTCGTTACTGAACGGACTAGATTTTCAAGCCACGAGCATGACTCCTGATCCCTACCTCTTAGAATATATTTGTGTAAAAATATCTTGAAGGAGCATTTAATTAATATTATCATATGGATTTGAAGTTGTAGTGATATTTTTTATGTTACCAACTACGTAAGTTTAACTTTTTTTAAGTGTTCCGATTTCGTTTATTGTGCGTAATAAAAAAAATAGAGCAGCACTTTTATTTTTGTAAACTATGTTTTCTGTGATATGAAATTAAATCGCAGCTATTGTTTTAAGTTTTATTTGTGTTTGTTCATTAATGTAATCATATAGTTTTAAGTGCGAATGCTGCCGACGCGTTGGGACTATGTACATTTAAATGCAGTTTATTATACCTACTCTCTCTTCATTAGCCGCTATACCGAAACAATAATAAGATCCGATACGCAGCTCGTTGTATGAAACCGTGGTTAGTTTACGAGCTCGAGATGAGGCAGCCAGCTACTAGCAGTTACTAAGCAAGGCCGTAGCTAAGAGGCGTTAGCGCCACTCATCTGCAGTTATGGACTGCTCAAACTGAAGCACATCCGTTCTGACACGACACGCCACTGCGCACGTCGATTGTTTCAATGGTTGGAAAGTCACGTGACTCTCAGTTATAACAACTACATACAAGTTAGTTGCCACAATCGCCGCGCGCCGTGGCCAGATTCCGTTTCGCGATGGATTCACCTCAGTTTGACTGAATCTAGTGGTTTAAAGGTCGATTCACACTGTCGCAAACCTGAGTCAAAGCAATATCTTCAATACTAAAAGATGGGAACACCATTTTATTGCAACGTATACGCCATGCATCAGACGACATAGTAGTTGCATGTTTCTGGTGTCTCATCAGTACGCATGAAGTAACGTAAATACGTGCGTTTGGTTCTTTCTCTTTATAAAATACACTTCATTGTGAAGTGGTACCTATTTTTCATAGGTAGGGAGGGGGCTTTGAGTGCCCTATCGACTGTTTGTCAGTTCGAATCAACCCTTAAACTTAACAACGAAACTAAGACTAATGCATAAAAACAGTGATTTACATGTGGTTGTGAATTATAAATCTATTTGTATGAATATTTCAAAAACAAAATCTAAAAATGTACTTAAGTATTTAAAAATAATCGTACTTTTCAGCATCAAGGCCGATATTTTTCTGGCTACGGCCTTGGATACACGTCTTCCTAAAACGAGCACTTCTGTAACTTTAAAATAAGATTATGGTGTATGTGACACATTTACGTTCTGACTACAAAGCGCGCATCGTCACATTTGTAATGTCATTTTATATTAACAATTTTTGTTCGATTTATCGGTGTAATTGTAAGTGTGGTCGACGCGTGGCTTAAGTGAGTGTCGTCAGTGAGTTTTGGAATAATATTAATACATCAGTAAAGCACTTATTTTCTTACTTGTTCCGACATTGGAATCTTGGACGTTAAGGTATTTGGAATTTGTATATAATGAGCGGTGTTTACACACTAACGACCTATATATGCATAAGGAACTTTGATAAATAAGCACGTAGATTTCATACTTTTGGGTAACGTTACATTGTAGACTAATTATTATTTATTGTGTTTTATTTAAGATGGTCTAGTGCCAGTGAACGCTCGCGACAAAGTACTTCTTATTTTATGAAAGTACAAATTATATGTTCGATGTTTATAAGAAGAAAATTATCTTTCGGAAAATATTAATGTGCGCATTGTATGTTAAGATTATGTTGTTAAACATTTGATATAATTATATATTCGTCGTGTAAGGATGTGTAACAGATAACTACAATTCGTCGACAAGTAAAACTTAGAAACTGAATCTAGCTCCAGTAAATTTTAGAGCTCATTGCCTTTTGGTGACCTCATCTTATGGTGATTCGGTGTTTATACAAATATTACTTTTCCATGTTGTCCAACTTATACAATATGTTTAAAACATCCTGTCCGGTCCGTGAGGGTATTATTAAGTATTAAACTACTTGACCGTCACTGGAAGCTTTATTATGAGAAGGCATTTCCGTTTCCCGTCGATTTCTTACCAGTTTTCGTACTTTAGTACCTCCATACTTCCGGCTCAGTGGCGCCACCTGGTGGTTGCGGGTAGTTTTTAGGTTTCGTAAAAGGTGTCGCGCCATTTTTGTTCATTGGCTTTTTATATTCCGTCGAAGCAACTTGTGCGCAGAGCTTGCGCCCATCACGGGCGCAGGCTCTGCGCACGTGTACCTACAAGTTGTGAAAGTGAATATTAAGTGAATACATATTTTATATGTCAAGTAAAAAAGTGTTCTTGTTAAAGGATAAGACTTAAACCGTAAGTACCCTCTTTTAGAGGTAACACTTTTCGTACGTGATCATACATTTTTAACGGTTTTTTCCGTTCGGATCACTACTGTTATTTTTTACTTTTGAATATTTACCAGTAAATTTTCGTAATTATAACCGTGTAAAGTGTGATAAATCTATTGCATGTGATTTAACCTAAATTATGTTATTTTATAGCTTCTGTTGTTCTGGAATTAGTGATTAACTTTATGAACTAACTAGTGACGAGGATTGTTCTAATCAAGAACATCAAAATGCAAGTTTAAATAATAGTTTCAATTTTGATATTGATACTAAGCTAAAAAGAACCAATAGTTCCAAAAATTCCTTATTATTAATATTATGATATTTTTTTTAAGAAGTTGATTGATATCCAATCTTACGTTTTGGTAGCACTTTTTGGTCAGAAGTACTATAAAATACCATATATCATACTTCTAGCTTTATAGACCTGGAAAGAAATGATGAGGTAAAAGCTTAAGACACTTTACGGCATCTGGCATGCTGATAAATCCTACGCAGCTATAACCTACTGTGTATTAAAACAAAGGGAAGCATTGCAGGAAGGTAGGTATACGTAATCTTCTGTCACGGACAAAAAATACAGAGTATATTCATTATATTAATTTTAATGATAAGGTTGAGGAATTATTTCAGAAGGGCTAATTTCATAAAATATCCTCTGACCTTTTTTGCAATGGCCATAGAGCCGAAACTATAGAAATCTTTGGTAGTGTAGTGGTAAGTATCAGAGACCGGGGTTCGATTCCCCGCCGAAGAGCCATGCACGTAGATAAACTAACGAGTCAAGTTAGAGATCCATTAGTGAAAGCATTTCTGAATATAATCCCTCCTTCAAGTGTCTATATATTTAATGCGAACCCTTTACGTCTACTCTAGGGAAGACTGGTGGGGTACGCAAAGCTTTTTGGCCCCCAAAAAGGTAAGGTTTTCAAATAAGCCTTACCGATTTAGTAGCCGCCCTTCGCGGGGGCATGGCGCACAAAAACCAAGAATTCCATCGCGTGGAACTCAATTTCATGAATCAGGGTAACATATGCACACCTGTCATAACCCAACCTCGCGGGGTGAATATCAAGGTCAATGCCAGAATACACATTACTCTTCCAGAGGTAACTCCTCGAATGACCAAAGTGGTCACTTCAATACTAGAAGTTCATTTCAAAATCGAGGCTCGCGGCCTGAACTTGGAAGTACACGAGGACGTGCAAACTCCTCAAAAAGTTTTAGAAAGAAACGGAAAGGTCTTCAAGACTACTAGCCACCACTCGCGGGGGCATGGCCCACGAAAACGACAGTTCCATCGCGTAGAACTCAATTCCATGAACCAGGGTCGCATATGCACACCTGTCATAACCCACCCTCGCGGGGTGAATATCAAGGTCAATTCCAGCATACACATTACTCTACCAGAGGTATCTCCTCGAATGACCAAGGTGATCACTTCAATACAGGAAGTTCATTTCGAAATCGAGGCTCGTGGCCCGAAGTGAAAGAACACGTTGACGAAGTTTCAGGGGAAAAAGGTAGATAAGCAAGGACATGCCACCATTTCGGGCGGGTCAGTTGATTAACTACCAATCGCAATGGGCGGAAATGTGAGCACCAGAAATATTTTTTAAACTAATTCAAGGGTATCGCATACCTTTCTTTCAAAAGCCCCCACTTGTCTATCCAGACGTAACGAAGAGATCTTTTTAAACCCCTGTTTCAAAACAAATGTCTTTAATTAATGTAGACAAAATGAAGCAGAAGGGAATTTTGAAGAAAGTCAAGCTTTATTTCCCCTCTATTTCTGGTTCAAAATCAGATTGTCTACCTGTCCCATATCCAATCTGAAATCACTTAACGAATATTTGTGATGTCCGAGTCCTTTCATTTAATAAAATGTGCACCGCATTCCGGATATTCAGCAATCTCGGGAATTCATGTGCAAAATAGATTTGTCCCATATATTTTCATTTAATCGTAAACAAGTCGCTTTCTACGCCTGGTAAACGACCTGGATTTGCTGGAAATGACTTGTATTCCATTCGTTATGAGCACTGTTCCAAGGACTTTTTCCACGCTCACGAAGGAGATGGGGGGCCCAAACATGACGGGAAAAATGGAACATAAGGATCCTGGTATACCTGGACGATTATTTACTGTACACCAGAATGTTCACATGCTTCGCGAGCAAGTCAAAATAACTGTAGTATAAAGTAGGTATTACAAAAACTGGGGTGGCAAATAAATTTCGAAAAAAAAATCTGCTTTTTGTCCTCAAAAGAGCATACTTTATCTAGGGATTCTTTGAAAACCTTGGGAAAACTTAAAAATCCTACTAAACGAAAAGGTTCATGTCATTATTATCACAAGATAATTAATAGGCTCTCGAACAAAAGCAGTTAAAGAGTTGCAGAAAATGGTAGAATTTCTAAACTTGTCAGTTTTGTGGTCCTACGCGGTCGGCTACTCGGCTCAATCATCGACAGTTGTTGATGTTCATGAATTCGTTGCCAGTTCACCATCAAAGACCTACCCATTGTCACAAGGTGTTTTAAGGGAACCTAATTAGTGGTACCAAAATTGTCAAAACGCACCTCTTCAGGACCCTCCTCCAATAAATTTTCTGACTTCCGTTGCATCGGATCAAGCGTCGGGGGGCAGACCTGAACAAATTGGCTCTGTCTGTCAGGAACTTTATCGCAAGAAGAGAAAACGCTGCATTGCAATCAAAAGAAATGCTAGCAATATTCTACGCTATTCAGAACCAAATTCATTGGCTTCATCAAAGTTCGCTCCTCATTTAAAGCGACAACAGACCTGCTGTGACCTGCCTACAAAAAGGAGGTACGAGACCCCCGTTGGAAATAATTTGGCGGATTCTGAATTTGTTAGATCAACATCAGATACACTTCAGCATTCACTACATTCCGGGGAAATACAACAATCATGCGGACCACTTATCGCGCCTTCGGAGCCCTCCAGAATTACACTTACTACCGGCTAGTGTAGAAACAGTGTTTGCAAAATGGGGGACCCCAATGTTAGATCTATTTGCCACTGCGACTGCTCACGGCGGTTGTTTACAATTATGAGTATGAGTACAAAATTATGTGTCGCTAGATCGAAGGGATCCCCAAGCTCTGTTTCACGATGCCTTCAGTGTCCTAGGGAATTACCAGCTCGAATGGGTATTTCTATCACCATTCCTAGTCCCCAAAGTCCTGTCTCACTTAAACCAGTCGACAGGAATATTCCTGATGGGAGAAGGTTTTGTGGTGTGCAATTCTCAAAACCTGAGCGCTCGCGGCTCCATTCACCTTGAGAAACCAGCAGAGATACCTAATGGACACTTCCTCGTAGTTTGGAAATGTGGGGGTGGTCCGACGCCATAAATACATGGAACGGCCCACAGGTATTACTGCTAAAGAATTCTTGGTGGAGAAAATCTATGCTAAAGACCTACGAGATAGCCTGCGAAGCGATGGACTTTGTGGTTTCGTAATAAATCCTTGACTCAAAGAATCTTCCTGGTTCACAACTAGCACAGTTTTTATGCGATTTATATTTGATTGAAAAGTTGTCGTATAATTCAATACTTTTACATAAGTCAGTCGTATCTATACTATGCAACGCTGAAACTTCAAGTCAGTTATGTTCGCACGTTTCAGTAAGACATGTTTCAAAATCAATTGCGCTAAAAAATCCATAAGTCCCTAATCCTCCATATATATCCACTATACATCCACATAGTGTGGGATGTTGGCAAATAAATTTCATTTTTAATTAATTCCACAATTGATTCAGATACCCGTTTTCAAACGTCACCTCATATATACTGAAATTTTATTGTTGATTTGCTCTGGTAGGCGAACACACGATCTAACTCTACTAAATATTGATCATTGATAAGATCTGATAATAGTATTATATTTTTGTCTCGGTTTGGCTCCAACTCTGACAGCTGTAATTATTGGCAAAGCTTTTAAATATCGATAGTTCTAACCTTAATCCTATATTCTGGATTGAAAGAACTTTTATATTATTAAATAACAATGGAATGAGGCAAAATGAACCAATTTATTTAAATTACGATAAGAGGTGTGGCTAAACCTGCTTCACGTACAGTCATAGCAGTATGGGTAAAGTCCCGGTTTAATGAAGCTGGCATTGCAGCTACTCCAGGTAGCACCCGGTCTGCTGTAGCCACCAAAGCTGGTTTCAAAATCATTCTTTCGATGAAATCTTGGCTTGTGGAAATTGGCGATCAGCTAATACATTCCAGCAGTTTTATAGACGAGAAATAAGGAGAAGTGGTTACCCTATATTGGTTATTATTATTAATGATTAGAATTATTGATGATAGGTACAATACAATCCAAAAAATATAATTATGCGATTATATTTTGCTAAAGTACACAAACCTACTTGTACCTTTATTAAATGGATTTGTTTTTACATTAATTAAATAAATGAAAAATTATTCATACAAAGTTTAATTTTATACGTTATCTATCACATTGGCATATTTTAAAATACTTCCAGGCATATACATTGAAGTGGCGTCACCAGGCGATAACAAACAGATCTCATAATAAAGCTTCCAGTGACGGTCAAGTAGTTTAATAGCAGCGTTTTACCTGAAATAAAACGCATATTAAAATACTTACCTCACTGGAAGCTTTACTTTTATTTCTGCCTGGTTATTATGAGACAATGAACAAAAATGGCGCGACACCTTTTACGAAACCTAAAAACTACCCGCAACCACCAGGTGGCGCCACTGAGCCGGAAGTATGGAGGTACTAAAGTACGAAAACTGGTAAGAAATCGACGGGAAACGGAAATGCCTTCTCATAATAAAGCTTCCAGTGAGGTAAGTATTTTAATATGCGTTTTATTTCAGGTAAAACGCTGCTATTGAGATCAGATTAAAATTTATGTAAGTAGTCCATTTTGGACAGCAACTAAAAAACTAACTTGGCACCATAGGGCGACACTCCAGTTGGTTCTCGGTAGTGACGTCCTAAACAAACAACCAACGAACATAATAATGCCGAAGGTAGTGTTGTCACTTTGTAAACGTTTGTTACATTATAGGATAATGATAGTAACTTGGGTAAAAATAATGGTACAAAAATCTGGTTTTAAAATTTATTATTATGTTTACTCTATATTTTATGTTTATTATTTTATTTGATAATTTCATCTATTATGCCCCTTTCGGATCGGACACGATTTTTTGACGTCGTCACATTTCAAGTATGTTTATATAATAAGTTTGACTCATGCAATAAAACTAAGGTGGCCCTTAATAATAGCATTTTTAAAGTTCGATCGATATATTTTTTTACAATTTTAGATTTTAATGCCGCAGCAGAATAGTGTAGTTTTTGTCATTACATACATTATATGTGCCTGCGAAGCAACGACTTATATATCAACAGTGACTATAAACTTAATGATGTACTTTAAATAGCTCTGCCCAAACTGCCACACGGAGTTTTACAAAAGATGGTTAGTTAAATCCCACATTGTGTATTAATTAGCATATATCGCGTTACTTAGTTCGAGGCTCCAGGAAAGTATATAATATTCCATTATACTTAGTTTTCTAGTTAACGTGGTTGTAATAAATACTAATATATAAATAATACTTCCATATTATATTTTTGTCCCTCTCCAATAAACCTGATTGCCAAAATGTTTGCCTCTGTATAATAAGATTAAATGTCCCCTTTTCAAGAAAATCGTCAAAAACTAAATATTGACGATCACGAAATGTAGATTTTTTACTCTTTTAGTCAGACTCAAATGAGCTAGTAGTGTTAATATACCTTATTCAACGTATGTAAGCAAATATATTGTGTGTGTTATTGAAGTAATGTAGACTTCCGACGATTAGTGTGTCGCCCGAGCTATTGTAAAATTAAGAAAATTATCCTCAATTCTAATAAGTACTTGATGTCACGAACACGAGCGTATGTGTATGATACTTTTAAGAACGAAACTTTTTGCCTTTTACAATCTTAAAGCAATAAATTACTGTAATATAAACAAGTTTTTAAATATAAACTAATGTTACAAACCGTACAAATGAATAGACAAATTAGGTAGATACTAGACACGCCAACAAACTGTTTTGGAAAATTTTCAGTGATTTGCGTAATTTGAATGATGAACAAAGTTTAAAGAATCGATGTTGTAGCTATATGTATAATCGACTTTTGAATAATATCCTGTAAACATATAGCGTGTAACATTTCCATCGAATTCGCAATTTTTATACTTTATAACATTTTTAACCCTCAGATCCTATTGTCATGTGTTTGTAATTTCAAAAATTACTATTTTTTGGTATATTCGTGAAAAATTAATGTTAGTTGATATAATAATGTAAGTGTTACTTTATGTAACGAAAGCACTTTGTATTTTTACGAGTAGCTTGAAACGGAAAAGCAATAGACAAGGTTCAATGTCTTTAAATTTGATTTTTAATAAGCACCAATGACGTGCTTGTTAAGGGCAGCTACCATTCAACCGTGAGTGCAATGTACTCCTTGTCACGGAGTGGTTAGTAATGGGAGTGATCATGTGCTCTAGAACACTAGAACAACGCGATAAACAGTACTAGCTAGTCGCAACAATAAAGGATTTTGTGATGATATTCAGTAATACACCTTATTTTTAATGCCATAAAGTGCATAAGAAACATAACGCAGACCTCAAAGGGTTTCTCATGTGTCCCCACACTTGCACTTTACAATGCAAGTTTTAAAGTTAATTAATCAACATCACCAGAAAATCCTTTACTCTGAGATGCTTTCAACTGAAAAATATCTTACTCTCATGTCGTTATATGCAAATTAAATTATATAATTTTTATATAATTATGTCTGTCGCTTGGAATATTATATGTAGCTACGATTGTGAGTTCCCGTGTGTTGGTAACATCATAAGAAGTAAGAACGTAATCATTCCATTTACTGTACTACTTTTTAAACTTTGTGCTATGTGTATCCTCGAACATCTTGAGCTAAAAAAATTAATGTCATTCGTATAATAGGTATATATAAATGGATATGAAAATATATTAGAATTTGTAGATTTAGGACGTCAAGTTCAAATTAATGTCATAAAAATGAAATGTACAAGCATCAAACTATTACATAGTTTGAAATTATTTGATGAGCAATACCAAAACATAAGTACCTACAAGTAATGTTTTACTGAAGTGCAATAACTAAACGTGAAAAAAGCAAACGACTTGGATGACTATTACAAATATGAATGATTTTATGTAAATATAATTATTTAATTACCCCTTTGTGTAAGTTTTATTAATTGGTTATAGAGTGAACTAATTAATTTAATATAATAAAAATAAAACCAGTGTTTTATATTGAATTTTGTTTCACTTAATTTGCCACCTTAGACGCTGTAAGGTTGCCTACTTGTTATTATAGCCTGGGAGGCTGGGACAAAAGTCGTCCCTACACCTCCTTCACTAGCACAACTGCTTACCACGCTTGACAGACCACCACGGGTGTGCTCCACCGTGTCCTCCGGCCGATCCACACAATGGTGGCATCCGGGCGTTTCCTCCCGCCTGATTCGGTGCAGGTACCTCCCGAAACAACCGTGTCCGGTGAGCACACTCCTCAAAGAGGGGACTTACCGCCATTATCGCGGTGTGCCCTATGTACGGCCCCCTTTTCTTTTCTTTTTTTGGGGTTTGTGAAATCATAATCCCGCTCTTGGGCAGAGCGGAAGGGAGTGTCAGACTTCTACTGATTAAAAACCACCCATGTTCCTTCCTCGCCCCTGCGCCGAGGCCGTGTTATCTGTTTCGATAATCCGCAGCCTCGACAGTACTACTTTCAACCTGCTCCGCAGGCATGATGTTATGACCTACTTTCAGAGCATGTTACTCATGCTCTAGAAACGCTTTCACTGACAGCTGTCAAATTATTTGATGTATGTATGAGCAAGCTTAATGCCCCCAACCGATGTGATTAGGTGCAAGCCTATTACCATCAACAAATGTAATTAAGAGCAAGCCTATTGCCATCAACCAATGTAATTAAGAGCAAGCCTATTGCCATAAACTGATGTAATTGGGGGCATGCCTATTGCCATCAACACATCTAATTAGAGCAGCAAGCCTATTGCCATCAACCGATGTAATTAGGAGCAAGCCTATTGCCATCCACCGATTTAGGTAATTGGGAGCAAGTCTTGCCAATTTGCCATCAACGGATGTAATTAGGAGCATGCCTATTGCCATCAACCGATGTAATTAGGAGCAAGCCTATAGCAATCCACCGATGCAGGTAATTGGAGGCAAGCCTATATAATATTAAAAAAAATACTGTCTGTATAACCGGACGACCTGAGGAAAAAAAAACAATATAAGCAGGAAAGCGACAATCCGATCAACGCTCATTTTTTCTTTAAATAATAATTTATTTTCTTATATTTACTTTTCTCGAATTCGTAACATAATGAAAAGCACAGTGTTTACCTCGGGTAAATTACTTATTTAGTCTCTCGAACAATTAGCGCCCTCACTACGTTACGGGTGCCAAACCCCGTCTCGGGACTAATTAAGTAACTTTCACCCATTGGATAACAATTTACTATTATTTTTCACTTTTTAGTGGTTCACATGTGCTAACACCCCTTCACAGCGTATCGGCGTGATGTTATGTCACTTATGAACTGGTGTAGGTAAACAATAGACAGACATGAGATTTCAGCAATCCCAGTCCATTATCTATCATTTATTTAGGAGTTCCGTTGCCTATGGCCTATGTCCGAAGTTCTTCATCAGATCTTCACCAAATTGAAATTGAACCACTCCGAGAAAGTACCACTTATTCTTCCAAAAACTACTCAATTCACTTCAAGTGTGCCTACAAAAGAAGAGTTCTCTCTATTTCTCCAGGCCTCGTTGGTCTAGTGGTCGCAAGCGCGACTGCTGAGCGTGAGGTCCTGGGTTCGATTCCCGGGTCGGACAAAAAGTGCTATTGGGTTTTTCATTAGAAATTTCCCAGTAGTAGCCCGGAGTTTGGAAGTTGGCGGTATAATACTCCCGTGCCTCGGAAAGCACGTTAAGCAAATAATTGTGAAGAAAATAATACTAAAAAATCATTTTCAACAGAAAAACGAGATGTGATTTTTTTTTTTGTAATGGCGGGAAGAGTTTTTTTTTTTTTTTTTTGTAGTGTGGCACTAGTTCAGGAAGAGTTAATCAGATAACTCGCGCATCTCTACAGTTCGACCAACTTATATGTGCAGGCGGGAAAACACGGAACTAAAATAAATGTTACATGTACTTAGTTTGACTTAACGATGCATTTTTTTGACCAGTGGCGCCACCATGAAATTCACACATACAATGGTCATAGTGTAGAAAAAAAAAAGTCTGTCAAGCGAGTCTAGTCCCATGAAAAAGGCGGCAAATTCAAAAATCAACACTGATATAGCACGCTGAAAACTTATTGATAGAGTCTGTCAAGCGAGTCGAGTCCACAACCCTTTTACTTTAAAATTCAAGTATCAATAAGTTTTCAGCGTGCTATATCAGTGTTGATTTTTGAATTTGCCGCCTTTTTCATGGGACTAGACTCGCTTGACAGACTCTAACAATGGCAATCGGCCATAGACTAAATGAATGAGCGCGATAGAGTTTGTGCCACGTATAAAATGAGAAAAAGTTTTCTTTATTAAAGAGAAAATAAAAGTTATATTATTTGAGTGAAAGTTTCATTTAATAAAAACGTACAAGTTGAAATTAATCTATTTAAATTCAAATTTGCATGAAATGAGCAAGCACTAAGTAGGTACATTAATTTATTTTTACTATTGAACACATTGAACACGATCTTTTTATTAAACGGTTTTATTTAGCTCACCCCGTTTGTTTTATTCTTGGATCAAATTTAGTAATTCAAATTTCACCCTCTTCCTGTCAACCGATTAATCTGAAATTTTGTATACACTTTGGATTTTGGTGACAATACAATTATGTTTATTCATTATCATTATAAATTCAAGATGGCCGCCGCTACAAAATGGCGGATAATTTATGTTTTATTAATCCCATCAATATGGGTATCAAATGAAAGGGCTCAACAAGCAGAATACAATATACTATATAAAATTAAAATCCAAGATGGCGGCTAAAAACTAGAAAATAAAAATAGGTAAAAAAAACTTTTTAAGTTAAACGGTTTTATGTTAAACATACATTGCAATGTTTAAGATAAATGTACTAAAAACCAAAAAATAATAAAATAGATACAGTCGTGGGAAAAAACCGTGGGGCACGTCAATTCGGAACTGTCGTGCTGCGGAAATTACAATTGACGTGCCCCACGGTTTTTTCCCACGACTGTATCTATTTTATTATTTTTTTTTGTTTTGAAACTTTTCTATGAACTTTAGCAACTCAACCAATAAAATAAAAACCCTATAACTCACTAGTGAATAATAGCAATGAAAAAGTCACAGTTTGATTATAGGTGTCATTATCCCTTTACACCCGACGAAAATAATTTACTCAGACTTCTTTGAAATTCATATGACCTTTTCATGGGTGCCTAAGTATCATGTAAAATAGTTATTTATGATACTAGTGCGGTAAGTTGGTTTTTACAAACGAGTAGACGAATGTAAGCCCGAGACGAAGTCGAGGGGTTACCATAGTCACGAGTTTGTAAAAACCAATTTCTGCACGTGTATCATACAACGTTTTTCAACACATTTGCGAGAAAACAGTACAATTATGTAATGAAACAAACTTTTTCAAGACTATTTTTACGTACGTAAAAAAAAACTAACGTACCTTAGTTCCTAAATATTTTTCATCTGGCGCTTCATTAAGAAATTTTTCTACGTTAGCTGCAGTGAATACTTTTGATTTCTTGCTTGTATAGCCATCTAACTGTCGTTTCAAAAATACATGTAGTTTTATGTATTTTATTAAATCTATGTCATTATTGGTTTTTAGATTGGTTTTTAACATTGAATATATTGACCACATTGGGGACGGTTATACTTCATACGTAATTCATTGAAGTAGGTAAGCCATCAAAACATTTTCAGAGAATGATTGAGTATTTCTTCGAGTCTTCCATGCTATAAAATTATTTTAAGTAATTAAAAAGCGCTCTCGCGATTTTGGAGGCAAGAGACCGTTTTCTGCAATTTGCGCCTCATTTAAAATATCAGGTGAAGTAGATTCCATATTAATATCGGATTCGCTTGAACTCATATTATTTTGTTTTTAAATATCAGTCGGAAAGTCGCAACAATCATTGACGTTTTAATATTACAATGCCGCGCATTTGCATTTGGCGCCACATGCACGTGGTGAAAATTAGAACTACAACTTTCATCTCATTTACTCTTTAGTATTAAAGTGAGACAAACGTATTGAACAAAAACGCTTCCAAGGAGGTTCGTTCAGTCAGCTTATTTATTTTAGTAATGTGAAACTCCTTGGTGGAATTCTTGTATTACTTTTTATGGAAATTAAAAGAAAAAACGTAAAGAATACGAACGGTGCTATACAACGGGCTATGGACCGTGCGGTAAAATATGTACTTAGGTGAGAGTACCTATTTTACCGCACGGTGCTTAGGTGAGAGTACATATTTTACCGCACGTTCCGTGTATAGTGCGTAATTTTTAACTTTCGAACAATGTATACAGGCTCCGTAAATGCATTTTTCGAGCAAATGTGTTGAAAAATAAATAAAAAAATACTGAAGTCTCTGGTTTCCTGAAAACTTACCCTCACGAGACGAGCGTGGGGCTTAGGAGGTAGCTCGAGATGTGAGTTTTGTCTAGTTAGGAGATATGGTTTAATATTAAATGAAAATTAAATTAATTAAACTGTCTTTATATCATCAGTCATTTATTAACGATATTAATAATGAGTTTTTAAACCTCTTCCTCTAGCCTATCCTCTTCGTCTAGCCTGTCCTCTTCCCGTAACCCGCCATCTTCATCTTGCTCTTGACGTTTCCCTGCCTGATCTGAATCTAGTGGATCTCCTGCTTCTGGATGTTGTTGGGATAGGTTGTGGTGCCTCATCCACTTCGAAGGAATCATCGCCAGAACCAGATCCACTCTCTTCTAGGTGATCTAAGACTCTCGCAACAATATCTTCATCATCATCAGTCAATTTCTCAATTTCCGAGTTTCTAATATTTGTGCAACTTGGTCATCCTTTCTTAAAAATAAAGTAAAAACCCTAAAATAAATCAAATTCATGAAAAATTCAGGAAAATCATGAAAAAAATTGAATATTTATTTGGTACGTATCACCTAACCCTCACGATCGTGCGTCCTTGATCTTGAGTCACAATTATATCTATTAGTAAGCATGCTAGGTTCAAATTACATACATATAGGTATAAAACAATACTCAAAGTAAGTAAATCACAAAAAAAAGTAATAGAAATTGCATTTATTTAATTAATAACCGAACACTTACCCGGGCGAGTTTACGCGCCAAAAAACGCAGCCATCCTTCAAAGTGATAACGGGCGACTGACAGGTTCAAACTAAATCGCCCGCGCGTGTTTTTTCCAAGAAAGAGATAGTCTCATGATAGATCGAGGCCGGTTGCGTCTCGAAAAGTCGAGTTGTGTAAGCGCCAGAATTTTTGAAAATCAAGTCTCACTATCGTATCAAGTCGGGTGTAAAGGGTTATGTGCAAGTGGCTATGAAATTATAGCCACTTTATGAGCAAGTGTGATCGCCTCTCATTATTTTAATATTAACTAGCTGAACCCGCGCATGCGTTGCAAGTTGCAATGCGTTTTATCCTACCTACCTATCTACTACCCTACCTACTACCCTACATACTACCCTACATACTACCCTACCTACTAGCCTACCTAAACATTTTTTTTTTTTCATTGTTTTTACGATGTAAGTAATCTGCTATTCGGGGCGGAGACAAATCCAACGAATCAAAAACCATAAAAATTGGTCCAGCAGATCTCGAGTTATAAGAGTGTTGTACCAAACACGATATAGATAATATTATTCTTAAGTTTTCGGGGGGGGGGGGGGGGGGGGGGTTGAACCCCCCAACTAAGACTTCGCTGTCTGTCCTTCTGTCTGTCACCAAGCTGTATCTCAAGAACCGCGATAGCTAGACAGTTGAATGGATTTCTGTTGTCGCTATAACAACAAATACTAAAAATAAAATAAATATTTAAGGGGCCCCTTCCCACACAACAAACGCATTTTTTTGCCGTTTTGGTACGGAATCCTTCATGTGCGAGTCGGCCTCGCCCTTAGCCAGTTTTTATTATGATAAAAAGAAGTTGACTTTTTTTTAGATGTCTGTATCATAGTGGGCAATAATGGCCATGATTGTCCATTACAATACAAAAACAATGCTTGTATTTTTACTGTACGTATAGATAGGAAAAAAATTGTGAGCCATCGGCAGATGCAAAACATCAAAATTATTTTTACGAGTAAAATGCATAATGTAATGCACCGTACACACTTACAGGAATCAGAAGTGAAATACGTGAACAAAATAAAAAATGTTTAGTATCTTTTTAACTTTTAAATTACACTTTTACAAAAAAATCACGACAAACATTTTAAACAATAATCAAATAGAAATAGCACTAGCAAAATGGAATAATCAGTACACGAGCAAAAACATAAACCAAAAATAGCGAAGCACACGATAATAGTCGGGTAGCAAGTCCTTTCCGAGCGCCAGCTGCTAAAATAACACTGCTAAATTTTTTTAGTGTCAACAACTGTTAAATAAGTTCTGATTAAAGCTGTGACCGTTGCAACGCCAATCGGCTCGTTTTATGAACTTCTGTCGGTTGCCGCACGACGACCGCACGCTGACCGCACTGCTACTGACTGATGGCGTGACTTTGAGCCAACAATATATTATTTATAATTTTAAGTCAATGTTTATAATACTGCAAAGCGTGGCGACGCGAGGGCATGCATCGCTCTGTGTGCATCGCCACGCGAACAAACGGTTTACCCGCGGCTTTAATGTTTCACATCATAAATACAATTCGTAGCTCTATATAGGCTAGGCCAACCCCTGGTAACGACCGACATCGACTTCGACACACACAGAAAGGAAGTGCCTGTCGTGAGTTGGTCGTGAGTGAGTTCGTGTGACGTGGTGATACCCGCTGTCGTTCATTTATGTGAATGAAATAAAATTACACCCGTCTGCTCCCGCCATCTGTGTATATTGAGCTTTATAGATGGCTTATCACGGCTATGAGAAAAAATATTAGGCGCTAGCAATATTTTTGTCCGTTGTAGTATATTTATTAACGCTAGCAACACTTCGCACACAGACTGCCAAGACAAACTGCGCGTGTTGAGCGCTTACGCGAAGTAAATTTTTTGTAATTTACCTTTCACACTGGTGATTTTATTATCATTCTTTCTGGTAACAAGTATATATTTTCGTTGCGTTTATTCCGTGAAAAGTGATATAAATTTTGACCATTGATTGTGGTTGGACCTCCCACCAAGCATTTTATTCGTCTTTGACACATTTTACAGACGCCATGTTTGTCACGTTTTTGCCATTTGTGAATATATTTAGCCAAAAAATTAATCTGCAGTAGCGTCACTGTGTGTAGCTAATAAACAGTGTTCAAAATCAGATCAAAAATGAGTCAAATATTCCCGAAGAACAAGGAGAAGCGGCCGCGCCCATCGAACGAAGCTAGTACTGTAAGTATTATCCAAATTCCCGCTCTTCGCCACAATGTCGTTGCGCTTTTTCATAAAATTGGTCGCCTCACGCGTAGTTGAGCATTTATGCATCTTGTATGTCCAGCAACTATGAAATATCTTTGAACTTCATTCTCATATCGGCATCGTAGTAGTAGTCCGCTATCATATGAAGCTTTTGCGTAGTGTTTGCCTTGTCAAAGTCCATGCTTTGATTATTATGGCTGTTACCCTATCCGTAAAAGCTACAATAGTATGAAAAATACAGTATAGATGAGGCACTGTTACTGTGGCAATTTTTTTTTGTAGTCTTATTCTACTGTTTAATGTTTCACATATCTTGAGTTCCTATGATGAAGTTAAGATCACGGGACGAGATTTAAGATCATAAACACACATTAACTGTTACTATAAGTTTTGTTTGTCTACTTATGGTAAGTATTTACCTTTTGAGAGACATCATTTTAATTTCACAATAATCATCTAGCCTTTAGACCAGGGACTGAAAGCGGTTACGGTTAAAGGTTAAGATACCTCAAAAATATACCGGTACCGGTTTAAAATAAAGGTTGAGCTATACCGGTACCTTTATAAATAAAGGTTGGGCTAAACCGTTATTTAACCCTTACACGATTTCGGTACCGAAATGCATGCGCGGCACGCGTGTGTGCGGTGGAACTTGCGTATGTAGTATAAAATCTAATAATGTGCAACAATCGGCAAGTGAACGACAGACAGAGTGGCGAGGCGGTGCGTCAAAGCAAACCCCTATTTATTAAGGTTTAGGTACCGCTACCGATATATTTATAACGGTTACGGTACTTCTACCGAAATATACCGGTATGCATTTCCATACTCAGAATTTCACTACCGGAAAAAATAACGGTATCGCAATATTTCGGTAACCCTTATTTAACGGTATGACGTCATACCGAAATTTAAAGGTACCGTAATATTTGGGTAATTCAGTCCCTGCTTTAGACCAATAATTCATTGAACATTAAATTCTTGAATTAAGACTGTGAATCATTGATATTTCTTCTAATATTGTGCAATAGAATTTAATATTGTGGATATATTAACATATCTAGGGGTTAGATATTTGGATGCATATTTACCTAAAGTACATCACACCAGTAAGAGCTTGTGGCTTAATAATAACTGTCACCTGGTTTGATCTTCGGTCTGTGTTTGAGTGACCACCCATGACATACTGAGTTTCCTCCGTGCCGTGGAAAGTGAAGCTGTGGGTCCTGGCTTCCATATATAGATCTTTGACAGTCGTTACAGGTAGCCAGTGACCTGAAAGTCTCACAACCAGTCTTACCAAAGGATATTTTATTACCCAGTATTAACTGGGTTGTGGAATATTGATATTCAGCTTCATCTGATTGGATTGAAAGCCAACCCCAACATGGGAAAAGGCTAGGCAGATGATGATAATTTACCTAAAGTCCATCTTTTCCCAGCAAGGGGTACTAAAGTATGGAAGCGCTTGCTTTCCGCAAAGGCTAAACTCCAACCAGTTTGTTATAGCGTTTTTTCATGAGTTGCGGAATTTCCTGATTCGTTACTGTGTAAATGTAGTACTCAAAGGATAATTAATGTTTCTAATCTAAAATCATTTAAGAAATTTATTGAAAATAGTAACAAAATCTAAAAAGTGCCTGTAACTGGCCTACTTGAAATAAATGTATTTCAAGTAGGCCAGTTACAGGCACTTTTGAATAGTCAAAACAAATACAAATTACTAAGAAGCTACAGTCCCAGTCACAAGTCATAATAACTGTGAGTGTACTATAGTTGCCCATTCCCTAGCGTAGATCTCTATGGAGAGGAAGGGCCCGGAACTCCTAACAAGTATTTAAATTATGAAAGGACACAATATAAAGGACAGGTGCATAGTACTCGCAACCATTGTGCATGTATGACCAGATGTATGAATGTGCATGAGGCAAAAAGAGTGAAAAGCACTATTTATTTTAAATAAATATTTTTCACTCTTTTTGCCTCATGTATTGCTTTCATTGATTGATTCATGCTTCATACTAGTTAACACTCAAACTAGGTAAATATACATCCAAATATCCGATGTCTACTTATAATAGTTTGCTGCATGCTTAAGCGAAAACATATATTATGAACAGTTGCAGTTACCTTATTTAATAATTCTTGGTGTTAATAATTTTTCTGAGAGTTGCAAAAATATAAGATGTCTTTTAAAATCAAGTTTGTTTGTATCACCAAGACAAGGTTTTTTCGAATATATTGCATTTAAATACTTATCATCATACAATCCTGTAAAAAGACTAGTTCACCATTGCTGAGCAGGAGGTCCTGGATTCAATATCCAGGTAGCCAAAATTACTATTGGGTTTTAAATCAGGAATTTGTCAATTGTAGCAATGGTGTCTGGATTTGCATCTGGTTGATAGCAGTTGGGTTACCACCTATTAAATGGGACTTTCATAAAAAACATGTGACCTAAACACATAACTGGCAAAATGTGCAAGGGCAGAGGTATACTTAATAGTACACCTATGCCTAACCCTTCTGGGATTACAGGGGTGATGTTGTATTAGTGTATTTATAAAGCTTGAATCCAAATCTATTACATATCCTTTAAATCTTTTATGAACATAATCCATATGAATGGAAATGAATGTTTGTCCTCTATGCATTCCTCATTTCCATTGATCTGATTGTGATGAAACATTAGTGGGTTCTTTAACAAATCCCTTCAAAGTTGCTAGCCCAACAAATTGATTCACATGGCAGTTATAGCTCAAAGTGTAACAGTAGAGGTATGTATAAAAGCTTGCTGTGTATACCTTAACTTTAATTGTAATATCATAAAAACCCTCACATGCACCATGCAGTGACTTGCATATGCACGCAAGAACTGCTGGCGCACTCTGCATAGCAAACCTCTGGCACAGCAGATGTTTTTTCATCCTAACATTACACGCACACTAATAATACAAGTAAAATGGAGCATTTAGCTTAGTTACACATTTAGTTTTCCTGCAAATTTTGTTGCCTGTAGATAAGGTACAAAATTTGTTATTATTACGGTAGTAAATACCTAAAACATAGGAAAATGTTATTATAATAATTTAATCATGCTCAAAAGTGTGGTATTACCAGTGTTGACTTCATTTTGCTTCTGCAACATGGAACAGATAATTATGTTATTGGAAGCTATAATTTCAAAAGACTTAAAATAATACAAACCCAAAAAAAAACCTAAATAACAATATTCACTTGGTCAACTAGGTGTTGCTCGCGGCTTCGCGACTGTTTCGTACGGAAATTAACACACTGGAATGTTTTAACTTTACATCACGCCTGTAATCCCCAGAGGATACGAAGAGGTGTTTATAGTACACCCACATTTCGCCAGTTATGTTTAAAGCCCATGTAATAGGGGCGAGCCTAATGCCAACAACTGGGCAGAAATCCGGACTCCATGGCTAGTACTGAGAAATTCCTGATGGGAAACCTAACATTTTAAATGTAGCCTATAACACACACACACTTGGGCACTTATGGCCAGGAGACATAATATGGGTAGTTTTTCAGGCTAGGATAGCAAGCTAGTGTCAGTACTTCTGGCTTCGGGTAGACAAAACTAGCTTCATTTCCAAGCTAGTAAGCCAATATACAAGCCAGGATAGTTGATAATAGGATGGAGTTCTATTTTTTAGGCTAGTAGCACCCCCACCACTGATTTGACTATCCTGGCTTGCGTACTGGCTTCATGTGAAGCAATTTTTTTTTTCTTATGCAGTTAATTTTTGAAAATGTGGTCATCTCAGTCCCTGTTAAAAAACTAAGGTGTCGTTTTTAATTTGAGAGGGTAAATTATTGACACTTGGAAATATCAAACTTCCATAGAATTACAACAACATTGTATGAAAGTTTGACATTTCCAAGTGTCAATTTACTCTCTCAAATTAAAAACCACACCTTAGTTTAAAATAATTTAGCCTCATGTAAACAGAACTAGCATGTTCCAAGCCAGGGCCCTGTTTAATAAAACTTACAAATTGTAATTGTAGGTTACAAGTTACAATTCTACAAGTTTCTGTTTAATAAAGAATACAATTTACAATTTGGTGGAAAACTGTCAAATTTGTAGACTTGTCAAGGTTCAAATCTACATAATTATTTCTATTTTATAAACATTTCCTCTCTACAGGTGATAATTTACAAATTTGTATGAAAAACTTTTTTATTGAATGCATAATTGTACCTACAAGTTTACATAATTTATAAATTGTAGAAAAGTTTCGACAGGTGGACTCACAACTTACAATTTTGTACCTCAATTAAATAAGTGTGGTTTTTAATTTGAGAGGGTAAATTATTGACACTTGGAAATATCAAACTTCCATAGAATTACAACAACATTGTATGAAAGTTTGACATTTCCAAGTGTCAATTTACTCTCTCAAATTAAAAACCACACCTTAGTTTAAAAGTAATTTAGCCTCATGTAAACAGAACTAGCATGTTCCAAGCCAGGGCCCTGTTTAATAAAACTTACAAATTGTAAATTGTAATTGTAGGTTACAAGTTACAATTCTACAAGTTTCTGTTTAATAAAGAATACAATTTACAATTTGGTGGAAAACTGTCAAATTTGTAGACTTGTCAAGGTTCAAATCTACATATTTCTATTTAATAAACATTTCCTCTCTACAGGTGATAATTTACAAATTTGTATGAAAAACTGTTTTATTGAATGCATAATTGTACCTACAAGTTTACATAATTTATAAATTGTAGAAAAGTTTCGACAGGTGGACTCACAACTTACAATTTTGTACCTCAATTAAATAAGTGAAGAAATTTTATTGTTATTCTTTAAAATATGGTTCGTACAATAGTGATGATGAATATTATGAGTGAACGGCATCGGTAATTTTTTTTTCGTAATTGAATTAGCTTTGCTTTTGAAGCGCCAAATTTTATATTTATTGAAAAATAAATCTACCGTCCAATATTTGATAACGAGGACATGACCTTAAATTCAATTTTAAGAGAAATTCAACTATTATTGCATGTTTACGTACAGGGCCCCGAGTCTGCTATTCAATAGTGTCAGAATGGTCGATCATTGATCTCATAATGGTTGATTGACGACAAGCCAAAAAGTACCTTATGTCGACAGGCATAAGGTACTTTTTGGCTTGTCATAAATTCTGACACTATGGAATAGCAGACTCGGGGCCCAGGCGGGGCGTCGCGTGCTGCGTTTTTAATTCAAACACACATGGCGATGTATGAAAAAGTTAACGATTTCAAACGTCGATTTTACAAGAAGCGATTATTCGCTCGTCACTTTAAGATGCAGCGTTAGATGCAGTATACCCGACCCTCAGTAAATTAATAAAAAACACGAGACGAGCCTTTTTCATGCGCCGCGCGACGCCCCGCGTCTCCGTAAACGAGCCCTTACATCCACTTAGCAAATTTATTATAAACAAACAAACATAAAAGAAGTTAAACCAAATTCTAAATGTATAAGATTTTTGAAATCAATTTAAGAATGTTCAACAAAACTTACATTTTATGTAAAATTGTAACTTACAATTACAAAGGAGAACGGGCGGAAGTGGTCCAAATGGCGTCGGCTGATGAAACCTAGTTCATATAGTTTTTACTATGGAGTATGGACACCATAAAATCGGCCTACGGAGAAAAAAGTTATCCCACCAAAAACATTCTGTAAAAAACTAGCCTAGTCTCGATGGAGCTGCTTGTTTATTTCTAAAAAGTAATGAAATCTAGACAAAGTCGTGCCAGCATCAGCGTGTCGTCCGCGTAGCAGACGACGCACAGTGTGGGAATCTCGCAATCTAGGGGGATTTAATTCCAAATTGAATTAAATAAAGATACAAGTTAAAAAATATTATTGATTGGTATTCAAATAATTAAAAATACCTAAATACTGGAAGAAAATACGGGTCTATGAAAAAAAATGCGATATGAGTAAATTACGCTAGGCAGGCGCGTAGCCGGACGTAGCGTAAAAAGTGCTACGCCGTAGCGCGTCCTGTTTTGTTATTTTAGTTGAATGACAATTTCTGGCTGAAGATGGGGCTGGATTTTGATATTATTCTCTTCAACATTAAGTCTTAGCTGTATAGGCACCATGGATTTCCTAAAAAGGTTCTCAGTAGATTCATTTTAAGAACCAAATTGTTGTTAATATGATTTTTGTTGTGCTCCATCACAACCACACTTAATTAACAGTGACAGTTCTTTTACTCCGCTGGCCAAGGCATCAATCGAGCCGAGAACCTCTTTCTGAGATACTTACACAAAGTCGATCGATACTGTGATCAACTAATGATTGCATGTCACACGTTGCAGTTGATTCTGTTATGGTTTTAATGGAACGATAACATTTAGCCTCTTTTATTCGATCATAAGGTGGCAATAAGTTTTTAACAAATGTATTTATCTTTTGCCGTATTTTCTCATATTGATGTGTGAATAAATCAACATCTGCTATCATACTTAGTGCTTCATCGGTCGACACAGTCACTTGAACTCTTTCGCTAGTCATTCTTTTACGTACACTTTTCACGACGGAACCCCTCTTTGTCAACTCACAGAAAGTTCTTCTACGATAGCTGCAAAATGCCTTTTATCTGCTTTTCGAAGGTTACAGTCACGTGCAATCTTTAATTCTTCAGGGCTAGTAGACGATAGTGAATTCTGAAATTTGCTATTTTTATTTTCTACAAACCTGGTGAATGGCCAGATGTAGATGATATTTCATTTAAAACACCTATCTGGTAATCTAATGCATTTATTCCATCAAGTTATATTCTTGTTTAAAAAGCGTTCACGATGCCTTCGGCTTATTCCATTTTTCGTCAATTTTGTCATATAAGTTCCATAAAAAGAAATTAATTTAATTTATAGCCCCTTCCAAAAATTGTGCTTCAAGCTAATTATCTATTATAAAAGTAAAACTAGCATCAACCCGCTCCTTTTTCGCCTTTGAGGTCCAAATATCAAAAATTTGTTTGTTGTTATTTCTGCGGCCATTCAGAAAACCGAAAAAAAATGTATGACGGTCGCACAAAATCGCAAGTTTTGTCAACTGTTCTCAAAAGTTAAGACTCTTAACTATACATTAAAACAATCAAAACACCTTAACATTCATACCATATTTTTTTATACACCTTTTACTTTTCATATCATCTCTAAAAAACGCTTGATTTTACTATATTTTCAAATGATGTTATTAGATCAATGTTTAACTATTACTTAAATAAAAAACACTAACTTACCTTTAAAGATATACATAATACAATAATAAACCAATAAACAACACTATACGTAAATTTTAGCAATAATCTTAAGTGAAGATGTCACTTCAATGTTGTTGTTCGTATTGGAGGAGTACAACGATTATTATCTACCCACTTTAACATTTTTTATTTATTTATTGAACCCACCTACAAAAAAATCAAATATGTAGCTATGACAAACAGGGTCTTAGCCAGTCTTAGGTATAAAAAACTCATAAGTATATTATCAATTAATGAAATTCATATTTTGAATTAAATCCCTCTAGATTGCGAAATTCCCACACCGTGCGACGCTGAAGCCGTCAGGGAGGTCGGCACGCAGCACCCAGTCGTAACCGATGTTCCACAGGGGCCGCCCCAGAACCGAACCCTGTGGAACACCGCACGACATCTCTCGCCGGTTCCATTCTCCGTTTTGACCAGGGTAGATGACAGTCCTGTCTGTCAAGTAGTCCCCGACTACACGACGAAGGTAGGCCGGCACCCGGTGATACCAGTGCCTCCCTGATGCAGCTCCAGGGCATGGTGTTGAAGGCGTTGGCGATGTCGAGAGACACCGCCAAGACCACACCGCCCCGAGAGACCGCATCCTCCGTCGTGAGGGATCTCACGCGCATGATGGCGTCCACCGTCGAGCGCCTCTTGCGGAAGCCGAACTGCTGATCCGCACCCATTCCCTCAAGGTGCTCGGCGAGGCGGTTTGCAATTACTCTTTCAAAGAGCTTGCCCACCTCGTCGAGCAACACAATGGGCCGGTATGCGGACGGCGAGTCCGCAGGGCGCCCCGGCTTCTGGATGAGGACCAGCTTCCCCGTCTTCCAACGAAGCGGGAACTGGCCTCTTTCCTCTCCAGTCGGGGTCCAAGAGCCTCTGAATCTGAGGCCAGGGCTCAGGCTTTGCCAGGCAAGCCATCGGGCCCCGGGGAGGTATTTTTGGCCTAAAGCCTCCGTACCACCACTCTCAGGTCTACCCCAGTCACCTCCGGAATGTCGTCATCAGATCCTGATCCTGAGTGGTCCGCTTCCGGCACCGCAGGTGGCGGAGCCATTGGCGGGGGACGATGCTCCCCTCGCGAAGAGAACAGAGCGCTCACCACGTCCACCACGAGCTCAGGCCGGAGACTCTGCGTCAGCGGGGGGGCTCGGGTGCGGAGTTGATTCCACACCATCTTATAAGGGCGCCCCCACGGATCTCTGTTGAGAGTCTCCAGCATCTCCTCGCGGGCCTGTTCCTTGGCCCGCCGACGAGCCTCGGAGAGCGCGGTCTTCGCCGCTCTGTATCCTTCAAATAGCTCCGCCGCAACGGCTTCCGCATTCGGAGAACGAATGCGGCGCCTGCGATGCCTGGCGTACCGGCGCCGCGCCACCACACACTGCCGACGCAGGTGCGACAGCTCTTGCTACCACCAGTACACATGACGCCGGGCGCTTCCTGGCCGGACTCGGGGCATTGCCATGTCGCATATCTCGGACATGGCCTCCTGGAACCAACCCACCTCGGTGTTGACGTCGGCGGGCCTGTCCGGTGATAACCCCCAGGCCCACACGATCGCAGCCTCCAGGAGAAGCTCCCGGTCCAGCTGCTTCAGCGCCCATCCGCACACACGTGCGTGGCCACAGAACCCCGGTTCAGGATGTCCAGGCCTGTTTCCAGAGCCCAGCACTCGACCATCCTACCCCGCACATCCGTGTAACGAGAACCCCAAGCCAAGTTCTTGGCATTGAAGTCCCCTAGCACAAGTACGGGAAGGGAATAGCCTCCGATGACGACACTCAACTCCCTGTCAATTACTTTTTTCTCCATGTGTCGATTTATTTGCGGGTATAGTAAGTGTTATAATGTTAAATTATCTAATAAATAAAGCAGTTCTCATCATCCGACGCCACTTGGACCAAAGTCCATACTAAAATGTCCGATCTCCTTTGTAGTTACAAAATTGTCATCAAAATCTACAGGCGTTTTTTACAATTGTTAACGTATATTAAACAGCATTTACAATTGTACAATTTGTAAAATGTATACTTGTCTCATTTTTACAAATTTATTTAAACCGAACTTGTTTTTTTTTTTTTACAAATATGTTAGTTATCTACAAAATTGTATACTTGTAATGTTTATTAAACAGGGCCCTGGTCAGTAAGGACAGTTTAATAGAGAACTAGCTTGCTATCCTAGCTTTAAAAACTGGCCTTTGTTAAGTACTAACACTCGTTCAATTTTAATGTTAAGAAAACAATATTACGAGCATAGATTTGGTGACATGTAGGTACAACCCTTCGAAATAATATTGCCAGGATTAGCAATATTATTGTGGTTGTTCTTAAATCGGGCAGATGGAGCAATTATATAAATGTCGTGTTAATGCTATGGTGTACTGTGACTAAGCAAACACAGTTTTTATTATACAGGGCAATTGGTAACTCGACGTATTCCTTGCAAGACGGGTTAGATAGCATAGCAAATAGGGTTAAAATGCAAAAAATTAAGCCACTAAATGTTCTACCGAAGTTCAGTAGGTTTTGATTTACTTAGATTTTTGTTTTTGTTAAGGTGAAATGGTATCGTGGTGGCGTAGTTTCTCAGGGGGTGCAGACGCGGCGGTATAAGAGGCGCGCGGGGCGCCCCAGCCTGCCGCGCTCTGCCAACTGGCGAAGCACAAGCATCGGCAAAAGCAAAATTCTAGTATGCTAGTTTGTAATAGTTGTGTTATGTAATTGCAAAATTATATAAAACCACACGCGCGATGTACTGTCATCGTGTAATCGCGCAGGCAAGACTGTGGGGAAGTGTGAGCGTGTGGTAGGCGCATTAGGGAGGTGTCATTTCTTTGTATGGGATTGGGTATCTGTACGAAGTATTATAATATCTGTGATATAGTAGATACCAATGCACAATTTATCAGTTGATAATTGTGACTGAACCAAATTAAAATTGTTAAAACTTTTGAGACCAAACAATTTTTCAATCTGCCCGTATTTTTGCCATTTTCATCACAATAACTATGTTTTGTTTTCTTTGCAGTCATTTGTCAAGAATGTAACATCCAGAGTGTCGGGGTACCTGCCATCTACAATCACAAAATGGTTCAGTAGTCCTTCAAACGCAAATGGCTCGTCGACTATGGCCGATGCCTCAGATTCATCGGACGATGAAACATCAGAAACCACGGTGATAACCCAGCCGCCTGCAAAACGTATGCGGTACAGTTCGCCCGGAACATACAGCCACTATGGTGCTCCAGAAGTAAGACAATATTATCTAAATAATAAAATCATTATAATGTGGAATAATATGTATGATTATAACATGAGTTTGACCCTTTGGCAGTTCAAGATATTTAAGCGTTCAAAAATATTAGATGTGTTGCAACTTATTGACAGCAAATATAGTAAAATTGTTATTTGTATAGTCAACCTTGTAATTGCATGACTACTTTTGACACAATTCCCAGTAATACGAAACTTGACAAAGGTTGCAACTATTTATTTTCCATTCTATCTTTTTTCCACCCCCCAAAATCTTGTATTTTGCAGGCAGGCTGCTCGAGTGATGTTGAAATCATGGACATACCTTACAGTCCCTTCAGTGGCCCACAATATGCACAAAGCAGTCTGAGCTCTTATGCTACTCCAATGCGACCTCAAAATGACGATCCTCAGCCAATGGACAAAGACTCGCCACATATCTTCAAGATGCCCCATTCAGTTTCCAACGTTGGTCAGTCAATTTCCCAAAAAAGGAAATCTATTTTCGAAACGACAGTGCAAGAAGACCCTGCTGGACCAGTTGGTAAGTCTTTTACAATCATCATTATTTTCGATAGATTTGAAACATGTTCATATTAACGTTGTTTTATTTTATGTTTCATTTTGATGAATTCTAAATGGCTGAAAATAAACAAATGTTATGGGAAAGCTATTCCAAACTGCTATTGGTTTATTGGTTTGTATGGTAACGTCGTCTAAAAAAATATTTGATTTTTGGAAACGCTGCGTATGTCAATACTGATTCTGATGGAAAACGAGAATTCTTTAGAATTCATAACAAACTAATCCAGCTTTCACGGTTTTTATTAAACCCGTTTTTTCCTAATATCGGAATCAAAAGTTAGGTTCTATGAGGCAAGTGGTATTCATTCTAGATTATTTTAAAAAGAAAAGGCTATCAATTTATGCCAGTGTTGCAAAAAGTCTATTACGTTATCCGTATACACTTGAAAGTTTTATAAAATGTGTATTTATATTATTTATTTACATAACAATATATTTTACTATGAGATTCATATATAGAAACCGTAACGTACGTCTTAAGTTGCTTGGTTTATCTTTTGTTTGAATGTGTTGTGTATATATTCACAATGTGCATATATTATGTTGTGCAGGGCTATATATATGCATGTAAATGTAACAAGAGTGTCAATGGCAGTAGTTTGTTGGATTTCCAAATCACATGTTAGTGCACAGTACTTACATCTCGCCTTATTGCTGTTTTGTGTTACCGCTGAACATTATTATTACATAGTTAGCTCTAGTTATTTCAGGAATTACTCGGAAAGTTCGTAGGTCGAAATGTTAATCTGTAAAAAGTTATAGTTGAATTCACTGTAGTAGTGTAGTTTTGGCGATATATTTTTGAAGCAGAAACAGAATTGAGTTTCAAAGTGACTTCTTACAGAATAACACTGTTCTTGGACGAAAAGGCGTTCTTATATTTGTTTTTGCTATAAGTATCCCTTTTTAACTCTCACATGACATTATGAACAATACGGCAATGTTACTCTAAAAATCTATTATAAAACAAACATGTAACTATTCTTTCACATAGTAATCATTAATGTGTAATGTCTCCTTATATTTTTGGAATTGAATAACTATTCCCACTTAAACTAGACACTTATTGTGAACGTATAATTTCAGCTAAGTCACCATCAAATACAAAGCGTGAAATAAGGAAGCCTAGCTATAAAGCTAGTCTCCTTGGTTCTCCATTTTACGCAGGCAGAACAATGTATGGTGGAGCAGCGGCTTCTTCCTATATAAACCAGCCTAATATAAAACAGCAGACTGTGGCGGTAGTGAATGAGCCTAAGACCAATGATGATGACTCTGCCATTAGTAATTCTGCACGACGGATCATGGAATTGTTAGAAAGTTACTCCTCCCCACTCAAGGAAGCTAGGAGGATTCCGCTGTACACCAAACCCAAGAACGACGGCTATTATAGCTCGTTATCCGACAGATCGTGTCCCTACGGGAATAATACTTTATGTAAGTATACCGTTCTTTAAATAATCATTGTTTTTTATTCAATAGTTATGTTCGAATAAATGGCTGCCTGATGGAACTTGCACTTGATATTAAAGTATGATAAAAATCACATGCAGTTGTTTTAAGAGTTAAATATGTATGTTTTAGCTTACAAGACTCAAGAACTCCACGTGCCAAACATTGCGTCAATACTACGATTGAAAAAGAAATCGCGTCTCATGGACACAACAAATGCTGCGCGCCAAATAATTGCTTCACATAGCAGCGCTTCTCATTTTCCGACTTATCCAACTGGAGCCAAAGGGTAAAGTATTTTGGAAAATGGTCCTCAGCTTGTCTGCTTAGTTATATTCAGTGGTGAATGTGAATGATGACAACACTGATGTCTCGTAATACCATAAATTCACCTGGCTAGTTCTTTCTTCGGAAATAATATCCACAAATCAGTTTGAATGAAAAGTATCTATTGTTGCAGTAAATACTAAACCATATCAGTACCTTTCATAAGATTTTTGTAAACATAAAATGTCATACTAATATTATAATATCTGACCATGTTTGCGGGGCTAACATGGCCAGAGATCACACATGATAGGTATGGAAGAAGAAAGTGGAGGCTTTTGCTCAGCAGTGGGTCACCGAGTAGGCTAGCCAAAAAAACCTTATCCATATTGCTACTTAGTTCCCTTATACCTGGATGTACTCTTAAAAAAATCTGCCATTGTGGCCATTTCAGACGCCTAGTACTTTCTGATTTCCTATGTTCACTTTCAATCAACGGTCATCCAATACCATTTTATGTTTTTTCACCACATTTGGTCGACCACATCTATGGTCATCTTAGTACCTTATACAGCCTTGTTTGAACTCAGCCATCCAGTAGTTTATTGTTGTAAATGAAGGAACAGGCTCCATTTGATGGGTGCGAAACATTTCATAAATGACATGGTTGCCTGTAAGTCTAGATTTTAGTTTTATTAGGCTGGTACATACTCTGTATCTAAGAAGTTAACTTCGTTAAGTTAGATTCCTTTGTGACTGCCCTGGTATTAAGTCGAGGTAGGCTGGCGAAGTCCTCGGATCAACCGAAGAATTAACTTAACATGTATCAAGTTAAACCTTTAGCAAAATTAAGAAATCGCTACATAATGCAAGTGGCTCGGACTTTGGCTATCCGGTGATTTTGTACCTGCAACAAAATTGAAACATCTATATATATAAAAACTAGCTGACCCACGCAACTTCGTCTGCGTCAAATAAATATAGCTTATAACCTTTCATATATAAAAAGGAAAAACCTTTTCCCGTTCTTGTAACATTTTTCATTTATGCTCCACTCCTATTAGCGGTAGCGTGATGTTATACCTATAGCCTAAAGCCTTCCTCGATAAATGGACTATCCAACACAAAAATAATTTTTCAATTCCAATCAGTAGTTCCTGAGTTTACCGCGTTCAAACAAACAAGCAAACAAACAAACTGTTCAGTTTTATAATATTAGTATAGATGAATTGCTGTTCGTTAGTCTCGCTAAAACTCGAGAACGGCTGAACCGATTTAGATAGTTTTAGTCTTGAAATATTCGTGGAAGTCCAGGGAAGGTTTAAACGGTGAGAAAGTGGTAGGTAGGTAGGAAGGCAGGGTAGTAGGTAGGGTAGTAGGTAAGGTAGTAGGTAGGGTAGTATGTAGGGTAGTAGGTAGGGTAGTAGATAGATATGGTTGTAGGTAGGTAGGGTAGGAAAAAGAGCATTGAAACGCATGCCGGGAACAGCTAGTCTATACTAATATTATAAAGCTGAAGAGTTTGTTTGTTTGTTTGAACGCGGTAAACTCAGGAACTGCTGGTTGGAATTGAAAAATTATTTTTGTGTTGGATAGTCCATTTATCGAGGAAGGCTTTAGGCTATATAACATCAGGCTGCGGCTAATAGGAGCGGAGCATAAATGAAAAATGTTACAAAAACGGGAAAAGGTATTTCCTTTTTGAGAGCTTCCGCTGCGTGCGCTGCGAAAACGGTTTAAGTTACGCAAATATCATGTATGAAGGAATTGTTCCTCTTTAAAAGTTCTAAAAAAAAAATCATAAAAAAAAAATAAAAAAAAACTCCGCGACAGCATATGTCTATCTTTTAAGATTGTCTCACTTTAACCCTTTTTTACTATTAAAATGTTAGGTTAAAAAGATTTATTTTTTGCGAAGCTGATTTAACCCATATGGTATTCATCTATATCTATAAAAATGTGTTTGTTAGAACCGAAATTTAATTTAAAACATTTGTGCCCTTTACTCTATACAGTTTAAACAAATATCTTAGAAGATATCGCAATGTAACAATATCTGCGCGGCAAAATAATTCGCGCGTCGCAATGTAGGTACGGGGGATTCTGGCTGGCCTCCGGGAAATTCAAATTCAAAATATTTGCTGCATCATAATTTTTACAAGTACAGGGTGTTATCGTATTAACAGTAAGAGACACCTATAGTAAATCTAACTTTAATATAATCTAAGCTAATCTAAACTAATATTATAAAGAGGAAAGATATTTTTTTTTGTTTGTTACGATTTAGCTTAATTTATGTTGGATAGTAAAGGTTTGCTTTATTCATGTGAAGCAGACGAAGTTGCGTGGGTCAGCTAGTACATAATATATTACAATCCTATTGATCTTACGCCCTGCCCCCCTATTGCGTATCTTTTTAACGTCAGTGACTATCAGAAATGTCCATAGATTAACTGTAAATTGGTTATGGTTTGGTACATTTTTTTCTTAAAAACTCACCATTTGACAGTTATTTGACAGACAATACAAGTTATCCACTGTCATAAAAAGATACGCAATAGCCCTGCAGATTTCATAGCATCTTTTTTTGAATATGTTTCTATTTTTTTTCTTATTCTTTTGTGTCTGTCTTGAGTACTTGAGACAGATGTGGTGAGTGCTAAAATGCATTTACAATGTTGTTAAATAATTAATATACTGTTTATTTTAGGAAAGAGCCCGAAAAGGAGCAGCCTCACAGAATGACTACCAAAGTAAAAGCAAGGCTAACAAGAACCAACCGAGGAAAGGATGATTATGAGGTGGCCACTCCAGTAAAGCTACCCACAGCCGTGCTGCTATTAGACCAGGATAAACTGCCACACTTCTCATTTGGTACACCATCGGTGTCAAAGGTGTTACCGGCTACCTCTACACCTAGGATTGTATTCTCCACAGCCGATAAGAAAATTACTGCAGTATCTGCAAGTAAGCAAGAAACAGTAATTACTAGTGTTTTCAAATTTTCCAATCCTGTGAAAGTGTCAAATGACTCCCCAGAAGCATTCACTACACCTCCGAAATTCACATTCGACAGTCCCGAGCGTCACATAGATCAGAAATTTGAAAGCCAACGTGACGATTGTTCTGTTTTTGTAGGTAAAGCAAAAGAGCCTGTAACATCTCCTGCTAGGTCGAAAGGCTGGACCTGCGCAGACTGCTGGGTTAAAAACAAACTAGATGAAACGAAATGTGTTTGTTGTGGCTCCAAACAGCCAGTACAGAATGTTCCAAAATGTTCTGCTTGCAAGCTGGCTGATAGTCAACCTCAAAAAGAGAAATGTGCTAACTGTGAGAAGACGTCTGTATCACAAGTAGTGAGCTCATTCACAACCAAATCAGCTGGGATCCCTTTCGTGCCGACGTGGAAGTGTGACGACTGCTGGGTCAGCAATGCAGATAGTTTAGCCAAGTGCGCCTGCTGTGGCAGTACTCGTCCGAAGGACGTGAATAGCGCGGCCACGACCGCCACGGCCACGTCAGTTACGAGCACAATCACACCCAAATCAACTGGGATCCCTTACGTGTCGACGTGGAAGTGTGACGACTGCTGGGTCAGCAATGCGGATGGTTTAGTCAAGTGCGCCTGCTGTGGCAGTACTCGTCCGAGGGACATGAATAGTGCGGCCACGGCCACGTCGGTCACGAGCACGATCACTGCGCACACTTCTACGCCCATCTTTAAACCTGTCGCTGTGAAGTCAGTGCCTGCCACGGCGAATGTGGATGCAGGTTGGAAATGTGAAGATTGTTGGATCTCAAATAAGAGTATTGTCGACAAGTGTGCGGCGTGCGGTGGAGCCCGGTCCATTGCCAAACCGACCAATGCCGCTGACGCAGCACTGAATTCAAACTCTTTCTTCGGATCAAGTGACACCAAATTTAAAAATATTGTCAAAACTCAAAAATCTGCAAAGTGGGAATGTTCCAGCTGTTTAGTTCGAAATGAAACTGATGTAGATAAATGTGTATGTTGTGGCGCAGAAAAAGAAAAGAAAAACAAAATGCCCGAGTCAAAGTTCAACTTCGGCACCGTTGCAAATAGTTCTTTTAAATTCGGTATTGATCCTAAAGTACAAGAGGCTACCATCACTAAAAAACCTGAAATAATTTCGACACTTGACTCCAAGTTCAAAACACAATCTGAAACAAACAACAATATATTAGCGGAGACACCAACATTTACATTTGCTTTACCTAGCAAAAAGGTAGAAAACAAAATAGATCTTTCCACCGGAAAGTCGGATGAGGCTCCAAAACTTAATTTCACATTTGGTATTCCAAAAATAATTCCTCCAAGTACAGTGGTCCCAGAGTCCAATAAAGATTTGGAAGAAAAATTACAGGAAGTTCCATCAGTTGACTTGAATGCCCCTGTGCAGACCAATATAATGTCTGGAACTACGCTCAATACTACTCATGCGACTGACGCGAAGAAGGATACACCACTCGGCTCGCTAAATTTACCAGGAGCGTCGTCTGCAGAGAAACCAAAACCAATGTTCTCATTTGGTGTATCACCAAATGCTAAGATGTTTGAAGCTCCGGCAAGTTCAAGTACTTCTGTGAACCTATTCACACATCAGTCGCAGGCTAGCACTCTACCGACGACTAGTGCACCTAGCTTATCACTGTTCAAGCCGCCAGAGAGCAGCACGAGTACGACGTCGATGTTCCAGCCGCCTGATTTAACTGCCAAACCAGCGCCGTTGTTCCAAAGCAATGATTCTAACACTAATAAAAACAATGCCCCAGCACCGATGTTTAGTTTTGGAAATAATGCAACGACTAACCTTGCTCCATCAGCAGCATTACCATTACCTGCTCCTACTGAAAAACCCAAATTCGCGTTTACATTCGGTAGCAATCCAACACCGAATACGGATCCGCCAGCTTTGTTCAAGCCTACTTTCGGAGCGGCAGAAAGCAGTAACTCGACTCCAAGTACCTTCAATCTGCCTACAGGAACCACATTAGGTTCCAACAATAACTTACCCACCAGCTCTTTAGGGGGAAGCAATGGATTGACTGGCGCTAACGGACTCTCAGGAAATACTATGGCAGGAACCTCACTTGGGTCAATGGCTGGAAACTCTCTATCATCGAACACTTTGACGATCGGAAACGGCAGTGCTCTCGGAAGTACCAATGGTTTATCTGTAAACCCATTGTCAGGGTCAAGTAGCATGCAAGCTGATAACGCTTTCATCATGCAGAAAGATGTTATGTGGTCGGCGGGCAGTACATCGCAGAGCCCAAATCTATTTGTGTCTAACTCGTTATCGACTAGTCTCCAGAAGCCGCCCTCGTTCACGTTCGGCTCAACGACACCGTTCAATGCCACTGGCAGCACGCCGACTTTTGGGACCACTGCGGCCCCACCTCAAAATATGTTCGGCATGAACAACCAGAACAACAACACTCAATCGTCTATGTTCTCGAATACTGTTCAAAGTCAGCCCACAGGAAACATGTTTGGGTCGCCGCAACCAGCAAGTAACACTACAACTGCGATACCCATGTTTGGCACGCCAAACATTGGTGCAGCTCCAGCGTTCGGCTCGCCCAACCCATCGATTCCTTCGTTTGAGGCGCCGTCTCTCAACCCGGCGCCAGCGCCTGCCTTCAACTTCGGTGCCCCACAGGCAACAGGCATTTTCGGGTTTGGACAACAGGTAAATATACGTTTGAAATTCCTCAATTAACGACACTAGCGAGAAGGCTTACGGGAACGCAATGATAAAAGGTGAATACACGTTGAGACAAATATTAATTTTGAAAGAAATATGTGGGTTTATTACGCCATTAATGGCAAATGCCAACATTATTGGCACTGAACACATAATGATTGTAAATTTGCTTGAAAGAAAAATGGTGGGCTTAAAACCCAGTATGGACATTTAAGAATGTCTTTCTGCTGTTCATTAGTTGACGTAACTGCTATTAATTGTTCTTCCCTGAACGTATCTGAAATTTTAAAGATTTAAACAATGCAAATTGAAACCTGCATCTATTTATGTAGATCTCAAAAGTTTATGATTTTAGATAGAATCGAAGTTCTGATTCATCTTTACTTTTTTTATGCGTTCTCGTAAATCCTTGATGCCGTGTTTGACAATGTAGACTTGAATGAATGATAATATTTATTTTTTTATCAAAGGAGGTTACTCCTTGCATCGCTTATAGTAAAGTTTGTAGATGTAGTTAGTGCCTACGATCCTGGAATCCAAATGCGTAAAATAAATTCGGAAGTTACAAGTCAACTGTTTTCGTTCATGATAATTTGATAAATCATGATTATTTTGCAAATAGGTTTTTTACAAACACTTTTTCAAAACTAGATGGAGCCGGTGTTTCCTACTGTAAGAAGTCACACAACCCACAACCCTTTTTTGTGACCCTTTCTCCTGATATCAACAGGCCATAGGAATTCCGTTATAAAACGACATAACCCCATCGAGTTTGAGCTCGTTTGATTCCTCTTGACGAGTACTCTGTCTTTAGATGGTATCCAGTCCAGGGTCTGGTAATGAAGCTGGAAGGTGGCCATAGGAACTTCTTTATAGAACGGCATAACCAATAGGTTAAGTCCAAAGTATTATATATTATAGTCCAAACTCAATGGAGTTTGGACTCGTTTGATTCGTCTTGTCCGTTTATTGCCCGTAGTCCACCCGCACACTGTTCCCATCGATCATAAAAAATCCCTCTGCTGTTTATGGTATTTATCGATCAAGGGATGCATTTGAAATCCACGAGTAAAACACCCACGTGCCAATTTCAAATACTTTTATTTTTTTTTTAAATTGGTGAACTTGAGTGTTTTTTGTCATGAAAAAAAAAACTGAAAACGTAACTGTCCAAGATATTTATTTAATTTTTATATAGTCTGATAAAGCATTTTTGGGCGCATATTTTTCAGTTTTTATTTTTCAGAAATTCACATCCAGATATCGATAAAAAAAAATGTTTTCGTTGTTGTTGTGGTTCGTTGTTTTCGTTTTAATTTTTTTTCTCCCTCCAAAAGCTCAAAAGTGCGGTTTGTCACTAGCACAAAAATATTGCTCGTAACCAGGCCTATCACTCAAAAAAAAGACCATGCTATAATATTGCGTTTTTTAGATTGAATTGAATTTCAAAACATAATGTCAGGGTTGTCACTGTATTTGACCTTAATTCATTTTATTTTGGTTCGAACTATATTTTTTTCGCTTTAATACAATAGCTTATCTCATTTAGGCATCAAATCCAATGACATGTTTGGAAAAATAAAAACGAGGATTGGGTTTTTAGTGGACGTGGTGTGACCTAATGCTGTAACCACGAATGATGGAAATCCGGCCCGGATTTTTGGGCTCCAAGCTAACTGAAATTATCTTGTGGGACTATAACCCAGCAAAAGTACTTGGCAAGCATAGGTTCAAGGTGGTATATATATTTAAATTATTCTGGTTTAGCCAGGTGGACCACGGGCAAAAATAATTCCCCTGGTACACCCAGGTGGACTAGGCGGATGGACCACGGGCAATAAACGGTCTTGTCGAGTATTTTAGCAGTTCTTCAAATGAACGAATAATCGAGTATTTTAGCAGTTCTTCAAATGAACGAATAAGACTGGTCCAAGTTCGAATTAACTTAGTATTGTTTATACAGGCATTAAACGAAATAGATAGAATGAGAGACGTTACAAATAATTTAACAGATGACACTAATTTGAGTAAGTTGTTTAAATAAAATATAAATGACATAAAACTTTATGTGCTCTAAACATCACGTATTTGTGCGTACTACGAATTACTACGGGCTAAGGAAAAACGTCGCTAAGTGCTTCGAACAAAGCGAACAGCCAATACTAATAAAAAGTTTAAAAATTAAATTAATGATGAAACAAGTTTTAGAACAAGCTTTTATTATTTGTTATTGAAATGAACAAAAAGTTAAAAATAATTTAATTCTCTTAAGACATAAAAGCGTGTTACATTTTGACAGCAAGAGAAATGGAGAATGTGTTAACGCTTTTATGTCACCTCGTAAGTTCCAAAATATTGAACAAAACAACCTAAAGCCCAGATCTAAAAACAAAATCTCCTAATCCACCCAATGTACATTTCGATTAAATGCATGTTTCTTTTACATTTTCGCGCCAAAGGTCATTTGGTATGATTGGTTGTTACTTTTGGGAGGAATTTTCACTGCTGACGATTGGGAGAAATTCTTAAGCAATCTGTCAAAATCCGTAATTTTGTCCAATTTGCCGCCGTGCCGATTCAAAATCTTAGCTTATTCTGTCCTGAAAATTAGATAAATTTTAATGATTAACATAATATTTTATCTGAATTAGTTTTTAATTTAGTTCGATAATGACGATGATTTTTTTCGTAAAGTTATGTTCATTGTGTTGCGCTTTGGGCGTTAATGATTATTTATTAATACGTAACTAAAGATTTTTTTATTTAGACTGAAGATTTCTTGTCTTCAGATGAAAATATCGTGTTCCCAGAGTATCGTCCAAAGGCTTCGGAATCTGTCCGTTTGACACGGTAGTGATGACAGTCCAGAACATGGTGTAACATTGATGGGTTGAAACCACTCTTTTATTTATTATGAAGAAAGATCATGTTTATTTTTCGAATTTGATTTACTTTTAGTAACTTTTAAATTTACTAACTTTGGATTACTCTCATTTGTGAGTGTTATTGATATTTTAAAATGGTAAATAATTATTATTTCCTGATGGTTTTTTTATGTTAAAATCAAAATTTTAACACTAAAACTAACTTGTAATTTTTTATATTATAAATAATTAAATACTCATTAAAACAACGTTTTTTTATTAAAAATTAAAGATCACCGACCCGCCCAACGAGCATTTAAATGAACACGAGATATCAACTCAAAACTGGCTGTAATATATTCTTTTCCTACCTAGAGTACAGTCAGCAGCACCAATATGTATACACCAAGCAACGTTTAAAAGCAAGTTTCACCTACTGTATTAATTTCATTTTCATGTTACATACTGATCTAATATTTTAGATGCCATATATTACAACCGTTTAAACTTAACCAAGTGTACAGTACGCTCAAATTATCTTGGCAGCTCTGAACATAGGCTTTGCGAAATTTTACGCATGTAAACTTGGGAATAAAACTGTTATTGCCAGATAAACCAATACTTAAACGATCAGAAAATATCTAATTTAAACAGTGAGAAATACAAATAAAGTAAATATCATAACACTTTAATACATTCGTTGTAACAAAATGACCTGCACGAAGTTCGGAGCTGCCAAGATAATTTGAGCGTACTGTATATGTATATTATTGCTTGTGACTTTACACAGAAAAATATTGAAAAAAATCTTGGTGGCGTTTACCCTAAAATAAACTACATAGGTAAATATGCTTGGGCGGGAACCATGCTAGGCGATATTGTTCATTGTACTGCAAATTGGGTGTTAAGCTCATCTTGCGAAATTTACCTTGAAGCTTTACGAAGTTACGAGGTTAAGTGAAGCTTGTTTTAAAAAAACTTTTTTCATAATAAAAGCTTGTCATTTTTATTTACAACGCTAACTATGTATTTCAAACAAAAGCGTCAAGTAAGGAGCAATGATACTTTTACTTGTCTTATTTCGATTTAGTAAAGTATTTGGATTCCTGGACGTTTTAGGCACTCCTGCGAATGCTATGGCTGAAATAAGCAGATGATTGTAGTCTTCCCGTGAACTGTAATTCGTTCATTTGCTTGCCCAATATGCCGTATGTGTTACTTTTTGTTATCCTAAAAGATATCACAATTTTATATACGTAATTTAAGTATTTTCATTTTATATGATATGATTTATATTATTTTATATTCGAGAAAATACTGAAAGGTGCAAATGGTTAGGCAGGATGGGTAGGATAGGAGGTGAACGTCTCATCATCAATTTCTTGCCTTTAACCCAATTTAATTGTCTAATAGAATTGCATAAAATCTGCCCTCTGTTCCAGTGTGCAATCCTATTGGTTAATAAAAGAAGAGAATATATAATAGAGTAAGTAACTTGATAAAACAGATAATTCAGTAATGTTACAAAGAGAAATATTTCAAATCATAAGTCATTTAAAAAAATTAGGCCAAAATTCAGCATAAACTGCTACCTAGACGTCCACCCTTCACAGCTTGTTAGTATTATTTATTATACTGTACCATGGAACAGTCAAAAAGGAGTGGTTTAAGGCGCATAGCACTTAGAATTAAATCATTAGGAGAGATCTTTAGGGTGACACAGGCTAGGTTATCAGTGACATACGCAGTGTTTATGTATAACTCTTTTTCGAGCGCGCAGCTTTGCTCGCACACTATTGGTTAGTCTACTAGTTTAAGTTTTGTAACTTATTTTGTGTTTAAACTTGCAGCAACAACTTCAGCAGCAGCAGATGCAGCAGCAGCATATTCAGCAGCAGCAGCAGCAGCAACTACATCAGGCGAGTCCGCAGCAGCAGACCGGCGTCTACAGTTTCGGTGGGGCTCCCGCAGGCGCACCACAAGTTCAGTTCAGCATGGGCAGTGGCGCCAATCCCGCCGTCCGACGCGTTCGTAAAGCGGTCCGTAGGAATCCGCAGCGATGAAATTTACACCGACTGTAATACGATATGGACTGGATCCTGTAAGTTTCTTACAATTACGAGGATGTCATGGCATCACCATCCTTCATAGTGGATCTAAATTATAAGGTAGCTAATAGTAGTTTTTCAATAGGTGTATAAAATTTTAAAGATATTGTTGGCGTGCATTGTGTATTATTATAATTTTCATTTAGGTTGACACATCTTGCTTTGACTCGGTGATATAGTAAAATGAACAAAGTTTATCTATATTATTATTATAAAGCTGAACAGTTTGTTTGTTTGTTTGAACGCGGTAAACTCAGGAACTACTGATTGGAATTGAAAAATTATTTTTGTGTTGGATAGTCCATTTATCAAGGAAGGCTTTAGGCTATATAACATCACGCTACGGCTAATACGAGCGGAGCATACATGAAAAATGTTACAAGAACGGGAAAAGGTTTTTCTTTTTTTTGAGAGCTTCCGCTGCGTGCGCTGCGAAAACGCTACGCAAATATCATGTATGAAAGAATTTTTCCTCTTTAAAAGTTCTAAAAAAAGTCCGCGACAGCATATGTCTATCTTTTAAGATTGACTCACTGTAACCCTTTTTTACTATTAAAATGTTAGGTTAAAAAGAATCATTTTTTGCGAAGCTTATTTAACCCATATGGTAGGTATTAATCTATATCTAAATAAATGTGTTTGTTAGAACGGAAATTTAATATAGAATATGTATGCCCTTAACTCTATACAGTTTAAACAAATATCTAAGAAGATATCGCAATGTAAAAATATCCGCGCGGCAAAATAATTCGCGCGTCCCAATGTAGGTACGGGGGATTCTTACTGGCCTCCGGGAAATTCAAATTCAAAATATTTACTGCATCATAATGTTTACAAGTACAGGGTGTTATTGTATATTTAACAGTAAGAGATAATAGTAATTCTCACTTTAATATAATCTAAGCTAATCTAAACCATCTAAACTAATATTATAAAGAGGAAAGATAAGATTTTTTGTTTGTTACGATTTAGCTTAATTCATGTTGGATAGTCGATTTATCGAGAGTTTATGTGACGCAGACGAAGTTGCGCGGGTCAGCTAGTCAATAATAAATTTAGATTAACTAATCTACATGTTCCATGATTAAATACGCATTGATGGATCAAAATGTAAATGTTCTGTTCGTTGTATTTGACACTGCATTTAACTTGACATAATATTTGAAGAATATTTTTTAAATAATTGTAACATTGTGACCCAATTTCTAACTACTAACATAGTTCTTAAGTATATTCAATTATTCACTAACCCATAAGGACTTGTTAATTTTGCTAGTGCTGTTCTCGGCTCCATAACAACCTCGCTGGCGACTCGGTTGTGTATTACGCCTCCAATGCAATATTTCAAACAACAACTTGATAACGAAATGAAAATTACAAGTCATCACAAATTGGTTCATGTAATTTTAAAGCCACTGAATAATAAAATTGTTACCGTACATTACACCACTGGTAGAACAATTCCAGCAAATCCTATACTTTTACGCAGCGTTTCGCATTTCATTCGAATGTTCAGCTACACAGCTACCGCCATGCTACGTAGTAGTTAGTTATAGTATTTTTTAGCTACATTTTATGTTCTTTAGTTTATTCCAAATTCATGGGTCTTCCAATAATCATTACCCTGTGCTCTCAGATCCCAGAGGTATTTTAGTTTGATATCATTATTATAATGCACAATGCCATACCGTTCAACTTTGTGATTGTTTTTGCGATAGAGCTTAGATTGTGAACATTTTTCTTTGTGATTTATGCAGTAAAAATATTTTTTTTCTTTTTTTAAACTATTGTTTGTTTTAAGTAGGTACATTAATAAGTCATTTACTATTGTATATTTTTATAGAGTAGGTATGTAATTTACTATTAATAATTCACGGTGTTGCACATTCATGTTTGGTTAATCGATGTATACAAGTGTATGTTGTTGTAAACACATATATTAAAAAATTACAAATGTGTGGTGTATACTAATAATAAACAACTATTTTAATATGTATTTGTGTATTTTCAATTCAAGTATAATACCCGGCACGGTTCTTGAGCGCTCGGCGGAAGAGTGGGGATCGCTGTGCGCATCGTACACTTTATCTATCTTCTATTATATATAAATAAAAAGAGAAGTCCTGACTGACTGATGACTGACTCATCAACGCCCAGCCCTAACCCTTGGACCTAGAAAGCTGAAATTTTGCACAGAGGTTCCCTTTATAATGTAGACAAGGAATAAGGAAGGATTTTTCGAAATTCAACCCCTAAGGGATTTAAATAGGGGATGAAAGTTTGTATGGAAAATCGACATTTTCACGCGGGCAAAGCCGCTGGCAAAATCTAGTGACAAATAAAACGCACACCCGTTTATTATTTATTGGTCGTGAGGTAAGTGCAGCAGGAGTAAAGAACAAATCCCGAGTGACGGCTATGACGCGATGCGCTACGGGCCAATCACTGCACTATCCCCGCCCCGCGTCTCACTTCATACCACCAAGGGACCCAAATAACTCACTTTTGCGTCAGCGCTCAAGAATCGTGCCGATGATAATATATGTATGAATAAATATCTATGATGTCCTAGGAGTAATTAACGATGAAATATTTATTTTGTTTTAAACTTCATTTACAAATATTATTTTTACATATATATAAATATGGGAACTACCACTTGTGCAATGAAAGCATAGCATAGCCAGTATTATCGGGCCACGTTCATAATGCCCAAGAATCACTTACGTTATAACATTAAAACCATACATTCTAACATTATTAGTGTGTGAAGGCTTTTTTGGATCTGTCTGTAAATAATACCTTCAATATACAGTTTAGTAACGGCTGCCTTTCGGTTTTAAGAAACGTTCTTCAGTTGATTAATTGGCATACAAACAATCATACAACAAACTCCCGTTTTTTTAATGAGGGAGAGTAGAAACTACAGATTACCACACGTCCATATATGTCCTTTTAGGCCACCCGCTCGTGGCGCTTCATATTTTCGAAGTGAGGAAACCATATCGGTGCGCTCTTAGGACTATTGGCATTCAGGCTAGAACTCCAGGAGCGACGATCTCCGCAAGGCCACCTAGCAGCAGCTAGATGACGAGTCTAAGTGGCGAGCAGTTTTCGTCTAATTGCACTCTAGACATACACCTATAACTAATACCTTGAGCAAATCTGATACGGTAATGACTACTCTTAAATTGCATATTTTAAATAAAGCCCGAAAAAATCGGACACAAAACAAATTTGTTTTGTAGACCTAAAATTGTACATGTTCATATTATGTATTTACTGCATACGTATTGCCACTTAATCAACTATTTACTTAAATGTAATTTTCGGTTGCAATGAAATTAGATTTCATAATGAAAACGAGCTTCACAAAACTTATTATTCAAAATATGTTAGTCTCTTGGTAAAAGTATTAGATAATGGCTGCCGTTATAAAGTAGTAATTAAAACGGAGGTGTGGTTTATTTTTCTATATATAAATGAAAACACTGATATACATTAGAGTCCTGTAAGTCTTCGTTTTAATATTAAGCCAGACAACCAAATCTCAACTTAGTAAAGGCCAAAAAAATCCTGTTTGGGACATTCCTAACAGAACGAAAGAGTAAAATAATGTTAAATGGCACCGGCACCCTCAAATACTTCAATAATTGATAATAGAGCTGAGGAGGTTGAATTGTATTTAAATGAATGAGTGTAGTAAAAACTATGAAGAAAAATAAATATCCTTAATTTAATCAAAAACGAATGTTCACTATAGAGGATGGAAAATATGTCTCAAAACTTAGTATGTAGCTTCATTCAATGTTGTTTAGGTAGAAAAACAAAATATTGTGTCTATTATCGCTGTCTCATAAAATATAGTGGTTGTAAAAAGATCCTTCACAAAGCTGAAAGGCACTTGATCTTCGAACCATCCACTTACGGATACATTGGAAGTCAAAGTTTCAACGTTTTTAAATACAAAGCCTTAATGCTATAACTTAACTTAAATCTTTTTGTTCTAAATACCTCTATGGTACTATTCATCCATCAGCACTGTGGTTTGAGTGTGTCACTCTGAGTCCTACATTAAACCGTGACTTTTTTACCACAGAACTATTTCTTACGTGGGAGTTACTTAGCTTGATGCACCGAATGTTCGGTTTACGGTTTCGTGAAGGGTCTGTTTACACCTTATATTATTACACATCAATCGATTCTAGAAATAATTTAAAGTTACGAACATTTAATTATTTACAATATATTTCTCATACTTGAGTCTAACATAAACAATTTTACTGGTATAGTAGGTGTAGTTAGGCATAGTTTTGATACTTGTTGGATATTATAATATATTCTCTAGCAAGTGCATATATATATAGCCAATAACAGTATACACGTATAACATGATGCACTGTATCTTCTTGAATATATATTTTTAAAATGAAGACCTGTGTTTTATGCTTACATTATATTTAGCCTAGTAATATAAAAGGAATTAAACTGTTCAATATCTTTTGTAAAATACTTTCAGGCATCATAGTAATAATACTTAGTCACACGTCATTCCTTGAGGAGAAAAACTTGAATGGGACTAAAATGGAAGCTGGTCTTTCTAACACAATTTCACTATCAAAATTGAATAAAATATACTGTAATTATAAGTTTAGCACTTACGGTTCACAATGGTAGGTCGTTGGACAGGTGGCCGTGGAATTTATTAAAATAAAGTAAATGTAGCTTGTAAATGTAAAGGCACTGACACAATGTGTTAAGCGTGTGATATTAAAGCGTGTACTAAATAGAGCTTGGTTGCTGAAAGAAGGGGTAGTGATGTAAGTTCACTTTTGTAAGTTATGAATTAGCAGAAGGCAATCGCAGAGACTAGCACAGCGTGTCAATGCCTGAATTAGTTTTATGGCCTGATAGATCTAGGCACTCACTCTCTCCGGTTAGATTACCCATGTAGCTTCTAAATATATTAGATAATAATTCGTTAAACGGACATACATGTTTAGTATCGCATTTGATTATGTACAAACTTTTGTGTCTAGAAGTAATGAAAATTATTTGTTATTGGGATGTACTTTTAAGTGCCAACTTCATTATATTTATATATAAGCGAAATGTAAAGCTCTTAATTTTAAGTTATGTTATGTTGCTGGTCTATAAGAAACGTAAGCCAAAATTTCCTAAAACGACACTATTCTCGTCTATTTTGTAGTAATAATTTTATATAAAATGTAGTTTACTTAAAATATTGTTTAACTCAAAACGCGATACTTAAACTCGTCCATAGTCTTAGTTAAGAACACTTATTCAAATAATCACAAAAGTTACTCTCATGTTTATCGTATACCGTTGCAGTAAAACATTGAATTATGTAGATTTTAATTTCTTAATATAAGTTTAGATGTGTATCTTCAAATAACTGCAACTTAGGCAAAACATTGTACCAAGCGAGGCGACGAATGAGATTTTATATCGATTTTAAATGATTATAAAGTAATGGGAAATGGAATGATCAAGAAAAATGCGTATTTTACTAAAAATAGTGATTGCTACGATCTTTTGCTTCGGATTTATGTTGTTCACTGTATATATAGTTAATTTAAATGACAACATTATGTCGGGTAGTCGCATTTGGAATTTTTTGATTACCGACTTATTTTTTTAGCAATGAAATAAACATCGATGTTTCCAAATGCCAACTACGAGTCATTCTAATTGAAAAATATATGACCTATCTACTGTATTTAAAAACAATATCAGTGGACATTAAAATAAATGTTTAATGGATAATTGGGGAGCAAAACTAACTGTATAAGTATTCGACAGCTTTTGAATATTATGTAATAATGTTGATAATTATAAATTGAAAAAAATAATATGTTGTTTCATAAAATGCCTTTAGATTTGTTCCTCAATAAAAAATACCATTAAAAAAAATACTTGTGATATATTCTTTTTCAACAACGATACTCTAGCAGGATCGTGTTTCCGGATTTTTCCAAAACAACAAAGCCCACATTTTTTTTGTGGCGTAAATTTACGGCTGATTACACACTATATTATTATGTTCCACTACAGTGATATGAGTGAACCACTCATATCACTATAGGAGCCACTATCCTGCTGCTAAAATGCAACGCTACGTTCAGGACTATTACACTGCCAAAGTGAGTTTCTGGCAGTGCGGAATCGCACCTTACCGTGTTTCTATCTTTTTCTGTCGCGCAGAACCTTTAAGGACGCATTTACGATTGATAAGTCAAATCATTACTTTTTTAAACAAAAGTATGATTATTAAATACAATGCTTTGTATTTTTAAAATGTTTTTGCTACTTATTGTAGGTAGATGTGCAAGGTACAATTCTTAACTATAAATATAATTTTAGATATGTCCAGTTTCTCAATAAATGTACCGAAGTGAAAAATTTTTACTTCTTTTGTTTAAAAAAGTAATGATTTGACTTATCAATCGTAAATGCGTCCTTAATTTATTTCGGTGCAATGTAGGTACACACAGTAGATAGTACAGGAAAATATTACGAGTATTATAGTACAATGTTACTGTTAGTTATTTTTAACATAAGATAAAAGCCACGAAAATCGGACATCACTTTTTAGGGTTCCGTAGTCAACTAGGAACCCTTACCCCCTTATTAATAAAAAAAAGTTAAGCCTGCTTAAACTTACGCTTGGTTTATCTCGCATGCCGTCCCTTTCTTTTGAATATTTTTGAAGTGAGACGGCATGCGAGATAAACTAAGCGTAAGTTTAAGCAGGCTTAACTTTTTTTTATTAATAAGGCCGTTATAGTTTCGCCATGTGTCTGTCCGTCCGTCCGTCCGTCCTCGCTTAATCTCTGTGACCGTTAGCACTAGAAAGCTGAAATTTGGTACCAATATGTGTATCAATCACGCCGACAAAGGGGTAAAATAAAAATTGTTTTTTTTTTTTTTTGAGTTTTGTTAGGGTTGAAGTTTTTTTTTTTTTAAAACGTTACCCCACACTAGGAATTTCTCCTGTATCGTGGGTGCGTTTACAAACATTGAAACTCACATACACAAACACGCCCAGACCCGAAACAACTATCTGTAGGCCATAAAAATACTTGTTCCGTGCGGGGATCGAACCCGCGACACGTAACGCAGCAGTCCAATCGCTTAGCCACTGCGCCAACCGTGTCGTCAAATTGTATAAATTATAGCATACCGTTTTGGTACGGAACCCTTCATGTGCGAGTCCGACTCGCACTTGGCCAGTTTTTTTATGCTTCTAATAGATAGTAAGCTTTGTTTTGAATGCAAGAGTAAAACTCCCGGATCTCAAGTATACTTCGTATCAGAGTTATAATTTTTATTCGATTTTTCTGGATTTTCATAAAAACTCAAAAATCAAAGATGTAATAAATATATTTGAACATTTGTTTTTCAAGTTTATTGATATATACGAAGTATTCTTTAGGCGAAACAGAAAAGATTTTTCTGTAATAGAAAAACAAATATGCCTGATTTTAACTTTTTTCCTTTTTTTTTCCCTCGGACATCTTTTGCAAGTAGCACCTTTTATTTATCTTAAAATATTCTTCAGAACTGTACCATTAACTATAAAAAAAACATGCAAATCTACAGGCCCTGATTTAGAGTACCTACTGACCGCCCAAGGCTAACTATGAATACGCGCCCCCAGCCAGTCCTGTCCTACCTTTTCATACAGGTGCAACCAATTAAATTACAAGTAGGTACAGATGAGAGCTTACGTAACCTTTTTTTAGTCGGGTGGGAAATCATCAAATAACCCCTCCCGCTCTTGGGCAGAGCGAAAGAGAGTGTCAGACTTCTACTGACTAAAAACCACCCATGTTCTTTCTTAGCCCTTTATGTCGAGGCCGCGGTATCTCTTGCGAACAACCTGCAGCCCGGCTAGCGTCGGCCCTTGCGGGCCCCCGGAGCGTCTCCCGCGGCGGCTGGGACGAGAGGTTCTCTCCCTCTCACGTTCCACCACCTCCTTCGCTAGCAACACTGCTTCGCAGAAGGAGGCGACGTCGTCTCTTTCCTCCTCGCCCCGGACCATGGCTTGCACCAGGGCCGGACGCGAGAGGTCACCGCCGCCGATCGCCGCACAGAGAACACGGCGGGGCTCCGCCCAAGCGGGGCAGGTACTCTACTGTGTCCTCCGGCTGATCCTCACAATGGTGGTATCCGGGCGTTTCCTCCCGCCTGATTCGGAGCAAGTAACTCCCGTGTCCGGCGAGGACCTGCGTCAGACGGATGGTGAGGGTGCCGTGGCGCCCCTCAAGCCACTTCTCAAAGAGTGGACTTACCGCCAATATCGTGGCGTGCTCTGCACGGGGTTGCGACAGTCGCTCTCTCCATGTCGCCAGGAGATCTCGCCGGAGGTCTGTCCGCAACAGAGTGACACCCGGTGTAGCGCCTCCGCGCGCCATTCATGCAGGCGCGCGAGGACTATCGCCTCCAGATCCCGAGGCGGCAATCCGGCAAGGAGGTTTGCTGCCTCGCGGGAAATCGTGCGGTACCTCCAGACAAGCCTTACGGCCATCACCTTTTGGGGCGCGTTCAGGTAGCGGGCGGCTCGCTTTCCCAAAGCACGCGCCCACACCGGGGCCCCGTAAAGGGCCATGGACCGCACGATCCCCGCATAGAGCCTCCGGCAGGAGGCGTTTAGCCCTCCCAGATTGTCATCATCCGGACCTATTCCCTCAAGGTGCTCGACGAGGCGGTTTGCAAATACTCTTTCTAAGAGCTTGCCCACCTCGTCGAGCAGCAAGGCACCCCGGCTTCTGAATGAGGACCAACTTCCCCGTCTTCCAACGAAGCGGGAACTAGCCTCTTTCCAAGCACGCGCTTAAGAACCCCTCCAGCCGGAGCTCAAGAGCCTCTGAGGCCAGGACCCAGGCTTTACCTTTACCGAGACCGCTCTTTTTCTCACTAAATCCACTCCTACTCTCACCAACTGTGTCAAACGAAATTAAAGAATGCTGTGCAATAAGAGAGGCGCGCGGGGTTGGGGCGCGGGGCCGCAGCGTGTGCGGTTAAGTGCTCATTTTTTATTTTAAGTCTCAGCTCAGCGCCGCACCCGCCGCCCCCTAGGTCCTTGCGCCCTAGGCTGTAGCCTTATTAGCCTGTGGGTAAATCAGGCCCTGCAAATCTATCAGGAAATCGAAGATATGAAGATTCTATGGGTTTAATTGAATAAATTTTCTCTGAAAATTCTGAGAAAAAAATAATTTCAAAATTACAGAAAAAATTACGTAACTTGCTTTAAATTACATCTTAAAATTAAGACTTCTTCTCTTCTTCCGTTCGGCCAGTCGAGATGGCGAAAGTTGATACAGATGCCGAAAGTTAGAAGCATTTATTTATAGCCGAACGACCTGATATCAGAACGTTCGACCAACCTGAATCTCCATAATTGAGGACCTTAGAGAAACTGTTACTGAATAAAGACTTAGTGACGATTTGGTGACAAGCAACCACTGCTTTACTTTTACTCGTAATGCCACCGGGTTAAAAGCAAAATTAATTTTAGTTCCTGGAACATCAGGACGTTTGGCCAACGTAATCTCCATAACTGAGGACCTGAGAGAAACCGTTTAATCAATAAAGATGTTGTGACGACACTGAAACGAACTTTTATTGTTTTATTTTATGTTATGACGGCCCCTGTAGCTACAAAGTAAATTGAGAATTTAACATAAGTACCTACCTATAACCTCAAAACCTTGGGATTATCGATTCCTCCACAACGAAGAAGCCTAGAAGTCTCGTAATCTTCGGTCTTCGACTTTACTACCTATCCTTATTTTCTCAAAGAAAAAAAATGAAACCGAACTGTGCAACTAAAGAGTGGTATTTTTAACTTGTGTGTATTATTACGTTATATTAAAGTAAATCCAAAACTAGGGCACCCGTATTTTTCTATTTTTCGAAATTATGTACTTTTAATTCATAATTTTGAGTTTCAAATTCGGCGTGTTCTAAAAAGACGTAAGCGCCAAATGACGTCACACTCATGGCAGAATGGCGATATAACCTTTGCTTTACTGTGACCCGACAAAAAAAATTGATATGTGTCACACTTGTCTTGTCGTTGTCACTTTGGCTGTTGGCAGCTTGTCAAACTCGTTCATTACTAAAAAACCGTATTTTTTCTTATTTTCAAGTGTTAATAATCCAATCCTCATTCTGTTTTTATTAAGTAAGTCATCATGAAAGTTTCGGAAGGTTTTGTAGTTGCCGATAGCGGAAACTTGCCGAAAGTGGACTATTTAATGCTATTGCAATTTATGCACGAAAATGAATGCTACAATATAGCGGAAACACGTAGTGCCAAGGCATTACTAGCATCACGGGAAGCATATGTTGACACAGCTGTGGGATATGTAGAAGTCAAGCGAGAAGGAAACACATGCACCGTTAAATGCAGCGTAACACCCGAACATAAAGTAAAATCCAAGTTGTATCAGGTGACAACTGTAATCGATGAATCTGTCGAGAAGATTATTACAGTAGAATGCAACGACTGTGCAGCTTCTGCAGGAGGATGCAAACACGCTATATGCTTTGCCATTTGGCTGATAAAACGATCAGACGAACCTTCAACTACGTCAACCAAGTGTTATTGGAGTAAACCAAAACTTGCTGGAGCTGTAGGTGACCAGAAGTTTATCTTGGCAAAAAACATTGGCAAAATGAAAAGAACCCCAGATAATGTGGACATGACTGTCAATATTTCTATGTTTGCCGAAGAATGCAAGAGGCGTAAAGTTTCAACAGGAATGATTTTAAATTACTGTGGAAATCGCCAGCCCCAATTAAATGACTATAGTGTGTTTAATTTAGTGCTGCAGTTTGTACAGCAAGTAGATGATCACTGCTACAACAGTTTTAAATCATTTTCTTCTACAACAGTTACAGTAGATGTAGTTGAAACTATTGCTGAAGCTACAAAAGCTCAAGCAGGCTCTAAACTGTGGCATTCTATGCGTCAAGGGAGAGTCACAGGGTCCAGGATCTATGAAGCTATTCACTGTAAAACAGAGAATGGTGCTTTAGTGCAAAGTATTCTAGGAGGTTATAAGGTGCCAGAAACTAAAGCTATTAAAAGGGGCAAGGCATTAGAAAAAGAAGTACTCAAGGAGATAGAAAAAGAATTTGGAGCAATTCAACACACAGGGTTGATTTTAATATCCCCTATCATTGGAGTTTCACCTGATGGGATTTGTATGGACTTTGTGATTGAAATAAAATGCCCTATAAGTGACAAAACAATGAAAAATTACGTGAGAGACAGCGAACTGAATGAAAAATATAAAGCTCAGATAATGGTACAAATGCATGCTGCAAAAAAATTAAAAGGACTGTTTTGTGTCGCTGATCCTAGTTTTGAACAGACAAAACTCCTAAACAAGTACTGGGTGGATTATGATGAAACATATGTGAAAGGTTTATTAGATGCTGCTGAAGAATTTTGGAAACAATATATTTTTAAGACTGTCTTACAAAGTGCAAAATAAAAATCAATATAGTATTTATGTCTTTTATTCATTCTTAATAATAGTACTATGTAGATTTATTAACCCGCATGCCACAATAACTGCATCATCTGCATGTTGAATTAATTTATTATTTATTACAGAGTGTGGTTTCAAAAATTTAAATAGCCTTACTCTTCTTATTACCCTTTCAACATGGATACGCAGACTGGCAATGACCTTGCTTTTGATAGCATCCTGCTTCGTCAGTTTTTGATCTTTTGAAACACTGGGTGGCCGAAGCAGATTATTCTGATTTCGACTTAGTAAAGTATCAACATATTTAAATCCTCTGTCTGCCAATACAGTACAATTTGGTGGCAGCACATCCAGAAAACCACTATTTTCTACTATATTGGCATCAGATGTACGACCCCCAAAACCAACAGAAACAAAGTTGACAAAACCATCAGGTGTTGTAGCTATCAAGTATTTTATAGTATTAGCATTTTTATACTGTGACCATGATAGAGCCTGGTTAATAGGATTTGACGGTTTTTCAATTTCTATCTCAAAACAGTCAATAATGCAAAAAACATTTGAATATTCTTTATTTGTTTTGAAGGAAGCCGGCAAGTTTCTTTTGACATCACATACACGGGGAGAAAAAATTAATTGTTTAAAGAACTTTGATAGAACACACAAAGTCTTAAAAAATATTCTCCATAATGTTGTTAATGACACCTCAAACATATCTGAGATTTGGTAAAAGGGAGTATTATTTTTAATTTTATACAAAGTTACTATTATATTAAAGGATTTTAAATTCAGATGACTTTCTAAATAGTTAATCAACCAATAATAATTCTTTGGTAAGCCTATATAATTTTGTGGTTTTTTTTTAACAAGGTCAAGCATAAAGATTCTGCCCTGTATAACAGTTTTAATTTGGATTTCTGATGAGATTTCCGATATTTCAGCAGAAGTAGAACTTCCTTGTGTTGAAGGTAACAACACTTCTTCCATCTCATCATCTTCTTCAAAGGTAGGTTTCTTGGTCTTCTTCTTGTAAATGGCACAATAAGTAGTTCGATCCGATGTTTTTGGCTTCACTTGTACACCTTTGCTGGCTTTTGTAGTGAATGCACATGGAAATGGGCAATCATTTTGCATAGCTGATGAAGAAGTTATTGAAGATGTGGTGGGTCTAGGTTCAATAATATCTTGATGATTGGTTGAGAGTGACATCCTGACCAGAGATTGTGGTAGCCGAGACTTCAACTTTGGCCGCACTTTCATTGTTATCCAATACCGGTAGTTCTCCACATCAGCCTCCAACTAAAAGAAAAATTATAATTTATGATGTGAGTGTCTCAAAAACAACCTAATTACATCATAATTTAAAATCATTATGATCAAAATATTTAATCCTTTTACTAAATAGTACCAAGAGAAATATTGGTTCAAAGTGATAGCACTGGGGGGTTTATTTATGAACTTTTTTATTAGGTTTGGTTACAGATAGGTACTACAATATTGCTGAATATACAAACGGGTCATGCAACAAAATTTAGAACAAGATAAACAAACACCACATGCACTATGCATTGTGTTGTGGTACATAATGTAAAAAATCATTCGTCATTTAAGTACTTACATTGAGATGGTCTTCGCATACATATATAACGCGTTTAGGACATGATATACCCACAGCATTGCACCACTCTAGTTTTGCTGAGCTAGGCACTGCAAAAAATGCTTTTTGAGTATCTCTAGAGTTGTTTTTGCAGGCTGGTACAAAACAATATTTTGGTTCCTTATACGGCGTATATGTTTCATTGGGATTCATTTTATTGGCGAAATATCGATTAAAAGTTGAGAAGAAATGACTATGACAGTAAGCGTGTTGAGTTGATAAGAAAAATAAATTGTTTTTGAAAAATATGAACTTCGGTGACATAAAACATTGACAATTTGACGTCTTGTTTGACATTAATGTTTTCTTCAAAAACATTGGACTGCTTAGGCAAAGGTAACTACATCATTCAGCCGTTTTTGTGACGTCATCACATGTTTTTTGGTTTTCATTTTTTTTCTCAGAAATGAAGAAATCAAAAAATATAAAAAATACATATTTGAACTCAGGATACGAAAATAGAGAAACGGTATTTTTATTTTAAGGTTGTGTCAGTTTTGAAATATTGTCAATTCGGTGCTATATTTCAAGCGAACTACTGCCACTAGACCCCTAAAATAATAATATGGAACTACTGATAGCAAATTCAACATTAGTTCCATTATCTTCAGATTCTGTATAATGGAACTAGTGATAAAAAAAACAATCAGTAGTTCCATCATGAAAGTGTTAATGGTACTAGCGACAGCGAAGCCGGCCGACTACATCATAACATCACGCACTCATTGGTAACTTTTATTAATATTGTGTGGGTATACGTATTAAACATAAGTAGGTTGTACACGGATAAAAATCCAAGAAACGGGTTCACAGTGAAGGAAATATGACCCAACATTTTAGTCAAATCACCAAAAGCCGTGCTAGTAGAACATCCGTGGCAGAGTGGTGTAGGTAAGTGCTTGACATCTAGTCTACGCTCGGTGCCGTGAGTTCGATCTGAGGAATTCAGTTTTACTGTTTTTTACTTTTTGTTTTATAAAATTAAGTTTAAAACAATAAAATAATTTGCTTTATTTTTATTTAGTAGTCACATAATTTTTTTGTTGGTTAATGATAGACAATGGTATTCAAGTAAATAAAAAAATATAAATGATAAATGATAGACGTCAATAATGTATGAAATAATAAATTTTAATGATAGACGTCAATAATGTGATAAAGTAGGTAAGGGGTATCTAGATTGAATCGAAAGTAAAATTAGCTGGGAAGTGAATCAACATGTTAGATAGGTAGTAAGAAATTATGGCAACTTCTATCTGCATAAGAATAACATCACTTCACCAGACTTTTAATACCTACTTAATACGAATTAGGTTATTTCTCATAAGAATTACATAGTTAATTCACTGACTGAGAAACACACTAAAATTAAAATGTATAAGTAATTAGAGCGCACAGATTATTTGGGTAGGTACACCGATAAAAAAATATTGTTGTATAACCTATAACTCAGAATGGACAACATTTCGACAAAGAAGTCAAAGTAAATATTGGTCCATTTAAAAAAGTAAAAAACTAAAACCCGACTACGACAAAAAAAAACGACGCTGAAAAAGCATTAAACAAGATTTTCAGGATAGAACAAAAAGAAAAGCCGTAGTCACACGGTATTAAAGTGTTTAGGTTGGTATACCTACCTATAACGTGTTTTCTCCTCAAGAATTTTTTAGCAGCCATGGAGTCTGGATTTGTGCCTGGTTGAATACCTTTTCTTATGCATTGTTTAAACTTAAACAAACTGCCAGTATTTCTGCAGTACTTACAGCGTATAACGGCTATGTTGCACCTGTTCTAAAGTATTGTGTTATTTTTTGGGGTAATTCTACTAAGTAATAAAGAAGCGGTATTTAAAGCCCAGAAGAGATGTATACGAGCCATAACTGCGGTATAAAATCGACTGACAGTTGCAGACCATTTTTCTTGAAATTAAATATTCTTACGCTACCATGTTTGTATATATTAGAAGTTATAATGTTCGTTAGGAAAAATAAAAACCTCTTTAATAAGGTTCATAGCAGCAGATACAAATTCAATATATGTTTACCAATGAATAAAACAGCATTGTTAAATAAAAGTATACTTACTGTGTATGGCTCCACGCTTAAACAACCATTTACCAAACTCATTCTTGGAGATAAATGATGTTATTAAATTTAAAAACAATATCAAAACACTGTTGCTAAAAAAAGCGTACTATTCTGTCACTGAATATTTACAGGATAAAATTGTGTAAATAAATGTGTAAATTTGCATGCCTTATAGGTAGGATATGGCTAATGGCCACTATTGTTTGTTTACGACCTTTTATTTTGTACCCATATTCGCAAATTAATAAATGATTTGATTTGATTTGATTTGATGGCAATAGGCTCACCCTCTATTACATGGGACTTAACGTAACTGACGAAAAGTGGGTGTAGTAGGTATTAGTCGCCTACACCTCTGCCTAACCCTTCAGGAATTACAGGCGTGATGTTAGGTATGTATTGTTTTGATAATTACGAATTACGTAATATTCAACGACATTGATGTAATTTTAGCTCACCTAAGATATTATAACGTTCTATAAGTGCTATATCTCAAAACGGACAAACATTTCAACAAAACTGTAATAGGTAGTAAATATTGGTAGAGTTAAAAATCATAACCCTCCTTTGGTTTTGCCGTAGTCGGGTAAAAATAGCTTTCCACTGACGTATAACTAAGACATTGCTATTGTGGAGGGGTGTACCATTATTAAGGACGCATTTACGATTGATAAGTCAAATCATTACTTTTTTAAACAAAAGTATGTTTATTAAATACAATGCTTTGTATTTTTAAGCAAAAACATTTTAAAAATACAAAGCATTGTATTTAATAAACATACTTTTGTTTAAAAAAGTAATGATTTGACTTATCAATCGTAAATGCGTCCTTAAGGCGAATGCTCACACCCTGCCCGCGAAATTCAAATTTTCTTACGTTTTTTGCAATTTGCAGGCCAGTGCTTGGTTGTATGTTGATGAACATTTGATTCGCGACTGTAAGACGTATTTAGTTACAGAATTATAATCATCAAAATCATCAATACAACCCTCCAAGTTCATATAGATCGAGGAATAACTTTGACCTTGAAAAAATAGTTTCTCGATCTATATGAACTTGGAGGGTTGTGTTGGTGATTTTGATGACTATAATTCTGTAACTAAATACGTCTTACAGTCGCGAATCAAATGTTCATCAACATGCAACCAAGCACTGGCCTGCAAATTGCAAAAAACGTAAGGAAATTTGAATTTCGCGGGCAGGGTGTGAGCTTCCCCCTTAAGCCCATTCACCTTTCAAATCCAAGATGGTCGCCACCACAAAATGACGAATTAGTTATGTAAGTACCTACCTCAGACCAAGAAAAAAAGGAAGACGCGGAGTGCCACGAACATCAAAAGTGTTGCAACTTTTTGTCTATGTGTGTGTCGAAGGGTTGCCATTTGTTAAAGTTTTTCCCTATAATTTGGGAAATAATATTGTATGGGTAGAATAATATTGTATGAGTAAGATATTATTGTAGGGCAGTGTTTTTCAACCTCTATAAAAAGGTTGCAAGTTGTCGTGAAAACTACTTCCGTTAAAAAAACAATAAAGAATAAAAAATATGTACTTTTATTAACAAAAAATAAAACTTATGAGATCACTTCCATTTTAAGGTGAATTCTTCAAGGTAGCCCGCGAAATTCGAATTCTCTTACGTTTTTTGCAATTTCCCGGTCAGTGTCAGGTTGTATGTTAAACAAAATAGGATTCGCGACCGTAACAAATGTGACTTTACTGAGTAATAATGATTAAAATCACTATACAACACCTTCTCAGTTCATAAAAGTTCGTTGAGTGACTATTTGATGAAAAAAGCAGTCAAAAAACCATAATAAACTGAGAGAAAATTGCAATAAAATCACCAATACAACCCGTATTGGTGATTTTATTGCAATTTTTAATTCACTATTCACAGGAAATCTCAAATATTAAAAAAAAAACATAATAAAAATAAAATAGGAATATCGAAGTAAGAAATCATATTGATTTATTTTTTAATCGAATCGGGAAATTTGAAATCATATTATGGCAACCCTCGCATTGTACGTCATTGCTTTCGTTTGTTGAGGTTTTTTGTTTCAAGTTACAAAATTAATTAGTTAAAAAACGATGATATTTGAAGTACTTACAAGTGAAATGTTATTCCTTGAGGTTTTTGATGCAATTTAGTATTGTTTTTAGAAGTTTTCACTGCACAGGACGGCATATTTCTATATTTTTTAAAGTTGTTAACTAGACGATGACTCGTGACGTACTGAGAGAATATGCGTGTGGTTTTAGTGTAGGTGTGTGTGTGAGCGTGTATGTTTACTTGAAGGCGTGTGGTTTTGTGGCTTCACTGGTGGTGTTCGCGGCACTCCGTCTTCCTTTTTTTCTTGGTCTGAGGTACCTACGTTTGTTTCTACAAATAAATAAATAAATTAAAGGGATTGATTTGTAGAATAATGTAGGTACGTTATATTGAAAGGGAATGAGCATGGAGTGAGGAATATAAACTAACGAAATTAAAACAAAAAAGCTGGCAAATAATTTTTAGACTTTTACTCCTTTTAAATTAAACATGGTCCAAGTTTGATTTAGAGCAGCGGTCGGCAACACGCGGCCCGCGGACGTCTTACTTGCTGCCCGTGAATGTTTTGTAAATCCTAACTAATATTATAAATGCGAAAGTAACTCTGTCTGTCTGTCTTTGCTTCACGCCTAAACTACTGAACCGATTTGTGTGAAATTTGGTACAGACATAGTTTGGAACTTGAGAAAATACATAGGATATTTTTTTTTTTTTTCGCGAGATAAACCAAAAATCTGCCGGAAGTCACTATTCCACGCGAACGAAGTCGCGGACAAAAGCTAGTATGTTATAATTATCAAAATCAACGTATTATGTAAGCGCGCCTTTTTACCCGACTACGGCAAAGCCAAAGGAGAGTTATGATTTTGACTGGCTATGTATGTAGGTATGTATGCATGTGTGTATCTTCATCTGTTCCCTCATAGCTTCTAATCTACTTATCGGAACTCGACATAATTATGAGGTATCGTTAGAACCGTCTTAATTTTCCGCTGAACATAGGCTACGTGACGTGTCACAAAAAGCGATTTGGAGCCCTCTAGCGGACAAAAAGTAAGATTTAAAAATAAAAATGGAGATAAATACGCCCTGTTTGGTATCATTTAAAAGGGCCTCACTTGTACATTTCCAAAATATTGCTCAAATTTAAAATCACGCCCTCTAGCGGACAAAAAGTCAAGAGTAAAAAAAAAATATTTAACACCAAAATTGTTTAAATAAAAAAAGTAAAAAACTAAAACCCGACTAGGTACGACAAAAAAAAAACAACGCTGTAAAAGTATGACACAAGATTTTCAGGATAGAACAAAAAGAAAAGCCGTAGTACTAGTCACACGGTATTCAAGTGTTTAGGTTGGTACCTATAACTATCAATTACCTACGTTTCAAAACTATAGTTTAGTGACTATTTCAAAGCACAGTTACTAGTTTATTGGAAATGTCTTTAATTGTGTGATCATAACTGCTTTACATTAATATTATTTTTCGAAATTAATAAAAAATCGATAAAATCGATATAATATAAATTAATCGATACCTACACCTATTGCAAAAGAAGATGACTTCAGTTTTACATGTTTCACACGTATTAAATGGCTTGTCAGCTATTTGTATCTTAATATCATGAAGAACTGGGGATATTTTAAAAACATTTACCTGAAAATATTAACCATTCCATTACCTATTCATACAAATGTAACACAAAACACCATTCAATTTTTACAATTAATATGGCCCACAAAATTCGAGAAATGATAACAAAAACGTTTATGATTTTGTTTTTGGATTTAGGCGCCAATTGAAAATTGTCAATTATAGAAAAAATAAATATGCTTCTAAAAATTTAAACTAAAAGTTAATACTTACCTACATATATACAAAGACCAAATAAGACACTTAAGCGTCCTAGTACTCCTCCGCATCGCCGACAACCGGGAACGTGCCCAGAAGACTGGCAGCATTGCCACGTTGAATGGAAATGCTAATCCTTTGACCTAAGAAAAAGCCAGCCCTCTGGTCGCGCGAAGTGTCGACTAAACGGCGCGAGATTTCCTTGAAAAGGATACGTGCACTCGGTATCCATGGCCCGAGCGTCTCGAACCCAAAACGGCTCAAAACTATAATTACCAATGAGGTTACAGTATTTGCGCCTCTTGAGGGACTCAGCAGCTGCAACAGCAGCGCCCGCACAGCCCGCCGGGCTTGCAACGTGAGATGGCCGCAAGGGTGTCGACACAAGTTGCATCCCACACCAAAGACCCTACCCACCTTCCAAAGCATTTGAGAGCTATTCTACGAATTGCCACAACAAATATGACTGCTAACATAGGTACAAGAAATAGCCTCTCAAATGCAACCTCAGACATCACACTAAAATTTTTATTTTTTCTATGGAATATGACCAATTATTATGAGTAGATGTACCTATTGGGCTTCTTATCATGACTGCGGCCCGCATTTAGTTTATTTTGTCACCTTGTGGCCCTTGCTTGCCAAGAGGATGCCGACCGCTGATTTAAAGGGAGTAAACCAAACCAATTTTGGTAGGATTTACATTTCTTTTTTTTTTTTAGATTTTTCATTGTCTTTTATACACATTTTACTACTAAGTGTATATGACCCAAGCGAGCTCGAATTTTATTCACATTTTTTCCCTATTTCTTTTTCATAAATTACCTACCTACTTACATTATTTTCGTTCATTCATGCAGGATTGAGATTAAGAGACACTGCCAACTTTTGCAGAACTATATTAAAGGATGTATGTGAATGAGAACATTTTACCATTACGCCTCGGATATTATACGTTGATCACTATAATGCCTGTAGCACCTCCGCTGCGAAACAAGAACTACGAAACCGCTGCGCGAGTTTCGCTGTACACCAGTAGGCAGACTGGGCACACTTAAATTGTGTGCTGGGTTGGTGGGGAATAAGACCACTGGTTACTTGTAGTTTCTTCTTTTATTAGGAGAGTTTCTTACTGAAGTAAGTAGTAGCTGAATTCGGAATGATTTTACAACCAAAATGTTGCCATTTTTATATACAAATTTCTAAGGCGCTGGCCAATCACAATTGAGTGTTTGCGCATGCGCAATGGCCTCCTGACACAATTTGGCACTCCTACCTACCTACTTCACTTAATAGCGGTCAACGGGCGGATATGTAGACGGCGCCTGAGCAAATGAGCGAAATCGTGTTAGAAAGAGACAACATCATAGTCAGTTTTGTACGTTAGAGCAGGCAATTTCGCTCCTGTTTTGCCGCCAAAGAACTTACAACTCACAGCGAAACTATTGCGGTTTCGCCCTTTGAGTTTCGCAGTATGCCCGTAGCACACCTCTAGCTCTTTACCGTTAACTTAGCTATGATAACTTTCGAATATTAGCTAAATCAATATTTTATGTAAGCCTAAATTAAAGGACTAAAGATAAAAACTAATTTTTGATACTATTTAATATTAAGTATAATTACACTAGCTGATGCCCGCGGCTTCGCCCGCGTGGTTACTGTAATAACAATCCTTGATGCGGATTATATAATTCTAAAATTTCAGCTCGATCGGTGCAGAACTATTTGAGTTTTTGAAGCGTACACAAACCAACATATCATTTTTATATTATAGATAGATAGAAGAAGATATAACATAATATTATGTTGTACCTTTAATTCAAAATTTCACTATTTAGGTAACAATTTCGTCCGCAGCGAGCTACACATTTTTGCAGTCTACTTACCTAGGAATGGTTAGTTTCTCTTGTGCACTAAGTTAACATATAGATAGCTTATTTCTGAAGTTCTTGGGGCAGTGGCGGCCCTAACACTGGTGTCAGGACCACCACTGACTATAATAATACATAATATATAGGATGTATTTAAAAGGGGACACTTTTATTAGGTATTTGTATGTACCTAACTAAAATTTCTACAACTAAAATTTCGAACGTAGGTACTAAAGTGTTTAGAATGAGTTCATCGGTGGCACTATAGTGGCTCCAATTGTCCTTCCTATTTTGCTCAGGAATACGGATTTATGACCACTTCCTGGTATTCCAGGGCATCCTACTGGGCGGCCGGACGTTGTCTTGTACCTGCCCACGCCTGGCCATACAATCGTCCTGCGATAGCCCGGTGGCTTGTCATAGGAGCTATTAAATCCTTGCTTATTCTGTACGAAAGTTCTGGGTTTACAAACCTCATAATGACCAGGTCCAGGATCTTCTGGCCTTCGCAGACACATCGACAAATCCACGAGCGCAGCTCTGCCTCTATAAGGCTGACTCCTGTTAGTCTTATTCATCTTGCCAAAGAGACATGTCTTATATTTCTCCAAACTGCCTTTCATGGCAATTGGCCACGTGGCCGCCGAGCATCTCATAGAAGTACTAAAATGATTTCTGGTAAAATCGTTTCTTGAGCCAGTAAACAAATCGTAAGGGCCACGAAGGGAAACTACTTTCTTACATTTTTGATCAATTTGCTCTTTGTCGAGAATCGTATAACGATTTGGGGCCAGTGAATACTTTGGCGAGGTGTCCTTGAATCTGCATGGCTCCTCTCTTTCAAATGTTTGTCGGGTCGAGTGAGGTCCGTAGGGAGCTTTGAACGGGACAGCTTTGTAATACGTTCCTGGGTCGGGTGCCCTTTGTTTCGAAGGTTTCGTTACGGGTGTTCTTCCGAATCCAACATTCATGCAAGCCGGTAAATACTGGTATGGTTCTTTCAACTCATGCCAGGCAGGACCCAACAACGACCTTAGCCATTTTCGATTTTCTAGAAATTTTTGATTCCTGTAACCCAAGTTTTTCGACCATTCCTCTAAATCATTCTTGTACCTCCAAGGATCTTTGTCAATTTTTTTGCTGTGGGTGGCTTCACATAATGTTTGGATGAGTTGAGGGTGGTAGAGGCATGGATTGCACCCTTCAGATCTTTCGGAGAAGAGTCCGCTAGGATCCAAGTTAGGATGTGCAGTGAATTTACCGAACCTCGGAAGCGTTGAGTTAAAAGGTATACGTTTGCGTTTCTTAGATTTTTTCTTCACCATTTTTGTAACAAAGTTTATAAATTCACATTTGTAAAAAAATATATTATTATTATCAAAGAGTAGAATTTAACAAACTGAAATTGTTTTTAGACTACGTAAAAAATACATAAAATATGACTTTTCTTTTTAAGACCATAGAGACAACGAGTATCGATATAGGTACTCTTTAATAATCAAGTAGGTACACAACAGATAGTACGTAAGTATCTATGTCTGTTTAAACCAGGGGTGCACAGACTTATTGAGACCAAGGGCCACTTGGGCAAATGATAACCTAGTGGCGGGCCACCAGAACAAGCTAAAAAAAAAAATTACAAAAATTTAATTAAGTAGGTACAAAAATAATATACTAGTCTGAAGCGTGGCATTGTTTTGCGCTTACAATCTTTTTAACACTCGTAAAATTTCTTTCAAACTTTCATTTGCAGGGTGGTTTCGCTTTTATGTTTTTTAATATCCGATACCGATACAAACAAACCGATGCAAACTTTAGTTTGCTCACCTATGAGTTCACTAAAATACAAGAGCGAGCGAAGCGAGCTCGAAAATTTTTGGCCTTCACCTAGGAAAGGTGATTAATATTATTTGATTTTTATTTTAATATTAATAAAATGCATATTTAACTCACTTTTACTAGTAACGTATTCATGGGTTGGACACTCGGAAAACCGCGGCGGTAAGAGCGAGCGTAGCGAGCTAGAACATTTTAGTGGCATGCTGCAGACCGAAATATTTACGTAGGGCTAGTTCAAAAAGCCGCCCCAGCGCAGCGCCTTAAAGTAAGGAAAATACACCACTGCTTAGTTGTCCTTATTTTTGCAACATGACTTGATCTGTAAAGCTTACTAAAAACGCCAAATCACACGACCAGTCAGGATTTTTGGGTTCCACGAACATTTCTGAGTACGCATCATGCACCTGCACAGCGAGCCCGCTTAGTAACACGCGTGATTCAAATTACCTAATATTATTTGTAAACCTTAGCTATAATTTCCTTCAAATGCACGAGGGAATATTTTTGATGGCGGGCCACTGACATAGCACTGGCGGGCCGCATGCGGCCCGCGGGCCGCGGTCTGTGCACCCCTGGTTTAAACTAAGGAATTCGCCACTGCTTATTTTTGCAACATAGTCCCGATGACAATAGTCATTATCTGGATTTGTTAAGGCGCTGACAAGAGCCAAATAGGCTTGTATTGAACAATTTTTTAGCCAAATCTATACAGTTTGACACGGCGGAAAAAATATATGTTAATCTTGAACATATTTCTGATAATTTCGTTGTATTCAAAACACGTTTTTGAAAAGTTTTCTCGATACAAAAAAATGGTAAACTAACCTCTTAAAATGATCTTCCAACAAAAATATCTGTATTACTGATGAACGTACGTTGGTAAAATTTATAACAATAACGTATCATATTTAAATACAAAATTTGGTTGTTTTTAATTTTTGATTGTTTAATAATTTATTATTTTATAATTAATCATTATATGGTTTGTAAGAAGTTCGAGCGTTGCGTCATCGCGCTCTCTTTCTTACGTGTGCAATCCGACAGTGAGCGCTTAGGCGCGGTGCTAGACGGACGTATGTCACTTTGCGCCCCACTGACAGCTATCCGTTCATCTATAAATTATTATTGACCGCGTCACAATATTAGTCCAGGATCCACGGTACATTTTTTCACTTGATTACTATCAAGCTAATTTTCCGTGAGCAGCTGCATTTTGATGAGACGCCAACATTACTGTTAAAACAAAACATTACTGTTGAAACACTGTAATAGGGGCAGCAGGGATAAAATATATATTGATTATATATTATTATAATTATTTATTTGATGATTTTCAAAAATCTATTACTAACTATTTTATTTTTATCTGATGATCATTATCTAAATCCAACATGTATTGATAACGAGCTCATCAAAAATTACTACAAACCAGCTGTTTTTTAGGGGTCCGTAGCCGAAAGGCAAAAAACGGAACCCTTTATAGATTCGTCATGTCTGTTTGTCCGTCTGTCCACCCGTATGTCACAGCCACTTCATTCGGAAACTATTGAGACTACACAGTTGAAACTCTACAAGTATTCTGTGAACCGCTTTACGATTTTTATACAAAAATAAAAAAAAGGATTTAGGGGGTCGCCCCATACATGGAACTGAAACTATTTTATTTTTTCATCAAACCTATACCTACGTGTGGGGTGTCTATAGACATTAGACAGGTCTTTAAAAATGACATTGAGGTTCCACAAACAATTTTTTCTCAAAGCCAATCGTTTGGAAGACAGAAACTTCCAAATTTGTAAAATGGCGACCGGCCTCGCGGTCGCTTGCCTTCGGTATTGCCAACAATGACCAGCTTTTCAAGGCTGCTATCTCCTCTTTGCATTATGTGGCCGAAATAAGACAAAATACGCTGTAGGCAAACTGTTGACAATCGAGTCTTGATATCGAGTTGGTAAAGGATAGACACATTTGTGCGTTTGGCCGTCCATGGAATTCGGAGAATCCGCCTAAAACACCACATTTCGAATGCGTCTATCCTCTGTCTTACTCTTGTTTGGATTGTCCATGTCTTAACTTGTGGGGAAAAATGCTCCTTCCGAGAAGCCTGTGCCTGAAAAGGAACCGATACAGGCTGATGATGGTTTCGTGACGGTGTTGAGGAGGAAGCGCCGTCAGCGAACCATCAAGAACCGCTGCGGCACGGCTCCATCGGAGCCCAATGTGCATACTCCTTTGTACCTCTCCCGTCTACATTACACCACTACGACGGAGGACATCGTGGAGTACGTGCGCCAGAAGATCAAGTACGTGGCGAGAGTGCAGCTGCTCGAGTCGCGCCGCAACGTCAACTTTAAGGCGTTTGTGGTGCGAGTACCGACATGCTACCTGCACCTCGTCTTGGAAGAGGACTTTTGGCCGCAGGGGGTGGTGTTTCGACGCTTCCGCGGGCAAGTGCCACATGATCGCACAGTGACGTAGTGCAAGTGTAGTGATACTAATATAGTTTTAAGGTTTTGTTTACTAACACAAGCTGTCAATTATATAGTATGTATGTTAGTCTGTAAGGTATTTATCTATGGGCCAAAGTAGCCTGAAAATAAATAAATATTATTATTATTAACTCTATGGAAGAAAATCAGGAAAACTAGTGCTCTGACCAAACGGGCCTTCGTTTTAAAACTTATACCACGTTTTTCCCAGATGTTCCGGGGGCGTAATATAGCATCTTTAGCCATGGCTATCCGCCGTTTTATTTCTGTGACGCAGCTACCTTCATTACTTATATTGGAGCCCAGTTAATCGAAGCTGTCCACAGTATAGATGCCTTAGATGTTATAGGCGCCCGATAGCTTTCCCGCACGATCTACCACCATAAGCTTGGTTTTCTGCCTATTTATTGCAAACCCTACTTTGCCACTTTCCACTTCCAATCTGTGCCGTATCTCTTTCATGTTGCCAAATGTTGTAGCAAGGAGAACGGTGTCATCAGTGTACCACAGATTGGAAATCCACTTTCCACCAACAGTAAACCCCTTGTCCCAGCCCTAAAGAGTCTTGAATGATATTACTCTTCATACATATTGAAGAGCAGAGGTGAGAGGATGCATCCCTGCCTAACGCATTTGAACAGTCGGTGTCTATTTTGACGAAAGAGTGGTTGTTGATGTGTAGGTAGAGGCATCGGACTATGTCAATAAGATGTTGAGGCGTTCCCATGTCTTTAAGAACCCCCCACAGCTTGCCCCACTCCACGCAATCAAATGCTTTGGTATAATCTATGAAACATATCAATACAGGGCTGTTAAATTCCCGGCTTTTCTCTATAATTTGGCGAACGTTCAGGATTTGTTCCCGCGTGTCTTTGCCTTTAACAAAACCTGCTTGCTCTTCTGGAATTTGTGGCTCCAGAAAGTGTATTAGCCTGTTGTTTATGATGTACAGGAGTATTGATGGTGCGTGGAGTAAGTGCCAAACACTTAATATAATTTTTAGAATCTTGTAGGCAACTTGTAAAGAGTGGGTTTAATAGAAAATATCCAATCCCCAAAACCCAGTTAGTAAGTAATCATTTTTAATGACTTCGTTATCGATACATATTGGAAGGAAGGAAGGGGACTCTTTGATCAAACCATACATTTTGTAGGACAAATATTTTTTCAAATAATTTAGATACCTAATTATCATCAGATTTAACAAAAAAAACCCAGCTGATGATTCTCAAAAGTGTTTGTACTTAACACTTTTGAGAATCATCAAACCAACATATTTGATCCCTGCTACCCCTATTACTTACCACAATCGAGAATTCGAGAGCTTCGTGCAGGAAATTGTTGGGCGTCTCGCCGTCTCATCAAAATTAGCTTGATAGTAATCAAGTGCAAAAATGGACCGCGGATCCTGGACTATTTGTTTCTTACTTGGTAGTATGGCGCTAGGGTATCGGAAAAATTGTGGGCGTGTCCAAAAATACTGAAACATCAGAAGTCAATAGCTATTGTCATCGTCTTAACCATGCATGACCTGACACTGCCTGCCTCCGCTCTCTGCCGCCCCCTGAAATGTAGGTATTACCGGGGGCTACGCTAGTGCTTAAAAGTCAATATTTGTTTCAAATCATCTGAGAGAAATAAAAAGTAATCATCTGATGGCCACATCAGTGCTTTTTTTTCCGCCCTTGGTTGCGGGAAATTAAGCGGATATCAGACGTAAAACGCAAGTTTTATAATGCGTAAAAGTATATGATTCACTGCAGAAAAATATATGATATTCTTCAGGATATATGCTAGTGACGTAGTGTTGTGAAAACATAATACAACTAACTTTGACAATAGTATTTTTTAGCTAAGAAGAATTTAGGTTGGGCAACCAAACAAAAACGAATTACTAACTACAAAATATGAACACACATAATAATGTATATGTTGCAGTCAAAACTCTTAACCAGTCAAAAGTACCAACTATTGACTAGCAAAATCAGTCAAAAGTAGGTACTTTTGACCGTATGCTTTAGTCAATAATACTTTGACTAAAATAACAGTTAAATCTACTTTTGTCCAATGGAGCTGGTTAAAAGTGGTTTTGACTGGTTGTATCAGTCAAAACTCTGAAATAGTTAAGGTGGTCGATAAAAATAACGACAAACGCACATTTAAACTTTTATATTACTCATAATGCATATAACATGAAGACTGGCCTGTTGGTCTAGTGGTTAGTGACCCTAACTGCTATGCCGGAGGTCGTGGGTTCGATTCCCACCCAGGACAAATGTTTGTGTGATGAGCACGATCATTTGTTCTGTGTCTGGGTGTAATTTATCTATGTATGTATTTAGAAATATATAAGTATGTTTATCAGTTGTCAAGTACCCATAACACAAGCTCTGCTTAGCTTGGGACTAGATGGCGTTGTGTGATAGTTGTGGAAAAAACAAAAAAAAAAAAAAAAAAAAAAACTTGGTAAACAAAATAACTAATTGGATTGAATGGACATGAACGAATTGAAATTGAATTGGAATGTACGTTAAAAGTGGGCGGTTAGGTTAGAACAGTGACCAGCTACGCGCGAGCCGAGCGAGCGAAGCGAGCGGTGCTGCGGCAGCGGCCGGCGAGCGCTACACCAAAATTGGTCGCAATATTACAGCATTCCGGTAGTTATATGCAGCTCAACATTTTTTTTTTGCTTACTCTCTGAGTGCTTAACAAAATTTTATTAAACAGGAGCAGCTCATTGCAGCTTATATAATTAACATGCTGTAGAAAAATAATTACAGCCATCCAAAGTGACATAAATTGCTGATTGATTTTGAAATGTTTGCTGCCCATGAGTTGCTGACCAAGTAGCTATTTCTGCTGACAGATAATATTTTTACGCTGACCAAAATACGAATACCATGCTAACCAGTTGAATAACACACTTTTTTATTCACATCTAACGAGTTAATAGTGCTATTGACTGATGCTTTATTGCAGTTAAAACTACTTTTAAAGAAGAGCGTCAGTCAAAAGTACTAATAACCAATAATTTTCAGTCATAACCACTTTTGACCAACCTGTTCAGTCAAAAGTACTTTTGTCTGATTTTGCTAGTCAATAGTACTTTTAACTGGTAAGAGTTTTGACTGCAACATATACACAATATTCGGTAAGCGTTCTTTCAAGATTCGTAATTTTCAGACAAAAATAAATTTGGGCCAGCCACCCCTCTAAAATCTGCCGCCCTAGGCTTCAGCCCACTCTGCCTTTTGGTAAATGCGGCAATGGCCTATGTAATAATTAAATATCTCTGAGTACCTACGGCAGAAAGAGATTTAAAATTGATTAATTTTATCTTGCTGTTCTACTTACTGTGACGGTAAGGTGGAGCCAGTTGTACCTAAAATGTTTGTTTTGTTTAGCATGCCTTTAGTTTTTTTTTGTAATTATGATTTTATCTCATAATAATTGGGTTACAGTCAGCAGCACCAATATGTATACACTTAGCAACGTTAAGAAGCAATTTCCGCCTACTGGATTGATTTAATTTTTATGTTCCATAATGAAACATAATTTTACTCGTAGAACCCATCTCGTATCATAAAGCAGGTCATATCTAAAAGTTGCAATCGTTATTTCACGAGATATATTCGCGATTTAACTTTGCCAAGTGTATATTACCTACACTAGTCAACAAAATTTTGGAACAAGAAAGGCGCTTACTAATTTTGAATTACCTATTTACCCTCATTGAAATCCCATATTTATTTTGTTTTGATCAGGTCTCATTTTTGTGTTATAGCTTCAGCTTCCGATTTTCTCGGAGTCGGAGTACTTACCCGAACAACAAAAAAAAACCAAAAAGTTAACTTCAGAAGAAAATTCTGCTTCTGAAGTCGGTGACATTTGTTTGTCTCATTTCGTTTTTTTGCCACCGACTTCAGAAGCAGAATTTTCTTCTAAAGTTTATTTTTCACTTTTTGGTGTTTTTGAAGTCGGTTGTTTTTTTTGCATACAAGGTTTTTTATTTTTTCATTTTTAGTTTTAATATCTTATAGAAATATTTGCTATACATTCAAAATTCGATTAAGAAACCTAACATTCGACAAAAAACACGAAACACGTGCCTATGAAATTTGAGAGTTGCCCTCGAGTTCTCTGGGATTCCATCACCAGGTCCTGGTTTCCATATCATAGTACCACCCTTAAAATACCTTCTTTACAATACAAAAAGAATCATCAAAATTGGTTCATAAACGACGAAGTTATTCGCGAACACACATAAACGAAAAATGTTCATAAATTAAGAAAAATGTCCATAAAATGAATGAATGAGTACTGGGCCAAACTATACTAAATTCTTATGGGACCAAATGGCAACTATTCCGCATCGAACTAAAAAAAAAAACACATAAATCGGATCATAAATCGCAGCGTGATCCATGTACATACATAGAAAAAAAAAACATACCAATCGAATTGAGAACCTCCTTCTTTTGGAAAGTCGGTTAAAAAAGATCGTGTTCAATAGTAAAAATAAATTAATGTATCTAGTGCTTGCTCATTTCATGCAACTTTGAATTTAAATAGATAACTTTAAAATAAATGAAACTTACACTCAAATAATATTCTAACTTTTGTAATACATATTATAAATTATATAACTTTTTTTTTTAGATAAATAAACCTCATTCTTTTAGTGCTTGGCCAGACTGAAAACGCGGGCGCGGGGCGGGCGCGGCGCGACAAACTTAAACGTATGGAACTTCATTTGAGTGTCCATAGCGGGCACGCGGGCGCGGGAAGCGGCGCGGGCTACTTTCCGCGGGGAGCGCGCGGGCAACTCGTGCTAGTTCATACAAGTGGTGCAGTGAGTGCGCGGGGCGGCAAGCGATAAACCGCGCGGGAGCGGCGTATCTCAAACTTTAGTCTGCACCAGATAACCAGATAAATTGGATTTATTTATTTAGCTTTAACTTTTGTTGGGGCGTAACTCCCAACAGTGAAAATGTTATGTTGATGTTGTAAGTGGGATGTTATGTTGATTGAGTAGACAACCGATTGGTATAAAGGTTTAATTGCTACTGAAAATAACATGTAAAGTACACAGTAAAGTAAATACAATATGCAGCGTTTCACTATACATAATGTAGGTCAAGTTAGTGGCATGTACAGCGTAGCTCGTACAACTTTTATAATTTAAAACAACCTCTCAGATATCGTATAGTACTATAGTGGGTACTTACTACTTACCGTAACGTTATGAATAACTTTTCAATAGGTGGAATGCTTCGGCGAAAGTTGTTATTTTTTTTTATAATATAATTTTCTATATTTTGTAATATGTAGTCAAACGTATCCATTGACATTCTTGTATATTCAAAAAACTTTTGAGGTTGCTCTCGCAATCTTTCATACAGTGTGTAAAATTCTCCTTCATTTTCTCTGGTTAAATTAATTTTATTAACTCCATTTTTCACTTTTAGCATTTGCCATTTAAAGTAAGAATTTTCCAATAAAAAACAAGTCTTCGTCATCCATATTATATTTTGACAAACACTGGACGGACAGTTCGACGCGACAACGCTCGGAACGAAATCGCGGTCCACTGCGGACAGGCAAATCGCGCGCGTTCCCGCACCCGCGCCGCTCCCCGCACCGCGCTGCCAGTCTGGCCAAGCACTTAGTCTATGGTCGATCGCCATTGTTACAGTAATTACAGTATGACCATTTTAAGTTTGAAGTCAAACTTAGTACATTTATTTTAGTTCGGTGTTTTCCCGCCTGCACAGATAAGTTGGTCGAACTGTAGATGCGCGCGCATAGGAAAACCGATAATTTTTTCCCGCTATTGTGAAAAAAAATTCAGAAGTCGCTCTATCTGTTGAAGATGACTTTTTAGTATTATTTTCTTTACAAGTGTGTTGAAAAACGTCGTATGATACACGTGTGTATTAATGATTACCGTCCTCGGCTATCTTAAGACCCTCACCTGACGGCTCGGGTCTCAATGGTGCCTCGGCGGTAATCACCAACATTACACACTTGTACCATAATGTACTATTCTGATTTTGTTTTGACAGGTGACCACTGAACAGCACCATGCTTAGTAGAAACGTGCTTGTCGCAGTCACGTAGTACCCGTTTCAGTTTAACCATGTGCTTTCTAGAGGGCGCTAGCTGGTAATGTTAACACACGAGCGCTACATGGACTAGAGACGCCTCTGCCAACAGTACCCTCTGCCTCGAGTCGTTGTAAATCTAATTCAACAGGTACACGTAACACGTAAGTATGCTGGAGGATCTTGCTTATAAAAAAAACTTTTTACCAAAAATAAAACCGACTTCAACAAAAAATAAACCACAAAAAAGTGAAAAATTAATTTTAGAAGAAAAATCAAGTCTTTGACTATTGTTTCTTTGATTTAATTTTTTTGCCACCGACTTCAGAAGTTCAGAAACTGATTTTTCTTCTTCACTTTTTAGTGGTTCACATGTAGCTTACCCCTTCACTGCGTACTGGCGTGATGTTATGTTATGAACTGGTGTAAACAATAGACAGACATGAGCTTTCAGCAATCCCAGTCGATTTGCTATCATTTATTGAGGAGTTCCGTTGCCTATGTACGACGTTCTTCTTCAGATCTTAAAGAAAGTACTCTTCCAAAAACTACTCAAATCACTTCAAGTGTGCCCATAAGATTTGAAGAATTCTCTTTATTTTTCCAGGATTCCATCATCAGATCCTGACTTAATGATCATGGGACCACCTGGGAAATATACCTTAAAAAAAAAAAAACAAAGAAATTAATCGGTTCAGTCATCTTCGAGTAATCGGGGAACATACATAAAAAAAGATCTCCGACGAATTGAGAACCTCCTCCTTTTTGAAGTCGGTAAAAAAGAAGATTCAGCTTCAGAAGTCGGTGTCTTTTGTTTGTTTGATTTTTATACCACCGACTTCTGCTTTTTAAATTTCCCATTTTTATGGTGCCGTTCCGAACATTAAATCGAATCTCTATAAAAGAAGTAGTTACCATATGTCAATAAAATTATTTAACAAATTACCTAGTGAACTGAAAGACCTTAGAGCTATTCCTCTATTCCGAAAAAAAATTGTACGCCTTGTTAGTCAATAAATGTTTCTACATGACCCTGGAATACCTTTGTTATAAGAATAGAAAATTATTGTAGCACCTTACTAATTACTATGTTCCTATCAGTGCCATATTGTTAGACTTAAGTTAGTTGTAATTCAAAATGTAAATTGCACGAAATAGCAGATTATTAACCAAGGGGATAAAGCAGTGTCTTCTGTCGCGGGTGACGATTTTCGAATCGATTCGAATCGATTTTCGAATTTAAGTTCACCCAAGACTAAGACAGCTTTATCACCGAGGAATAGTACATTACTGCAGAATCCAGTAAGTAAGCCTTCCTGGCCAAGTATGAGTTAACCGGACCGAACTGCAGGTGAGGTCTGGTTATATACGAGGCCAGGAAGGCTTTCTTACTGGTTGAGGTTTTGTATAATGCTTTTCTCAAAAATTAAAGAAAGTTTAACAACAAATTCGTTTAATTAATATTGAAGGTTACATTCATATGTGAAAAACACAATAGCACTTTTTGGCCGACCCGGGAATCGAACACAGGACCTCACGCTCTGCAGTCGAGCTTGCGACCACTAGACCAACGAGGCAGTTTAGGAAACAACTTTAGAAAAAACTTTTTAATAAACTGAAATTACTAAATACAATCATAAAATCCCACACTTTACTTCTACAACATTACTAAGTACAAAACGCAACGTATAAAATGGCTGTTTATGGTTCCAAAAATATAAGTAGGTATCTCATAAAATGTCATACCAATAAGAGAGATAGATATATATTTGGAACCTCCCTTCTATAACCATGTTATAATGGCTAAACCAGGCTAAACTCTAATCTGTGTCTGGTACTATGTTTTTTTTCTAAGCAGATCTAAAGAGGATGACCTAGTGTCCAGGAAGTAAATTACATACTTACTTACTGGACAGTAGGAGATTCCAAATTTAAAATCTCGCTTCTTACTGGACAGTTGTGAATAAGTCTCCGGTAAAGTTCACTTTCTGGATACTTTTTAGAGATGTTATGGCAACATTACATACCATTTTTGAGAAAACATTTATTTGTAATACACGAATAGGTCATAATAATATGTTCTCGCGGAAATTCTTAACATCGCGCGTGACTCGGAAAAGTGCGTAATTTGATCACTGCCATCTACCGCGACATTAACCGGTTTTGAATATTAACTAAATATTCAAAACCGGCTAAGTACGTGTCGGTCCACGCACAATGTAGGGTTCCGTAGTTGCCCATCAAAATATGTGATCGTACTAAACTGATTAACGACCCTGCCTCCGAACGATGATTTTTAATTGTAAACTAGCTTTTGCCAGCGGCTTCACCCGTGTGGATGTCGGAATATATCGATTTATCATACAAACTTTCATCCCCTATTTAACTCCCTTAGGGGTTGAATTTCGAAAAATCCTTCCTTATTCCTTATCTACATTAAAAAGGGAACCTCTGTGCAAAATTTCAGCTTTTTAGGTCCAAGGGTTTGGGCTGGGCGTTGATTAGTTTTGTTTAGTCAGGACTTCTGTTTTTATTTAATAAAGAAGATGGATAGATGTTTTGTGCAGACTATGTCGCCTATATTATATAACTTATTTACTCATCAACTAAAATTATAATAAAATTTGACGGCACAGTTGGCGCAGTGGCTGAGCGATTGGACTGCTGCGCTGCGTGACGCGGGTTCGATCCCCGCACGGAACAAATATTTGTATGGCCTACATTTAGTTGTGCCGGGTCTGGGTATCTGTGTATGTGAGTTTCAATGTTTGTAAACGCACCCACGATACAGGAAAAATTCCTAGTGTGGGACAACGTTTTAAAAAAAAAAAAAAAAATACTGACTCACTGAGGATCAACGCACAAGCCAAACCCTTACCGCCTTATTAAGGTTGATGTTCCAGGGTAGCCCGCGAAATTCAAATTTTCTTAAGTTTTTTGCAATTTGCAGGCCAGTGATAGGTTGTATGTTGATGAACATTTGAAACGCGGCTGTAAGACGTATGTAGTTACAGAATTATAATCATCAAAATCATTATTACAACCCTCCGAGCTCATAAAGGTTCCGGAATGGCTTTGACCTTGTAAAAAGTCATTTTTAAACCTATGCAACACATGGCATGTCCTCTCGCTCACTATAGTGTGCGAGCGTGAGGACATGATAAAAACCGCCATTTTAGATTCCTTTCTCTAATGAACCGGGTTATATACCACATATCACTGGCCTGCAAAAAACTTAAGAAAATTTGAATTTCGCGGGCTGGTTGGAGGATTCACCTTAATAGAAATAGTTAAACCTGGTTTAACTTACGCTTGGTTTATCTCGCATAGTAGCAAAAAGAGAAGAATTACAGGGCGTCAAAAAATTCGTCCACATCGCTGTCAACAGGAAAAGTGCCCAGAAGGCTGGCAGCATACCCACGTTGGATGGCAATGCTGATTCTTTGGACAAAGAATAGGCCAGCCCTCTGGTCACGTGAAGAGTCGACCAAACGCTTGGCAATTTCTTTAAAAATTAGGTAAGCACTTGGACCTCAAGTCCCTAGTGTTTCAACCCCAAACGGCTCAAACACATAACTGCGAATTAAGTTGTTGTATTTGCGCCGCTTGAGGTTATTAAAACTATAAAAAACTAACTTAACTTAACTTTTAACTTGTGGTTAAAACTTATTAGTTGTTTTAGATCAGAAGTAACATTAACTTACATTAAACAATTATGTCGACCTATACACAGCGCGTTGATTAGACACAAAACACTATATATTCCAGTTAATACTACATTATTTTATTAAAGATTGTAACTCACAACATGAATAACATTAAATGATACTTTGACAGTACAATAATAAGTATCTAAAATGCAAATGAGCTTCATGTAGGTAGGTCGAGTGGATTTGTGAAAATGTACCCTGCATTCCGTAACAAAATAATCCGGTCATCGACTGTCGCCCTGTTATTCGTAAGTAGTAATAGGTGATGTGGAAGACGGTACGATGATATTTTATCGATATATTTTAAGTAAGTATGTGGATCAGGTTCGGTGTGGAAATATGTGGGTTAGAAATTTGTGATAGGGTTAGTTACCAAATATATATTTTTTGTAATGAATTGTTTTAATGTTTGGAAAGGAGAAAGCTAAATGCAGCAGGTATAGAATTCTCACATTAACTCGTAAAACTTAATGTTAATAGTCATTTATTTAGTGTTTGCGTGCGAACTTGCGTGAACTGTTATTAAACATAAAAAAGTTTCTTGAGTAATTTTTAAGCAAGTTTCTGGAGTATTTTTTTTTGTCATTGACATAAAGTGGTGAAATAATACAGCTGCTAGTTTCTACAGTAACTGCAGGCCATATCACTTTTCAGAATGACAAATCGAATCTGTACTTATATCGATTTTTGATAAATGTTAAGCCTGCTACACACGTTACGATAAATCGTTACGATTAGACGCTACAGTTCAAACTCCAACGATAAATCTACATGTGTGTATGAGAAAAACTGTACAGTTTGTTCGTTTTTAACACTACGAAAACTGCAGTTTAATTAAACTGTACCGTCCGATCGTTATGATCTGTCGTAACGTGTGTATAGCAGGCATTATTTTCTGAAACTAAGAAGTGGCTATTAAAGTTTTTGTTGGGAATCGATGGTGTTTATGTTTAATTCGGTGTCTAGTTTAGTTGCTATTTTTATTTTTTGGCACATTACTTTTTGTCCGCTAGAGGGCCATATCGAGTTTTGTGACACGTCACGTAGCCTATGTTCAGCAGACAAGTAAGGCGACACACCTGGGCCCCGAGTCTGCTATTCAATAGTGTCAGAATGGTCGATCATTGATCTCATAATGGTTGATTGATCACAAGCCAAAAAGTACCTTATGCCTTTCGACTTAAGGTACTTTCTGGCTTGTCGTAAATCAACCATTATGAGATCAATGATCGACCATTCTGACACTATTGAATAGCAGACTCGGGGCCCTGTATTTATAAACAAGTCATTACTATTACTTGAGTAAATGTCATTGTTTAGATACGTTTTTTTCTCTGTAGTTTAGTAATTCAAACGTTAGAATTCTTAGTTTTGCTTACATTGACGGTTCTAACTTCGTTTAAATTCTTGCATAATGCATAAAAATATTTGCATATAAATACGGGGGTTATGCCAGCGAATTTGAGCGAAGCGCGCCACGCACATCTTATTTAAATATCTTATTTAAACACTATCATGCTAGTAAATAACCTGTAGTAAGTATTTTTAAAATCACTTTTCATGGTTTTATACTTGGCATTTACTAGCATGATAGTGTTTTGATTTTTAAAATTTGATGTGATTTCAGACTTTCAGAGTAAAAAAATAAAATGTGGGTGGCGCTTATATCGGAGCTGTTAGCGCCTGACGGTTCTAACGATATCTCATAATTTATATTGAGTTCCGCTAAGTAGATATGAGGGAACAGATGACCATACTCACATACCTACATACATAACCCTCCTGACGTAGTCGGGTAATAAAGTATAAGACTTCGTTAAAAATTCTTAAACCACGGGAGGATTTCCAAAATTTTTAAATTTCGATTAAGCCGTTGGTCTACTCAATACTTGTTTATTTGTTAAATACATAACAAAAGTCATGGAGTACAATAACAAAATCACGATTACCTATGTTTCATAATATTGAGGACAAAAATGTTTTATTTGGTCGGTTTAGTGAAAAACTAATTCACGAAATGAAACGACTGGAAGTAGGTACGTATCAAACTCAAAACTCAAACTCAAATCATTTATTTCAATTAAGCCATTACAGGCACTTTTGAATGTCAGAAGAACAATTCACAAAAACAAAACGAAACTACGAGTGCAATACGGCATTCCGAAAGCCACCACGCCGAACCACACGCCGCCGAATGCCCGCAACAACGAACACTGCGAGCACGAAAGCACGCAGCGATGCACATCGCAACAACGAATGCACGAGATCCCGAATCACGGAACAACGAATGCACGCCGCAACGTGCAAACGTCCGCCCCGCGACCCGGAGCCCCGCGCACCTGTCGCCACGGCACGCGCCGCCGCGCGCCCCCGCACCCACAGCACTCGCCGCCGGTAACATCCGGCGCCGCGCAGCCCGACGCAGCAACTCCCGAAACGACGCATTGCACTCCTAAGCTACAGTCACAGTCACAAGGCATAATAACTTGTGAAAGTACTGCAGTTGCCAGTTCCCTAGCGTAGACCTCGAAGAAGAACGGGCAAGAAACTCCATGGACACTCTTTTAAATCAGAATTTTGTTACAAAATCTTGGTTCGGTCAGCATCAGAAGTAGCTGAACATTTCGGAATTTTAATTCTTTTATGTACAGGACTCTAGCTATTATGATTATTCGTTAATTAAAATAGTCCTTATACTCCGATAAGTGCCAATAACAAGTAGTAGCTCTGGGGTAAAAAATGTACAAATCTGTGACGTCACACGACTGTTTTGTTTAGTGGGTCGAAAATCATCAAATAACCCCCCCCCCGCTCTTGGGCGGAGTGTCAGACTTCTACTGACTAAATACCACCCATGTTCCTTCTTCGCCCTTGTGCCGAGGCCGCGTTATCTCTTTCGATACGCTCACACAACTTTTTTTCTTTCTTCACACGACTTGACACGACTTTCGAATCACGTATCGTCTTTATCTTTTGTTTACATGAAAAAAGAAACAATAGGTATGTGTCCATTATTTAGTTTTTTTTTGGTGAAATACCCTACTGTAATGTCCACCACAAGGCAAGTCCACCTGTCGGATTTTTTTACAATTTACAAAATATTTATAGTAATTCAAACTATGCGTTCAATAAAACAGTATTTCATACAAATATGTAAATTATCACCTTTAGGTAAACCGAAAATAAGATTAAATAAAAACTTGTAAAAAATACAATTACAATTTATTTATTTATTATAGGTACACACACCAGTCACCAAGCGGCAACCGGAAAATTGATTTTCTTTCAAAAATCTGTTCAAACGGGAACGTTGTTGCCGGGACAAAAACCTATTTTGAAGAGTTTCACAAATTGTGTTTTTGAAGGGCTTCAAAAAGTAGAAGAAACTTTGGGAAAAATACCTATACACCTCGAACGTTATAGAAATCACGTTGAAAAATAAGGAAAATAATTTGTTAAAAACTTTGGTCTTAATACAATAACACCACCTACTTAAATTTGGTCTTTATACATAAACTCACGCCCTTTTTCCCATGAGGGTAGGCAGAAACCACAGACCGCCACCTGTAACGATCCCTACATACTCCTTTTGCCTCGTCCACATTCTTACATTTGGTCATGCTCGTATGCCGCGGGTTACGAGTACTACAGAACTTTCCTTTCTGAAGAACGTCACCAAAAATATCAGTGTATGGCTTTCTAGGGCGTCCCCTCCCGGAGTTGCCACTCACATCTACCTCGTAAATACCTCTCGTTAATCGACTTTCATTCATCCTCTCCACGTGACCAAACCACCTTAGCATACTCGTTTCTATAAAAATAGAAAATCTCCTCCCAAGGAGGTTATCAATTCGTCGAATCTTTTTTTTAATGCTTTTTTCCCGATTACTCTAAGATAGCTGGACCGATTAAGATTTTTTTTATTTTGAATGTGTGGTTCCATGATCGTCAAGTCAGGGTCTGATGATGGGATCCTGGAGAACATGAGAAATCTTATATGCAAAGAAGAACGGTCACGTCCCATATAAAAAAAACCCAGACCCGACAGAAAAGTGACATATCTCAGTTTTTTTGTTATTATTTATATAATCATATTATATAGTTTTTATATTCGAAATCAATGGCTAACACCAAAATATTGCCTTATGTTTTTGTTCAGGGTTTACACTAAAAAAAATACAAAATGCCTACTTATCTACAAAAATTCGTAATGTATGTAACTAAATGACGATAAATAGTTATGGGATGTATCCAGGAGACCTGGAGATACAGCTGTATTATATAATTTTTGAACTCCGAGTACAACATTCAACTTAGGATTTTTTTTTAAGGTGGTTTAAAATCATCTAATGACATCTCTCGCCCTTGAGTGGAGCGAGAGGGCGTGTCAGACTCTTACTGACTAAAAAATTCCACCCCGTTCCTTTTTGCCTCTGGTACTGGGGTCAGAGCATGCCCTTCTGGATTCGCCCTCAACTTAGGTTAGGTTAGGTTAGGTCAACGAATTAGTGGAATAATCCGATCTGAATCATCGAATATGACGATTTTAATTAATCCTAAGTTGAGGGCGAATCCAGAAGGGCATGCTCTGACCCCAGTACCAGAGGCAAAAAGGAACGGGGTGGAATTTTTTAGTCAGTAAGAGTCTGACACGCCCTCTCGCTCCACCCAAGGGCGAGAGATGTCATTAGATGATTTTAAACCACCTTAAAAAAAAATCCTAAGTTGAATGTTGTACTCGTCGGAGTTCAAAAATTATATAATACAGCTGTATCTCCAGGTCTCCTGGATACAATACATCCCATAACTATTTATCGTCATTTAGTTACATACATTACGAATTTTGTAGATACGTACGTAGGCATTTTGTACTTTTTTAGTGTAAAGCGTGCGTGAACAAAAACATAAGGCAATATTTTGGTGTTAGCCATTGATTTCAAATATAAAAACTATAAATAAATAAATAAAGCCTTTATTTCCCAAATTAACAATATACATAATTCCATATCGTTTTTCATGCAAATTACAATACCAATTCATATTAAATCATAATTACATTTTACAGGTACGTACTTAGTTATATTCAATTAATTAATACATTTTTACATCACATTTACATTATTTTATATTTATATTTTGATTAAACAATACTTTAATTATTTTATACTTTTTATATTATTACTAGCTGACCCACGCAACTTTGTCTGCGTCTCTATATATAACTTATAACTTTCATCGATAAATCAACTATCCAACCAAAATTATTAAGTTAAATCGTAACAAACAAAATTTTTTATCTTTCCTCTATATAATATTAGTTAAGATTATACTAAAATGAGAATTACTATAAATATCTCTTACTGTTAAATATACGATGTCGATAACACCCTGTACTTGTAAACATTATTTTGTTTGAATTTGAATTTCCCGGAGGCCAGCCAGAATCCCCCGAACCTACATTGCGACGCAACCCGCGTAATTATTTTTCCGCGCGGGTATTTTTACCTTGCGATATCTTCTAAGATATTTGTTTAAAATGTATAGAGTAAAGAGCACAAATATTCTATATTAAATTTCCGTTCTAACGAACACATTTATTTAGATATAGATTAATACCATATGGGTTAAATAAGCTTCGCAAAAAATAATTCTTTTTAACCTAACATTTTAATAGTAAAAAATGGTTACAGTGAGTCAATCTTAAGAGATAGACAGATGCTGTCGCGGACTTTTTTTTAGAACTTTTAAAGACAAATAATTACTTCATACATGATATTCTCGTAACTTAAACCGTTTTCGCAGCGCACGCAACGGAAGCTCTCAGAATGGAATTTTCTTTTCCCGTTTTTGCAACATTTCTCATTTATGCTCCGCTCCTATTGGTAGTAGCGTGATGTTATATAGCCTATAACCTTCCTCGATAAATGAACTATCCAACACAAAAAGAATTTTTCAAATCCAACCACCAGTTCCAGAGTTTATCGCGTTCAAACAAACAAACAAACAAACAAACAAACAAACAAACAAACTCTTCAGCTTTATAATATTAGTATAGATTTAGATATTATTTTAAATTCATGCTTTCATTTAATATTAAATAATTGATTAAATTACATTTTTTGAATCATAATTATTACAATAATTACAACTACAATCACATATTTCTACACATTGACATTTCTAAGTACTAAGTTATATTAAAATTATTACATTTTCGGAATACTTTGTCACATTATAGGTACAAAAATTAAATATACTATTGGGCTACCCATTTCTGGGTGTAGGCCTCCTCCAACTCTTTCCAGTGCTGTCTGTCTTGTGCTTGGCGAGTCCATGTAGATCCGGCTACTTGGCAGATGTCGTCACTCCAGCGCCGCCTAGGTCGGCCGCGTGGGCGTTTGGCTTCGTAGGGATACCAATGTAATATCCTTTCGCTCCATCTATTATCGGTAACTCTAGCTGTATGTCCAGCCCATTGCCATTTCAGTCTGCTGGCTAGCTCGACGGCGTCAGTTACCTTTGTTATTGATCGAATGTATTTTTAACCGACTTCAAAAAAAGGAGGAGGTTATCAATTCGACTGTATTTTTTTTTTTTTTTTTTTTTTTTTTTTGTTTTTTTTTTTTTTTTTTTTTTTTTATGTTTGTTACCTCATAACTCCGTCGCTTGCTAACCGATTTGAAAATTTCTTTTTTTGTTGGAAAGGATATACTTCCCAAGTGGTCCCATGATCACCAAGTCAGGATCTGATGATGGGATCCTGGAGAAATAGAGAGAACTCTTCAAATTTTATAGGCACACTTGCAGTGATTTGAGTAGTTTTTGGAAGAGTACTTTCTCGGAGTGGTTCCATTTCAATTTAGTGAAGATCTGATGAAGAACTTCGGAGATAGGCAACGGAACTCCTCAACAAACGATAGCAAATGGACTGGGATTGCTGAAATCTCATGTCTGTCTATTGCTTACACCAGTTCATAACATAACATCACGCCGGTACGTTGTGAAGGGGTAAGCACATGTGAACCACTAAAAAGTGAAAAATAAAAACTTTTTAACAAAAAATAAAACCGACTTCAAAAAAAAAACACTAAAAAGTCAAAAATAAACTTTAGAAGAAAAAAACAACACAAAAAAGTGAAAAATAAACTTAAGAAGAAAAATCAGCTTCGGAAGTCGGTGGCAAAAAAAGCCAAATCAAACAAACAAATGTCACCGACTTCAGAAGCTGATTTTTCTTCTTAAGTTTATTTTTCACTTTTTTGTGTTGTTTTTTTCTTCTAAAGTTTATTTTTGACTTTTTAGTGTTTTTTTTTTCTTCCTATCCTTCAGTTTTATACCTAACATACTTCGCTCTGCGGCTCTTTGGAACACGTTAATCTTTTGTACGATATCTTTTGTGAACGACCAAGTTTGACACCCGTACAATAGTGTCGGCATAACAACTGAGTCCATGGCTTTCCTTTTTAGATGCATTGGTAATTTACTTTTGAATATTTCCTTCAGCGACCAGTATTTATTCCAAGCTTTCTTTATACGGCGTTCTACTTCACGAGATGTTTGGTTTAGGAATGATATGTTTTGCCCCAGGTATATATACTCATCCACATAGCATATAGAATGAGATTCAGTTTTAATTGCTGTTTTTTCGCTATTCGTCATGGCAAATGTCTTCTGTGTGTTCATTTGTAGTCCACACTTTCTACTTTCAATGTCTAGAGTATTTAACATATATTCTAAGTCCTTGTGATTATCAGAAATTAATACTATATCATCAGCAAAGCGTAAGTTGGTTAGATATTCGCCGTTTACGTTGATGCCTTTATTTTTCCAGTCTAATTGTCTAAATATATGTTCCAAAAGAGCAGTAAATAAATTTGGTGAGATTGGATCGCCCTGTTTCACGCCTCTTCGGATATCAAATGGCTCTCCTTTGCCTTCCAGCTTAACCACCGCCTTGCTGTTTCTATAGATTTCTTTCAGTATCTCTATGTATCGGTTTTCGACTCCCTGCATCTTCAGTGCTACCCACAAAGGTTCATGTTGTATGGAATCAAACGCTTTGCAGTAGTCTATGAACGCTACATAGAGTTTCTTGCCGTATTCAGAGTATTTCTCGATAAGTTGTGTCAAGGTGAAGATGTGGTCTATAGTTGAGTATGTTCTTCTGAAGCCGGCTTGTTCTCTGGGTTGGTTGCTGTCTAATATTCTTGAGACTCGGTTTAATAGTACTGTAGCAAATACTTTGTATACTGTTTGTTGCAAACTTATTGGCCTATAATTTCCTAAGTCTGTCGGATCGCCTTTTTTGTATAACAAAGTTATAAGATATTCCCCAGTCTTTTGGCTATAAAAACTATATAATATGATTATATAAATAATAACAAAAAAACTGAGATATGTTACTTTTCTGTCGGGTCTGGGTTTTTTTTGCCTGTTCTTCTTTTATATGCTCTCTTGAAGCGATTTGGGTAGTTTTTGAAAGAGTAGGTACTTTTGCGAATAATCGCATTTTAATTTGGTGAAGATCTGGTGAAGAACTGCGGATTACGACGACACGGTTGGCGCAGTGGCTAAGCGATTGGACTGCTGCACTACGTGTCGCGGGTTCGATCCCCGCACGGAACAAGTATTTGTATGGCCTACAGATAGTTGTTTCTGGTCTGGGCGTGTTTGTGTATGTAAGTTTCAATGTTTGTAAACGCACCCACGATACAGGAGAAATTCCTAGTGTGGGGCAACGTTTTTAAAAAAAAAAATAGGTATTTAAATAGACAACGGAATTCCTCAATAATTTATAGCAAATGGACTGGGATTGCTGAAATCTCATGTCTGTCTATTGTTTACACCAGTTCATAACATAACATCACGCCGATACGATGTAAAGGGGTAAGCACATGTTAACCACAAAAAAGTGAAAAAAAGACAAAAAACAAAACACAAAAAAGTGAAAAACAAAACACAAAAAGTTAAAAATTAACTATAGAAGAAAAGATCAGCTTCTGAAGTCAGTGACTTTTGTTTGTTTTTGTGTTTTATTTTATGTTGAAGTCGGTTTTAACCGCACCGCAACGTACTCGTATAACCTCATTCCTCAATTTATCGGACAGAGTTACTGTGGTGTATGTTGTACGGTGTACCTACATGTACATGCACCGATGTATATAAGCGCGCGGCGCACTTGCGGTGTGGCGACGCGCGCGCCGCTCTTCAGTAATAAACCAGCTTGTACACGGTGTAGTTGTTTGATTGCTTCCCAAACATATCATTTGGCGACGAGAATCGTTTACCCACATATTATAAGAAATGAGTTTTGTTGGTTCATTAAACGTTTTTGATCATCGAAATCACGAGTGGCAGATATTTAGTTACACCACAATGCTCCGCAAAGAACGCATTTCCACAGCATTAATCCTACTTTCATGCTTCGTTTGCCACACCCAACATTCGCTGCCATACATAAGTGTAGGCACCAGCACGCCATTATGAACAGCCAGCCTAGCCTCTATTGACATCGACTGGTTGGTCACCACCGCATGCATAGCACCATTCATTCGTGCTTCCCGGCCTTTTGGCTAAGATCAAAGTGTAGTATCTACTTATTGATCAATCCACGTATTTTGATATGTTACGTTTAGCGCTAGAAGAAGAATTAAATATAATTTTATCCTCGTAAACTTAGTATTAAGAGCTACCTTAGGTTTTTGTAATTACTAAAATTAATTTAAATTTGGAGGTTTAACCTCCTTTGTACTGGTGATTCGATGGCACACCCCTTCTTCTTATCATTGTAGGTTTTTTTTTTTAAATAAAGCACTTTCCAATCTTTATAAAAGTTTGTAGAAACTTTGAAATGTGTGAGTGAGGAAGTAGGAGCGCGCGCTGTAGGGCGCAGGCGCGCGCCGTGTCGGTCAAGGTGATGCAACACATGAACACGGGTTCAGTTGATTTACAGCTCCATCGCAGTTCCATGTGCAATCTCACCTCACCGAACTAGCTGCGGAATACGAAACTGTGTTTGCGTGGAGAGAGTTTTGCGCGCGAACCGCGATACTCTAAGTAATCTTCTAAAACTAAGTTTTTGAACTTTTCTGGCTCGGTATAAGATCTGTAAAAGTCTGCTTGTTGTAAGTACGTCTGCCACCAGTTACCAACTTCTTGGTGGCTGGTGAGGCTCCAGCCGCTTTGGATATAAAGTGTAGCAGAGCAGAGTGGAACTATAATTTGTGCTCTGGTTAATTTTTCTAGTAGTCTTGATTATCATAAACATTAGTGGAAGTTGGTGGAATTATTTGTGATCTAGTTTTCTTCCTTCGAAGCCTTGATTATAATAAATAAATAGCAGTGGAACTTGGTGGGCTATTAGTGATCTAGATTTTTTTCTTTCGACGCTTTGATTAATTATAATAAACAGCAGCGGAAGTTAGCGAAGAAGCGAAGTGCGTTACACTTATAAAGACTAATTCTTTGAGATACTTGATTAAAGTGCAACAATGCAGTGAAGTTGTTTTGCTTTAGTTTCATAATTAAGTTCTTTGGCAGCCTTGATTAAAATACTTTGATAACAGTGATCACCGAAGAGTTTTAAATTTAAGGTTTATAGTGAAATTGACACTTAGTATTTGTTGTGACTTAACGCTTCTTAAGAGTTGGCCTGTACTGTGAGACAGTTGACTAAAATTAGAAGCAGTGAACTTGTGCTTTATTTAATCTGTTAGTTTAGTTCTTTGGCAGCTTGACTAAAATACTTTAGAAACGGTGCTGGCTGAAGAGTTATAAAGTAAAGATTTTTAGTGGAAATCGACACTTAATTTTTACAGTGAGCTTGATACTTATAGTGAATTTGACGCTTAATATTTATGGTTAATTGGACACTTAATATATAGTGAGCTTGACACTTAATATAAATAGTGAGCTTGATACTTAATATTTATAGTGAGCTTGACAATATTTAATTTTATAGTGAATTTGGCACTCCATATTTGTAGTATAACTAGACATTTAAATTGTTTGTAGTATAATTGTGGTGAACTTAACGACTTAAGTGTTATCGTGTAGGTACTAGTGTAGTGTAGTGTAATTGTTCCGGAGATTTCGACAGCCGCAGCTTTGGTTCGGCGCTTCAGTCTATCATCAGTCAGGTCTGATTAAGGTAGGTTTTTTTCTTTAAATACACGACAATAAGTTTATTTTAACACCGAGAATGAAAAAGAATGGGGGAGGCCTTTGCCCAGGGCAGAAGTCACGAAAAAATACATTTCCTACCCTACCCTTTTTTACACACGCGATTGTTTGCCAAAACAATCGGAAACTTTCGTGCCAATTACTGGTTAAAGATAAAAGTGGCTACTTTTGGTGGTAATAAGTAGTTCTCTTAATTTATCAAGTCTTGAATCATGAAAAGTGATTTTAAAAATACTACAGGTTATTTACTATTAGCATCAAATCCAAAACACTTTTTGGATTTTTCAAATTTGATGGGATTTTAGAGTAAAAGAAATAAGACGTGGGTGGCGCTAGTTTCGGTGCTGTTAGCGACTTATGTACACACACGTAGTCTACAATGACATGACAGTCGACATGCTGACTTTATAGCGCGATGATCAGCGTGTCCATGTAAACGTGGGTGAGGTCACTCCACTGTATCTTACACTACAATGTAGTCGATATGTCGCCGAAATCCCCCCGACCATCTGATCCTTTTATGCGTACACTTAAACATGATAACAACTTCTGGTATTGGATAAGCCTAGTTGCCTAGCACCAGGGATAAACATTAATTTGAATGTGTCTTAAGTTGGATGCTGTTGTATTAATTTCCAATAATATCTTTACGCATCATTACCCGTTAGTACACCAAATATTTCGCCAGTTATGGTTAAGTCCCATGTCATAGGAGGCGAGCCTGTTGCCATCAATTGGGCATAAATCCAGTCTCCGTGGCTGCTAAACCAAGCAGTAATAATAGTTATTCAAAAACCGTACAAGTGCCTTTGCCATAACTATCAAATAAACAAGAACTATAACAGATTTCTGAGAAAAAATCCTAATCCTAACTAATATTATAAATGCGAAAGTAACTCTGTCTGTCTGTCTTTGCTTCACGCCTAAACTACTGAACCGATTTGTGTGAAATTTGGTACAGACATAGTTTGGAACTTGAGTAAGGACATAGGATAGTTTTTTTTTTTTCAGTCGCCAGATAAACCAAAAATCTGCCGGAAGTCACTATTCCACGCGAACGAAGTCGCGAGCAAAAGCTAGTACTTTATAAACTAGAGCAGATTTCTGTGAAATCAGTTTTAGTTTATAAAAGCTTCTACAAGACCCGTCAAGTAAATAACTCTGGACAGAAACTGTAACCTACGTAACATAATATTGCGTCCATTCTGACAAAGAATCCAGAAGGCTGCTTCTTGGAGCAATGTTTCTTCACATCAATGTTCATCCACAACAAATATGATTGCTCTGACATATCGAATACTGTGTTATCTTGTTCCGAAAACAGTAGTACGTAGACGAGAGCGCCCATACCGTTTACTGACAACTAATAGGTACCAGCCAAGTATGTCACTCTAAAGCTGGGTCTCGCGCTCCTATGCGTCAGCGTGTGGATACTTACAACGACAGATTTGAGAGCATAGATGTATTTAACGATGTATTCAAAGTTTGATAATGTTAGTTTTATTTTTGTTTTTCTATATGAATAAAAGTCCTGACTGACTGACTGACTGACTCATCAACGCCCAGCCCAAACCCTTGTACCTAGTAAGCTGAAATTTTGCACAGGGGTTCCCTTTATAATGTAGACAAGGAATAAGGAAGGATTTTTCGAAATTCAACCCCTAAGGGAGTTAAATAGGGGATGAAAGTTTGTATGGAAAATCGACAATTTCACGCGGGCGAAGCCGCTGGCAAAAGCTAGTCTTTTATGATTTTATAGCTTATTGTATTTTAACTCACGTAGCATAATAATTAATCATAAGTTAGTCATCAGTGGATAATAGTGTTGGTAGTGTAATAAGTGCCATTTTAGTTTATATTTAGTGTATAAGATGTTTTGTACTGCTGTTTTTATCACTAAATAAATAATGGGAAGTAATTAATTGCTTTAGCAATTATAAAATAATTTGGTCGGCCTACAAAGATTTTGTTTGCAATAAAAAAAATCAGGCAGCAATCCTTGTTCCTAAATAATGATATAATGGTCAAAAATTAAATCATAAATAGGCAGCTAAAAATTACATGTTTGCATAATAAACATTTAGTCCGCAAAATAACTACTTGGTCAGCAAGATTTCATGATCGATCAGCAGAGAAAACATTCTATAAGCAGTTTGTTTGATGGTGAGCAAAATAACTAATTGGATTGCGAAAATCGGCAATGTACGAGTATGTTAAAAGTGGGAGGTTAGATTAGGTTAGAACTGTGACCAGCTAAGACAAGCTACATCGAAATTAGTCGCAATATGACAGCATTCCGGTAGTTATATGCTGCTCAAAATGATTTTTTTGCTTACCCTCTGAGTGCTTACCAAAATTTTATTAAACAGGAGCAGATCATTGCAGCTTATATAATTAATAAGCTGTACAAAAATAATTACAGTCATTCAGAATGATATAAATTGCTGATTGATTTTGAAATAAAAAAAACTGTTTGTTGGCCATGAGTTGCTGACCAATTAGCTATTTCTGCTGGCAGATTATATTTTTGTGCTGACCAAAATACGAATACTATGCTCACCAGTTAAATAACACCCATAAATAAATAAAGACTACACTTCCATAAACATGATGTGCAGATTGTTTATTTTCGCAGTCACATGTAGAACATTGACGGCACGGTTGGCACAGTGGCTAAGCGATTGGACTGCTGCGCTGCGTGTCGCGGGTTCGATTCCCGCACGGAACAAATATTATTGTATGGCCTGGAGATAGTTGTTTCGGGTCTGGGTATTTGTGTATGTGACTTTCTATGTTTGTGAACGCACCCACGATACAGGAGAAATTCCTAGCGTGGGGCAACGTTTTAAAAAAAATTGACAAAAAGCGAGGCAACAAGCATGAAGGAAAATAATTTACTCTTAAAGTTACCATGACCTGTGAGATTTTGGGTAACCTTCAGCCATATCCTGGCCAACCGCAGGCAGGTCTGCCAAACAGTCTTACCGAGGGTATCATACTACCCGGTACTATCTGTAGTAGAGCTCAAATAGGTAGTCGCTCAATGTACCTACAATGCTAGTATTCAGTTGCGTCTCGTTAGACTAGAAGCGACCCCTACGCAGTTGTGAGGAAAGGCTATACGATAGTAAACCAACACACGTATTCAATAGGTACCTATTTCACGTAGGATATGAAATTACGCTGTGAGTGTGTTCGTAATATTCTTGTCCTCTTGATTTCTCATTCCGTGAGAGTTTCCGTGTCGTTAGTACTTGAAACGTGAAATTCGTTCTTGACACTTATTTCCTCTCACAAATGAAACTGCATGGCAGTTCATCCACTCTACAGATTGTTTCCGTGGCTCGAGAGTTGTGACCTTGACATCACTCACTGGCCGAAGGATGCAATCCAACTTGATTTCCGACGGCTTAGGCAGACGCTTAGGCAGACGGAAGCCGGCGTTTAGCAAAGTCAATGTGATAACTGTTTGGTGATTGCTTCATGAACTGAATTCGTTTTACAAAGTTATGTTGTGCCCGTGTTTGTGGAGAGTTAGCTTTGGTTTGGTAACTTGTTGATGTTGGCTATCGTGAAGCAGTAAATAATTAAGTCAGCATCATCATCAGCCCATAACGCTCCCACTGCAGGGACTCAGGCCTCCTCTCTAGGAGAGGGATGGGCATAATTCACCACGTGTGTCCAGTGCGGGTCGGTAGATGTCACACGTATTAGATTTTTTTTGTTCTTCAAGACATTCCGGTTTTCTCACGGTGTTTTCTTCCTTCACCGTGTATTCCCCGTAGGGTTAGGCAGAGGTGTACTAATTAGTAAAACCATATTTCACCAGGTATGCTTAAGTCCTATGTAAAAGGGGACGAGTTAATTGCCATGATCCGGGCACAGATACAGACTCCTTTGCTGCTACTGACAATCTACAAGCCCAATACCGCATTGCCTTTTCTTTTTTTTTGGTGGGTGGAAAATCATCAAATAACCCCCCCTCGCTCTTGGGCAGAGCGAAGGGGAGTGTCAGACTTCTACTGACTAAAAACCAACCCATGTTCCTTCTTCGCCCATGTGCCGAGGCCACGTCATCTCTTTCGATAATCCGCAGCCAATTAAATGTTTCCGGTTAACGTGGTAAAAAATTTACTGAATAAATAGTATAAAATACTGTAATGAAATAAGATGAACGCGTCACGCCGATAGTGCAAGCTAAGGTGTTTGATGAAAACATCGAACACAGCTTTTAATAAAAAGAACCTTAAATAAAGTATTAATTGGGTAAAAAAATATGCACTAGCATTAAGCTGGGGCGAGACGTTAACAGCAACTACCGCTTATAACTCAGCACTCTCTGCATTAAGCTGGGGCGAGACGTTAACAGTATTAACTACCGCTGATAACTCAGCACTCTCTACATTAAGCTGGGGTGAGACGTTAACAGCAACTACCGCTGATAACTCAGCACTCTCTGCATTAAGCTGGGGCGAGACGTTAACAGCAACTACCGCTGATAACTTAGCACTCTCTGCATTAAGCTGGGGCGAGACGTTAACAGTAACTACCGCTTATAACTCAGCACTCTCTGCATTAAGCTGGGGCGAGACGTTAACAGCAACTACCGCTGATAACTCAGCACTCTCTGCATTAAGCTGGGGCGAGACGTTAACAGCAACTACCGCTGATAACTCAGCACTCTCTGCATTAAGCTGGGGCGAGACGTTAACAGCAACTACCGCTGATAACTCAGCACTCTCTGCATTCAGCTGGGGAGAGACGTTAACAACAACTACCGCTGATAACTCAGCACTCTCTGCATTAAGCTGGGGCGAGACGTTAACAGCAACTACCGCTGATAACTCAGCACTCTCTGCATTAAGCTGGGGCGAGACGTTAACAGCAACTACCGCTGATAACTCAGCACTCTCTGCATTAAGCTGGGGCGAGACGTTAACAGCAACTACCGCTGATAACTCAGCACGCTCTGCTTGTTTTCATCGACAGCCGCTGTTAACGCCACGAGGGCCACTACAGCGTAAAAATTGGTAATTTTAATTTTATGGAGCGTTGTGAGCAGCGGTGGCCCAGCGATAGCAGCCCCGACTTACGAACAGTAAATCATGTGTTCAAACCCAGGCAGGCGTGTTACTTTGTGTAATTTATGTCGTCACCAGTGCTCTCAAAACGGTGAAGAAAAACATCGTGAGGAAACCGGCATGTCTTAGAACCAAAAAAAATAGAAGATATGATGTGACGTCTACCAACCCGCACTGTGCCCACGTGGTGAATTACTCATCCCTCTCCAAGAGAGGAGGCCTGAGTCCCTGCAGTGGGAACATTATAGGCTGATGATGATGATTATGATGATGATGACTCGGTTAGACCACTACCCCTTTTCGACGGACACCACTGCAATGAGTGTTTATTATTAATATTTTTAACTAATTCCAAAAGAAGGAGGTATTGTATAAGCTTTTATTTTACTATGTATTGGTCAAATCTTGCAAATTAATTACAAATCTGCTCCCTCAAACCGATTGAGCTGAAACACACACACCTTTGATTCTGGTGATTATATAGTCTAAGACAGACATGACTTAGTTATATAGTAAGGGTCGTCTGACTGATGATCAACGAATATATAGCACGGACACGAAACATTATAATCGCGTTGAATGTTTACAGATTAACCGAATTTTCTTCTTTCCATTTTAATAACAGCTTGTTTTTTCAACAATACCTTCGCCAATAGGGTATTTCACCAATCTAATTAGTCCAACTGTTAGATCATCGAAAAATATTGCATACGTGTTTTTTGTTTCCTCAAATTAACGAAAAAAAAAAAAAATACGAAAGTAAAGCCTGTCAAAGATCATGAGTTTTGACGTCACATAGTGGGTAAAAACTAAAAACGTACTAACCTTGTGACGTCACACGATTTGAGACGACTTTTCGCAGCACTGTATCGTCTTTATCTTTTGTTTACGTGAAAAACGAAAAAATAGGTACGTGTCCATTACTATTTGGAAATCTATCTGACTAATTAGATTTTTTTGGTGAAATAGGACCACCGCAGGAGTACCGAATGACGTCATTGATATTAGGGGCGGCATCCTCACCGTGTACCGCTATTTACGTGAAAAATATTGTAAACTGGTTTCTTTCTTTCTTTTTTATAAAACGTTGCCCCACACTAGGAATTTCTCCTGTATCCTGGGTGCGTTCACAAACATTTAAACTCACATACACAAATACTCAGACCCGAAACAACTATTTGTAGGCCATACAAATATTTGTTACGTGTGGGGATCGAACCCGCGACACGCAGTGCAGCAGTCCAATCGCTTATTAGCCACTGCGCCAACCGTGCCGTCGACTTCTATAATTATTTTCTTGATGGTCTACTTTAGTAAGCAAGGTTAGGCAACGGTAGGTTGGTAGGTTCGTGGATGGGTAACATAGAACATACCGAGTCTCTGCCGCCATGCTTCGGGAAGCTCATGACGCCGATTCTTCTAGCTGTTATTCTTAGAAAAATACTAAAAAACATGCCTTCAAAGCCTAGCCTTTTAGAAATTAAAAATCTTGCTAAAAGGTTTTACCAGCTAGTCGGTTGTGGAGGCCAGATATGCAATCGCCCTATGTAAATACAGCCGTATCCGGTTTATCAAGAAGTCCACTTTGTGTTGTGTTGATTTTTTGTTAAACCGGATGCCTTTGGGACGTCAAAGATGCATTTTTTTTTTTTTTTGTTTTTAATATAAGGTAGGAACATTCTCCCTGTATGTTTTACTTTGTACCTATTTTGATACAGTCTATATGTGATTCAATTCAATTGAATTTGTTTATTTCAGATAGAATACATTGCGTGCATTATAATAATCATTCATTTATAATATATTTTTTCAATAATACAAAATGAAACATGAAACAGGAATAAAAAGAAAGGAATCATTGTATGAGGAGTGCACATGTAATTTATTCCAATGTTCCATGAAGTTGCTATCCACATGTTTTCGCTTTTTCACATGGAAATACTTTTTGTGAAACAATAATACTAGAATATTGTTTACGACTTCGTTGCTCTCCCGGATTTGCTGCAAAACAAGCGAAAAAACTAGAACTCTAAATAACCAAAAGTATGAGAATATTCTATCTAGTCATTGTTTATTGAGTACTAACTACGGCGTAGGCCTTTGCTAACTACGCTGTAGCTCTCTGCTACGACGTAGGCCGTTGCTACGGCGTAGTATTTGTTTTATTATTTCGCTTGTTCTGGCGGGATGAGCTGGACAAAACCAATAATCATTGTTTCACCTGAGCACTAGATCAAAAGAGTTGGACACCTGTTCCCAGCAGGGGGATGACGCAGGCTAATACTCGTAGTTACAGTAACCCACATTTCGGGGTAATTTACAACATATTTTTCAAAAAATATTATTTATCTGTTCAGGATATTATCTGCAAATTAAGGTGGCGTACCCGTTGAAATCTTTTACTACGCAAAACACGTGAGTTCCCAATAGTTCCCATAGCAACCGTTTGGTGTTTCCGTATTTCTTGTTGCAAATTATAGTAAATTTTTCATGTGGACTTCTTGCAGATAAGAACTGTGGTTTTGATCATAAAATGAAGCCTGACCCCAACATAGTTAGGAAAAGGCTAGGCCGATTTTATAGTGGCACTGTCTCAAGTTTATATATATGGTAATTAAGTAGACGGATCGATCAGCTGATTTGTTTAAACTAATACGTGATAGAGTGCCCCTGCGACGTAGCGTCAACAACTGGGCCGTCATAGTTCTTGGGGTAGCAGTGCGTTGGGTAGGCAATGGGTAAATAGGTAGACTTGATTATTTTTAGGAACAAACGGTTATATCTACATTTTGAAAACTTAAAACTATTATAACAATATTTGTATTTTTACTAATAATGTAACCCACAACGCTGTCCACGGATTCATTATCATCATCATCATTTCAGCAAAAAGATGTCCACATGACGCCACATGACGTCCACACGTTCTGCTGGACATGGGCCTCCCCCAGGTGTCGCCACATTGACCGGTCCCGTGCGTCTTGCATCCAGCGGGCCCCCGGAACCTTCATCAGGTCATCGGTCCACCTCGTGGGAGGCCTTCCAACGCAACATCTTCCGATTCGCGGTCGCCACTCCAGAACTGGTTGGTTGGAGGCACTTGGTTTCACTGGTTATTGGTTTGAATTTAGGTCCTTCCCTAAACTATGTCAGTTATTGAACTACGTAAATAACGCACGTGGTGTCTGGCGCAAGAAGTCGCCACGTGCCCCGAGGGCTGCAGATTGGAGTGATGAGCAGTTGACACTCGTCAAGGCTCCGTTAAGGCCGAGCGGGTTGATAGGCAGCTGCTGCTGTTCTCCCATACTCGCCGTAGCTCCATCACTGCCAGCAGAGTGGTGAATTGGTGATAGGCAGGCCTGTCCGAGATATAGTGGGGATGTTGTTAGCATATCTGTCCTGGCGCTTGCCCGAAGCGTCGGTCCGGAAGTTAGTCCTAGCAGTCACTTTGAAGCACGCCAATGTTTTCTTGTGGCATTCGGGTTGGTTTTAAAGGATGATTTATATAAAAAAAAACTAAAAAAACATTTTCGCAATGCAATCCCATGCTATTCCACCTACAGAATTAAATTTTTGTACTCATAAGCATAACATTCAATTCTGTAGAAGGAAGTAACTAGTTTTTTTTCGTTGTTCCGACAATTTTGGGTTGGACCAAGTTCCTCTGTAATATTAGAGGTTTCCGTAAGATGTCGCCCTACACAATACGTTCGGAGAATTGCCGGTCGAGTGCGCTTGGCGGGAAATGCACGGTCTCGACTCGAGCGTAGATGTCTTTTATACCGCGAAACCAACTTAGTAACTATTATTTTTGTCTTTTATTTATATATTTTTGTTATTGGTTGCTCGATTTGTATGAATGTTTAATGCTTTATAAGTGGTGATATGATTGAAGGAGAGTCTCATGACAAAAAACAGGGGAATATTCATGGTGGTAGTGCGCCGTTGAAAAAAATCAAACTTTCTTGGATTTTTTTTTTCATGTTTGCGGTTGTTTTTATTTTATTTTATCAACAAGTGAGTCTGGTTGGAAGTTTGGAACGTTCCGTTTTTATTATTAATATCTGCGCAGGTCGCGCATGTCATGCCTCGCCAGGCCACGCTGCGCAGAGAGAGCCGCGGGCCGCGCCCTCGGCTTGCGCTCTCTGTGCGTTTTGGCGCCTGGGCCTTTGCTTTCTGTGGATTAGGGAAAGTGTTATGAAGGGGAACTCCAGTCGGCAGTTGTCTGCATTAGTAAATACCGCGCCATAGGTAGTGTACATCGCGGATCGATATAGGGGTGGGATATTACGCGCGCGTGCGTCCAGAAGACTATCGCGCGCGTGTCGACTGTGGGCTGCCGTCGCCACCGCACGCCCGCGACCTGTGGAACGCACCGACTCGAACTTGTTGCGAACGCCACCTGTTAACTCATGGGGGCACCGTGAACCTCAGGTGAGTTTATCAAGAACCCTCTCCTTCGCTTCAGGCGACTGCGATATTTTTTTTAACATTTCCGGAAGTTCGAAAAAACTCGTAAACAAAAGTTTGAAAGTCGCGCGCTTGCGCAGCGGATTTCCTACCATTTTGTATTGTTTATATACTAGTTTCCCGCCGGTGGGATGTTGTTTTAACTTGTTTATTAGAATGTGGATCAACTCAGTGATTACCAGTGAAGCCGGACGTGATCAAATCTAATGCATTTAAGTTTGAGAGCCCTCATAAATGTTTCGGATGTTTTCTGTTGTCATAAGTTATTTACTCATTGTTATTGGATGTTATTTGGACACTGTTGTTACTTACATCTCAAATAACAAGCACCGACATTAACCACGATCGATGCCAGTCTCGTGTACACAGTTTCGCTGCATGTCAGTGTACTGGCATAGAGACCGTACAATCTCTAACCTTTATTGTATTTTTCATTTTTCTCTTTTCTTTATAACTGTATTTATTTTGCGAATTGTTTGGCGAATCATTATTCAATTGCAATTGTGATAATATTTTGTGTTTATAAAACTTTTCAATTGTCCTATTGTGTGTGTGACGTGTTTTTTCAATCTACTACAAATATTGATCCGCTCGCGTATCTCCGCATAAATGTCCGGGCCAGGGGTCTTGTTTATTTACTTTCGTCTATTCAACTTTAAGTTGGTTTTGGTAACTTAACTTAAGTAAATTACTCAGTCCTCAGAAAAATACAGCTTAAAAGCAACAGAAATGCTCAACACGTGATTCCGACACTATTAACTTAAAGGAGAAACCCGTTTCTGGGCCTAGCGCTTACACGAATCAAATATGTATCAAAAAAATCCTTAATTTTGCTTTAATAACCCATTAAAATCTTAGCCTCATTACTGGTGGCCAAGTGTAGAAAATAAGTAGATTTCTATTTTTTTATTTTAAACAAGCTTTTTAAACCGTAACAACACTTGTTTCATTTTTTGTCACTAACTTCACGAACGCTGTTATTATATCAATAGAGCGTACCCTAAGAATAAGATCGACTTAGTGGATATCGATATTCTTACAAATAATTAAATAATACTTCATTGCATTATCTTTATTAATCATTATGTATTATCACTTTTTTACTTATAAAAATAGATGTTTATTCAAAATCTGTCATATAATTGATTTTTAACGTAACCACCTGTAAAAAAACCAAATAAATAATCGATAAAATCGGCTGCACCACGGAATGCACTAGTAAACGCAAGTGTCAATGTCAACGGCTGTCAATTGTCACGTCATTCGCTTTTCGTTTGTGTGCAAGTGAATGTTTTTCCGGATCTCTCGAGATTTTATTATTCTAAGACCTTTGATCGAATACTGGACTCCGAAATTGATTGCCTTTTGACTGACCCTCGCTTGAACATTGGACACCGTTTCTAAACTGCCACCCCTGCTGACATTTGCTAGAAAACCGGATTTGTATTTTGCTCTTTTGACGACTGGGTTCAACATCATGAGGACCGCAACAATGCAATAGGAAGGCGAAGATTGGAAGATGAAATTATTCTTTCAATTGTACAAGAATGAGTAGCGCCTCAAACGGTTAGTATCCGATATTTCTATTTAACTTATCGTTTTTGTAATCATATGTAATTATTTAATGTAAACATACTAAATAGTGTTATTGCTAATGTTCAGTTGTCTGTTTATAGTTGTATTTTAATGATAGCATAATGTGCAATAAATTCATATTTGAAGACATCACATCGCTAAACCGGACTGAACCTTTATGGTTAATTACAACCTATTCCCTCTCTCAGAGTGGAGGTCTGTGTCCCTGCAGTGGGAATGTAATAAGGGGCATAGGTCTACCCAAATATACCCAGATGTTTATTGCTAAATGCTAGTCTTGCTAGACCCTAATAGTCAAATGTTTGCTTCAGGTAAATGAAAATGACTTTATATGCAGGCGGCTTGCTGGAATCATGCCAATGATCATCGAGTGATGGAAATATACCAGAACAAAGTGAACAGACACCTATGGGACTCCGACAGGTGTGTATTCACTGTGGACGTTCTCTTCTGAGAAGAGTTCGTTGTCATACACTTAGGACTAGTACCGTGCATGAACGCAGAATACACGAAGTTACGCTCTCTAAGTGGAAGGGATGCTATAATTCAATATTATTGCACCTGTATCGTAGGAAAAAAACCGTTGGTTGTTGTGCCCATACCATGAGCATAATATGGTATCTTGGTTGGGCACGGCACCAAGGTAATCAATTGCCTCCTGCACAGTTTCTGGATACTGTATTATTATACTATAATAATCCTAATGAAGAAGATGATTAAAAAACCATTTAACATAAATATGTGTTTTATTTACATTTTAATATATTGGGTATCCTAATCTAAGATTGCTATAATTAAAAATCCCCCAGCAGATATAATCCTAACAAATATCAGCCAGTAGTTATGTAAGTGGGCCTTGTCTAATAAACATAGTGCTGATGTTTTCAGTGGTATCAATAAGATAAAAATCTGAAGTCACGTCACCCCCAGCGCTTTTTAGGGTAAGTAGGTATCTACTTACCTGATACTTCATAGTGCTATGTTACAGCACAGCGCATGGGCATTTAGACTTGCGTAGGAAACAAAGCCTCGAAAATATGTTAATTAACTTAAATAACTAAAATAATATAAATAACCTAAAATGTAAACATTGTCTGATTTTATCAATTTGGCCACCACTGGGAGACGTGAAAATTGGGCTCATGAAACCTACCTAGATTCTTTAATGTATGGCCAAAATCCAGCCCTGTAACGCCAGGCCCAAGTTTCTATGGACTTTGGTTTTCTCCTTTATTTAATAGTAGTTTATGCGACTGTGCATAATGAAGGGCATTACAACACAAGTGTGGGTTTAAGAAACGAGCCGAAGGCGAGTTTCTTAATAGCATCACACGAGTGTTGTAATGCCTAATTATGTATAGTTGCATACACTAATTTATCTACCCGAATATCATAAGGGCTCTATGATGGGTTCAGGAACCATAGGGAAATGACCGGCATTGTTACCAGTGTAATGCAATAAAAAATTAACAGGTTATTAGTTGCATTCGTCGCTGCATACGATATCTGGCGGAGTGTTCATGTTAATTTCTGAGTCACTATCACTCATTTTCGACAGAAATAAAGAACTTATCAGAAATTTTGTCTACTCAATGAAAGGAATAAAAAGCTAACGAACAAATGACAGCTCGAAATGGCGGCGTTTCGGATATCTGTATTTTTTTTTAAATCATAGGCAAACGAACAAAGTCACTATTCTTGAGTCACTCGA